>JAMJFZ010001258.1:15480000-16080000 GCA_026225945.1 Cricetomys ansorgei
TCCAAACTCTGGTCTCCCTGATTGCTCAGCAAGTGTTCCTGACCACAGAGCAGTTAGGGAGCTGAGGCAGGGGGAGTTGAGTCCAAGGCCCAGCTTGGCCCACAGAGCCTCTATCTCAAAAACAAAAAGAAACACAAATAAACAAAAAGCTGAAGGAGAGATTACATGGAGGCTGAAGGAGATGGAAGTGGTCCCTAAGGAACAGAGGGGCAAGGCAGGGTGTCTGCAGAGAAGATGAGAGATTTGGACTACTCTAGGAGAAAGGAAAATGAATATGCACTCAATGACAATGGCAGTAGGGTGCTCCGTAGAAAGGGAATGAAATCTGTGCCACAACAGCTCTCTCGGGAGCCATATAATCATGGTGACTGGAGTATGTGTAGCATAGGGGTAGGCTGGAACCTTAGTAGCGTGCAGCCATGGAAGAGCCCTGAGCTAAGGTGACTATAATACTGGCTTGTTTGTTTGATTTTTCGAGACAGGATTTCTCTGCTGTAACTCTGGCTGACCTGGAACTCACTCTGCAGACCAGGCTGGCGTTGAACTCACAGAGATCCGCCTGCCTCTGCTTCTTGAGTGCTGGGATTAAAGGCGTGTGCCACCACTGCCCGGCTTGGCTGGCGTTCTTGACTGTGACTTCATGAAAAGCTCTGAGCTAGCCACCCTAGGCTGCCCTAATCGCAAGCCCATAGAAACTGGGACAGAACACAGGCTCATCTCTGAGTTACTCTGTAAGCTTCAGGGTGATTTGCAATGCACCAATGGATAACTAACACAAGGTTTGCAGAGACTGTATCAGGTTAAAACCCTTCACATCCACGCCTCGTGGATTACACGATTTTTTTTTTTTTTTATAAATTAGAGGCTGGAGAGATGGCTCGGTGGTTGAGAACACTTGGCTTTTGCAGAGGACCTGGGTTCGATTCCCAGCACCAATATGATGGTTCACAACCATCTGAAACTCCAGTTCCAGGGGATATGATGCCCTCTGGAGACAGAGAAAACACACATACACATAAAATAAAATAATAATTGAAAACATTAAAATAAAAAAATGAATTAAATTTTTGTTATATGCAGTTTGTCCATGTAGTGGAACATCTGCCTTTAATATGCAAATGTGATGAATTATATTGGACTTTTCCAACGTTAAAGCAAGTATTAATAGGATGAAAAACAACTCAGGTCGTTGGGGCTGTGCCCAAGCATCTCTACCCACTGAGCCATCTTTACCAGTCCTCAACTATCTGGATTTCTTAAGAGTCTATTTCTCATTCTAATTTTGTCTTCCTAGCTCCCACGCATGCCAATCTGTTGCCATTGCATTTGGGGTGCTTTTAACATCTGTGCTTGTATTAGTCTGGTTTTGGTCATCTTTGTCACTTTTGTTTGTTTGTTTTGTTCGAGACAGGGCTTCTCTGTGTAACTCTAGCTGTCCTGGAACTCACTCTGTAGACCAGGCTGGCCTCGAATTCAGAGATCCACCTCTGCCTCCCCAGTGCTGGGATTAAGGGCGTGGGCCACCACCGCCTGGCTCTGTCATTCATACAAAACATTGGAGAGAAGCTGCTTTCAGGGGAATGTGTTTATTTCAGTCTGTGGGTTCAGTGCTCTTAGTCACTTGTCACTTGGCTCTTGGCCTCATCGCTGAGGTGAGGCTGAACACTGTGGAGGAGCGTGAGTAGCAAAGCAGAGCTTCTGGAAGAGGAGGGAGAGGGAGGTCGGTGTGTGGGAACCGGACACATCCATCAAAGACAGCCACACCGACCTACCAGCTTCTGACCTCATCCTTTTTTAAAAAAATTTTTAAAATATTTATTTATTTATTTATTTATTTATTTATTTATTTATTTATTTATTTATTTATTTATTATTTTGTGTGTGTTGATGCTTTGGTCATATACCTGTCTGTGCCCCGTGTGTACGTGTGATGCGGTCACTGCAGAGGTAGAAAGAAGACATCAATCAGATCAGCTGGGACTGACGTTACAAACGGTTGTGAGCTGCCACGTGAGTGCTGGGAACGGAACCTGAGTCCCCTGCAAAAGCAGCCAATGGTACTAGCCTCTGAGCCCCTCCCCAGCTCCTCCTTAACAACAGCAACAAAGGTTTGTTTGTTTACTTTGTTCTGGTGTGTGTATGTGTGACCACATGTGTGTGGGTGCCTTTGAAGTCCAGAGAAAGGTGTTGGATCCCCTGGAGCTGGATCTACAGGTGGTTGTGAGCAGCCTAAAGTAGGTGCTGGGGACTGAACTCAGGTCCTCTTGAAGAGCAGCCAGTGCTCTTAACTGCTAAGCCCTCTCTCCAGTCTTACATTTGAATTACATTTACTTATTTATTTATTAAGGAGATATGTCACAGCATGCATGTGTGAGGTCAGAAGGCCACTTCTGGAAGTTAGTTCTCTCCTGGCACCACAGAGATCTAATTTGGGTTGCCAAACTCAGAGTCAAGTGCCTTTATCCGATGAGCCACCTCACAGCCCGAAGCTGGCTTTATAGTTGGCTTCCCTCCTTCAGATTACTCCCCAGCATTTACCTGTCCATCTGAGCCTCGGTGTACTTATTACTTTGTCATCTTACTGAATTCCTAAGAAGATGCAAATATTTTACCCAGCATTTCCAGATGTTCTCAATGGGAGACTTGCTCAGGTTAGTGGTTTGCCGTGCACTAGGAGTGAGTTGGGTCAAGCTTCTTGGTTGGATTATTGCACTTCTTTCATGTAGTTTGGAGTTTATAATCCCTTTGCTTTTAAACTTGTTTTTGTATTTTCATGAATGAGATTTTTGCCTGCATTGAAGTCTACGCGCCACGTGCCTGCAGTGTCCTTGGAGGCCAGAAGAGGGCGTCAGAGCCTCTGGAACTGGAGTTACAGATGTTTGTGAACACTGTGTGAGTTCTGGGAATCAAACCTGGATCCTTTGGAGGACCAGTCAGTGCTCTTAACTACTGAGCCACCCCTCCAGCCCCATATAAGTCCTTTGCTTTAAAAAATAGATTGTATTTTTAGGACAGATTTAGGTTTATAGAAGAAATGCAAAGGTGATATAGAGTTATCATCTGACTCACCTTCCCTCATCCCTGGCTCCCACACTTAAGTTAGTATATGTGACCAGTCAGTAATGGTACAATACTATTAGCTGAAGTCTACGAGATGTTCTGTTTACCTAGCTTTTGTTTAATTATCTTTTTTCTGTTTTAGGATCCCCACACTTATCACATTATGTCGAATGGGAATGACTCCTTATGCTCCTTTTGGCTCTGGTAGTTTCCCAAACTTTCCTTGTTTTCCATGAGTTTGACAAGCTTCAGAAGTACTGGTCAAGTGTTTTGCTTCGTGTGCCTCAGTTGGAAATTACCTGATGCCTGTGTTGTGATCAAAAAAGCTCTTGCCAAACGGGGGCGGGGAGAGAATATCTAAACTTGTAAAACCAGTGGTGAAAGTGGACGCCACCGTCAGCTCTCATGAAGCCCAGAGGGTGGTGAGGGAGTATTCTGAAAACAGAAAAAAAAAAGTATTTAGAAGAAATGGATAAATCCATTTATCCTAGACACATATGACCTGCCAAAACTTAAACCAGGGGTTACATCAATGATCTAAACAAGGAAAGCTTAAAGCAATAGTGGTCTCCTAACAACACAACAACAAAAAAGACCAGGACTGAATGGACTCATTATATTTCCATCAGACCTATTTCCACAAAATAGAAGAGAAAATAATTGTCTCATTCCAGAACCAAAGAAGGAAGGAAGGAAAGAAGAAAGGAAGGAAGGAAGGGAGAGAGGAAGGGAGAGAGGGAGGGAGAAGAGAGAAAGAGAAAAAGCTATCAACCCAGAAGTAGATGGCCAACACAAAACACACTTGCATTCTTTTGATCTCAAATTGCTTTCAGGCATACTGTTTTGGTCTTATTAGTCTTTTATGCTTTCTGATTTAGTGTTTTTTTGTTTTTTTGAATTGTTTGTTGTTTTGTGTGTATGAGTTCCTTGTGTTTTTTGGAGAGGGTTTGTCTTGTTTGTTGTGTTTTGTTTTTTAGTTTGTGGTTTGCTTTGTTTTATTTGCCCCTTGGTTTGTTTTCTAAAGAAAGAGAGAAAGAAATGACGTGGAGTTGGGTGAGTGAGGAGTCTGGAGACGGGAAAAGCATGATCCGAATACATTATGTGAAAAAAAGTTTTCAATGAAAAATACAAAAAATTGCTGTGCAGTCGTGGCACACGCCTTTAATCCCAGCACCTGGGAGGCAGAGGCAGGCAGATCTCTGAGAGTTCGAGGACAGCCTGGTCCACAGAGTGAGTTTTAGAACAGCTAGTGCTACCTAGAGAAACCCTGTCTCAAAAACAAAACAAAAAATAATTTAAGAACATTAAAATAATAAACTACTGCTTCAATCTGGAAAAATAAATCACACACATACAGATACACATACACAGACACACATGCACAGTCACACACAGACACATACACACAGACACACAGACACATACACACACACATACACAGACACACACACATACACAGACACACACACACATGCAGAGACACATACACACATACACACACACAGACACACACACACATACACAGACACACATACACACACACATACACACACACACATACACACACACAGACACACACATATACAGACACAGACACAGACACACACATACACACACACATACACAGACACACACACATACACAGACACACACACACGCAGAGACACATACACACATACACACACACAGACACACACACATACACAGACACACACACACAGACACATACACACACATACACAAACACACAGACACACACACACATACACACACACAGACACAGACACATACGCATACATACACAGAGACACACACACACATACACACACACAGACACATACACACACACACACATACACACACACACACACGTACTTGTTGCCAGCATTATATTAAAAGGGGAAAACTGAAAAGGAACCACACAAAGACCCTGCTAAAGTTAACTAATAAGACAAGATGAAGAAATAAAAAGGATACAAACAGGAAAAAGAAGACAGATAGCATGATATTATACTTGTAAAACCCTAAAGACTCTACCAGAAAACTCAGATTTGATGAACCCTTTTGGGAAAGTAGCAGGGTAAAGAATTCAACAGGCAAAGATCAGTAGCTTTTCTGACTATCAATAAAAAACGTGGCAAGAAAGAAACAATCAAGAAAGTAAAACATCTCTACAAGGAGTACTTTAAGACACTGAGAAGGAAACTGAGGAAGATGCTGGAAGATGGAAAGCCCTCCGTTGATCATGGATTGGCAGAATCAGTATAGTAAAACTGACTATGTTGCAGAAAGTGGCCCATAGATTGAAAGCAATCCCCACCAAAATTTCAATGACATTTTTCACAGAAGTAACAAAAACAATCCTAAAACTCATATGGTAGCATAAAAGACAAGAATAGCCAGAACAATCCTAAGCAAAAGAGCAAAGCTCGATATATCACAATACTTGAGCTCAAACTACACTACAAAGCCATAGAAACAACAGCAACAAAAACAGGGTACTGGCACAACAACAGGCGGATGGACCAATGGGGTAGACTCGAGGACCCAGAAACAAGCCCACACAGCTATGACTGATCAATATTTGACAAAGGTGTGGACTTACACATGTGAGCAAAGACAGTCTCTTTAACAAACGGTACTGGGAAAACTGGGTAGCCATGGATAAAAGAAAGCCAGTAGATTCATATCTTTCACCCTGCACAAAAGGCAGTTCAAAATCCATCAAAGACCTATCTGTGTCTCTGAAATTCCTAGAAGTTTAATACAGGCAAAATGCTTCCTGAGACATGGCCAAGGATTTCTTGAAAAGGATTTGGACTTTGCAGGAAATAATAGCAAACACTGACAGATACACTTGAGGAAGTAAAGAAGCGTCTGTACAGCCACAAAAACAACCAGCAGTGGAGAGCAGCCTACAGAGGAGGAAAATGTATTCACCAGCTGTACATCTGACAGGGGATTAATATCCAGACAGGAATGATAAGAAGGCATAATGATATATATTCATAAAAGTGTCATGATGAAATCCATTTCTTTGTTAACCAAAATAAATAAATTAATTAATAAAGTAGATGGGAGAAATAAAATAAAACTTGAAACTTCAGAAGTTATTGAATTCAGAGATATGAACTTTCATAGTGTTTAAGATGTATCAAGCAGGGTCTGGAGAAGTGGCTCAGAGGTTTAGAGCACTTGCTGCTCTTGCAGAGGACCCAGGTTTGATTCCCAGCACCCACATGTTGGCTCTTTCCTTCTGCCTTATTGAAGAAGAGTCTTTCTTTGTTTCTGCTGATGTCGTGCCTACTCCAGGCTAGTTGATCTGGAAGCTTCTAGGCAGTCCTGTCTCTGCCCCCCATCTTATCACAGGAGTGTTGGGATCACAGGCGTGTGCTTCTGCATTGAGTCGTTTTCCATTTGTTTTTACTGCAGGCTCCAGGGATTGAACTCCTGTTGTTGGGCCTGTGTGGCTAATGCCTTTACTCACTGGGCCATCATCCCCTGACTGTTGTTTCTTTGGCCTTCCGCTGTGCCACTGAAGTTTCCAGTTCCTATAATCTGCTTTGGCTGGAGTGGCCAAAACACAGGGGTGAGATTCTAGGATCAGCATCCTTTGGTACTTTAAAATTGCCTGCTCTGTTGAACCTGCCGATTCTTAAGAATACCCAAGTACATCCACAAAGGGTATTACACCTGGACCCCGCAGACAAAGATTAAGAAAGGGGTGAGGAAGGCCAGGTGTGATTCTGCATGCTTTTAATCCTAACACTCGGGAGGCAGAAATAGGCAGATCTCTGTGAGTTCAAGGCCAGCCTTTGGTCTGTATAGTAAGTTCCAGGCCAGCCAGAAACTCACCACGACATAGTGAGATCTTATCTTAAATAAAATAAAATAGGTATGATGATGTAAAAACTGCTCTCTAAGATGGGCACTTAGAAGTGGAGTCTCTTTTGTATGGCCTATTATTTCAAGAAGGATATTTGAGTGACGACTGGGCTTCACAGGGAACGTTAACAAGGAGCAGAAGAGAGCAGCAATGTTAGGATGCTAAGAGGCGCAGTGGTGCTGAGAGGCTGAGGTTATAGCTGACTGCGAAAGGGTACGCTGATAGTTCCAGTAAAGACCAGATCGACCGGAGAGACAGCCAGAACTTTGGGGAGGTTAGGTTCCTTTTCAATATAGGGCATTTCCAGCAAGTAAAGGTAACTGGACGCTGGGCTTTACTGTCTGAAAGAGATGTAGCGTCTTCACTGGAGCTGTTAAAGGAGAGAGCAGGCTGCCCTCCACCCACATTGCTCTGACACGGTCATTTAATTCACTCAGCGTAGATGTCACGGTGCCCATGACAGGCTAGGTGCTGTCTGGACACTGGGAACTCAGCTGTGCTGACCAGAGGTAACCTTTGCTGCTGTGGAACAGGAAATGCCAAGGGGATGTGGGAAACGGAGGATTTCATACGATACACGGTACGAAAAATATGACTGACAGCGAGTGACCTACAGCTTGTATTACAACCTGCAGATGTGTCGGAGGACAGACTTCCGACGCGCTTTCCCAGAGGAGAAGTCGAAGCGAGGAAGGAGACCTTGGAAAAGATTCCACGGAGAAGAACAGAAAATGCAGAGTTAGGTAATTTTCTGGGGTGCTGGGAAAGGTCTGTATGTGAAGCACTGTAGCTGAAGAGGAGAGGAGAATCTCTGGGTGCTTAGGTTTTGTTCTAAGAGCCCTTGGAAGCAGTCAGGGGGTTTTAAGCAGGGACGTATTATAACATGGATTATATTCAGATACAATGGTTCTGGTTGCTGTGCAGAGAAGGGATTAAAGGATTCACAAAACAGGGCCAGGGAGGGAGGACCATGCAGACAGGCTCTGCAGTCGTCCAGTGAAAGAGCAGGGTGAATTTGCAAAGGGCAGAAGCAGTAGACAGCAAAAATTTCCCAGTAGTTTGGATTTATCATTTCAAAAGGAACTACATTTTTATTATTTTAAAAATTAAAGCAGTTCAGCCGTGTAAGGACTTTTTTTGCCGTTCCTGTTTTGTTGTTTATTTGTTTGTTCAGACACGGTCGGTCTCTCTTCTCAGTCCCAACTCTTCTGGCACTTGGTATGTAAACCAGACTGGCCTCAAACACACAGATACCTCCTGCCTCTGCCTCCTGAGTGCTGAGATTCAAGGTGTGAGCCACCATATCAGGCTGATATGAGACCGTTTTTATCAATGCTTTCAGAATGGTATGTGTCCATCATCGGAGGCTTGGAAGGACGTTCTTTGAAACGAGAGCCACAATCAAAGCAGGGTCATTGTGGTGTGAGGACAGAGTCTTGATGGAGATGGGTTTTTATGCTTCTTGCTCCAGCAGTGGCTCTTTTCTTTTGGTCACTTCCTGAAATCAGCCCATGCTTATCCGAAACAAGATCAGGAGGATGAGTTGGGCATATCAAAGCTTGTGTGCCACTCAAAGTTTGTGTTTGCAGCGTTTGGTATCAAATCCAGGGTCTTGGGCAAGCTACACGCACTCTACCACTGAGCTATGGCCCCAGCCCTTGCTTCTTTAAGACCTACAAAATAATACACATGTGTGCATGCATGCCCCTGCATGAGTTTATGTGCACCATATTTATTCTGGAACGACAGGTAGTTATGAGTCACTATGTGGGTGCTGGAAACAAAATCCAGGTCCTCTTGAAGAGCAGACAGTGGTTTTGTTTTGGTTTTTGTTGTTTAAAATAATGTATTTATTTCTATTTTATGTAAGTTGGTGATTTGCCTGCATTTATGTTTGTGTGAGAGTGTTGGATGCCCTGGAACTGGGGTTACAGACAGTTGTGAGCTGCCATGTGGGTGCTGGGAATTGAACCTAGGTCCTCTGAAGAGTAGCCAGTGCTCTTTACCGCTGAGCCATCTCTCCAGCCCCTAGATAGTGCTTTTAATCACGGAACCATCTCACTATCCCCTGGAGGCACAGACTTGCCATGGAGCCAGGGCTGGCCTTGTATCACCATGAAGGCCAGGTTAGTGTTGAGCTTTTGTTTCTCCTCCCTCGGCCCCCTGGGTACTGGGATTATAGGCATGTGCCACCATGCCCAGCTTCAGTGAAGGTGTTTATAAACAAAGGAATGATAAAAAGCATTTGTAGACAAAGTTAGAGTTCATGAGGCCCTGGGTTCTATCCCCGCCATGCCTCCCTCCCCACCCCGGTTAATAAAGTAAAAATTAGTCCAAGAGTAAGAGATCCCGAGACGGGAAAATCACGTAGAAAACTCTTGCATTGTACAGATGAAAACTCATTAGGGTCTAGATTAGAATGTTGCTGCCAGACCTGTACAGGGAGTGGTGGGATGAAAGGTATTCCAGAGGCTGACTCCACCCACAGAGCACCATGGGACCAATGAGTGTTAGTGGGGCAGAAGTGCTCAGAGAGAACACTGAAATGCTGAATCTGCATGACAGGCATGCATCACGAGGAAGTAGAATACTGAAAAAGGGATAATCTGGGATAAAATATGTAGGATACATTTCACAACCATGCTAACGTATAGCACTTAAAATGGCTAAGGTTATAAAAGGCATGTTATGTTTTCTTATGAAAATAAAGAGGAAACAGGACAGGGAGCTGAGTGGTGACAGCAGGCTGCTCTGTTAGCAACAGCAGGCTGGAGGGAAGAATTCCATAGTTATGACTTGTCAGACATAACGAGGAAACACGTGGTGATTGGCTTAAGTCCTGCTGTGGAGAAACCTAATGCCTAGTGACCAAATGAACTTGTCTAAGAGTCGGTTCTTACAGACAGACCTGGAGAGAGAAGAATGGATAAATAAATTAGTACTACCCACCTGCCTCGATTCTCAGGATGATGGACACGCCTTTGCTTTTTCTTCTTCACAGGGCGTTGGTGTCTAGTCCAAGCAGCTGTCCTCAGGGTGGGGCTCCAGTCACAGATAAACCTGCATAGTGTTTCAGCCCACAGGGGTGGAGGGCATTGCAGAGACCGGACACCACAAGTCAGTAAGGCTGCCCCCACTGCTCACTGAACACCACAGGAATCCAGGGGCTCAGGACACCCTGGGATCACATCTGAGGCTTACAGCAGCCCAAGGCAGGTGACTGCCTCCCATTGCAGTCAGGATAAGGAAGTGTTAGGAGACCTAAAGTCATCCCACAGTGAGCCAGTTGTTAAGTCAGGACTCAAACCTAGGTCCGAGTGATACTGAGCCAAGTCCTGTCCTGTTTCCCTCCCTAGGACACTCAGCACACAGAGGGGACAATGCGAGTTGGCTCTTGGAAACAGTAAATGCTGGGTCACGGGGCCACTGCACTAAATGGGCCCCAGGAAATTGCCCCTGGGATACAGTAGGCGTCATTCATAAACTGTGCGCCTGTTTTCTGGAGAACTTGCCTGCACACGGGCAATTCTGTTTGTTGTTACTGAACCGAGAAAAGGAAGCTGTGTTCAGAGTCCCACAAGGACCAAGCCCCTTAAAACGGCCTCTGATCTCTCATTTCTTTGCAAACTACACATCAAGATCATTTGGAGAGATTTTAAGGAGAAGCGACAGAGCGTCTCCCCAATTTAAGGACCAGAGCTCCGTGTGATGGGTGCCATCTGGGAGTCTGTAAGACAGTTCCCCTGGAGATTGTGTGGGGAGCCAGGTTTGGGAGCTGTTGGAAGCATCCCCAAAAGGGGATGTCGGGAGTGGGGGGAGCTTTCCTCATTTAAAGGGTCAGATGGAGGAGCCAAGGAAGCCCCGTGGGCAGAAAGCCCTCTAGCTTCCTTCCTCAACCTCCCCCTTGTCCTCCCTCCCTAGCACCCCCCTTCATGCCCTGCAGTCTTGAAGTTTTCCCTGCCCTCCGCCGCAGGACAGGGACACTCGGAACAGCAGCGCCGCACAGTGGGAGGGAGCAGGCCCGGCAGCCGGCGCTTTGCTCCGCGCGGGACGGGGCTTCAACAGAGCCAGGGGCTGCAGGTGCCCGCGTGTCCTACAGGGGGCAGCACGTCCCTATGGGTTAACGTGGGGCAGTCCTTGGGTGTGGGATTTCAGGGGAAACCCCTGGAGTGGACATGGGGTCGAAGTTCTGTGCTAGCTCCGCAACCTCAATCCTCCATGTTGTGAAACAAGAATAAACTTGGAAGAGATTAAGTGCAGAGAGGCAGGAACAAGCCTTGTCTTGAAGTTAAACCTATTACGTTATGACCGTCGTGGTTGATGTTAGGACTATGGTACCACCTAAGTTCTGGGTAGCTTTCTAAATACAGGTCCGACACGCAGGCACTGTTAGACATTTTCTTGAAGGAGAAGTCTTTTTCATGTGTACATTCGTCCGACGTTAGTTAATACATTAGGTTTCTTTTCTGGTGACATTTCACAAGGACACGTGGGTCTGTGTCGGTGGGAGGGTTGAATGACTGGAGTTCTGGTTTTGCTGCTGCTGCTGTTTGAGGGTTTTGTGTTAAGGGTTATTTATTGTTTTTATTTGTTTGTATGTGTGTAAGGATACATGAATTTATGAGTACCGCGTGTGTGCATGTGTCCACGAAAGCCAGAGGGCTCGCATCTCCTGGAACTGGGTTACAGTTGTGAGCTGCCTCACAGAGTGTGGGAACTAACCCAGTCCTGGCAAGAGCAATTGCTCTTAATCACTGGACCGTCTCGCCAGTCCCAGTGACGCTGTTTTAATTATGCTTTCATTGTTGTTGTTTGAGACAAGTTCTCTCTCACCTTTCCTGCCTTCTCTCTCTCTTCTCTCTCTCGGCTCTAGCTGTCCTGGCACTCGATAGAGATAGACCAGGCTGGCCTCAAACTCAGAGATCTACCTGCTTCTGCTGGGATTAAAGGCATGTGCCACACATCTGGCTTGATTATAATATTTTTATTGGTTACCACCTGGCAAAGTTCTCTCCCTTCTCCCCTCCCACTACCCATATCTGATCTTTGTACCTGGACACACTCCTTTTGGCTGAAGCAGTACACCCGGAAGTACTATATAATAAAGTGTTCATAAATCTGCCCAACTACCTGGTTATTTTCTTTTCAAAAATTAATTAATTACATTTCATGATGCATAATATTTGTATATCTTTATAGAGCACAAGTGGTAATTTATGGTAATTCGATACATACAATGTATAGTAATCAAATCAAAGTGACAAATATTTCCATGTCTTCAAACATGCATCATTCCTTTACAATTTTTTATTACATTAGTTTATTTATTGTGTGTGTGTGTGTGGCATGTGTGAGTCACAGTCATGAGTCACGGAAGTCAGATGACAGTTTGTGGGGTTTGTTCTCTCCTTCTACTTTGTGTGACCCAAGGATCAAATTCAGGTCACCAGGCATGGGGCAAGTGCTTTTACCCACTAAGCCATCTGATTGGCCCAAACATTGCTCATTTTTATATGATGGAAATTTCATCCATTGGTCAATTTTAAATATATTGAGGGTTTTATAACCTACAGTCACCTTTGTGGAAAAGAACCAGAATGATTGAGTCCACACCTACCTGTACCTAGTGGCCCTTATTGAAGTCAGTTCTGATCCTTCCCTACCTCCTCCCCTTCTCTTCCCAGTCGCCAGTACTCAGTTCTGTTCTATACAAGATTAACTTAACAGTTTCCACAAATGTGTGTGTGTGTGTGTGTGTGTGTGTGTGTGTGTGTGTGTGTGTCTGGCTAATTTCACCTGACATGATGACCTTCAGCTCCATATATGCTGCTACAAATCACAGGACTTCATTCTTTGTGCGTGGATGAATAATAAATATTCCATTGTATACACCACGTTTCAAACGCCATTCATCCACTGAAAAGCATGTGGGCTGATTCTGCATTTTACTATAGAGAATAGTGTTACACTAACCACGGCAGTAAAAGGGTAACAATGTCAGCATCTTTGAACCAGTAGTGGAGTCACCGATTCCTATAGCAGTTCAATATTTAGTTTTGTGAGAAATTTCCGTATTGCTTTCATGACTGTTATAATTTATGTTCCCTTTAATAATTTTCTTAATGGGTTCTGTTGTTCTGTCTCTTTGATAATAGACATCCTGACTGGATGAGGTGAAAGGTCACTGAGGGTTTTTTTAAGATTTAGTCTTATTATTGTTTAGATATGCATATTTATTTCGCCTATATGTATATATGTGTGTCTGTATTCTCTCTCTCTCTCTCTCTCTCTCTCTCTCTCCCTCTCTGTGTATGTGCCTGTGCTTACAGAAGACATCAGATACCATGGAACTAGAGTTACAGGCAGTTGTGAACTGTGTAGTGCGGGAGCTGGGAGTTGAACCCAGGTCCTCTGGAAGAGCAGCAAGTGCTCTTAACCACTGAGCCATGTCTCCAGCTCCTGTTGTTCAGCTTTTGAACTCATTATACATTATACGTACCAATCACACGCAGAAGAATGAAATTGGATCCTCTGCTCTCTGTACACAATAATCAGCTCACAGTGGATCAAAGGCCTCCAGGCCCACACGTATTGCAAAAGGCAAGATTTCATGCTTTTATAGCTGAATGGCATTCCACAGTGTATTAACACCATGGGGTTTTTTTTTTTTTGGATCGGGTTTATTGAACTCTTTAGTAATTTATCCCTTGATGGATATTTGAGCTGCTTCCATATCTTTGCTTGTGTGAATGATGATGTAACAGACAGGAGAGCAGAGGTGTCTCTTCGGCATACTGGCTACCAGTGGTAGGTCTTCCAGGACTTTAGTATTTTGTTTGTTTAAATAAGACAGGGTCTCGTGTGCCCTGACCGGCCTTGAACTTACTATATAGCTGAGGATGACATTGAACTTTTGATTCTCCTGCCTCTACCTGCCTAACCCTGGGATTGCAGACCTATTTTTAATCGTGTGTGTGTGCCCGTGTGTGGTGTATGTGAGCATACGCATACGTGCTGGCACAAGCATCCATTCACGCAGACTGGAAGCCGGTGAAGGCTGCTAGATGTTTCTTCAACCACTTTCTGTCTAAGTCTCTCACTGAACCCGGTGCTTGTCATTTTGACTATGCTGGTTGGTCACTGATCCCCGGGGATCCGCTGTCTCTGCCCTCCCCACACCACCGAGGCTACAGGTGTGTGTGGCTAGTCCCAGTGTTTTGACTTGGGTGAGCCCCCGGGGACTGCCTGTCTCCACACTCCAGTGCTGAGGTTACAGGCACACATGGACATATGCAGCTTTTACGTGAGCACTTGGAATTTAAACTCAGGCTTTCATGCTTGCCCTGCAAATGTGCTGACCACTGAGTCATCTCCCCAGCTCCTTTTTAATTTTGAGGAACCTCCAAAATGTTTATCATAAGACCCCACTAATTTTCATTCTCACTAGCAAGGATCCTATTTTCTAACTCTATTTTGGGTGAGATTGAACCCAGGACCTTGCATATGCTCGGAAAACACCCTACCACTAACCTACATCTCTAGATCCTTGTGTTGGCTGACCTGGAACTGACTCTGTAGACCAGGCTGGCCTCGCACTCATAGAGATCCACCTGCCTCTGCCTCCCAAGTGCTGGGATTAATGGCATGCGCCACCACCGCCCAGCCTAGACCCTTGATTTAATAGCTGTATTGGGGTCTCTACTTTGGGAGGCAGAACCATGGTGTCATTATTTCTGAGTTGACATAACGTTTTCTGGCAGTTGGTTGTGCCTCTGCTTTGACTTCTAACTGCCCAGCACTCTAGAGTTACCCTCGAAGCCAAGGTCCTGTGGGTTCCTGTAAACGGTTTCTGCACTGACTTGTTCCTTCTGATACGCTATCTGCCTCCTGGATTAGACGCTGCAGACTTTATACCACGCTCTCCCGTATCTGCAGGACACTTGCCTCTCACGTTATTGAACTTGCTTTACATGCACCATATAAATTTTAAAGTTGATATTTCGAATGATGAAGAGAGCTATTTTAGAAGAGTGGGAAGTAAAAGAAAACTGAGAAGCAGAGAGAGAGAGGAATTTAAAAAATGTCTCTAAAAGACTGATTCACCAAGGAAAAGAAGTGGTAGATACCAGAGACGTGGTGGTGGAGTGAAGGAACAGGTAGAGGCTCACATCTGGATCTACAGCTGCAAGCAGGGAGGGGGAGCTGTCACTGGGAATCACAGGAGTTTTCGAAACCTCAAAGCCTGCCATCGGTGACACACCTCCTTCACCAAGGTCACACCTCCTAATCCTTTCCAAACAGTTCCACCAACTGGTGACCAAATATTCAACTTTATAACTCATTTTCAAACCACCACATTTCACCCCCTGCCCCTCATAGGCTTGACCAATATTTTAATGCAAAATGCATTTAGTCCAATTACAAAAGTCCCCACCCATAGTCATTCACAGTCTCAATACTGATTGAAAGTCCAAAGTCCAAGTCTCTTCTGAGATAAGGCAATTTTTTTTTTAAATTGCAAGCCCCTGTAGAATCAAGAAGCAGATCGTATACTTCCAACATACAATGGCACAGAATATACATTCATTGCAAAAGAGAGAAAGAGGATCATAGTGAGGAAAGAGTAGACCAAAGCAAGACTGAAACCCAACAGGGCAAACGCCAGATCCTGTGGATTTAAGCTCAGCGTCAAAGGGTTCTGCCTTCTCAACTTTGCTTCTCTATCTTGAGCCGGTTCTGCTCCTTGTGTGCAGTGCTCTTTAGCAGATGTCTCACAGCTCGGGCTTCTCCAACATCTCAGGGTCTCCAGCACAACCCAGGCTTCACTTCTACAGCTTCCTGCAATAGCCTCTTAGGGTCTCTTGTCTGCTCAAAGCTTCCACACAGGCCCCTCCCTACCACACCTTGCCTGGCCTCAGCAGCTCTCGGAAACCATAAAGAAAGGTTCCATGACCCCTTTACTCTTGAATCCTTGCCACATGGATGACACTGCCAAGTCCGACTGCCAGCATTAGCAGCAGCCTTTGTTTGCAGTTACTTTTGGGGATCAGGAAAGTCCTTAGACCTTTTCCTTTCCCAAGAAAAGCTGAGTGGGATCTTTCCCTGAGGGCAGCCCTCCCTCTAACCCAGTGTAGATCAGGCCTTGCCTTATTCTGCTCTTTCAGCGCAAGCCCTGACTGTAAGAAAATTTCCTGCTCTTTTTCTCTTTAAATTGTACTTTTTCCCTGCCACACTTTCTCTTTTTCAGTGTAAACTGTAAGAGTGATCACTGATAGCCACATCTTAAAAATCTCCTCTGCCAAAAAAAAAAAAAAAATTAGTCTTTTTCTTTTAAACTTAGACTCAGGCAAGTTCTTAGGACAAGGGCAGAAGGGAGCCACAATGTTTAAATATCTCAAGAATGGTCTCTCGCCCAATTTTGAGTATTTTCCTTCCGAAACCTCCTGAGCTGTGTTCCTCAGTCCAAATAACTCTCAGCACTATTGCTTTCCAAGCTCCTACTAGAGTGGCTTATTCAGCTCTACTTACAACATTCAACCACTTTTCTAGTCCAAAATTCCAAAATCTTCTACATTCCTCCAAAACACAGTGTGGTCAGGACTGCCATAGCAACACCCCACTCCTGGTACCAACTTCTGTTTTAGTTAGTTTTTTACTGCTGTGATAATACACCATGATCATGGCAGCTTATGGAAGGAAGGGTTTATTGGGCTTACAGTTACTGAGGGATAAGAGCCCATCATGGTGGGGAAGCTGGCAGCAAGCAAACATGATGGCTGGAGCAGAAGCTGAGGGCTCACATTTTAAACTGCAGTAAGTAAACCTGGCCCCTATGAAACTCAATATGGAAACTTCTAAAAGCTTAAATTAGAACTTTCCCATGATCCAGCAATATCACTCTAGGATTATCCCCCAAGAATCACAGCTTCCTGCAGAGGTACCTAGACACTCTGTTCACCACAGCACTAGTAGATAGCAAAGTCACGGAATCAGCCTGAGAGCCCTTAAACATTAAAAAAGCAAATGTGGTCTATAAACTTAATGGAGTATTGCTTAGTCATAAAAAAGAATGAAACCATGTCATTTTCAGGAACATGGCTAGAACTGGGGATCACTATGTTAAGCAAAATTAGCCAAACAGAAAGATAAGTATCATGTTTTCTCTCGTATGTGCAGGGGTGGGGGGGAGACAAAGGACATGAAAGCAAAGAGAACGTGGAAGGGAATGGAGGGGGATGAGAAAGATAGTTTAGGATGAGTGAGTATGAGCCAATTACATTATGTTCAGGTATGAAACTGTACAATGCAACCCCATGCTGTACAGTTAATGTAGGCCACTTAAAATTAAAACACAGTTGGGAAATAGCTGTTTAACTTATTTTGTGTTTGCTTTTTAATGCAGCATACGCTCAATGTGCTGGCTATTCTTACATCATCTTGACACATTCTAAAGTCATTTAAGAGGAGGGAGCCTCGCTGAGTTAGTGTCTCTGTAAGATCATTTGTAAGCAGGCCTGTAAGGCATTTTCTGAATTAGTGATTGATGGGGGAGGACCAGCCCATTGTGAGCAGTGCCAGCCCTGGGCTGGGGCCCTGGGTTCTATAAGAAAGCAGGCTGAGCAAGCCGGTAAGCAGCGCTCCTCCATGTCCTCTGCATCAGCTCCTGCCTCCAGGTTCCTGCCCCTCTCGAGCTCCTGTCCTGACTTTCTTCAGTGACGAACAGTGATGTGAAAGCGTAAACCGAATAACCCCTCTCCTCCCCAAGTGGTTTGGTCGTGGTGTTCCAACACGGCGATGGGAACCATAACTAGGACGCTCAATATGTTACTTCTAGAGAGTTTTAAAAGCAAAGTTCATGCTCGTAGGTGTCATTCGTGTCTGTATTTAAGCAGAGCAACTCTCAGCTCCCGAAGTGACTCTTTCTCTCTGGGAGCCTTTTGTCCTGCTGGAGGGTGGAAGGACCCATTGATTTTCGTGGCGTGAATGTGAGGTGCTGGGCTCAGGATCAGTGGCTTGGTCACGGTTGTAAAGAAGAGTAAGTAAGTCTGACGGAGTGAGGTCCTGGGACAGAGCACACTGGTTAATTGGGTTTCTGATTAACTATGGGTCACTTTTTGTCTGAGATCCCTCTAGATTGCCTCAGCCCGTTTCCTCGCTTTAATAAGTAGCCTAATGAACATAATTAAATCTCCTCTTACCGATTCAGCCTCCTGCAGAGCCGCAGGGCCGTTGCTCTGAGCACAATATATAAGTCCATCCCGCACAGTGGCTGCAGAAGGCGCTGGCGTTTCAGCGGCGCCTGCACATTTCCTTACTTTAAAATGTAAATACAGGCCGGGGATGTGACTCAGTGGCAGAAAACTTACCTGCCTGGAAGGCTCAGCATGCTCTAGGTAAACAAATATTAATGAATCCATGAGATTTGTGTCTTTTAATACATGCAAATTTATCATAGATAAACAAACGAATGCCTGTTATATATCCTGGAATAACAGACAATCCTTCACTCCACAGGGACTTTCAAATTCATGAAATTTAACACCATTACATAACACATTAAAAAAAAAAAAACCCTAGGACCAAAACATAGCAAAGAGGACCTGTACAGCCAGGGCTACAATGAGGTGCTGACCGAAAACCCCGAAGCCCTGCTCCCTTGTTGAACCGCCACTGTCCGTCGCTATAAGATTCTATTCATTCCTTTCCCCCCTTGCAAAAAAAAAAAACTGGGTTCTTCTCAAATTTGGTTATTCAAGAATGAATATAAATCCCACTAAAACATCAGCTTCAGGAAGTAGGGGCTTGTGTCTGTTTCATCCAGTGATGTATTCTTGGGACCGGGAATGGCTTGCTCCTTAGAAAACCCCTAATAAATGCTAAGTGCATGAAAGAATAAAATGGAGATCGGATGTTTATTATGCCCAAGGTAACTTGACTTTAGCGCATGTAAGAAATAAAACCCATGGCCTGTGTTTTACAACATGTGGTTCTACATTAACCTATTGGACATTCATGAAGATTGATGATACACGGATACAAATTAAGGCGTGTACTGGAAATACAGCTCAGTGGTTAGAGCACTCGTCTAGCACGGCCAGGCTTTCAGTCCATGTCCCAGCACTGAAAAGAAAACACTCACACACACACACACACACATACACACACACACACACACTAAAATTATCTCAAAAGATAGACTTATAAAAGGAAAGAGAAAGATACTAAATAATTGCTATGGTAAAACATCTTGAACTTTTGTTTCCACCAACAAAGTCACTCTGACAACATTCACAAGAATCCAGTAAACAGAAAACGCCAAAATTAGCTTATGAAGCTGTTTTTCAATATACCATCTACATAATTAACACGCAGCCCTTCAACAAGGCCAACAGAGCCATCAAAACATGGGAACACAGAAAAAGCTGGTGGTGTACCCTCGACTCTCGAGATGGATGAGTGTGCATAGATCACTCGCCATATGAGGAAACACAAACCAGGAAGGAGAGGCCTGCAAAAGCACTTCCCTCAAGGACCAGTCTAAAATGGCTCGCTGATTAAGAGCACTGGCTGTTCTACCAAAGGACCGGGGTTCGCTTCCACGTGGCTATATCAGGCATCTTACAGAAGAGTGAGCATCTCTACAGACACATGCATGGGCATGCACATACACACACACATATGTAACTAAAACTAAAATCTTCCAGGTGCCTTCAAGATGTTCGGGTGTCTGTGGGTTGGCCCAGTGCCTATAGGATGCCTGGGTATCGTGGGATGCTCTGGTGCCTGCAGGCTGTTCTGTTGTCTGAAGGATGTCCAGCCCACCAAAAGAATGCCCTAGTGCTTGGAGAATGTCCAGGTGCCTGAGGGATGTCCAAGGTACCTTCATTGTGTCTTGGTGTCTCTGTAATGTCCAGGTGCCTGTGTGATGTTCCAGGTGTCTATGGGATGCCCTGGAGCCTACAGGATGCCCTGGTGCCTGTGGGATGTCCTGGTGCTTATGGAATGTCTGGTGTCTGCAGGAGGCCCTGGTGCCTGCCAGATGTCATGCCAGAGGGGTGTCTGAGGTATGACCATGTGCCTGCATGATGTCTGGGTACCTGCATGGTGTCCATGTGTCTGTGTGATACCCAGGTGTCTGTGGGTTAGGGCAATGAAGCCCATCTTCAGGTTAAACTTCATCATGGTTGATCTCAGGCTAATATAGCCCAAGTGAATGTCCATGATCAGAGCAGCCTGGTGCCTCCAAAAGACATGGTGAAGTCTGTGATCCATGCTCCTGCCACACAAGCTGGATTAAATTTTCTTTTGTTATTTATTTATTTATTATTATTATTATTATTATTATTATTATTATTATTATTATTATTACTATTATTATTTTGCAGGCACAGGGGTGGGAGAGTAGAACAGGGAGGAATGGGGAATTATCAAGATACATTGTATGAAACTCAAGTTGCTAATAAAAATATTATTAAAAAGAAAATAAGTAAATGAAAATAAAATCTTTGCAAAGAAATAAAAGTGATCAGTGCAGTCTGAAGTCAAGAATCACGTTCACTTCACGCCTCTGTGTGTGGGAGCTGTGAAGCTGGAAAGTGAAAGGAGCTTAGTAGGTACTGCCGAGCAAATGCATTTCAGGGACACACTGAAGAGCCATCGCTATGCCCCAACGATGATCCATGGAAGTTTAAGACAAGGAGAATGTGAG
This sequence comes from Cricetomys ansorgei, assembly GCA_026225945.1. Taxonomy (NCBI): domain Eukaryota; kingdom Metazoa; phylum Chordata; class Mammalia; order Rodentia; family Nesomyidae; genus Cricetomys; species Cricetomys ansorgei. The sequence goes on from JAMJFZ010001258.1 coordinate 15,500,655, forward strand.
GCTCGGAAACCCATTCCTGGGAGAAAGAGATGGGTGAGGGTGGGGAAACGAAGACTTGTCCTTTTGCCCAGGTTCCAGGCTTGGATGCTTTTGAGCACACCTCCCTTAGTCCTCATGATCTCCACTGTCCTCTACGGACAGAGCTTCGTCATAAAAATCCGCGCTGCAGTTGTCGAAGTCCACTGAAAACACCATTGCTATCATTTCCTTATTCCTTGGCGTCTCCTGGATTCTGAACATACCTAATAACAGCCTGCCCTGTGCCCTGGAGGGTCTGTCCTCTGGGGAGAGACCTGGATTCCTGACTCTTGAACTCAGATGTCTGCCCAACCCACTTTACCCTCTTCTGAGCCAGCACTTGGAGTTGAGGGAATGAGAAAGTGGAGCGATGACTGGACCTAGAATGTGCAAAAGAGGGGACTCAGGAGAGTCCTGAAAAGCCAGGCTTCGGGGAGCAAAGGAGACAAGAACTGGCTGCCAGGTGAAGCAGGGCAGTGTGCAGGCTCCCGACTGCAGGGCTGGTGGGACCCGGGTCCACTTACAGGTCAGTTTGAGGCCTCGGAAGGCAGGGGTGTCTTGAAAGTCTGTTTTTCTGTATTCAAGCCTTGAAAAGATGCATTTCATGCCAAGCTCCCTTGATTATATAATAGAAACTTAGAGCATGATAATAGAATCTGTGCATCAGTCTACTTTCCAAAGGCAGTTAGTTTCCTTAGTAACAGGCTGATGGACAAGCCACGGTGTTATATTGAACTTGGTTTACCTCTTAATACCCTTAGGAAAGGAAGTGTCACCTTGTGTTAAAGCACGTCACACAATTTTTAAGCTTCATTTTTAACACACTCCCTCTCTCTCTCTCTCTCTCTGTGTGTTTGTGTGTGTGTGTAAGCATGAATGTAAGTGTCATGAATGTAGAGGTCAGAGGCATCAGATCCCCTGGAGGCTGAGTCACAGGTGGCAAGCCACCTGATATGTTCCGGGAATCAAACTTGCGTCTTCTGGAGCAGTAGACACTCTAAGGGCTGAGCCCTCTCCGGTCGATGGTTCTTATCACTTTGCCAACATTCCTGTAACTAGAAAAAGTGCAACAAAGCACTTACAGCAACTCACACCCTGGAACCAAAGCAGACAACAATACAGTTTCTCAGCTGAGCGAGTGCCTGAGGCTGTTTTTGATCTTCTTTACTCTCTCTGCTGGTTGGCTTCTCTACAGAGGACAGCTGAGACCTAAGACAAAATGATGCAATAAGGAGTTGCCTTAGGTGCCCACGCCCACTTTTGGGCCCCTCCTTTCCCTGAGCCTCCTTATAGTCTCCTTGTCAAGGGCCTTCGCTAAGGTTTTGCCGTGCCCCACCCCCGACCATTTGTTTTTGGGTTTCAAGACAGGTTTCTCTATTGTAACTCTGGCTTGTCCTGGAACTCACTCTGTAGACCAGGCTGGCCTCGAACTCACAGAGATCCGCCTGCCTCTGCCTCCTGAGTGCTGGGATTAAAGGCGTGTGCCACCACCACTGCAGCAACATGGTAAATTTTTCAGCTGACTAACTACTGATGGGTTAACGAGTGAGCTGCTCTTTGCTCAGCTCGAGCCCCTCTGCTTCACTTTTTCCTAAGCCATTTTGGCCTTGCCCATTACTCCACTGAGGCAGGGTCTCTCACTAAACTGGAAGGTCGTCTTTCCAGCTGGAATGTCCAGCAAGCTCCTGGGACCCACCTGTCTCCACATACCTTAATGATGTGGTGACACGTGCACACATACAGCCATGCCTTGCTTCCATGGGTGCTGAGGATTAGAACTCAGGTCCTCGGGCCTGTACAGGAAACACTCTTACTCACTGAGCTGAACTTGGGTCCACGTCAAGCGTGCACAGCGAATGCTTGTTCCCACGTAACCACCTTCCCAGTCCTTTCTCCATCCTTTTTAAAGCCCATGATTTCACCTTCCCCAGCCCAGAGCATCGGGCTGTCTTGGCACTATACCTCTGTATTGCCCCTGAGTTCCACTTCCTAGTGCTTTGCAGGGTTTAGTTCCTGTTCTTACTTCAGTTTGCTTTGCCATAGCCCCATAGCCTGGATCGCTTTCTGTGTGCCCCGGGCCCCCATTTGATTGCCCGTATCCCTTCCCTGAGTTTGCATACCCTTTCTCTGTTTTTGGTTTGCTTTGACTTGGCTTTTTTGAGACAAGGTCTTACTGTGTGGTCAAGGCTGGCCTGGAACTCACTACATAGCCCAGAAAGACTTCAAACTTGCACCAATCCTCTGTCTCCCCTCCTCAGTGCTGGGGTCACAAGTATGAGCCGCTACACCCAGCTAGAATTGCATCCCTAACTGCTTCTAGGACTTCCCCACTTAGATGTCTGATGAGTGCTGTTGACATGCTAATGTGGATAGAGGAAAGTCCTCTGGGCCCCAAGCTAACACAGAGAACAACAGAACTAAGAACTGTTGAGAATGGGAGAAATAGTCTTCCCCAGGGAAGAGCACCACAATTGGTTATCCAACACCAACGGTCAGCCCTAAAACCACACACATGCAAGTAACATTATACCGACTGAGAAAAGAGGCCATGAACTAGAAAGAGTCCGAGAACAGATATGGGAGGGTTTGGAGGGAGAAGGGGGAAGGGAGAGATGATGTAATTATATTATAATATCAAAAAATAAAAACATAATTTAAAAATGCATATCTCGTAATGTAGTCCAAGCTAGCAAGTAACTGGCTGTGTTGCCCAGGCTGGTTTAGAGTTTCTGTTCTTCCGGTCTCCGTCTCCTGGGTGTTGGGATCACAGACATGTTCCTCTACACCTTGCCCAGCTTTGCTACCTTTCACTTGTTTTCTTCAAGTCTCTGGAAGGTTTAGCGGGCTCTTTCCCACTTACTGGATTCTAACAGCTCCGCGTGGTTTCTGTTTGGTGACCTTCATTCTGCTTGTGCTACGTGTTCTTTGAGCAGAGACCTTGTCTGTCTCATTCTTGGTTGTCTCTCTCCCTAATTACATGGCACATGACAGGTTTTCAATACGCATGCATTTTTGACCTCGTTACATAAATCAATGATGAAAGATGCCTAAAGGCTCGTTCCTAGGGCAATAGATGTGCGTTCTGACAAAGGCTCACTGGAAGCAGTAACCAAGCGCAAGATTCGTTTCATTTCCCCAAATGAGTGGCAAGTCACAGGAATCAGTATTTTCAGAAGTGGAGAGTGGCAAGACAGCTGAGAGGACCACCAGGGCACCCCCCCCTCTTGATGGGCAGGCCCTGACCTTGGCTCTTCAGGAATCCCCGGTAATTCTCGGAAAGCCCCAAGCCAGCTGCTGGCCAAATAGAGCTTTCTGCATATCTCTCGTGCATTCCACTTTCCCACGAACCACCCACTAAGCTGCCAGTTGTAACAAGCCAATCCAGTAAGGACCCTAGCCCAGGTCCTGACCAATCGGAGAGATCTCCCTAGCGACCACTGTTTCGCTTAAAAAGACCCATGCCCCCACATTTGGGGCGGCCACGTTTTTTTAATTGGTTAGCCCTGACATGTCAGTGTGTAACCGGCTGAAAATAAACTGCTTTAAGGTGGCCGGCCATGTTTCTCTCGGTGTCTACTTGAGCTATTTCAAGAACCCAACAACGGCGAGTCAACAGGGGAGGTTTTGTCCTGCTGCCTCTCATTTTAAAAATCAAAGGCAGGAGCAAGTAGAGATGGAGCCAGCAACTCGCTTTGTCCTAGCTCAGCTTGTCACTGGCCATGAAACCTATTGCCTTTCTCTGTTCTTCCATGTCAGGTGAGGATTGTACTGTGAGCTCATCTTCCCAAGGAAGGCAATAATGATGATGACGATGACGGTGATGATGGTGATGATGATGATGGTGATGATGATGATGGTGATGATGGTGGTGGTGATGATGGTGGTGGTGATGATGGTGGTGATGATGGTGATGGTGATGATGGTGATGGTGATGATGATGATGATGGTGATGATGATGATGGTGGTGATGATGATGATGGTGATGATGATGATGATGGTGATGGTGGTGATGATGATGGTGATGATGGTGATGATGATGATGATGGTGATGATGGTGGTGATGATGATGGTGGTGATGATGATGATGATGGTGATGATGATGATGATGGTGATGATGGTGGTGATGATGATGGTGGTGATGATGATGGTGGTGATGATGGTGATGGTGATGATGGTGATGGTGATGATGATGATGATGGTGATGATGATGATGGTGGTGATGATGATGATGGTGATGATGATGATGATGGTGATGGTGGTGATGATGATGGTGATGATGGTGATGATGGTGATGGTGATGATGGTGATGATGGTGATGGTGATGATGGTGATGATGATGATGGTGATGATGATGGTGATGATGATGACGGTGATGATGGTGATGATGATAATAAAATAAAAGGCAGTGTAAATTGTTATTCTGTACCATTTCAGTTGCAACAAAGTATTTCTGAAGTAGAATTGAGGTTAACTCACTGTTGCCACGTTCTTGGCGATGAAAGCCCATCAATATCGCCATCTTTCCCTTCCTCCCCCAGACTCACCTGCCTTGCTCCTTCTTCTTCCCCTCCCTCCCTCCCTCTCTCCTTCAGTTCTGTCTTTTTTTCACAATTTCAATTCCAGTGTGCTTGGGCAAACAAGGTAGATGTCTTAGCTGTGGTTGGGATTCGGAGGGCAGGGTTCTTAGAATCCAGGGCTGCCGTGTAAGCAGCCGAGGGCAGTGGACTGCACGGCCCTGGTCCTGGGGCGGAAGTGGGGTAAGCAGAGCACCCTCACGGAGGAGGACTGCAAGGGCAGGGAGAAAGATGAACGTTTGGTGAAAAGGGGAATGTTTCAATGTTCTCAAGAGATCCCCAGAAGGGGCGAGACCTGAGCCTACGGACATTTCCTGTGAGATGGCTCACAGGTAGACACTGTGGAACTCTCAGCAGTTTGAGGGCTTTTTTTGTCTGCTGTCTGTTTTGTTTTAGGAAAGGGTTTCACGATAGCTGTCCCTCGCTGGCCTGAACTCCAGTCCCTTCCTCCCGAAGTATGGCATGATGGACACGCACCTCCCTGTCCTGTTGTAGTTTGAGGGTTCTAAATCCAGACATAACAATAAAGGCTGGGAACGGGGGTGTTTCAAGGTAAAGGGCACATCTTGATCCCACTTTATTTGACAGTTTGATAGATTGCTATATAAACCCCCGGCACAGAGTCCTCCTTTTGTTCTCTAGCTGGGGTCCTGCAATCCGAGGGGCAGGCTTGTTGAAGATCTCTCCTGGAAATTTAATTTTCTTCCTTGTTATTATAAAAGCAGAAATTAAGCAAGTAGAGTTTTAAAAGCCCAAGGGCCTGATTATGCCTTTCGGCACACTCTCCCAAACTGCTGGTAAACATTTCACAAGCCAAGTTGGCATAGGGCTAATTCAGTTCTGGGAACAGCCAGCATCTGCCAAGCAGCCACTTTAGAGCCAAGAGTCATGACTGGAGATGGCCTGACCTGATTAGAGGACCACAAGTCCCTTCCACGTTTCAGAACGAGCACGTCACTGGCTCAACTCTGTGCAGACTGATCCTCACGGCTCTGTGCGTGATCTTCCACGTGACTCACCTTGCTCTACAGAAACCAAGCTGCTGAGCTCAACTTACGAAGGTTGGCTCTTCCCTGTTGGCCAAAGTTGGTATTTTTCTGAAAGGTGAATTTGAAACCACTCTGATCCTGTCTGCCCTGTAAGGAGGAGGAGGAGAAGGGGAAGGAGAAGAAGAAAGAGAAGAGGAAGAGGAGCAAGAGGAGGGAGAAGAGGAAGAAGAAAATTAGTTATAGGAAGGGAGTACTTTGATGCTCCGGAAGCCCAGGGCTTCGACCTGTCCTCGCATTACGAAGAGGGTCTATGTCTCTTCACAAGTCCAGAAGCTTCTTCATTCTCTTTCTTTGTCATCGATAACAAAACTGGGTAGACAATCATTTGGTCTCTGATCTCACAGAAGTGGCTCTCTGCGTGGGCTGAAGAAGGAAAAGTACAAAATGTCATGTGAAGATGTTTTATTCATGAGAAACAGCATGAGAGCAGAGCACTGTGAAGAGAGAATGCCGGTGGTCACGCAGAGCAGCCACCTCCGCCCTTTCTCCACCCCAACAACACTCTCCGGCAGTTGGATTACAAAGAAGTAACCCCAAAACATTTGTCTGTGCCTGAGACTGACTCAGTCTTAGAGGTGATGCTCATGAGTAGCAAGACTGAGAAATAGTCACACGGAAAAAGAGTCCCTTCCAGTTCAGAGAATCTAGAATTCTGGTACTTTGAGAGTTTGGGGGTATCAGTGTTCACCTGGGATTCCACTGTCCTCCATCCACGTTGAAATCCCGACACAGCCCAGTCTGGCTGAGGTTACATTGGATACATTATCTGACCTTGAGTTTACGTTAGTTGTGGTCAGGGTTTCACAAGAGCTGTTTTCTTTGATTGCATACAAGAGATTGGAAAAGTAAGTCTTTTACAGACATAGAAAGGGGATTGATCAAAGCTTTCTCTCTTAGTGACTCATTCAGTACCAGGCCAGTGAGGAGGAGACACTATGGACCATCCCAGGCCAAAGAAAACTGAAGGACCGCCTCAGAGGGTTGGATGGAGAGAGGGAGGGTGACAGAGCCGGGGTGGGGGTCTCTTTCTTCACAGCATCGGGAGAGCAGAGTGGAGTGGGCACACTGCACCCTGACAGGAGCTCAGCTCTCACTGCGACTGCTGGGGGAGGGGCAGCTCCCTCAGCCCTGCTCCAGCTGCAGTGCTGCCCCTGCCCAGCACCACCCTGGCCCCAGGGAGTCTCAGAGCCTGCACCAGCTGAAGCACCCTCATCCCTGGAGTTCCCGGGATGTCCCGAGGAGCTTCACTTTCTTCCTCCTAGTCCAGCGGCTGAGGGAAGTGTCTGCCTCACCTTCAACACTGGACCTCATCCTGAGAGAGAAAAGGCCAGTCCCTGTATGTTTGCTCTGGCTCTGCTGGCAATCAAATCCACAGTTGTAAAAAGTGTTTAGTGAGCTCTGGAGAGGAAATAAGGAGCACTGAGGTAGTTATGCAAATGCTTTCCTAAGGACCTCTTCTTCCCGTGTCACACCCTGGCCCTAGAGGGAGGTCAGAGCAGCCTTGCAGGGATGCAAATCCTGGCCTCTGTGCCTCCTCAGGGAAGGAGCATCACTGAGGGCTCTGCATGTCCGCCCGCCAGCAGATGTTGGTTCCAAACTCGGCTTGCACACTGTGTCCTGGTGACCTGGAGACTCAGGGGAACAGAGACTCTGACCTGCCTTAGAGTCTGCCCCATACTAACCTTGAACCTGGGAGGAATTCGGGGCATTACCTAATACAGGGCACGGACAAGCCAGTCTGGAGAGCTTTTCATTGAGGTTTCCATAGTTTTTGGATCTTGTCCTTACAGATGATGGATGACATTAGGTAGATCTGTACACAGAGCTATGGGAACACAACCCTAATCTGTGTAGACTCGGAGTTAAGAGTGGGCATATGCATCCTACAAAACTCTGGGGCAGAATCCATTCCTAGCTCCTGTCCACACAGGAGCTGAGTTCAGCTGTGACAGGAAATAGCAGGATCTGGGCTCAGCAGACACCCTGAGTCTCTGCCAACACGCCCCCTGGGATCTTGCTTCCTGCCTCATTGCCCCCTGCTAAAGCAGACCCTCAGGCAGTGCCTGTGCCGCAGTGGGCAGCTACAGTGGTCATGGAGTAACGCTGCTGCTAGAGCCTTGGAAGTGAGGATTGCCATGCTTGAAGCACGAAGCGGAATACCAGAGCAAGCTCCACGGGTTGGTCAGATTTCAAATACAGCCTGAAAGGTTTGTTGGACCGAGGAGCTAGGAAAGAGGGCTTTGGGAAAGCTGTTTTCCCTTTGTGTGTTTGTCACGCTGGCAGCAGTGGACGGCCATCCTTCCTACTTAGCAATGACTGAACACAGTCGAAGACTCAAGGCTGTGGGAGACCGGGAGGCAGAAACGCAGCCACCTCTTGTAGCAGAATGTTCCAGTCTTTTACCCTCAATTTAGGGAAAGAGAAAGGAAGGAGAGAAAGAAATCTTTACCGCTTTTGCAAGCAGCCTTAGTTACAGAATGAGAGAAAGGTAGAAATCTCCACAGCCTCTTTTAGGCTATCCTAAGCTTGAAGAGGACTAGCTGTCAGTGTGGTAGACTAGCGTCTCAGCTCACGATCTGTAAACTCAATCTCTCCAACCTTTGTTCTTTAGAAATTATCACACTAACAGCAGCGACCCAACTAATGAACCACCAACCAGTGTCCAACCTGACTCTTAGGACTTCAGATTTTTTATACCCTAAGCCAAAAGTTCCCATAAATCCATACAGCACACAATCCCCCAAACAAGCTACAGGTGCCAGAATGACTGTGTGAGGCCGGAGACCCTCGGCCCTGGCTTTCTCTACTCAATACAATAATTATTGAGTACTTTCCAGAACTCCCTGTTCCAAGAACTAGCCTACCCCAGAAACCATAAAACAATTATTGTCAGGCTTAATTCAAGAGCACTGTGACCCAGCCCAAATTCCTATCAAAATGAGAAAACAATTTGGGAACCAATCAACTTGTACCAATTCGGTTTATGCCCAACAACTGTATAAAAAGCTTCGCCATTTGCTCCTTGGGGCTGCTTCTATCCTGCGTGTTAGAACGGTCCCAGTGCACTGGAATAAATCCTCTTGCTATTTGCATCGATATCCTGTCTGTGAGTCTCTGTGGGGATGTGGCATTCCTGTTTGGACCCTGGGGGTCCCAGTTTGGATCTCTGAAGTCCAACATTTTGGTTCCCTGACCAGGAATTGACGCATCCCCCCAGACCCCACAAGTCGGGTATCGGAGGTAAGCTCGAGCATCTGTTGTTTGTCTGTCTGTCTGTCTGTTCGCCTGTCTGCCTGTCTGTTTGGAACAAGTAACTGGTCAGAGCTGTAAACTGTGTCTGTAACGGTCTGTGGTGTGCATGGTCCGTAAGGATCCCGCCGCACGGCTTAAGCTTACCGGGATGGTATAAGCCAGGACCGACCCTGGAGGACGCTCCAGTGGTGTTGGAGGGGACACCGTAAGGTTTCCTCTCCGTCTGAGCCGGGGGAAGTTGGCCCCATGGCATCTGGCCGGAATCTCTGCCATTTGGTTTGGCAGGCCCGGCGTCTGTCCGATATCGGAGCTCTGTTTCTCTTTGTGTCTGATTTTTGTGCTAATTGTGACTGGCTTATTTGCCTGACTATTGTATTAGGTCTTGTTGTCTGTCTGTTTGTGAGAAGCGCCACGGGAGGGTCTGGAATCTGGAGGCTATGGGGCCCTGCAGGATACTCCAGAGTCTGGTAACGGGGAGAAGTCCGGGAGGACTTCCCCCCATCTGTACGGGGAGAGGTCCGGGAGGACTTCCCCCCATTTGTTCGGAGAGGGGTCCGTGAGGATTCTTCTCCATCGGGAGGAGGGAGAGGAGCCTCTCCTCCGTCTGGAGATGCCTGTTAGAGTCCGGTCCCAACCTTCTGTGACTTCCGTAGAGGAGCTGTGGAAGTCCCCTCCTGGGCGCGTCTGCAAAATCTGTTTCTTGTATTTTCACTGGTTCTTTCTGACTTGTTGACAATGGGACAATCGACTTCAACCCCCCCCCCTCTGACGCTTGACCATTGTTCTGAGGTTACGCCATAGCCGTAGGAGGGCTGCTGATGAGCTACCCTCCTGTCTGGGGTCGTGACGACCTGTGTCGGGAAGCTTGGGTTGTGAGAGGACACATCTGGGGTCATAGGACCCACCTGGAGGTCCTGACCTGCTTGGAATCTGGAGGCTGTGGAGGCCTTTCCGCTGACAAACTCTCTGGCCGAGAGCTCTGGGCGGACAGTGGTGCCAGGTGCTTACTTGACTCTGGAAACACCGGATGGTGCACTGCTGTTTCTGTATGATTCTGTGTGTGTGTGTGTGTGTGTGTGTGTATGGCTAGACTCGGACTGACTTTGTTTTTGGATGTGGGACAAACTCCATCTGGACCTCTCGACATAATTATGTCTCATTTTAAGGGAGTCAAGGACAGAGCCGACTTATCAGTCAGTTGATGTACACCTGAAAACCTCTGAGAAATTGTGCGGCGCCATTGTCTTATCTGATTCATGTTTGTCTCAGTTTCATGGTTATATGTTTTGTGTTTGTCTGTTTTCCTGTGTAACACGCAAGATCTAACTTTTGTGGGCCAAACAACTCCTCTCATATGCTGTGGGTAAGTGGCAGTGCTGCCAGCCGGGAATGCAAGCCAAGCCTAAACAAGGGGTGGAAGACCAGCTGCCGGGGAGGGGGTGCTGCGTTGAGCAGACCTCTGGGGCCCACCCCAGCCAGAGCTGCCAGTTTCAACTCAGCAGCCTTGGTTTGGGGCTCTCAGCCACAGGAGGGAAAGAGTTAATGAGGCAAAGCAACCAAAAAGAGGCAGGAGGGGGTGCAGCTCACCCACTCCTGAGACAACAGCCAAACTTTCTTGTGTAAAAATCACTCAAATGGTATTTTAAAATATGTATGTGGTTTGGGTAAAGAAAACTAATGGTTTTAAAGATTCAGGTGTCCTGTAATGACTGTCACTGAGGTAGAGCTTGCTAGAAACTAGAGGACAGGCTGCTGTTTGGGGAGAGACTTCTTGGAGCAGTTTCTGCTGCTGGCCAGAGTTCCGGAATGGTTTATGCACACTGTCCCTGTTGTCTCTGTGGCCATTTGCGCGCATGGCTACGGAGATAGACGTTTTTAAAAGGACGCTGGGCTGAACTGTTTCGGATCTCTGCTTATGCAGACAAACTGTAAAAAAGCATCAGGTCATATCAAGGGAAGTTCTGAGGTCTCTCTGTTTTCTATCTGAGTGTGTGTGAATGACGATGTTTTTTCTAGAGTAAGTTTAAAAGGAGAGCATTAAATTAAAGCTGAGTAACGTATGTGTGACTGCATTTTAGATGTGACTCCATTTAGGATGTGGACGCTACCATTCTTTTCCAGGATCAAAGAGGAGATGGAGGTAGCCACATGTTGCCATTCAAGGAGACAACAAATCTCAGATATTTAAATTAAATTGGATTTTATTTTGTATGATTTTTTCTCTTCTATGCTGAAAATAAGATAGGATCTTTAAGAACAATGTTTAATAAGGGATCAAAGCTATGCCTCTGTGTATTCAGATACAGGAATGTACCTTGTGCTGACGGCCAAACTTTTAGGGTGAGAGTTATGGGATTAAAACAAAGTAAATCAAGGCAATTGAGGTTTGAGTAAACAACCTGGCAGTCTTTAGAGATCGAGAGGCCATGTGATGGTTTTTTCTATACTAAAAATAAGAGAGAAATTTTTAAGATAGCTGAACTGCCACTACACCAGAGCTGATTCAAACAGGCCTGGAAGGCAGACTGCCGAGGAGGGTGTGACAAAAGGAATGTACATTACAATAGAAGAACTTTATTTGTGGTGCTGCAGGCATACAGTTGGAAGGTCTATTCGGGAGCACAGATGTATATTTTACCTGCTTGTCTTTGCTAGCTTTGTTAAGCCTCAGCTATTTTGAAAATTAAAGTAAAAAGTGATCTGAAATGTATAGATTAATTCTGGCTGTAAAGTTCTGATAAGCTGATCCTACTACAGGCAGGAGTTCAAGATGTTAAGTGTCAGCTGGTGTATTAATTCTGTCTTGGTGATCACCAGTGTCAATGTATAAAAATAATGTGTATTTTTTGTTCATTTGAATATCACTGTCTTAAATGTTAGCTTGCCAGATCTGGGGCAAGTTTATTTAAAAATGAGTCTTGCTGCAAACTTAGAGGAGAGACCTGGAGCAGCTTGTGCTACTCGCCAAACTGCTAAAATAATTTCTGCCACTAACAGACAATTTGTAAAAAGGCAACAAGTCATCTCTGAAAAAGTCCTAAGGTTCCTCTGTTGTTCCAGACCTGATTAAGATTTCTCTGTCTGTATGTAAGATTATACTTGTATTTGAGAAAAAACTGGTCCTGAGCCGGGGCCAGGAGGGAGGGGACCACACGGGCGGAGAAAGATGACAACCCGGTGTGGAAGATAAGTGGGCGTGGATGAGATGTTAGACAGAGGTGAATTTCACAGGGTGTGTGGAATCTCCCCAATTCCTAAGACAGTAGAAGAAACAACTGGCTTGACATTTGGGAGGAAAGGTCTTAGGAGACCCAGAAACTTTGTCCCAGGAAAGCAAGAAAGAACAGCTCAGTTAATTCAAGTCCCAAGGACATCCCATGTGCTGTGCTTTGCAGTGGGCTCCCTGCCAGGGAGATAAGAGGGTTTCTGGGGGTTGAGAAAAGTGAGAGGCAAGTAGGCCTGGGGAAAATACCTTGTTCCCTCCTTCCTGCTGCTGCCCCTAAAACTAAAAGGCAGGAACTTGACCCAAGCTTGGCTTCCTGAAAGAGTTCTGTGGCTGTCTTGAGTCTACATGAGATGGCAAGATGACATACTCGGTGTGTAAAGGAACACACACAGGGGTAGAGAGCCACTACAGAGCAGGTACTCTGCGGTCTCCTTTGGAGAGCCTGAGAAAAACGCAAAGGGTCAGGAGGGTAAACTAACAGACAGGTTAACTCATCAGAGAGGTCCCTATATAACTGAGGCCTCAATACCAACCCTCTTGAGAGTGTATTTTTAAAATGTATTTTCTGGTATAGATCTAAAAAGAAAATATTAAGTTAAGATAGATTTTATATAGTATTTTTGTATACTAAAATAAGGTTTATAAAATTAAGATTTTAAAAAGAGTGTCTAATAAGATATCAAAGACTGTATCTCTGTGTATTCTTATACAAGAATACATCTTTTGCTGACAGTCATCGTTCCAGTTTAAGAGTAAAGTGTTTAAAACAAAACAAAAATAACTGAAGTTTGTTTATAAAAAACCTGCAGTTTTAAAATTAAGAAGTTATATGATATCTGAGCTTTAGTGTAACAGTTGGCTTAGGCCTAAAAGACAGAATGCTGCTGGAAAGAAAAAAATGTGCATTACATTATGGGATATTATAAACACAAAGTTGAAAGGTTTTAAACTACTTTAAGAAAATGTTAGGTTTTTACAAAAGTTAAAAGTTAAAGCTAGATGTTTTCAAAAACAGCTTTTAAGATATTTAAATTCACAAGGCTACAACGACCTAAATAGTACAGCAAAGCAGAAAAAATTAACATAGAGATACTTAACATAGATAGCCCTCAACCCTCAGAGATCTGCTGATTATGACTTTTAATTGGAGTTTTAAGTAGAGACCCCAGATCCTAACAGTGACCCCAGCACCTCCAGAGAAGACGGACAGGGACAGAGCAACCTCACCTGGCCACTGGGCAAAACTGCCCAATGCCTCACCTGCCATAGATCTGCCTACAAATAAGACACTAGAGAGTAGATCATCCTGCTTTGGGTGGACAGAGCGGGGTTCGATCCCTCTGAGTCTTATCCACAGAAAGATACCTACTGGTCTGGCAACTGAAGACTGGCCTGGCAACGGAAGACTGTCATTGCCTTGAGGCCTCTGTTCCCCATAAGATCACAGAGAACACGGAGAGTCCAGGGTCATCTGTCTAGGTATGGGTAAGTCTCTGTCATTTTAATTGAGTTATACTTTTTGCTATAATTTAGTATTCCCAGATCTCTGGTGTTGATGGCTAACTGTAGTTCTGTTAGTTTAACAGCAATAGACAACTAGTTTCTCTCTCTGAGGCTACTAGAGTCCCTGTCTGAATAAGACAAAGAGGATTGTCTCGCTAACAGGCCCCCTGTTAAAAGATAAATAGATTTTTGCTCAGTAATAACAACTCTGTATTTGGTAGATAGTTAGATTAAAGAAAGTTTAAAGGAATGTTATGAGGTTTAAAATATAAAGGTCTAAGAAAGTGATTTAAGTTTTGAGTGTCCTAGGTAAGTTGTGAAGGTCTGAAAAAGTGATTTTAAGTGAGAAGGTGGTTTGAGATAAAAGTTTAAAAAAAAAAAAAAGGTTCAGAGTTATAACATTAAAATCCTGGATACATGTTCTGATGAGCTGGTATAATTGTTTTTATCTGGATTAGAGGCTTCCTTAGCTCTCCCATTTTCTTCTAGATATATGAAATAATACTTTGTTGCTAAAGGAAGCCAAAAACCATTCTCTACATTTTAAAATGACAGATTTTGTCTTAGTAGTGTATAACCTGGTTTTAGTTACTTGAAAACTTTTTATGATACTGTACTCTGTAAACAGATATTAATTAACCAATGCTACTGATCAGGAGATACAACAGCTGTTCCATGATTGGAACAGTCACAAGAAAAAGGGGGGAAAATGTGAGGCCAGAGACCCTCGGCCCTGGCTTTCTCTACTCAATACAATAATTATTGAGTACTTTCCAGAACTCCCTGTTCCAAGAACTAGCCTACCCCAGAAACCATAAAACAATTATTGTCAGGCTTAATTCAAGAGCACTGTGACCCAGCCCAAATTCCTAAAATGAGCGGCGGCTACAGCCGCCGCCTAATAGCCTTGGGCAAGGGACTTTACCCTAAGTATACATTTCCTGGTGCCCGTGACCTTGCTATAATCAATTTAAAGGTTAACTGGCCCCTACCTATCAAAATGAGAAAACAATTTGGGAACCAATCAACTTGTACCAATTCGGTTTATGCCCAACAACTGTATAAAAAGCTTCGCCATTTGCTCCTTGGGGCCGCTTCTATCCTGCGTGTTAGAACGGTCCCAGTGCACTGGAATAAATCCTCTTGCTATTTGTATCGATATCCCGTCTGTGAGTCTCTGTGGGGATGTGGCATTCCTGTTTGGACCCTGGGGGTCCCAGTTTGGATCTCTGAAGTCCAACAACTGCACCCAACCAAATCATAGCCACCTGCAGCAAGCATTCCAAACCCAACTCATAAACAACTGCACCACAGCTGGGGTGGGAACGCAGGCCTAATCCAAACACCGTTTTGCATTTTTACAGAAACAAAAATAACACACTCCAAGTGTTCTGCTACAACCTCTGCTTTCCTTTCCTTTCTTTTTTGTTTTGTTTGTTTTTTGTTTTTTAGACAGGGTTTCTCTGTGTAGCTCTGGCTGTCCTGGAACTCACTCTGTAGACCAGGTTGGCCTCAAACTCACAGAGATCCACCTGCCTCTGCCTCCTGAGTGCTGGGATCAAAGGCTTGCACCACCATCACCTGGCAACCTCTGCTTTTTCTAAAGATTTATTTTAAATTGTGTATGTGTGTGGGTTGTGTGGGGAAATATGCTCCTGAGTGAAGGTGCCCTCAGAGAGGCGTCACAACCCCCTGGAGCTCCTTGTGAGCCACTTGACAACTGGTGCTGAGAACTGAGCCTGAGTCTTCTGCCGGAGCTGTACTGAGCCTGAGTCCTCTGCCAGAGCTGTACGTGCTTTTAACTACGGAGTTATCTCTCCAGACCTGATTTGCTTTAATCTTTCACTCAACAGACATTTACTCCATGCCGGCAGTGTTCTGGGCAGTTTAGGAGAAACAAAAGCAAAAAGGGGCAACACCTTCCAAAGGAGCTCAGAGTTTAGCAAGGGAGGTAAGATGCCCCATGTGGATGTCTGGTGTGAGAGTGCAATCCAGGCTGGAAGAGGCATGTGAGCTTTCTTGATGTGATGGACGTTAGCAGGCAGGTGGCCCTTGAACTGAGTCTGAACAGGAGAACAGAACAGTCACAGAAAACCACAGGGATAAATCTGGAGAGGGCTCAGCAGCTAAGAGCAGAGACTGCTCTTGCAGAGGACTTGGGTTCGGTTCCCAGCTCCCACGTCAAGCAGCTCACAACCATCTGTAACTCCAACGGCCTCCTCTAGCCTCTGAGGGCGCTTGCACACACGCGATACGCAGATCTACAACACAGGCACACACGCATACACCTAAAACAAAATAATAAATACATCTTTCAAAAAGGAAAAGAGAACTGTGAGGACTGAAGCAGAGTCTAAGCCCCTCTGTGAGGTCTTCCCTGACTCTTCCCGCCCCCCCATTCCTGTACAGTGTGATTGTGCAGCTTCTTTATAACGGTCAGGAGGGCCGCCTCCCCAGTAAACTATAAACTCCTTTAGGGAAGAAACCTTGCTTCCCTGGCATTTCGTAGCATTCCTGACAGGGATACCCACGCAGTAAATTCCTGAGGGAGAAGAGAAATCAAGTCCAGTATACCTTCAGGGACCACTGGGTATTACAGCCCGGTGGGGATAAAAGACTCATGAAGTGCAACAGTGGGAGTTTAAGAGAAAAGCAAGGCAGTGCGGCGGAGCCGAATGCTGGTGGAGAAGGAGGGCAGTGGAAACCCGTCCAGCCGTGGAGGCTTCGCGCTGCCACGGCCGCCTTCGAGAACAGTTTATCGGTATCTCCTACGCAACTCGGGTCCCACGAGTGCACACAAGAGGGATACAGAATATTTATAAGCCAGGTGTGATGGTGCACACCTTTAATCCCAGCGCTTTGGAGACAGAAGCAGGTGGATGCCTGTGAGTTCAAGGGCAACATGGTCTACGCAGTGAGTTCCAGGACAGTCAAGGCTACACAGAGAACTCTTTCTCAAAAGCAAAACAGAACAAAAGGCAGGATATTCATAGCAAAAACTTGGAAATAAACTCAGTGTCCGGTCAACAGAGAACAGAATGAGTAATTACACACACCTGCATCCTTGTGGGAGAACGGTGTAAATACAAACCCAAGGCTGTAGAAGAATCCATATTCTCTCTTTTACAAGGATCAGTCCATACTATGGCTATGTAGTGGGGGCTCTTTACTCCAATATCCGTGCTGTATTTCCTGTCGGCACCACTTTCTTTTAAAATATTTACTTTATTTTTAATTATGTGCGTATGTATGTGCGCAGTGTTTCTCTCTAGATTACAATGTGTTGCTATTACTACGTGTAGACTTGCTCTTGTTTTTGTTGGTTCTACTAAACCTGATAGACAAAGAATGACTAAAATATTTTTGTTAGATTAAAAGAGACTAAAGAGTACGGGGTGGCAAAATAGTCCGAGAGACACAAAAGCGCGAACACCTGAGTTCTAGCCCCAGAACCTGCATAGAAAGTTGGACGTAGAGAGAAAATGGCTAAGATCCACAAAACGTCTAACGTGCACTGCAGAGGTTGTGAGGAGAGGTTAATCCTCATTCGCGGTTAATGGGATTGCAAAGAGATATTGCCGCTCTGGAAATCCATGCAGAGACTTCTCTCAGAAGTCAGAAAGCTTCTCAGAAAGCTAAAACCAAATCCACCACGTGACCCGGCTCTACGGCTCCTAGCCACGCGCCCACAGGACCTGACGGCTTACCTGCTCAGCCAGGTTCATCGCCCCTCTATTCGCAACAGGTAGGAAGTGGGAACGCCTGAATAGCCTTCAGCCAACAAAGGATAATGGAGATGTGGCCCACACACACTATGGAACACTATTCAACTGTGGAAAAAAGACGAAACCATGAAATTGCAGGTAAATGGATGGAACTAAAAAATATTATATAGAACGAAGTAAGCAGACCCATAAAGACAAATGTCGTGCCCTCCACTGTGGCCCCTAGCTCCACATCTTCAGATGTAAGAGCATAACCTGGAGGAGCTGAAGACACCGGGAGAGTATGAAAGGACCATGGTGGGTGTTTGGTGGGGCATTGCCTAGTGAGGGGAATGGCGTGCCAGGGTGATATGAAGGGGAAAATGGAAAAAAATGGGGAGGGGGCTTTAATGAGGAAGGAGAAAGGGAAGTTAGCCTAGGAGTGGGGGAGGACGAGGGGTAAGTAACATTGAAGATGATTGAAAAGGCCTTCAGGGAACATTGTTTTCTATTTCCTAACACTCACACATAATGCATATAAGTGCGTGAAGGTATGCCACTTGGGGTGACAGTGCTCCCCACTAGAGTCACAGATCATCTAACAAAAACTCACCACGAGGAATGAGGAATCTCTTTTTTGTGTGATTGGATCACGAGATCCCCAGAACAATATAGGCTATTGTAGTTGCCCTTATTTGCACCCCTACCCCAGTCCCTATTACTGAAGACTCTATGTACTTAGGGCAAAGGAGTTGGAAGATTTGAGCCGGATCTGGCCAGAATGCCTCCTCCCTGAGAACCAGCTTTTTCAGTACCAGAAGACACAATGCAAGCTGCCAAGAGAAGGAAATGACCAGTCGTCCTACAAAGTCCTGAAGTCAAATCAACAATGATAGCATGGCACAATGTAGCAGGATGCCTACTGTGGCGGTTCAGCCAGGAGTCAAGGAGGCATATTCATTGGTGTGATTCCTGCCAGACCTCAGCAGAGGGAACCACTATCCTAGTCAATGTCATCCTGGACAGTGGAGCCCCAAACGTCTGAGCTCAGGTGTTTTTATTGATCCAGAACTCCTCAAGTGTTCTACTGATAGCACGTGCAGAGCATTAGCAATCAAACATCCCACACATATATCCAACACCTGCAGACCATATAAAACACCAAGACCTAAGGAGCCCCTCACTCAACAGTGCACAAAACGATATTTTAAACACAACTAAAAATAAACTTCTACAACAGCATGATATCCCTAAAGGTACAATAGTGGCCTTCATATCTCGTGAGTGACCAACAGCTTTCTGGCTCAACTTAAGGCTTGTTCAGCTGGAGGGAACTCATGTCTGGGACCGGAAACCTAGCCAACTATCCAGGGCTGGTGATGTCATGGATCTTAGAGGAAAACCTACAACCAGCATTTTACTAGGCCAGCATAATTCCTAACTGCATTCTACACACTTACCCTTATACTCACTGCAGATAAATGTAACTCTCGCGTACCATCAAAGAAGCATCTTTGCTTTGCACTGGGCAGAGATCATCTCAGAAAATGGCCAAAATACAGAGCACAGTTGATTGTGGAACACCCGGTCGCAACAGATATATCAGCAACGTAAGTGCTGCCCCTAAAGGTTCAGGGAACACAGCGGAACAGGGCTTGGAGAGATTGTAAGGGCTAGAGGAATAGGCAGTCAGCTGTGAGACTGTCTCCTAGAAAAGGCAGGGCAACTGTACCCACCATAATACCGCAACAATATGGATGCCCAGACAAGATTCGAATGACACCACTAGACAGACTAACACGGAAGACGGACTTCTCACAGAGCCCCAGAGCTATAAGTAAGGAGAGAGGGAGAAAGAGTCTTCTCTAGGGATGGCCCCTAGCTGCTTATCCAACACCAAGTGGTCAGCCCTGAAATCTTATACACACAGCAACACTAAACAGACTCAGCAGATTGTGTTACATATTTATGCAGACATATGTAACAATAACAGAGAAAAGGAGGGGTTGGAGGGAAGAAAGGAAAGTGGGAGATGACGTAATTACGCTTTTATTAAAGTAAAAACTAGTAGAAAAAAGAAAGTAGATTGAGGTTGGTGAGAAAATACCTTTATTCTTAGAATCACAATATCAACCACTTGGATATTGATTTTCCCCCTTGCATTTGTGTGGTTCTTTTAAATTTAAACAAATAATAACTATAAATAAATGTGACTCATTTGTCTGTCAAGAAAGGGGCTGGGGAGAATGGGATGGCTGGAGAGATGTCTCAGCATTTAAGAGCACTGACTGCTCTTCCAGGGACCAGAGCTCTGGTCCAGCACCCGGGACAGGCAGTCCAGAACCACCTGTAACTCCATTTCCAGGGAATCTGCCACCTTCTCTGACTTCCTTAAATGCATGTGATGCATAGACACTAAATAAATAAATAACATAACATAAAAAAAATTTTAAAGAAAAGGAAAAAAGTTGGTGGGTGTGGTGGATTCCACTGTAATCCTAATTCTGGGACGGGAGAGAGATGGATTCCTAGGGGTCACTGTCCAGCTAGCCCAGCTTAATCAGTGAGCCCCAGGTCGCAGTGAGGGACTCTGTCTCAGAGGCGCGGGGAGGGGGGGCAGAGAGATAGAGAGGGAGAAGGATGGACAGGGAGGTGGGGTAGACGTACCCAAAGAGGATAACACCAGAAGTTATCCTCTGGCACTCACATCCAATGTCACATACGTACATTTATGCCCACGCCCACGCACATCGTCCCCCTGTGAGCACACATACACCCCTCACACAAAACATTACATATATGATTGTGGAATGGCTCCTGGGATGTGTTTGTTCTTTCCACTATACTAATGACAGGTGCTAAGGCCTGTGCACTCTTGCTGAGGGAGACAAGCCCTGGATACACTCGGTGTGGCAGAACGGTCACGGACTTGCGGCAAGACAAGCCCAGACAGACCCCAGGTCTCCACTGACAGTACAGGCTTGGGTTTCAATTCTCAACTTTTCCAGCTATGAAACAGGGATGATAGCCTCTTTCTTGCAATGTTAAAACTAACGGATAGAACACAAAAACTAGGACCTCAAAAAATAGATTACTCTCCCCCACTGTGTGGTCCTCAGGAATAAGGACTGTGCTGTATTCGTTTTGCTCAGTGCCTGGAACTTAACAGGGTCTCAGTTACTGTTGTCTGGGGACTGAGCCGTCAGTGGAGAAATGACGGCTGAAATGAAATGAAATGAAAACAGTGGATCACTTCACACGCAGGGTCGTGTTACAGCTTCATATCTGACCCTTAACAGCAATGCCATCAGTCAAAGACAACTTCTATTTAGTAGGCATTGGAAAGAAGCTGGAACATTCCTTAATCCAGGGGGGACAACACTAAGTCCAAGTCTTGGGTAAGAGACATGAAGCCAGACCTTAGCTGCTCTAACAAGCAAGCACAGTTGTCCAGCAACCTTTACACAGCGAGAGGTAGAAATGCTGCTGGCAGAGCTCGGCCTCCCCTAGTAAGTCATCCATCTAGCACGTTGGCTGGGTGTTGAGGACGGAGCCCAGTGGTAGGGTGTTTGCCCAGGATACAGGGTGGGCCCCAGGTTTGGAGGCTGCTGTGATCTGAGATCAAAACCATATCAAAGAAAGCCCAGGACTGCACCACAGACTAATGACCCTCCTCCTTGCCCTATGGGTAACCAAACCAGCACATGGCAGAATCGTCCTCAATGCTCGTTAATGGCACGTGGTGTGGGTGTGGCTCCACGTGTGCGTCAAGGTGCCGTGGGGCCACGCGGGCAGTTCTGCCGAGATGACAAGAGCTGTGGCTCCCATCGTCTATTTCAGGGATTCTCAAGATCGGGAGAAGGGGATGTCTTTCCCTTGAGGTTCCTCAGAGCCGTCCTGTAATCCGGAGAGCCTCGGATGAGCTCTCCCTAACCCGGAGAGAGAAATCACTGAGTCCGTTATGTCACATGAAAATGGAAGGGGCCTGTGGGCGAGATTGATTCAGGAGGACCTGACGGGAATGATGTGATCAAACTTTATTGCATACATCTATGAAATTCTCCAAGAGTAAGAATTACATTAACGATTAACATTACATTTACAATTAAATGTAATGTTACATTTACATTAAACAATAAAAACAGGGTCTCGCGAAATGGCTTAGAGGTTAAGGTTACTGATTGTTCTTCCAGAAGACGCAGGTTCAATTTCTAGCACCTATATGGCATCTAATAACTATCTATAACTCTATTCCCAGGGGATCTGCTGCCTTCTTCTGACCTCCATGAACACCACGCACATGTGTGGTGTACAGACATACATGCAGGAATAAATAAAAGCAATGCCATAAAAAATAAAACAACCCCATGTTGTGATCATCATCATGGTTCCCATTTCCCAGTCTCAGAAGATTGTGTAACTCGCCCTGGGTTAAAAAAAAATTAATAAAGCCAGGATTGAAATGCAAATCTACCTACCTCCACAGTGGACTGATTGTGTTTGGCTCCAAGGACAGAACTATTATCCAAGGAGTGAAGTTACAGCTCAGGCTCCATGAAAGGCAGGATTTTTGTTTTTTGTTTTTGTTTTGTTTTGTTTTGTTTTGTATATATGAAATGGGCAACTTTACAGACACTCCTTTCATCGCTGAGGATGCCTGCCTGCACTGGGTAGTGTTAGGCTTTCTGTTTCTTCCTTTAAGCTCTGGTGGAGGGGTGGATCGCTTTACTTATTTCTAAGGGTTACATGAGGCCAGGGAATGAAGGAGTCTGACTCTGACTCCTTCAAACACCAGCATAACACTTACCTTTGTGAGGACTTCATTCCAGTCAATGTTCACAGGTGGACCGGCAATGTAAACGCCCTAGAGGGGGTCAAAGGCCAGAAGAGGCATTCATAAACTATCACAGATCACATTTTTTTTTCTTGAGTAAAGATGAAATTCTCTATACACGTTTCCTGCTTGTATAGCCTCAGATAAAATTCACAGTTGCCCAAGCACCGTAAGAGCCACTATGATTGACCCTCGTTAGTCACTAGGTTTGGTATCCATTGTCTCCCACGATGCTGACAAAACCCTGAGAAAGTAGGAGCTTCCATCTCATTTTATGTACATGACCAGGCTGACTGACACTCCAAAAGTCATAGAGCAGAAGGGAAATTCCAACTCACATCTGCATTAATTCAAAGATCAGGGATTTAACTATCATTCTGTATTACACAAATGGACCACTCTACTGCCCTAAATTCTGATTAGGGATTCAAATGTCAATCCAAATATCGAGAATGTGTATGTTTAAAAGCTGTCCTCATTAGCAAACTCTCTTTGAAGGGTTTAATATGTGAGTCAGAAGATGAATTGAGAAAGTATTTGGTAAGGTTAGAAAAAATACCATCATCAAAGGAGCTTAAATAGTCTTCATTTCATTCTGGTGTCAAATGGAGAACAGTAAATAAATCTGGGTCAATAGCTATACTCTAAGCCTGGAGTGTGACACAAGCCTATGAACTCAATTCTCCCAAGGTTGAAACAGGATTAGAAGTTCATGGCTAACATGGGCAGCAAAGCTAGTTTATCTCAAATGGAAAAAATCCAGCAGTTGGACAACTGTGACATACATTGTATAAGCACCAAGTCACTCAGTGGAATATGGTGGAGTGTGATCTCGCCACTGAAATGGCATCAAAACCAATGCAAAATTGTATCAATGTTAATTATAACAATCTTTTTTTCAAAAGGTTTTAGATTTATTTATTTTATTTTGTGTATGTGCATGTTTGGCCTGCATGTGTGTATATGCACCACATGTGCACTGGTATCATGGAGACAAGAAGTGGGGGTCAGATTCCCCTGGAACTGGAGTTACAGACGGTTACAGAGTGACATGTGGGTGCTGGGAATGGAACTCAGAACTTCTGCAAGAGCAACAAGCGCTTTTAACTGCTGAGCCATGTCCTCAGTCCACTAAATCACTCCGTCTTTTTATTTTTTCTATTGACTTTTTTAATGCTAAACACTTGGTAGGCTGAGGCAGGAGGATCACATGTGTGAGGCCAGATGGAGCTACATGGAGAGTTAGAGTCAGCCTGAGCTACAGTCTCGAATAGATAGATAGATGGATGGATTGGTGGAGGGAAGGAGGGAGAGAGGGAAGAAGGGGAGGAGGGAGGGATAATGGATGAGTGGGTGGATGGATGGATGGATGGATGGGTGGGTGGATGGGTGGGTGGGTGGATGGATGGGTGGGTGGGTAGGTGGATGGATGGGTGGAAGGATGGGTGGATGGGTGGGTGGATGGGTGAATGGATGGATGGGTGGATGGGCAGATAGATAAATGGATAAATAAATAAATAAATAAATAAATAAATAAATAAATAAATAAATAAATAAATAAATAGACTGGCATGCTAGTTCAATGGCATAACACCTGTCTAGCATGCATAAGGCCCTAAGTTCAATCCCCAAGCCCCCAATCTTTTCCATAAAATATTAAAAATACTAAGAATGGAAAGCTAGAGACATGGCTTAGCTGACATGAGTTTTATTCCCTGCACCTACACGGTAGCTAACAATTTTAAAAAGAGACACGTAAGAGAAACAGTCTCAGGGCATTAGGTGAGGTCTAGAGGCGTGGCAGATGCTTAGCATTATTTCAAGTTGCAATCAAAAAGGCCAGTTGTTGTTCCTAGAGTGAACATCTTCTCATCAACCTGGTGCTTTTTTCTTGCCCAACACGAAACCCCTGACCACTTGTTTCTGTTTCCTTCTTTGCCTGGGCTACAGGACCCTCAGGCTTTGAGCCCATTTGCAGTATCTGTCTCTTAAGTTTTTATGATTCAAGTTTTCTTCATCGTTTCCTCTTCCTTTGCTAAGTCTTTCATTGTTCTGATGGTTCGTGCTCTATTATAGCCATGTCTTTATTTTATTTTATTTTATTTTATTTTATTTTATTTTATTTTATTTTATTTTATTTTATTTTATTTTAATGTCAGATGGCCCAGATCCCTTTTAGACGTGGGCCCGACATAAGTACATTGTTATTAAAGAAGTCTGCATGTTGAAATTATTATTAGTCATCGTCGTGAGCTTGGGTAATGACCTGATTTTATCTGTTCCTGTGCTTGGAGACTTGACAGTCTAGTCCTCCCGTCTGAACTGCTGGGAGACCAGCCCAGCTCAGAGCACGGTGCTTTGTGATTCCCTTTCCCTGGGACTGCCACGCAGGCGCCGAGTGCTGCAGAGTGCCTTCCCCGCCCCTGTTAGGACTGAATGGAGCACAGTTGTGCTATTCTTCCCAGCCTTTCTTGGGCAGGACCAAGATCCGTTCCCTGCATAATGGACCATGGCCCCTGGAGTTCCGGGTCACCTCTGGCAGCAACTGTATAGATCTTTCACACACCCAGAATGCTCCTGGTTGGGAACTGTATGCCTCCAATTTTTTGACACTCAAAAGCCAACTGTTCCTTCCTAAACTTGGTAACACTGAAGACAAAACAAGGAAGATGCTTCTCCGGCCATCTGGGAGTCTCTCCCACGACCACTCCACCCTGACAAATGTTGTAGGAGTTGAACCTCCACTGCCCAGTTGCCGTCTGAGGAGAACAGAGTTGGCAGTTCCTTGGGCCTTACTGGTCCTATAAACTAGTCCTGCAGTGCATTTGAAGGCCTTTTCTGAGCTCCTCCTAGAAACCTGGCTTGAGTCTACCTATTTCTTGGTTTGGATCCAGTGTGGCTTAGGTCATATAAAAAACTTAGGGTGTGTGGTCAGGAGATCTTTGGTATCCCCTTACTTTCTTGTGAAATAAAATACAGTGTAATGAAACTCTCCTTATGCTTCCTAGTCAGTCTCTGATAATAGTTTCATGAAAGCTTAATTACATATTGAAACATACTGCTCTGGCTGAAAAGACTCAGCTTTCGCTAACAATTTTGTCCCAAGAAAATTTCTCAAGGTAATACTTCAGTTTCTCCAGGTTCCATTAAGCATGGCTATCTTCAGAACCAAATGATGGAAACGATTTTTTTCAACATATTCAACATTTCTAAGAAAATAAGAGTAGACATAAAATAAAGTCAACAAATGGAGAGCACAAAATCTGTAACTTGAAATAATCAAATCCAGTTACAATTTTCTTTGTTAAAATAGTTTGCTGAGATGAGGTTGGTGGTGCATCTGTGTAATCCCAACCCTAGGGAGGCTGAGGCAGGAAGATTGCAATTTCAGAGCCAGCCTGAACTCTACAGTGAGTTAAACAAAGGGCTAGCGATGTAGCTCAGTGGTTGTAGCTTTTCTATCTGAAAAAAGCTCTGGGTTCAGTCTCCGGCGACAAGATCCGAAGAAACAAAGGGAGGGAGGGCCCAAAAAGAAGAATTAGAACGGCATCAACGAAATATTTATTTTTGTTACTTTTATTCAGGTGTGTGTATTTGTGTGTCTACAGGAGTGAATGCCAGATATAGGCAAGTTCCTCCGAGGCCAGGAGAAAGTGTCAGGTCTCTGGGAAGCGGGGTTACAGGTGTGAGCTGCCCAGCGTAGTGTCGGATCCAACCGGTCAAGACAACTCGGTTCTCTAGGGGGAGAAGTGAGGATTTGAAGAAAGATGGCTCAATGGGAAATCTCAAACCACACTGGCCCAGAACTAGAGTTCGGAGCTCTCTTTTATTGAGAAATTACAGGTTGATACCCTCTTAATTCTGTCTTCCATTGGTCGAAGCAAAGTACGAAAGCAAAATAAGCGAGTCCTTCAAAAATATCAAGCTTCAGGAGCTTCAGAGATAACATGTCTTTTCGCACGCCCAGTGTCCTAGGATGGGAGCACAACTTGTACCTTGATCCAAGGTTACATACTTGAGAACTCGGCGAAGCAATTCTGTGAACTTCAGCTAAAAGCAATTCTCATTAGCCAGCAAAAGCAAATCTCAGCTGTACTGTGGAAACTGAGTTCCCCACAATGTAGGGACTGGGAACCAAACTCTGGGCTTCTGGAAGGTCAGGAAGTACTCTTAACCACTGAGCTATTCGTCCAATTTAAACAACAACAAAAAAATGCCTTTTATTAGTAATTCTACTGGGGTGTTGTTTGTTGGTTTTTTTGTTCATTTGTTTGAGACAAAGTTCCACTACGTAGCCCAGGCTGGCCTGTAAATAGAGACCATTTTCCCTTTTTCTCATGAGTGATGGGATACAGTGTATCCCAGCTGACTCACTGCTTTTCCCACCAACAAACCTTGATTAATGTCATTGGGCCATTCCCAGAACTAGCTAGAAATCTCCCTAAAGGTTTTAGTAGCTCAGAATCTTGGCACAACAGGAAGAGCAGACCCAAAAATACTTAATGGATGCTGACTCTGTGTAACCGACCAGCTCAGGGAATGAAGTACTGAAACCAGATGCCTAGAAGGCTGGAGACAGGACTGGGCAACAAGGCGCTAGGTACACTTCCGATTAGCTGCAGGAAAGTCTGTGATCTAGTCGATTCTGAATGCAGATACAAGAGGAAACACAGCAATTGATGCTTACAAGTTTAGTCTAGCCTTAACGGGATGGTTGGTCAGTTCTTAGTGACTGCAGATCTACTTGGAGAATTTACTAAGAAAGCAGTCAAATACGGTGGTTTAAACACCCGTGGAAACTGGATAGTCTTCTTCAGAACTGAATAGAAAACTTCCCCCTTGCAAATAGCAGTGCTTTATGCTGTTCAGAGATTGCGAGACACAGCATGACCTTCTTAAGTCAATGTCACGAGCGATAGCTAAGACCTTGTCTTTGAGGAAGGACTACTGCTTAAAGACACCAGCAGGCAGGTCCCACCTGGGCACAGGGGTTTCCCTGACAGACGCTGTCCACACGCCCCATAGAAACTTATAGAGGAAGACACATACTTGCTCTTATGGTTTCTTTAAAATATTTTACTGACAATTTCTAGACTGAGCGTTTTGGAAAAACTAAAGCCGAGGTGTACAAAATACAAATTCCAAGGCTTTTTACTTCCTGTTACTAGTTGAACAAAAATTTCTAGAAAATGAGAAAGCATTAGAAATTCCTTTTATGCTGAAGACTACTGAGGACAGATTCCTTGTGAACCCACAAGAGTTGGGAATCCACGTATAAAAGGGATCACCCCAATGGGTTCCACCACGTTATTCACTGTCCTAGAAAATGGCGAGGCAGTGGTACCAAGCTAGTAGCAATGTAGTCTGAGTGCACTGTGCAGAAGCCCAGACTCACCTGTACTTGCGCAGCAAGCCACACGGGTCATTGATAGTCAGTGACAATCAAGGACAGTAACGTATAACCAAGCTCCATGTTCACCCCATGCCAAAACCTGACTCTTTATGGAGCTACTGGGTCCGTTATGAGAACCTCGTCACTGATTGGTCATAAAGTATTGGAAAATAAAGGCTGCTGATAGCATGCCAGAATTACAGCCAGCACTGGGGTCTGAGGAGTGTGGCCCAAGGGTTAACATAGCCATGATGGGTGTGTCTTGCAGAGAGCAGAGCCCGGAGAGATTTGTCCTCCAAATACAAATTGCCACTGTTGGGTCCAATGGTGGTGGCCTCTGTAGTTCTTTCCTCGTTTATTTTACGGTATGAATTTCATATGGGGATTACCAAACATTTTCAGAGCACTGTAACTATAGCTTACAATAGCAGTGATGATTTTGACAATATAACTATAACTCATAACAGCAATGATGACTTACCTAGGGCTATGCTCAGGGCAATGTTGTCCAGATGGAGCAATGACCCTGCAACTCTTCCGGAGAAATTTAGAGACACAGATGGCTAGGACAACTGATGTAAAGGCTCAAATAAATTATCTAAGTACTGTCAATTGTTTTTCTGCGGAGAAGAGAGAAATAGAAAAAAAACTAGGAAATGCCTTCTTTTTACCTGGGTGCAAGATTTATGGGAGAAGGGAAATGAGACCAAAAGGCTTTCAAACCTTGTAGCCCAGGAGTACTGTAGGAGACAGATCAATGATCAAACACAACAACCATGTTTCTGGGGTCTTTAGATGTTCTGGCAGTGGACCTCAAGAACTCAGAGCTAGGCAGAATGTGGATCAGACAGACTGTCCATTACCACGTAAGTTAGATAAAGAATAAGATCTTAAACTCGGGGCTTTTTTGATTAATCAACATGTTTTTTTTGTTTGTTTTATATGAGTGTATAAGAAAAAAGTTAGGTAATTAACTGGGTCTGGCTAAACCTGTTAGTGTGCATAGGCGTGTGAGTAGAATAACAGAGAAACTGTTTGCTGATCGGTAACCGTGTATTTTACTATCGTGTGCTATTTATGTAACCACAATTTGCTATTCCGCCATAGAAATGTAGCTGTTATTTTTACCTGGCTTGCTAAACTCTGTTAACCTATCCTGTAAGAATTATTGCTTTGGGGTTATGGTGTAATTGTGGGAAAGTAAAAGGAAAAAATGTTATGGCTACCTGTGGTATTCTAAGGAAATATGCTTTTGTGAAAATGAGATTTGCAATTATGAGGCAATTTTTTTTTCTTGCATAGAAAGATTTTTACCTGGTAGATATATAATGGGATGAGGAAAAAATAAAGCAGAAGAGGAAGCAGCAGCTTGCTGGACTTTGTTGATACATAAGGTGTGTGTGTGTGTGTGTGTGTGTGTGTGTGTGTGTCCGTGTCTATTACATTAGCCATCTGACTCCACATCTCTCCTGGGACCCTGACCTCTAGCTAAAGCTGGACTTAAGCAAAAGTCAGTTTAGAAAGACTCTGGAGCCAGCTTTGGTCACTCCAGAAAAATGCATCATCTCCTTTATGATGGACTTGCTCACTCAATGCAGGGCAGGAGGGTCCTGAATGGACCCGTTTTAAGGGAGAGCACATCTCAGTAATTAATATAAGGATTGATCATATATATATCTATATCTATATCTATCTCTCTCTATATATGATCATATATATGATCAATCCTTATATTAATTATAATATATGACATATTGTATATATGATTATATATTATATGTATATATTAATAATGAAAGCAGAAGCTATAATTTGCTGCTAGAAAAGACATGAATTTCCTGAAACACATTTCCCAGCTCTCACTGGGCTTCAAGAAACCAAAGTGGTTTCTTGAAGTTACACTCATAACTGGTCCATGTGCGGAAAATAAGTGTTTGGAGCTAAACAGGATATGTGTGTATCCCTACACCCAAGACTCGGAGGCGAGGAGGTGACCAGAGAGACTGAAAGAGCCACAGGTAATGGATGACTATAGCAGTAAGCTGCTGTGTATCTCAGCCAAGAAGACAAGAAGGCATAGTCATAGGTATAAACCCTTCCAGACCTCAGCAGAGGGAATGACCATCATGGTGCGGCACCATCCTGGACATTGGAACCCTGAGCATCTGAGCTCAGGTGTTTTTATTCTTTCAGAACTCCCCCGGGATTATACTGATAGCACATGTAGATCATTAGCAATCAAACATTCCCCACATAAATCCAACACCTGCAGACAGTGCAAAATGACAATAACTAGGCAGCTCTTCCCAACAGTGAACAAAACAATATTTTAAACACAACCAAAAAAAATCACTTCCACAACATTTCCCCTTTTCTGTATTAAAAAAATTGCTTTACCTTTACAACACGATATAACACTACACCAGCAAAACCATTTACAAGAGGAACAATTATGAAGCTTTTAATGCACATGACCAAATGACACCAAACATCCATCAAGCTTTTCACAATGCCTTTGGACAGCAGAAAAACATTATCTATGTCCAGTTATCTGGAATTCACTCATGATCTTATGGGCTCCTCCAAAGGGCTTGGACCACTTCTTGGGCTGTGACATCACTTCTTGGGCTGTGACCTCTGCAGCACACACAGTTTATCCTCTAGATTTTGGCTGGCTTCACTCTGCTACTGCTGGTGTTTTTGGTGGTTGTCCCATGGTACTGGTATCTTCAGAACCTTGGGGTCTTCTGCTGCAACTGGGTTGAACTTTCACCAATAGCCTCTCCTGGGCTCTCTTCATGGTGCCAAGACTCAACTTCTTTACTTGACCCCTTAATCTGAGCCTTCAACTGCTACTGAGGCTGCACTTTTACCAATAGCTTCTCCTAGCGCGTGCGCACACACACACACACACACACACACACACACACCATTAAGCAATCAGTTTAAAAGACCAAGTGGGCACTGTGAAATTTCACTAGAAAATATAGAAATAATTACCATCAACAACTGAGTAAGACTCTTTATACATGCTATCTCCTTAAGTATTATTTTCTTTGTTCTACCATCAAGGAAGTACACAACGTCACAGAGTGAGTGAGAGGCAGAGCTAGAACTCAAAGCCAGCTTCCCTGGCTGCAGTGTTCTTATTTTTCCATTAGACTGCAGGATCTATTATAACAGTCACTCCAGTGTCCTGAAGTATCTGAACCTGTCACGGGAACTACCGGAGCCAAGCACACCACAAAGAGGCATAGCCATGGGCATGGCAGTCCAGTTCTTAGAGGGCAGCACCTTGCTGGAGCAAGTCCTGTGTTAGGACTCATATCCCATCCTTAGGCAGAAGAACTGGTTATCAACATCTTTAAACATCTCCTTCCTGATTCCCTCAGGTATATATTAATACCACAGAGAGATCCTATATCTGCTTATGGGCAGTGGCCTTTTGGAGGGCCAAAAGCCATTGTGATGTTTGTAGCAGGACGTTTTGAATAAGTTTTTTTTGTCGTATGCAGCTTTCCATATGATTACATGCCACTTGGACTTCTGGGGACTTTGCTTAGAATATGAAGGAGAGCGGGGTGGCTGGAAGTTGGCAGTTGGTGGGTTGGTTTGATAGATGCTAGGTCTCTCTGCAGCTCCTGTTCTCCAAGCTAAGGACAGCCAAAAGGGGCAGCGAACATTTTTTCTTTCTCTTTGAAAAAGTGTTACTAGAAGAAATAAAGGGGAATTAGAAACAAAGGAATCGGTGGTGTTGCTAAAAGAAATACGGGGGAATTAGAAAGGGTGGAGAAATGGAAAACTGAGGAACTGGGAACACCACTGGGTTCCTTCCCAGCGACAGAAAGAAAGATTTTCCCCCAGGTAGATAAAAGGGAGGAGATTGTACAGGATGATGGTCCTGTTAGGAACATAAGAGGAGAGTCTGCCTAGAAGATGATCACATAAGGCAGCCCTTCCCAAGAGAGCTGTCTATCGTGAATCCTCAGCACCACCTGAGGTGGAAGAAAAGCAGACTACGGTCACAAAATCACCAAGCATATTCCAGCTGATGGGGATAATCCCCAAGATTAAAATGAAATAGGATGGCATCTGATAGAAATGAGTGATTTAAGGAGATTGAAGGAAGCTGTAGTGTCATAAGACATGCACTCGCCCTGTGTAAACTGGGCACTGAATAACTGGGCACTGCAGCACCAGATGGTCCCATTGGATTGGAAAGGGTTAATATTAGCTATGCTAGAAGCAGGTCCTCAATTTTGATGGTTAACCTGGTGGAGAGAAGAATCAGTGAGTATTGAACAGCAGAATAGGGTTAGAGGAATAAATATAACCCCAGATCAGCTCCTTGGTGAGGGTCAGTATGCTGAATTATAAGAACAGATTAAGTTTGATGACATGACCATAAAACAATGTCATTTAGCAGTTTTATAAACTTGGGTGAAAGTAGAGGAGCCAAGGGAGAAAAATCCACCTCATTTATGAAGATCATCCAAGGCTCAAGTGAAGCCTTCACAGACTTTTTGCAAAGATTAACTACAGCAGTGAATAGAGCCATCTCAGACCCTGAAGTGAGCCAGGTGATGACTGAGACCATGGTATTTGAAAACACCAACACGGAGTGCAAGAAAGTTTTAAGGCCATTAAAAGCAAATTCTGCACCATTGGGTCAATAGATTAGAGCTATTGTAGACATTGGTTTCAATACTTACACAGTTGCTGTAATAAAACAAACTATACTTAGAGGGCTGAAATACCAAAATGTCTGATGCTTTAACTGTGGAAGACACAGCCACTTGTAAAAAGATTGTGACCAAGCTGCTTCTAAAGGCAATGGTTTCTTTAAACATTGCTCAGAAAAAAAGGAACAGATTTCCAGGGTGTACAGAGAGCGTGGAAAGAGTTGACTCTGGGAGAATGAGTGTAGATCCAAGAGAAATATATAGGGAAATTCCTTGCAGTCAGGAAATACCACTGGGGGCTGGAGGGGGGCTGAGCTCGGGCCCCAGGAGAAAAAGCAAGCTGCCTATGTCCTGTCAGCACTGGGGTAGGATGCAGCCTGAAAAACACAAACTCTGAGTTGGAGATCTGATGCATGCTACTGAAGACATTGCTGCACTCGATCTGGCTATAGACAGACAGCTTACCCAATCCTCAAATATTCAATATTATAATATTACTGCTGGAGTTTATGGTCTTCTTCCCCCAGAGGCAGTAGGAATGATCCTAGGTAGGAGCAGTTTGACATTAAAGGGATTCATTGTGCAGCCTGGAATTATAGATGGAAATCTCAAAGGAGAAATTAAAATCATAGCCTATGTAATAATAGACCTGCAGTTTAACACAGAGAATAGGATTGTGCAGCTGTTACTGCTTCCCTATATCAAAAGAAAGGCTGCTCCTATAGAGAGAACAGGCAGGTTTGGAAACACTGGGAAAAGAGTGCTCTGGCAGGCTGTCACTAATGATAAAAGGCTAAACTTAAAAATCCAAATAAATGGCATTGAAATAGAAGGGTTGGTGGACACAGGTGCAGTTGTAACAATAATATCCCAGAGTCATGGAATTCAAATTGGCCCATCAGGAAGTATCCACACAGTTTAAGGGGACTGGGGAATTATCCTACGTAAAGTATGAATTGGGTTATATGTTTGGGACCAGAAGGGCAAAAAGGAAAGTTAAGGCCTTACATGGTTGACATAGTATAAATTTATGGGGAACAGATTTATTGCAACAGTGGAGAACTCAGATTACTATCCCTTCTATCCCAGAAACAGTACATAAAATAAGGTCTCAAAGGGAAGATGCTTTTAATAAGGGAATGCACAGACTATACAGGTTGTCCAAAAGCCAGATATAACAGGCATTGAGTTTCCAAATGTATAAAGGGGGCCACTGCCAAAACTATACCAACTGCCCTATCCTTAAAATGGCTAACTAACAAGCCTGTGTGGGTGTAGCAGTGTCCCTTAACAAATGAAAAATTGCAGACACCTGAACAGCTGGTAGAGGACCAGTTAAAAGCTCAGACTATAGAAGAGTCTACCAGCCCATGGAACTCACCTGCATTCATTTTTTAAATAAAAAATCTGGAAAATGGAGAATGTTAATGTATTTGAGGGCTGTGAACAAGGTGATTTAGCACATAAATCCACCACAGCCTGGAATTCCTTTGCCTTTGTTACTTCCTAAGTCATGGCATCTGATAGTAGTTGATTTAAAAGACTGTTGTTTTACAACCTCCTTGCAAGAGCAGAATAAGGAAAAATTTGCATTTACAATACCCACCTATAACAATGTTCAACCTGTCAAAAGGTAGAGTGGAAAGTCCTTGCCCAGGGAATGTTAAATAGTTTAAATTTATGTCAACATTTTGTTCAACAACCGTTAGGACTAATTCAAAAACACTTTCTTCGATCTATTGTTTACCATTATACGAGTGATATTTTGTTGGCTGATTCTGACACAGATACTTTAGAGAAAGTGTTTGATGAAACAAAAAGAATCTTACACTGTTGGGTTTACAAACTGCTCCTGAAAAAAATAGAGAGAGGGGATTCTATTAACTATCTATGTTACAAGATAAGTCAACAAAAAAACTCAACCACAAAAGATACAGATCAGAAGAGATCAATTGCAAACTCTTAATGATTTCAAAATTACTGGGAGATAACTATTGTGTAAGACCCACGATTGGATTAATTACACAAGAGCTAAGCAATTTATTTCAAATGTTACAAGGAAAATCTAACCTAGATAGCCCAAGACACTTAACCACTGCAGCAGAGGAAGAGTTAACTCTGGTAGAAAAGAGACTACAAGATGCACATGTGGATCACATAGATCCACACCTAAATTTTATTTTGGTCATCATTCATTCAAAACA
Source organism: Cricetomys ansorgei (assembly GCA_026225945.1). NCBI lineage: Eukaryota > Metazoa > Chordata > Mammalia > Rodentia > Nesomyidae > Cricetomys > Cricetomys ansorgei. Next base: position 15,535,093 of record JAMJFZ010001258.1, read on the forward strand.
TTCTATTACTGGGATTCTTATGGAGAGAGGAATAATATTTTTAAATGGATATTTATGGCACATATGCAGAGTAGAAAATTAAAGACTGATATAGAAAAAATTGTTTTAATTATAAAGGGAAGAATAAGGCTCACCAGCTTCCAGGGTGGTTCTTTACACTAATGCTGATATTATGCATTATGGGTAGTCAATGAACTCAAGATTGTCAAAGAACTTGTAGCAATTATTTGGGAGAGATTAATAAGAAATATCCTAAAAGCAAGTGAATTTAGTTTATCAAAAGAACTGACTGGATATTCCCTCATATAGTGAAAGAAAAACCTATCTCTGGAGCACCTATGTTTGATGCAAATAAAATTAGGGATGGCAAGTTGTAACTCAGAAAAAAATTAAGTAAAGTCAATCAAAACCCATATACTTTAGATCAAAAACCAGAGTTGTATGCTATTCTTATGGTATAGTTAGACTTTCCTGAATCTCTTAATATCATTACTGATTCTCAGTATGCTGAAAGGGTTGTTTTGCATATAGAAACCGCTGAATTTTTTTCCTAATAATTCAGAATTAACATTGTTATTTATGCAACTGCAACAAGCAATTCGACAGAAATTGGCCATTATATATTACTCATATTAGATCTCACACAGGGTTGCCAGGCCCATTTGCTCAAGGTTTCAGTGAGATAGATCAGTTATTAATAGGAAATGTGTTAGAAGCCTCAAAATTTCATGATAAGCACCACATGTAAACAGCAAAATTTTAAAAAGGAACTTCTCCATTACTTGGCAATAAGCCAAGGAAATTATAAAGAATCGTCCAACATGTTTCTTGTATAATCAAGCCCCATTGCTGGCTGGAAGTAACCCTAAGGGTACTAAAAGAGGGGAAATCTGGCAGATTGATGTTTTCCATGTTGCAGAATTTGGGAAACTAAAATTTGTACATCATATTATCAATACTTATTCAGGATTTCAATGGGCTTCTGCCTTGAGTTCTGAAAGGGCTGATTCTGTAATTACACATTTACTGGAAGTAATAGCTATTATGAGAATATCTTTACAAATAAAACATATTACTGGTATACCACACAATCCTATAGGACAAGCAGTTATAGAAAGATCTTGGACATTAAAAGAAATGCTTGAAAGACAAAAAGGAATAACAAAGACCCCCAGAGAGAGAGACTACATAGTATACTACTAACTTCAAATTTTCTGAATGTTAATGAGACAGAAACAACAGCCACTGAGAGACACTGGACAATAGAAAGAATTGAAGAGTTAAATCAACTTATCTACTATAAAGATGTAGTAACATTTGAATGGAAAACAAGATGTGTATTGCACTGGGGCAGAGGATATACCTATATTTACTTCCAGTGGAAATGAATAGATGTGCGAACCATCAAAGCTGATAAACATTAGATTTGAGTTGGAGATCTCCTGGATACCCTGACTGCTGGCTGAAAAGCATGACTACAAAAGAAAAGTTCTTTTTAAAAGATAGAGCCTTCTAATGACTGTACTAAAGTTCAGAAAACTAAAAGCCATGAAGAATCAGCCCTGGGTCATGGAGTAAAGTTTCTAAATCCTAAATTTCCACCTGATTCCAACACCAGTGACAGTAAAGAGTTCAAGAAAGATGAAGAATATGAATCCTTGATGAAAAATTGTCCCCATGTGAACCTCACTTTGGCTGATGTGGAACAGTTGGCTGACAGTCATCAGAAGATTCCAGGAAATGATAATGAGAGTCACGGCCCACAAAATGCCAATCACTGCAAATTTAACACAACCTCCAAGGGTCCCAAGACTTCCCATGACCTGTACAATGGCTGACAGTGCATAAGGCCTGAGGAAATTGTGTCATCCCTTTTAGAGGAAGAGAATACTTACAGCAAACGGAAACCAGAGGAAAACACCTTAAAGCCAAAGTTCCAGACATTCAAGGGAATAGGCTGTCTCTATGCAAAGGAGTCCGTGGACAGAATGTTGAAAGAGACTGTTGCCTTTAGTAATATCAGTGAACATCAGAGTTCCTTGAAACCTGAAGATGCCTACAGCATTTTTATAGACAGTGGATCCAAGTATGCTAATGACTCATCTTGTGAACTGATTTCATGCCAATTTCCAAAGAAAGTGAACAGTCCAAACTGCATTCAGCCTCCAAAGAAACAGTACACTTTTGAGAGCCAGAACCATAAAAGCAATGTCTTCTAATTTTGACAAGGGAAATAAAAATCCTCTCTCATGTCCATTGCAATTAAAAGGAAAAATGTCCCTAAGTCTTAGTGCAAAGAGTCACAAGACAGAGTCTAGCAGAGACATTTGCCATCTGCAGATTTCAGAGCGAGAGGGGACTGATCAATGCAACCTCACATCTCTTGAGAAACCACCAAAGGTGTCCCTCGGGGAAGACCCTCAGAAGATCATGCTGGTTCCTCACTCTCTGTTAGCAATGCATCATGTAGGAATGCTAAGGATGAACTCCTGAAGACCAGAAAGGAGAAGAGATGGCCTAGCAGAAGGCCTCATAGAAAAATAATATCGTATCACTTGGACTTCTGGGAACTTTGCTTAGAATATAAAGGAGAGTGGGGGCAGGTGGCAGTTGGTGGGTTGATAGGTGCTAGTAGCTCCTGTTGTCCAGCTAGGGACAGCCAAAAAGGGCAGTGAAAATTTGCTTTTCTTTCGTCTTTCTTTCTTTCAAGGCCACCCGCAAGAGCAGTGAAGATTTCTTTTTTTTTTTTTTTCTTTCTTTCTATCTTTCCTGAGCTAGAGAGTTAAAAGGCACAGCGGGGATCTGTTACAAGTTAGAGATGTGTTATAGTAGTGATCTACTACAAATATTTAAGTATTTTCATCCCCTTTGGGGGTTCTACCATCCTCACTAAGAATTCATCATCTAGTTGAGAAGACTGTGAGCCCAGGGAAGCCAACAGAGAGCTGGAGGCCAGGAAGGTGGATCCCAGAGTGGTAGAGATCTCCAAAGTAGCTGAGACCCTGCCCAAGGCTATGTGCTTCCCAAAGATTCACTTGTGAGATGACAGAAGCAGAGAGAGGGAGAGAGAACGAGAGAGAGAGAGAGAGAGAGAGAGGGATAGAGAGAGACAGAGAGAAGGAAAGGGACAAGGGACTAGTGGAGTACTGTTTTAGTAGTTGCTGTGGGAACCTTCAAAACACAAACTTCTCAGGCCAGGGAGACAGCGGGTAAGGTGCTGGCTACAAATGGATGGGAACCAGAGTTCAGATACCCAGAACCCATCAAAGCCAGATGTGGTAGCACATGTCTACAATACCAGTGCACTTGTCATGACAGGAGAAGCCTGGAAAGTTCAGGTGTTCACATGGTAAACAGTAAGGGGTATGGCCTCAGAAACAGGGTGTGACGCAAAGACCAACACCTGAGGATGTGGCACATGCGTCCTCCCTAAGAACACCCACACGTACAGACATGTACAGATCTATAAAAAGGGGAAAGCGGAACTTCTCCAAGTATTGTCTCAGAAACAGTTTTCATGAAGATTGGGATTTGCGGGTGCACGCTGTAATTCCCGAGGTGGAGGAGAGGTGGCGTAGCAGAGAGAGGTATAATGATTTGAGATTTACCAAGAGCCCAGTTCAGAGGAGATGGAGTTTTCCGACGGTCAAAAGTTTCAGATCAAGTCTGGCCCTGTTGTGTGGCAGCCAGGGTTCATCTGCAGCGTGGTTGCACTGTGTCTCTCGGGAATGGAAGGTAACAGGTGTGTTCACGGTGTGCCAGGCAGACTTCGCGCTAAACGCATCACACACTGTGGATGGGCTGTCTGGCCTTTCACAGCAGTCTTATCAGATGTGAATGATCAGGGCTAGCAGGTGAGCAAACTCCCTCAGGTCACACAGTTGGCAACTGGAGTGCCAGGCCTTGAACCTAGATAGGTTGACGTCAGAGCCCAGGCGTTTTTTAACCATATACTAACCCGACTGAATTGTTGATTCAATGGCCCGATCAGGCAGTTTTGAAAGTGAAATAAAATATTCCAGCAGGGTGTGGTGGTGCACACCTTTAATCCCAGTACTCCGGAGACAGAGGCAGGAGGGTCTCTATAAATTCAAGGCCAGCCTGGTCGACATGAGTTCCAGGACAGCTAGAACTATGCAGAGACACTGTCTCTGTCACAGTGGTGATTAGCTAGAGTGTTCAATGTGATGGTCAACTATAATGTTAGTTGTAATGTCCACTGTGGTGGTCAGTCATAACAGTCACTATGGTAGTCACTATGTGGCCATTTGTAGTTTACATTATGTTGTCAGTCACAGTCCCTGTGGCTATTCATGGTGTTCACTGTAACGGTCAGCCAGAGTGGTCACTGTGGCTAACCATTACAGTGTTCAGTGTGATGACCAGTCCTAGCGGTCAGTGTGATGGTCAGTCGTGGGTTCACCATGGTGGTCAGGCATAGAGGTCCTTGTGTGTTCAGTTACGGTGTTCGCTGTGATGGTCAGTGTTCACAGTAGCTGTCCGTGGTGTCCATGTGATGGCCAGCTATAGTTGTCACGGTGCTCATTATCTGTAGTGTGCACTGCGATGCTCAGCCACAGCGGTCATTGTGGTGGTCAGTTGCAGTGTCATTATATATATATATGTATATATATACATATATATATATATATAGAGAGAGAGAGAGGGAGAGAGAGAAAGAGAGAGATAAAAGGGCAGTAGAGAGACTGAGGTAAGGGAATTGTAGAATATCATGTTGAGTCTAAGCTGCCATCCACAACAAGTTCCTGAAAGGGCCAACATGGACTGGGGTGGGGACCAAGGCTTGGGTGGGAGGCAGAGGAGAAAGAGGCGCTGCTCTCCTCCAGCTCAGCGATGGTCCCCAGGTTCTTCTGTGTGTCCCTTGAGCTGTGTCCTAGTGTGTGGAGAAAACGACTCCCCTCTCTCAACCTGCCCTGATGCCTGGAAAGTGGGCAGGGACAGAATTCCACCCTGTCTCGGATTTTAAGGGACAGGGGAGGGGGTCTGTCTCCATCACAATCCCCAGCATTAAGTGTCCCTGGAAAGAGATGCCAGACAATTAGCTCAGCCCCTTGATAAATCAATGCGTCCAGTTCTAGAACAGCGAGGAGAAGGAAAGGTGGCTGTCGTGCCCCTGAACCTGTCATATGAATTTCCTGTCCAAGGCCCGGACACTGGAAAGGGGTGACTCCCCCCACAGTCTGAGGACTGCCTGACCCTCCTAGAAGGACAAGTGCCCATCTCTCCGCTGGACCAGCCAGCAGGATGCACTGAGGCGCCTGTTTTCCCTGGGGAAGAGGGTGAGGAGCTGGGCATCCTGAGGGAGGGGAGGGGGGGCACCTTGCATTAGATCAGCTGAGTAACGGGGGATGGGGGAGCTGCTGCCTCTCAGCCAAGAGCCAACTCCACACTTGTAAAATTGGACCCTGGGACGGGATGGCGACAGTGTGGTCCCCGAGAAGCAGAGAGAGGAACCTGATATGGTTTTCCATTCCCTTGGGTAATCCTGAATTCTGGAGCAGGCGTGTGATCAGCAGGGTCGAATGGACTTGAGGATATTCCTCATGTGACAAGTCTCCCCATTCCGAGAACTCCAGACCTCTGCTTCAATCATAGTCACCAACCTGGAACCCATCAACTGCTTCCCCTGCACAGCACTGAGTCCTTTTCCTCCTGGGTCGATCAGACCATACCGCCTCTGGGGCAGGCTATGCAGAACAGGCTGAGAAATCTCAGAAGGCACCCTTGTCCCTCTGCTTACTCAAGAACTTGTAAATGTGGCAATCAAGAGGAATCTCATGACAGTTTTGCCCAGTATTTCTCCAAGCTCTCAAGCTTCGATGCACACTTGACTTTTCCTGTTAAAAGGACAAAGGGAGGTCAAAATGGCAGGCTCTTGCGAAGCTAGGTTGGGTGGTATCCAGAAATGCAGTACAACGCTGCGGGAGTCAGCAAACTGGGGTTGATGTGAGGTTATGCAGTACGTGAGACTGAAGATGCAAAAGAAGCCACCAGAAGGTTAGGAGACCCTGTGCCTGACCAGGAGGCACCGGCTCTTGCCTAAGGAACAGAGGATGTTCCTTACATGGAGGACACATTCTCCCTGAGCCATCTCTGAAAGACGTTATTCAGGAAAGAAAAGGGAGAAGAGTGAGCTCAGAAGTGACCTTGAGGTTGAGGTCTGTGGCCATGCCTGGTCTAGGTGTGTTTATGATGTTGGTTCAGCCTGAATCACAATTTAAGGATGATTTGCTCTGCAGATGTCTCATTCTAAATTAGGAATTATAAATAAATTAGGAATTATAATTTAGTTAAGCTATTAAATGTCATAAGGCGCAGCAGATGATGTGGATGGAATTCATGAGGAGCCGCAGACTCAGGCTGCCCCTTGGCCAGCTAAGTGAAAACTCATCTAGTTCATGCCAGCCAGCCTTAAACCCACAGCAATCCTCCCTTCTCCCCTTCCTAGTTCCAGGAGTACAGGTATGTACCTCCACGCCTGGCTAAGAGACCCATTTTTATCTGGCCTGTTGAGAAAGTTGTGGAAAATGAGGTTTCCTGAGACTCAGAAAATAGTTTGCTGAGTTTTCTAAGCAGAGAAGAACAGATCAAGCTCTAAGATCAAAGCAAGGGATCCTTACAGCTGAAAGGTTCACTCAAGGCAGCCAGGAGCCCTCGTGGTCACAGCAACATGAGCTGAGCCTGCATCGGATCCTTCCCTCCAGGTCTGCCTCCAACCTCATTTCCATTCCAAAACTGGGTTATCTATCTCCTTAGAACCCGGAAAAGAGACTGACAGCCATTCATGAAGGAGCAAGAGAAGCTGGCGCAAGCACCGGAGATTCGGTTTCTGGGTGAGAGCAAGGTGATGGCTCTTTATCCCTTCATCTCCCTGACCTACTCGTCCCAAATCTAGGACTCTGTCCGCATTGTTGGTAATGGTTTCCTTTAGAGTGATGAGTGTCAACAGTGAAAAAAGTTTAGGTCAGTTGTGATGGAACTTCAAACTGAGTGACTGTGGAGAACTTAACTCTGCTTTTGAATGATATTCAATGCCATAAGAAAGTACTCACCGTATTGTCTTGTCACACACACCCACAATGTAGCGGAGTCTAAATCGTCTGTGTATTTTATACTGACATGAATTCATAGACTAAAATGAAATTCAAAATTCATAGCAGTGGTCGGCCGGGTGATGGTGTCGCACACCTTTAATCCCAGCACTCAGGAGGCAGACGCAGCCGATCTCTGTGAGTTCGAGGCCAGCCTGGTCTACAGAGTGAGTTCCAGGACAGCCAGAGTTACAACAGAGAAACCCTGTTCCAAAACAACAACAACAACCAAAAAAAAAAAAAAAAAAGCAATGGTCATTTCTAGGCAGTGTAATTCCAGGTGCTTTTCAACTTGCTCAGTTTTTTCTGCAACATTTGATGTTGCCATAATTGGGAAACAATTACCTATGAGAAGACAGAAGTCTGACCTTCTAAGGCTCGAGGCTCCCTTGATCCTAGACTCAGAGAGACTTCTCTGCAGCTCAGCAGGCCAACGTGGAGTTCATATCTTACCATGGAAGTCCTCCGTGCAGTGGGGACCTCGTGCTAAATAATGGCTTCCTCCCTGCAGGTTCCAGCCAGAGAGGGAGGAGCCTGTGATAAGTGTGACAAGAGCCACGTTGAGAGGGGTGACAGCTCACAGTGTTTCCGGGACCAGGGAGTGTGAAACAGCACGAGATGAGCTAGGAGGGTGATGTAGTCAGGGGCAGAACTAAAGTATGGCTACCATGTACTTACCACCTAGAGGCCATGCGTTATAACACATCCTCTTAGTAGGTTCTCATATAATCTCGTGCGCCTGTTGTACGGAAGTGTGTGTACGCATGGATGTGCATGACTTCGGAAGACACAGCAAGTTGACACAGGCTGTCTTTGTTGATCCACACTTTGTTTTTGAGACAGAGTCTCTCTCTCTGCTCCTGGAGCTCACCTTTTCAGCTAAACGAATTGGCCAGGGTCTTGGTTCTTTTGTTTTTTTGCCAACCTGACAGCTAGAGTCAGCCGGACACAGGAACCTCATTTGAGAAATTGCTTCCGTCTGATTGCTCGTAGGCAAACCTGCAGGGCATTTTCTTGATTAATGATGGTGTGGGTGGTCCCAGCCCACCGTACACGGTGCCACCTCCGAGCAGGTGGCCCTGGGCTGTATAAGAAGCAGGCTGAGCAAGGCACGGGGAACAAGCCAGTAATCAGCGTTCCTCCATGGCCTCAGCTTCAGCTCCTGCCTTGCTTCAGCTCCTGCCTTGGCTTCTCTCAATGATCAACTGTAATCAGTGTAAGCCAAACAAACCCTTTCCTTCCCATGTTGCTTTTGGATCGTGGTCTTTATCACAGCAATAGAAAGCAAACTAGAACAACCAGGGAGCCCCTCAATCCTCATATCCCCACCCGCACCCCACTCCACCCTCACAGTTGTTAAAGTCACACCGGGCTTCCACACGAGTTCTGGGGATCTGAACTCAGGTCCTTATGTTTGCACAGCAAGCAGCTTACACACTAAGCCATCTCTCAAGCTCAACTCTCACACTCACATAATCTTAAGGGGTCGATTTTCATTATCAGATGAAGAAACTGAGCTTCAGAGAGAGAACTTCCGATGGAACTAAGCTTCAGAACCAGGAAGCCCATAATGGTGCTTTGCCTGGCACAGCCACTAGGTGGCAGCAGGACCCTAGCCCCCGCCTCTGTCCCCATAAGGCTCTCCTCCAAAGGGGTTCAAAACGGGCACCCTCTCTCTCAGCTCCTTCCTGTTACCTCTCCCTTTCCTCTGGGTAGCTGAAAGCTCATGTCTGGCTCTGCCAACAGATCCTAATCCCTAAGGATTGATCATTCTAGGTGTCCTTGAAGAGGTAGGGTTGAATTCCCAAGGGCCAGCAGCTCTGATGTTCATGTCCATCCCTGAGTGAGGGAGAGGCTCAGGAAGGAAGCTGATGATACGTGATGTCCCCTAAACAGGAGGTGGTGGTAAAACCTTCAGGAAGTCAAAATAGGCCAACAGAGGTGCCTGTGTCTCCCAGGAGTGGACTTGCTCCCTCCCTGATTGGCTTCTCTGTTTCTGGGCCAAGAGCTATCCCGGAGAGTGTGGCCCCAAGTAAACATTCTTGGCCAGTGGCTCTCCCTCTGGTTGGAGGTCTGTGATATGGGTCTTCTTCCTGTGATCTCCATGCTCTCCTTTGGAGAACCAGCAGCTCAGCTCTTGAGAGTGTCCAAGGGCTATGCCTGCTCCCCACTTCTGAGAAGACAGTTCAGTCCTTACCTCCCACTTCCTGTGCTGAACTCCCTGCCTTCTGCCAGTTCCTTCCCAGCAACCAGAGCACAGGCTCCTCCCACCCTCTCTGAATCGGACCTTGTTGCTGGCCACCCAAACACACTCACCAAGTCAGCCCCAGCTCTTCCCACATCTGCCTTTGACTCCTCAGTTATAGTCCCTAACTATGAATGCCTGTTAGCTACAGCCCCTCCACCCAAGCCCAGGCACTAGCAGGAACCTGGTTGGCCAGCATCACGTCTCGTGCTCTTTCTGGACACCCAGTTTCTCAGGTCACTCTACCAGGTATCAGAGTCAACAATGAGGTCACCGCCTTGGGCAAGATCAAGTAGATAACAGGGCACCCATGGCTTTGCCAGGTGGCCCAGTGGGTCAGGTAATTACTGGGCATCAGGAAGAACATGCTGGCACCAGTCGGTGGAAGGAGTCTGTGAAGGAAATGTTAAGGGGAGAGAATGCTGGATGCCAGGCTTGTCCTGGGGAGCAAAAGGTCACGAGCCCCCTCTGGGCTTTTGCGAGGGCTCTTCAGGTCCGAAGCGTTGTGGTGAGGTAGAAAACACACACACACACACACACACACACACACACACACACACACACACACACCACACCCTGAGTATGGGCTCTGGACTTAGCTCCTCCCCCAGCTGCAGAGCTCCAGCTGCAGATGAAAGCAGTCACTCTGGACTGTTATGTTTGCAGCTCCAAGCCACCTGCAGCACCTTTCTCTCTAGCCTCAGAGCTACTGGTGACCCCCTCATGGAGAGCTTGCCTGTGACTAAGCCCCTAACAGCCGCTCCCCAGGTGTCTGTCATTCTCACTTTCCCCATGAAGTGTACTGATCTCAGACTGCCAGATCCCTGGACATCAGAGGGCTTCAAAGGGTAGCACATCCCCCAGCTGTATAGTGAATATACCTTAAGTAAATGTGTAGTTGTTAGTCATTGTGTGGCCTCAGCAAGAAGACACGGAGGCGTTTTCATAGGCTTAAACCCTGCCAGACCTCAGCAGAGGGAACCACCGTCATGGCAAGCATCATACTGGACAGTGGAACCCTGAGCATCTGAGCTCAGGTGTTTTATTGATTCAGAACTCCTCAGGTGTAGATCATGAGCAATCAATCAGAAATTCAATACCTGTAGAGAATACAAAATGCCAAGACCTAGGCAGCCCCTCACCCAACAGCATAGGAAACAATTATTTTGTACATAACTAAAAATGAACTTCCACAACATTCCTCCTTTTCTGTATAAGACAAAAAGAATTGCTTTATCTCTACAGCATAATTTAACACTGCCCAGCAAAACTATTTACAAGAGGAACAATCACGAGGGTTGCTAATGAACTGAACCAAATGAAACCAAGCTTTTCACACTGTCATTGGACAGAAGAAAAACATTATCAATGTCCAATTATCTGGGATTCACTCACGATCTCCTGGGCTCCTCCAAAGGGCTTGAATCTGGCTCTGCCCTCTGCAGCACACACAGCTTGTCCTCCAGGCTCTGGCTGGCTTCACCCCACTGCTGCTGCTGTTCTTGGTGGTCATCTTATGGTACTGGCATCTTCAGAATTCTGGAGTCTTCTGCTGCAACTGGGCTGCATTTTAACCAAAAGCTTCTCCTGGGTTCTTTTGATGGTGCCAAGCCTCAACTTCTTTACATGACCCCTTCAACCTGGGCCTTCAACTGCTACTGCAGCTGCACCTTCACTAATAGCCTCTCCTGGCCTCTCACAGTGCTAAGCCTCAGCTGCTCTCCAAAGACCCCTTCATGCCTTCAAAACCAGCACCACCAGGTGACTCTTACGGTACCAAGTTCAACTACGAGCAGGAGATACAACCTCAGCCAGCTCCGGAAGACAGCTTCTGTGTGCTTGTCCTGAGGAAACACTTTCCAGATTTTAAGATAGAGTCTGGTTTTCTGGAAAAATAACTAGTCACTTTGTCTGCAGGAAGGGTCCCCTTGTGGGTGGAGTTCTTATCACCATTACCAGTCTCCAGACTGTTTGTTGACAGGTTTGCAAAAATAAATAAATAGATAGGTAGGTAGGTAGATAGATAGATAGACAGACAGACAGACAGACAGACAGACAGACAGATGGATAGACTGGTCAGTTTAACTAAATTACTTTTTGGCTCTAAGCCACAGCTTCCACAACAGCAGGGGGTCCTGGGCCAGTGGGAAGAATTGCCAGTTGAACATTCTGGCAGTCTGATGTTCTTTTTCACCACTGGTAAACATATGCCCTTCTTCATAGACCTCAAACACAAGACCTGCTTAGGCTTCACACACACACAAAGCAATCAACAAACTCAGTTTGTATGCTCTGGTTTCAGTTTCCCATGCCCTGGCTGCCATCAATGGCAAGAGGGAGAGTCAACTCCATGATCAGGAAAAGCAGCTGAAACCTTGCTTCTTCCCTGCTCCCAGCTGAACTGTTTTTACCAAGAAAATTCATCCCAAACATTTGTCCAAAACATGGCTCTCACCTAGGAGCTTCTTCCTCATTTACAACTCTATCTCACAGAGCTTTCCTTATATTAATACCTAAATCTCTGTCCTCTGGGAACTGCCCTGAGGGTACTTTACTCTTCAAGATCTGGAGCTTCTTTCTCTTCTTCCATGTCTCCATGTTTGATGCATTGACATGATGTCTTCTTTACTTCTGCGTACCCTGTTGGGCACCATTTGTAGTTGCATGCTGCTGTGGCGGCTCATCAAGGACAACAAATAGGCATTTTTCAAAGATACATATCCTGCCATACCTCAGCAGAAGGAAATACGGGCATGGCAAGTTCCAAGACAGTGGAACCTGGGGCGTCTGAGGTCGGGTGTTTTTATTGATTCAGAGCTCCTCAGGTGCAGATCATAAGCAATCAAACATTCCCCACAGAAATCCAACATCTGCAGACAATACAAAATGCTAAGACCTAGGCAGCCCCTTACCCAACAGCTCAGGAAACAATTATTTTGAACATAACTAAAAATGAACTTCCATAACATGCATAACAACATAACCTTTCCCCTACAGACACATACATCCTTGGAGTCACCCATTCCTTCACAGGAATTCCCTCCATGCCTCCCAGTGCCCAGGAACCAGGGACAGCCTGGCTGCAGAGAGCTGTGGGTTCCTCATCAACCATATGATGTGAAACCTCCCCGACTCCTTTGAGACCGAAAAAGAGGGTGCACACTCGGCCACACAGGCCTGAACTCTCACCAGAGTCCCTGGCACTGTCTGTTTACCTTTGGCCTTGGGACTTGAATTCACATTGGCGTCTTGACCACACTGCTGTCATCTGTCTGTCTTTCTGTCTATCTTTCTGTCTGTGGTGTTAATAAGTCTTCTAGTGAATCTCTCACCCAAAAGGACAGTTTGTCTCAATGTCCCCCTTGAACTCCAAACCTGAAACCTTTCACTGCTTTAACAGACACCAGGGATTCTGCAAGAGCCTGTCTGAGGAAACCGCATTGCAAACCCAGATTCCCTTCGGGAAGAGAGAAGGAAATAATCCTGAGCTTTGAAAGGGAATCCAGCCAGACCCTTGGGGAGGAGATGCAGGCCAGACAAGCTGGGAATGCATTACATTCGCTTGTGCCTTGGCTTCCAAAGACAAAGCTGGTGGGTTGTCCCTTTCCCCCTCTCATGAAGGGAGAGAGAAGTCAAACAGGGTCAAGGAGGGAACTCAAAGACACAGGTAGTTGGCCTCGAGTAGCTTTCGAACTGTCCCTGACTTAGGGGTCAGGACAGGGTGTTGCCTGAAATGTATCCATAGGACATTGGGTGGTCGTGGGACCAGGAGAGGCGAGTCCTAGTGATTATTTTTGACTGAACTCTTCTGTGTTTGGCAAGAACCATATAGCAAGCAAAATGCAAAAAGCTCAAAGTCCCTGCATACATGATCAGATTTAGGCTCTGATACTCTCCGGCCAAGGCTCCCCAACCCCACAACTTTTCTGAGGCTTAGAAACCAGAGATGATGTGAAGGCCATCGTTGCCAGGTTCTCAGAGCTCCCAGCACAGTGTACAGCTTTAAAGGCTGCTCCTTCACTCCATCTCATGCCTGTATTCTTCGCCCTGCCCAATTTTAGGGGTTCCTCTGTGGAGAAGGCTTCTCTCCCCTTTTCCCTAAACTGGTGCCCCACTTGCCAGGCTGCTTACTTCCAGTGCCAGTCAGGTTCTGGCTTGTGAGGTTGGCTTTTGTGCTTTGTCCCACGTCTCTTAGAAATCCGTGAGCTCCCAAGGCAGCAGTGAGCTTTCTGCTCAGCACAGAGGAGGCTCAGTCGAGGCTCAGACCCCGGGTGGTTACCTTGGCACAGAAGGATGGGACCGGAGAATCAGATTCTTGGCTGGGAAACGCTCATGGGAAGCTTGGGTCAGGTCATGGCCAGCTGCCCTCTGGCCTCACAGTCTGGCCACAGTACTGTGGCCTGTTCCGTGCTGTGTCAGTGCAAAGCAAGGGTGACATCAGTACATGGGGTTACTGCAGGGTGAAGCAAGGCAGGGACAGTGGGCTGGCTGCCCAAGCTCCTGTGGTAGCTGAGGCCACATGGAAGACAGGAAAGGCACTTTGTAGAGAGAGCATTCGGGGAGGGAGAGAAAGAGGAGGTGGCGAGAGTCCACCTGGTGGGAGGAGGGTAGCAAAGGCTGGGCTCTGTTTCCTGCACCTATAGGGCAGAGGGAGGTGCTAGTTCAGGACTCAGAATGGCCAGCATCTCCTCACTTCTGATTGCTGAAGAAACCAATGGGGGCACCATTCTCTAACCACAAAGACAGGGCACGAGGCCCTCTCGTGTCTCCTCTTTGTCCCCGAAACTGAAATAAGGCAAAAAGGACATTCCTTTCCATGGATTAATTTGTCACTGGAGGCCAAGAGCCTGTGTGGCCTGTTCTCTATGTCTGTCCACAGCAAAGGCTCCCACAGGGCTCAGGCTGGTTCCACACAGGGGGAAGATCACCTGAGGGTCTGCACAGGAAGGAGGGAGTGACCTGAGACCTGGAAAGAGAGGGTCAGGCCACCACAGAAAACTATACCAGTGGCCCTATTCTGAGACCTTTGCCCCCCCGGGTCTCAGCCGCACAGGCTGTCAGCCCTTGATCACACACTCTGCCCCTGAGACATTAGCTGTCCCGGTTACACTCACTCTGGTCTACAGAGCTGGACCAGAGCCCAGAGATAGGTAGTCACAGCCTAGCAGAGGTCACGCCCAAGCCCCCAAACATGTCTATGTGCAGGACACACACACACACACACACACACACACACACACACACACTCCAGTTCAGCGTTGGACAGGGGAGAAGCAGAGAGAGGATAGATGTAAGAGGATGTGGGGGACAGCCCCTTGTGCCCCGTAGGCAGACACATGACTGGTAACACCATGTGAACAGACATATGACTAATAACTCTGGGCTTGGACAAGTTCACTGGCCTCTTCATCGCTAGGGCCATACAGTGAAAGACCAGACTCTCTAGCCCAGGGCCTTCTTCGTACCCTTTCCCTGTGCCGGGCTCTGAACGGTCACCTAACTCCAGTGGCTTCGTGGGATTTCACATTGTCACGTCCTCCATAAAATCAGCCTGCTTCTCCCAGACTGGTCTGGTCTGTCCCGTCTGTGACACCCAAACTGAGCGCCGTAGGCTGGAGACATGGAGGTTTCCTCCAAATGTGATCGGCTGAGGGTCCCCAGCCTGGAGCATATACTGAGTGAGTGCTCCCAGAAGACCCCGCGGCATGTTTTGTCCCTCTGCTGCCTGGGCAGAGGGAGGCAGAGCCCTTGTGTACCATCTCTCCCAGATGTCTGCTTCCTGGGATCTAGCTTGGTCCACTGACCAGGGGAAAAGCCCCAGCCCCCCAGAGATCTCTACTCCTTCTTCTGGCCCCCCAAAATGTCCAGGACTGACTCTGGACAGGAGCAGCTCTGGCTTCTACCCCTCCCTCCCCACTGTGCCCCGTGCCACGAGAAAGCCTGAGAGGTTCAGGGTGAAGAGGGCAGTTTCTGCAGCTCTGACCTATTGTCCCGATGTCATGAGGCCATGCTCCGTGTGGATGGGAGATCCGTGTGGCTGCTTGCCTAACGCTGAATGTCAGTGTGCTTGTTTATTGAGCAAACTGACACTTAATCTCAGCATCTGTAGTGGCTGGACTGCAGTGAAGACACCGTTTCTACATGGCATAACTCTGTCCATTTAACACACCCAGCTTTCACGGCATCTAGTGTATTCACAAAGTTAATCACGACCATCAATTACAAAACGATTTCATCTCCAAAGATGCCCTTAGTCATCAAGTCCCCTCCTCCAAAGCCTCCAATACCAGCCACTGTCCTGATTTCTGTCTCTATAAAATTTCTTATTCTGAGCCAGAGGTGGTGGGTCATGCCTATGATACAAGTACGGGAGATGCTGAGGCAGGAGGATTACCATGAGCTCAAGTTCAGCCTGGACTACAATAAGGAGTTCCAGGCAAGGGTGAGACTCTCTCCAAAACAAAGAAACAAAATAACAATAGAGGGTTGAGGCTGCAGCTCAGTGGACAGAGTACTTGCCCAAAACGCACCGTGTTCTCAGTTTGATTCTCAGCACATACAAGCCAGGAATGGCCCAGGCCTGTAATCCCAGCGCTTAGGAGGGAGATGAGTAAGTAAATGTGATTAAAAATTACAGCAATCATGATACAGAGAGAGGCTTAGCTACTCGGGAAATTTTACAGTAACAGATCACGCAATGTGCGGTCTTTGGCAACCGGCTTCTTTCACTTGTCGTTCTGTGTCTCTTCCTTTATGTTACAGCATGTCGCAGAAGTTTAATTTTGGTTATGTTTAAAATGGCTGTTTTGTGCGTTGTTGGGTGAAGGCCTGCCTAGGCGTTGGCATTTGTATTATCTGCAGGTGTTGGCTTTATGTAAAAAGATCACTCAGGAGTGCACATGGTATCAAGAAAACACCCGAGGAGCTTAGGTATCAATAAAAACCCCTGAGATGAGGCGCTCAGGGTGCCGCTGTCCAGGGTGGCGCTTGCCGTGATGGTGGTTCCCTCTGCTGAGGTCCGGCAGGGTTTGCACCTATGAAAGCGCCTCCCTGTCTTCCGTGCTGAGCCACACAGTAGGTGCACCACGACAATAGTGTGTACTTTTTTTCATTTTCAAATACTATCCATTGTGGGTGTTAGATCAAGGAGGTTGCATGGCAGAGGGGATCAGCCACACCTTACATCCTCTCTGTTACTTTCCCTAAACTGTTTAAATCCTAAGCTGTGCAGTCTGAGGTAGGCTGGAACAATAGAATTAGCTTTTACTGGGTCTCACTGTGTGTAGATCATAGACCAGGTTAGCCTTGAACTCTGCCCTCTGAGGACTGGAATTTAAAGACTTGCACCACCATGCCCAGACTGCTGTTAGCTTCATAATGTATGACCTTGGGGCTGGAGAGATGGCTCAGTAATTAAGAGCACTTGTTGCTCTTGCAAAGGACCTGAGTTTGGTCCTCAGCACTCACATGGTATCTCATAATAGCCTGTAACTCCAGTTCCAGGGGATCTGGTGCTCTTTTCTGCCCTCAGAGGGCACTGCACACACATGCACAGATATACATGTAGTCAAAGCACCCATACACATAAATTAAAAATAAATAGATCCTTTAAAAAAAAAAAAAGCCTGGTGGTGGTGGTACACACCTTTAATCCCGGCACTCAGGAGGCAGAGGCAGGCGGATCTCTGTGAGTTCGAGGTCAGCCTGGTCTACAGAGTGAGTTCCAGGACAGCTAGTGTTACAATAGAGAAAGCCTGTCTCAAAAACAACAACAAAAACAAACAAAGGAACAAAAACAATGACAACAAAAATATGGCCTTATACCCTCTTTAAAATCTGCAGTAATCTGCTAAGCTCAGAGCTCTCTGCCCTCTGAGCTCAAAGGTCTCCTGTGAAGTCTATACATGTATAAGGATTTTTTTTTTTTGTTCTGTGGGATGCTGAACCTCTACTATATCCCAGCTCCCCCTGCTGTAAGTGGCTGGCATTATCAAAGGGCCTGACCTGAAAACCATCTCCATGTATCTCCCTAGAAATATTTTGTAATTGTATGTGTATGGACATTTTGTCTGTATGTATGACTGTGAACCGTGTGTGTGCCTGGTGCCTGTGTTGGACTTTAGAGATCCAAACTGGGACCCCCAGGGCCCAAACCGGAACGCCGCATCCCCACAGAGACTCACAGATGGGATATCGATGCAAATAGCAAGAGGATTTATTCCAGTATACTGGGGCCGTTCTAACATGCAGGATAGAACCGACCATGAGGAGCAAATGGTGAAGCTTTTTATACAGTTGAAACGGTTGCTAGGCACAAACCAAGTTGGGACAAGTTGATTGGTCCCCAAATTGTTTTCTCATTTTGATAGGTAGGGGCCAGTTAATCTTTAAACTGATTGGTGCTGGCATATAGCAAGGTTGCGGGCTCCTAGAAAATGTAAACTTTAGGGTCTTAGTCAATGTGGGTGGGGGGAAGACTCTTAGCCCGAGGCCATGGGCTGTCTACGTGGGGAAACTCTTTTAGCCCAAGGCCGTCTTGTTTGTCTTAGAAAGTGTTTTTTTTTTAACTCTGGGAACTGTTTTGGGTCACGGTGATCCTGGCTTGGGCCTACACAATTTTGGTGCTCTTAGAAGCCTGACTAAAGTTGGCTGCTTTGGTCTTTTTCTATACTAGGGACCTGAATCTTAAGGTGGGACCCCCACACCTGGAGAAGCCAGAGAGGGCATCAGATCCCCTAGAACTGGAGTTACAGTTGTTTTCGAAGCTGCAGTGTGGATGCTGGGAACCAAACACAGGTGTCCTGGAAGAGCAGCCAGTGCTCTTAACTACTGAGCTATCTCTCCAGCCCATGAAAAGAATCTTCAATGTCAGCTGGCCATGGTGGTCCATGCATTTAAGCCCAGGACTCAGACACTTGGGAGGCAGAGGCAGGCAGAGCTGTGAGTCTAGTCTAGGCTAGAGCCTCTGATGGGAGGCGACCACTGCTCTAAGGAAAAGAGTTTCCTAGTTAGAGAAACAGAATGAAAATAGCCTCCCGTGATCAGCTGAAGGTAATTCTTTTCCAGCAATGAGGACCCTCCAGGATTTTTTTTAAATGTTAATAAAGGAGGATGGAATGGTGGGTGAAGTAGACACACCGTTCAACTCTAGATTATGCTCTAGTCCAGTTCATTTCAATAGCAGTGGCAATTTTTCAAGTGTGGGAGAGGGATTGTGGACATCCAACACCATCCTCTTTGCAATACACCTCTGGGTCAATAGAGCCACTTGGCCATGTGCTTTGTGGGAGACCTGTGCCCAGAAACAGCAGTGACCCAGGAGATGCCTTCTGAGCATGCACTTGCGCTCCCAGACCTGCCTTGAATATGTAGTTTTCTCTACAAGTTGTCTCAAGACAACTTGAGGAGGGCAGAATGACTGACCTCTGTTTCTACGAATTCTTGCTATTGTCTGCTTGTTTACTGAAGTTGGCTAAGTAGGGCCTGATTTTTTTTTTTTTCTTGTTCTCTTTTCAATTTCTTGGAATTTCGAAACTGTCATGGTACCTACAGGAAAGGAGTGCCAATCTCCATCTTCCAGGCTTACTTTGTACTTCTGTTTATCCCACTCCGCAAGAATACCACAATTTTTGAGCCAAATTTGAAGCAAGCTTTATTAAATACTGACCAGGTCTGTTCCCAGGATTCCCAGAGTATGGCAGCAAAAATACATTAGTCAGATTCTTATAAAGGCAAAACCCATAAGGCTGTATACTTCCCACGGTCGCCCACTCAGGGGCAAGCGCACATCCTGATGTACTTCCTGCCAAAGTACCTCCCGCCTATAGGTTATCAAATACATCCTGTGCAGTCCGGGCAACCAACCTTGTTTATAGAATGAACCCAAGTGGCTAGCTATCTTAATGAACAACAGCCCCCAGCACTTCAGGAAGTTATCTGTCCTTGGGCAGATGGGGCTTCCAGGTTAGAGGCATTTTTGTTTTATAGATCTCTTAAGCACAGCAATTAAAACTTAAAAACACTTCCCCTCGTCTATACTAAAAGATCTGCCGAATTATACATTTTTTATTTTATTTATTTAGAGAAAGGGCCTGACTATGTAGCTCTGGCTGGCCTGGAACTCAGAGATCTGCTTCTGTCTCCTGAGTGCTGGGATTAAAGGCAGATGGCATGAATTGTAAATCATATTGTAAAGAGGCTAGAAAGATGGCTCAGTAGTTAAAAAATCCCTAATGCTCTAACAGAGGTCCAGAGTTCAGTTCCCAGCACACATGTAGGACGGCTCACAGCCACTCCTTACTCCAGCCAGCTCCAGGGAAATCTCATGCCTCTGGGCATAGGCTCGCACACAAGTAACCCACACAGATACATGTAATAAAAGTAAAAAAAAAAAACCTTTAAAATATGTACCATAAACAAATGGGGTCTATTTACACATTCTAACTCGTCACTGGCCTAATAATTCTGGATACCAACTTTTGTGCTTTCCCCACAGATCTTCTCCACCATGCGGTCTTATTTTGTGCTCAATTGGAAACCCCTGAGGTTTGTAGCGGGTGTCAGTTACAGGCCTATAAGCACACGAGATAAACCAGTCTCCACTGTGTCTGTGAAGCTCACTGAAGTCAGCTCTCCCTCACCCAGCCTTTTCTGGGCTCCCAAAGTTTTCTTTCCATCACAGCAGCCTGCTTAGGGAAAGAACTGTCTTGGTGGACCTGCCTTTGCCCTTTCTGGCAATGAATGTCAAGGCAATTCGGCTGAGGTAATATCCCCAGCCCTAGGTGATAAAATCAGTGGAGAGAGGTGGGGGGGGGGGGGAAGGGCACAATCCCAGGGGAAGCTGACTGCTGTTTTCAAACAGGTCTACATAACCCTGGCTGGCCTATAACTCATTATGTAAACTGGGCATGGTAGCATAAGCCTTTAATCCCTGTACTAAGACAGGAGAATCTCTGAGCTGGAGATCAGCCTGGACTAAAAGGTGAATGCCTAGATAGCCAGAGCTATGTACAGAAATCCTCTCTTGAAAACCATGCACACGTGTGTACACACACACACACACACACACACACACAAAGAAAAAAGAACTTACTATGTAAACCAGGCTGACCCAGAACTCACAGAGATCTACCTTTGAGTGCTGAGGTTAAAGGCCTGTACCTCCATGCCCGGTGAAACCTGACTTTTAGAATGGAATGTTGAAGTTGGGCGGTGGTGGCCCAGATCTTTAATCCCAGCACTTGGGAGGCAGAGGCAAGGGCATCTCTATGAATTCAAGACCAGCCTGGTCTGCAGAGTGAGTTCCAGGACAGCCAGAGTTACAGCAGAGAAACCCTGTCTCGGAAAAACAAAAAACAAAAAACAAAGAATATTGAGGCAACTACTCATTTTCTACTCGGTCCCGAGCCCGCCACAAACTTGCTAAGTATGGCCACTGGTGACTTCATTTCTCTTGTCTCACTTCCTTTTTTATAGGCCAGAGAGCCGGGCGTGGTGGCACAGGCCTTTGATCCCAGCCCTCAAAGGCAGACACAGGCAGAGTGCTGTGAGCTGGAGGCCAGCTTGGTCTTCATAGTGAGTTCCTAGAGAGTCAGAGCCACAGGGACCCTGTCTAAAAAGAAACCAATAATAATAATAAATACCTAGGAGTACCCACTGCTCAGGGTCACAGTGTGGGTTCAACAAAATGATTCATGAGATTAGCTATTCGGGATCGCTGAATACCTGTTTGCTATTCTTACTGCATACACCGCTCTTAGACTTGTTGCTGGGTTGAACAGACCTGTTTTCCTGGAAGATCCCCCAAATTCCAACCTGACGATCAAAGAATCTCTCAAACGTCCCGCTCTAGTAGGTGGGGACCGGATTGGCCTCCGGCTCCCGGCAGAGGCGGTCCCCTGCAGATTGCGACCAATGAGTGAGCGCAGTGTGTTAGCTCCGCGAGCGAGCTCCTTGCAGGCAAATTCGCCGCGGTCTTGAGTTTAGCATCCCGGTGCTGGCGGGTGGGATAAACCTTTGTTTCCCCGGGTCAGAGCCCTGGGCGCTAGATACCCAGAGGCTGATCCTACCCTCCTGGCCCAGTCTCTTTTTGCACGTGTCTGGAAATGGGGGTGGATGTGAAGTTGGGCTGAGTTGTGAGTGGTGGTGATCACCGTGACTTCCTCACTTCTGCCGATGCAGTTTCCCCAGTGGACCATTCGTTAAGCGCCGCGGGACAGTCCTAAGCGCGTACACAACCCCCACAGAGGACCAGGTTACCCTCCTCTTAAAGAAAGTCACCCATCAGCTCAAGGCAAAGGAGGCAAGGAGAAAAAGAGAGGAGGGGAGGGCGAGGAGCTAGTGGCAGAGGGAACAGCAGATTGCGCCGAGCCAATGGAAAAGGCAGGACGAGGTAGCACCAAATTCTCTATGGCCAATGACAAGACAGATTTCACAGGAGGTGCATTAGCATTTGCCCCCAGGCAGGGGGTTGGAGAAGCGCGGTTCTGACCCCTTCAGTCTCCCGGCACCTCGGAGGTCTATCTACTTGGCTCTCTTCCCGCTCCTTAGTCCCTCCTCCCTCCCTCCCTCCCTCACCTCCACGCGTGGCTTCCTTGGCTAGCTAGCCCTACGCACTTTGTCCTTTGCTGACAGCGGATAAAAGGGGTCTGAGGAAATACTGAGCACGGTCATCCCACTGCCTGCTCTACCCTTTAAATTCCCAGCCCGGGGAGATCTGAGCACAGCCTGGAGAGGTTTCACTGCCATCCCGCGGGACCCGAGCGGAACCTGAGCGGAGGCTTCCGAGCGCAGCTCCACCAATCGCCGACAGCAGCGGGCTCGGGATCCGTAGTCCACGCTCGGTCTCAGCTCCGGGAAAGTGAGGCCAGCAGCAGACAGCCACGATGCCTGCCCACATGCTCCAAGAGGTGAGCTAATGCGCCCTCGCCCCGCGCCTCGGCCACGCGGACTGGGCTTCTCGGCGACTGGTCCGCGGAGGAGAGAGTCGAGAGCTCTCCGGACTCCTCGGCTTTCTCGAATTCTAACGTGACCGGTCGCTTGAGAAGTGTGGATCGTAATTCGGGCAGTTTGAGTCCCAACTTTCGCGTCTTAAGCTTTAAAGAAAAGCCAGTCGTGTCGATACTTGTGTATTCACCCGGGGTTCCCTTTGTGTGTTACTCGGGGTGCGAATGTTTTCAATCTTCTTTCCCACTGCTCCTTCACCTTGACGTTTCGCCCCCCCCCCCCCCCCCCGCAACAAATGCGTACAGTTTCTGGAAACTTCCCTGATCTATCTCGGAGTGCAACTCGCAACTTGCGCTCCGGGAAAGGGTCTGTGCCTTTACTGTACCTTTCTGCTACTGCAGTGGTGTGAGGAAAGTGGTACCCCCCCACACACACACACGCACACAGATCTGCCCCCTGAGCGCACTTTTCCTTACAGATCTCTGGCTCCTACACGAACACCACCACCATCACAGCGCCTCCCTCCGGAAGCCTGAAAAATGGACGAGAGAAGCTGAAGACGGTCCCGCTCTACCTGGAAGAAGACATCCGCCCTGAAATGAAAGAAGATATACACGACCCCACCTACCAGGATGAGGAGGGCCCCCCGCCCAAGCTGGAGTACGTCTGGAGAAACATCATCCTCATGGGCCTCCTGCACGTGGGCGCCCTGTATGGGATCACGCTGGTTCCCTCCTGCAGGGTCTACACCTGTCTCTTCGGTGAGCAGCTCCCCTTGTTCTGACTCTAGGCAGTGACCCCTCTCTGTCCAGATCCTCAAGCATTGTCTCTGGTTCTGGGGAGCAGAGCCTTGTGGGATTGGGCGTCCCTTCCTTAGCATGAACCCTGAGTCCCTATTCAGGGGCCTCATGTCGACCCGAGGAAAAGAAGCAACTTTCTCAGAACAAGCTCTTCTGTGTTAAGTCACTTGCTTGGCTGCTCATCCTAGCTCTACATGACTCAAGAGAAACGGGCCCCACCTGGGAGGCATGGGAATCAGTAGAGCAGGGGCCTTGTGAGCTACTGGTCAGCTAGGGCAGGGAACAACACCTGGGGAGACTACACAGGAGAGGCCCTTGAGAAGGAAAGGACAAAAGATTATCTACACAACTATTCTGACCTCAACCCCTGACCAGACCCAGCTGGTTTACCCCAGATGAAGGTGTTGCAGGCTTCTACAACACTCAAGGGTACAGGTGTGTGGCTCAGCTGCTCCGGGTTATTCTCCAGGGTGCAGCACATGTCAATCAATGAGATATTAAAAGAATGAAATAAGGTTCACATTTCATTCCCCTATCTAGTCTGCTCCTGCCCTGTCTCCTGGGACCATGAAGTGCCAAGGATGCAAAGCTTCCTAACTCCAGTCCTTCTCAGGCCGTTGGTCCCTCTTTGGCAGAGAATAGACTGTCCAGCAGCCCCAGCCCTAATTCAGCCCCTTAGGAGTCCAATGGGTGTGGGCTGATGGCAAGGTAGTGCCTCTAGGATACAAGTGTACTGTGCATGTGTCCAGGAAATCTGAATCAGGAAGGACCACTTGTTGCCCGCTGAGGGGTGGTGAGGCCCAGGCCCCTCTCTGGAAGACACAGAGGTTTCTCTGGAGCAGTGTCAGGTGTGGGTACTTTGGGGCAGCTCTCTGAGGGTAAGGGTGTGAAAGGGATGATTAGCCAGGTGTTGGCCCGCTGCCCTGGGCCTCTTAGGTCTTCTAAGCAGTTAGATCTGGTCCTCGGAGCCTCTAGATGGCCTAGATCTGAGAGGATCCGCTTTCTGGGGACCAGAGTTTTTCTAAGTACCAAGTAGGGCAGCCATGCTTTGTCAAGATCAGGAAGCTCCTGTTCCTTTAGTTCGGATTCCCAGCCTTTCTCTGAGGCATTTCCAGAGTCCTTTTATTCTTTATTCTCTTGGGAAACTGTGAGATCTCTGATAAGGGTCTTCAGGCTGCTCTTTCTTTCTCTTTTTTTTTTTTTTGAGACAGGCCTCACTATAGCCCTAGCTGGCCTTGAACTCAGATTCCCTGCCTCTGCCTCCCTGGAATTAAGTGCTGGAATTTAAAGGTGTGCACCACCGGGCTCCTGCCCACTTTTCAAGACAACGCTTGAGCTGATCTTTTGCCCCCAGGTGGACATAATAGCCCCACGGTGGGTGGGGAGGGGATCTAAGCACTTTGAGCCATCTACCTGACTGGGAGGTTTGGGTAGAATACGTCCCAGAGTGCCTGGGTTCTTGTCCCAATTCCCTTGCCGAGATGGTATCATACATGACTGTGCCGGGGTCATCTATAGCATGAAACCGACATGGATGCTTCCTTGGTGCAAAATTGAGGGCTTCTACGTTGCCCCAGACCTTTTCTTTCCTCCCGTTGATTACCTGTGGTTCCTGGGGCTCTCTGATACAGTGTGGTCAGATCTTGTGCACAGGACCATCAAATTGCCAAACGACTATGCATAGCAGATACCCTTGGTACTTCAATCCTGGCTCTGAGAGAATGTGACTAGAACTTTCCTCAGGACAGACACTGACTATGCTTCTCAAGGATTTTGTGATAGGGAAATGGAGGTGTGCCAGAGGCTGCTTAAGGAATTGCTATCTCTGCTACAGAATGACATGGGCCAGTTTGTACAGAGTGTGTTATCTTTCCACTGCAACTTAGGTCAACTGGCCTCTGAGAATCCATTGTTGCTGCTGCTCCCCAGGCGTGAAGTACTGTTAACAGTATCTACCAAGGCCTCTGCCCCAGGATTCTAGTTGGTGGCCAGAGGAGAGCTGGATACACACAGCACCTCCTTCCCTATTGGAGATCAAATTTAGTACATTCTAAGCTTGCAGATCTAGAAAATGGTGAGGCAGGAAAATGTTCTGATATCAGGCTCCTATTTTACTAGCCGTGTGACCCTGCTCGTATTTCCTCAACTGTAAAGTACAGTTTTGTTTTGATATGTTTTCAAGACAGGGTTTCTCTGTATATAAGCCTTGGGTGTTCTGGAACAAGACCAGGCTGGCCTTGAACTCAGGGATCTGATTTTTTTCACCTTCCAAGTGCTGTGATTAAAAGTGTGCGACACCAAACTCAGAGTGAAGTACGGTGTTAATGACGTGTGCTCTGTTCAAAGTGTGCAGTGAATATGAGAGTCTGAAGGTCACTGGCAGACACGACTGTTCGGAGCCGACTGTCTCACGTGGCCACAATTGTTGCAGTATTCAAGTGTGACTGTATCAGCCACATCATCTGAATGCCCCCTACAACTTAGGTCTTCTCTAACTGGCCAGTGTTCAGACTGATGTGGCCACTGTTTTCACAACACCCCTGCTTGTGGCCCTGAGCTATGCTGGAAGAGTTTGCAGCTCTGCGCATTTAAGAGGCAGAAGCTACTAGGCCTCAGAGACCAAGGTGGTGTCAGCGGGAAGTATCCTTGGCATCCTCACAGTGTTGAGATTTGCCTCTTGGTGACTTCCCCTCCATCTTGTCTCCCAGGGTGCATGTACTATGTAATCAGTGCCTTGGGCATCACAGCCGGGGCTCATCGCCTGTGGAGCCACCGAACTTACAAGGCTCGGCTGCCTCTGAGGGTCTTCCTCATCATTGCCAACACCATGGCTTTCCAGGTAAGATGCCGGTGCTGTGGCTGTGTCTCCTCCCCGTGGATGGTCTGGGTGGGCAGGTGGGGATCAACGTCTAGAGAAGAATTATTAGAACCAGCATTGATTGCCCTTCTTGGTTTCCTCGGGTCACCTCAAGTGCAGGCTCTGTCCTTAGGTTATTGGGAAGATAAGTGGAAGACAAATAGGAAAGGCTGTCCAGGTGGGGTCATTTTTTTATTCCAGGGTCCCTGTGGTAGGTGTCACATGGTATGTCTGTGTGCTATCCTCCGGAAGGGCCATGCTGCATGATCCCGCACTGACCCTGGCTTCCTGGGCTCTTACTGGAGAGTAAACTCTCTCAGAATGTTAATCACACTGGGACTGATGGTGATGTGTCACAGAATTAGGAATTCTATATAGCTATGCTGTGCTGGGCACTGCTAAGCACTTGGCATAAGTTAACCCAGTAAGTCCTCACAGACATTGGAAATGGATATTATCGTTGTCAAGCTGGTTTTTGATATTTGAGATAGGATCTCACTGTGTAGCCTTGGCTGGCCTGGAACTCACTATGTAGACCAGGCCGGCCTCTGCCTTCCTGGTACTGGGATTAAAGGTGTGTGTCACCAATCCGGCTGTTATTTCACTTTTACAAATGAGAAACTGAGTCTGAATGGTGGGGCTGACCAACTTGTTCTATCTGAGAACTGGCTAGAGCAGGTCCTGAGGACGCGTTAGAGTAGACAGGGAGAAGAGTCTTAGCTGCTAGGCTGAAGCAGTGAGCACAGGACTTGTGTGGGGCTTACAAAAGAACACCAAATTAGTCCCATTTGTTGACAATATGTGAAGTGTTTCTCACATGTCCCAGACGAGCTCAGCGGTCCTATGGGAGTGTGCTCATGCTCACTAGTTACACGCTGTCCTTATAACTGTGAAAGCATCAGGTGGTGGCATTCCCTGCGTCTTCTCCCCAGGGCAACTCCCTGGGATCCAAGGCCACCTGCCTCGTGATCTCTGCCCCCACACTCCCACACCCCTTCAAGAAGGGCCGTGTTTTTTGTGAATGCTGTGACTTTCCTTCTCCCCTACACACAACGAACATTCAGCTATTCCTGTGCTCTGGGACTTTGACAAATAAGCTTCAGGGACAAGTGTACAAAAGAGCAGCCCACGCCCCACCCCCAGCCTCCTTAGGAGCTAGAGTCCTAGGGACTTTGTGAGGAGGACTGAGAGTCATAGGCTCTTGACATCTGGGCACTGGATTCTCCCAGGAGGGCATCTCTTCTCAATACTGGGTTTCCTGTCCTTCCAGAATGATGTGTATGAATGGGCCCGAGACCACCGCGCCCACCACAAGTTCACAGAAACACACGCCGACCCTCACAATTCCCGGCGGGGCTTTTTCTTCTCTCACGTGGGCTGGCTGCTTGTGCGCAAACACCCGGCTGTCAAAGAGAAGGGCGGAAAACTGGACATGTCTGACCTTAAAGCTGAGAAGCTGGTGATGTTCCAGAGGAGGTGAGTGAAGGGAGATGGCGTTGGAAGAACTCAAGACTTGGGGCCTCCACCTTTTCTCTTAGGACTTAGAAAATAATAACTGGGTGATTTGCTGGATTGATACGTTCAAAATCATTTAGAATTCCAATTCAACGTCCAGCAGGCACATAGCCATAATTTATTGCTCTCTTTCTGCCTGAGCCATCTTAATAAAACCAACTAGCTATAATATTAGTCCTCTGCTGGTACGCACTACTGAGTGTTTATCGTCAAGGAATTTTCAGCTTATTTGGGGTTGAAGGAATGAGTTCAATTATTACATTCGCATAAGGCAAAATAATACTGTTTGTCATGGTTTAAGTACAAGGAGGGAATACAGCTCAGTGGCTATACACTGGAGGGACTCCTTAGCAACGTTGCACTGGGATCCTGCCAAAGACAGAGACTCTGGCAGTGTGGTGGGCAGGGACGATGCAACAGAACTCCAGAGCATGCTCCTGAAATAGAGACCTCCTCTGTGCAATGTTGCCTGTGACAGGAACAGGACTGCAAGCGCAGGAACTGAATCGGTATTGAGTCGGGTTCGGGGAACCACCAAAGCATCCTTGCAATGTGGGGCACATTCGGGTGAGCTCTGGAGAAGCTCCTTCCAAGATAGGTGAAAGTGGTAATGGACGCAGGGAGGTGACGGACAGGGTCACAGGTTAGACAGCATGGGGGCCCCAAGCTAGAGAAGTAGTGACCAGAATGGAAAAGATCGGAAGGGGACTGTCAGCGACACAGAAGTAATAGACACAGCTGCTGAGGGCGGTCGGTCCCCTCGGATGTCAGTGGCCTCCTTTGGAGGGAATGAAGAATGGGACAGGGCCTCTAGAAGGACAGAGACCTGCAGATGATCAAGGACACTTGATGTCTCCTGGGGGGAAAGCAGAGCAAAGACCTGCAGGGTGACATCAGGAAGCGAATGCACGACACTTGCCCAGCCCCAGGCGGCAGAACTGGCTGATGAGGTCGTGGTTTGATTCTGACCAGGTTGACCGGCATAAAGCCTTAAGCTCCCGTGAGGAAAGTAATGGATTTGCAGTCAGGAAAAGATATGATAGGAAAACACACACACCATTGCAGCAGGATGATCCTAGAAGAATTTGGCACCGTGTATCCTTAATCTAAAGAGAGAGAGAGCACCAGGCTGAAGGTTTTGTACCATCTGTCCTGCAGCTGATAAACTATCCCACCCTCAAGCGTAATACAAACATGTCTGATTAGAAAGGACAGTTTGTGGAGGTGCGAGAGTCCTCTCTCCATACTCTGTGTGATCTCTCCACGTAGGTACTACAAGCCCGGCCTCCTGCTGATGTGCTTCATCCTGCCCACGCTGGTGCCCTGGTATTGCTGGGGCGAAACCTTCGTGAACAGCTTGTGCGTCAGTACCTTCCTGCGATACACTGCGGTGCTCAACGCCACCTGGCTGGTGAACAGTGCCGCCCACCTCTATGGATATCGCCCCTACGACAAGAACCTTCAATCTCGGGAGAATATCCTGGTTTCCCTGGGTGCTGTGGGTAAGTCGCTAGTCCTCAGCACGACCATATCTAGAGGCCTGCTCCTCGGGGCTTTTGTCTAGCAGCCAGAGGAACCAGAATGACCTGTTTTATGAGCTCACTGTAGTTTGGTTTATTTCCACTATAAAACCGGAGGTTGGGGAGGAGTAGATGGGGAAATCCTTATGAGAGTCGGGCAAGCAACAACTCTTCATGTAAAATGGAAAGGGCACGAAGTAATTCTGGGTTTGCTTATAGGTTGTAAACCAATTTCTAAACGCTGCCTGTCATGAGCCTATGAGTTTCTCTCTTCTAGTCTCCTGACAGGTCTGTAGCTCTGCTCAGCCCAGGATGTACATAAATATACATAAATACACCACAGTCGCCGGGATAGATCGTTGCCTAGCTGCTCACATTCACCCTTGCTGCGTAAAATGTGAAAGAGTTACAATGTAGTTCACTAGTCTTCAGGTTGCCGCCTATGCTGTAGTGTTTAATCTCACCACTGCCTGTCATTCTTGGGGGCGTGCATTATCATTTAGTGACATCAACTGCAGGTTGACCACTTCCTCCCACCCCCACCCCCACCACCATCGTCCCTCCCTCCTCTTTTTGTTTTTTCCTCTCTTCTGTTCCGTGCTGAGGACTTCCCAGTGTCTCTGGTAGAGCGGAGTTTTGTCAAGTTCTTCTGCATCATCTGAGGCTGTCTGCGCCTCTTAGATTCCAGTCCCACCTGCAGGTCAAAGAGCAGTTCTGCCATCGCTTGCTACTCTCCCCTCCTACTTTCTTAGAGCCTTTAGCTGGTTCTCCGTGTGAGGCCCCAGTGGCCTCTTCTCATCAGGGGTCAGAGCCATTGCTCATCTGTCCAGAGACCATTTTGCTCACAGGTCCATGCTATCATCCTACTGTTAACCTTTAACATTACTTAAAGCCCCTCTCCCCCCCATTTCTCTTTGGGTTCTCCGTCCTCCTTTCAGGCACCTGCTACAATTTTGTGTGCTGCTACTTGGACCCATTTTGAAGTAAACCCTAGACTATCCAAATCTGATATTTTCCTAGAAATAGAAGAACCTGAACTGAGTCGCGTGTGTTCTGTATCGCTCTCCAGTGAGCCTTCCCTGTGACCATCAGTTCCAACTGGCTGCCAGCATCTTTGACAGGCTGTTATTTGGATTCCAAACCTTTTCTCATCTTACCCATTGTTCTCCACCAGCTGCTTCCTATCGCTCTCATCTTCCTCTTGAATTACGTTCCTTGGGTCACATGCTCGTGTTCTCTGACCATTCCCTGGAGCGTTTCTGCCCTATCGCTCTCTGCCCCAGTTGCTACGCATTCAGCTCCTCTCCCCTTTTCTCTCCCTCGTCACCGTAGGTATCTGATTTCATGTTAAATGTCTGGGGCGTGCTCACATAGAACTTCCTGTTGAAAGTCTGTAAAACTGAGCAATCTTTAAATTTTTTTTTCCCTTGAAATTGTATTTTTATTTTACAATTGTGTGGGATGTTTTGCCTGCATGCCTATGCACCGTGTGTGTGCAGTGCCTGAGGGCACCAGCAGAGGGTGTTGGACCCTGTGGGTTCTGTATTGTTAGGGTTGGAATCCATTCAGAAAGAAGCACCCTGCCAAGAGCTGGCTAACACATCACCCTCAGCAGAAGCTGTTCTGGGTCCAAAATTTTTTTCCCCCCTCTATTAAAAAGTTATATTCAGGAACAGTCAGAATCTTTGATGTTAGAGATAATACCAAAGTAGTTCTGGTTTCTCAGTACCTCCCTGACCCCAGGGTCAAACTCAGAGTCAGCAGTCCACTGTGAGCCAGAAGGGGGGAGGTCTTAGGGGGACTCCCGTCACTGGCTGAGCTTTTTTTTGGTTGGGGGCAACAGCTGCCCCTCCTGTTAGAACACAACTCTATCCTTACGGAGAGCTACAGTAGTGTGGAGAAGGAGTGTTAGCTACTTATCTTTGAAGAAATATGCCCAGAGTCTCCCTTTGCCTCCTCCTTTTCCCTCCTGAACCCTTGCTCTCGTGTACAGACCCCATGAGTTCTTGGGTTTGGGTTTCTTGATGCTCTAATATTTTCCCTCCTAAAATCTGCTCCCACAGACCCGCTTCTCTCCCATCTTCTTACCTTATGATAGCAACTTCCTCTGGCAAAGGCCCCCAGACAGGCATGTGTGAGCAGGACCTGCCAGCCGGTTCCCTGAAGCGCCTCTGAGGGCATCTCTTCGCTTTAGAACACAAGACAGCGGGCTCATCTGTTCACTCCACAGTGGGGTTCTTCAAGGTTTGAGGCACACAATAGGTAAATGGTGTGCAGAGAGGAGGAAGCAGCAACCTCTGAGCCCCTAACTGCTCTCCTTGCTTCCCTTCCAGGTGAGGGCTTCCACAACTACCACCACGCCTTCCCCTACGACTACTCTGCCAGTGAGTACCGCTGGCACATCAACTTCACCACGTTCTTCATCGACTGCATGGCTGCCCTGGGCCTGGCCTATGACCGGAAGAAGGTGTCCAAGACCACTGTCTTAGCCAGGATTAAGAGAACTGGGGACGGGAGCCACAAGAGTAGCTGAGTGTGGGGTTCTTGAGTTCCTGTTTCAAAAGTCATCTGGGCAGAGATTTAATATCCTATTGATTAACTACTGGATAATGCTACCAGGATGCTGATGATGCATTTGACCTACTCCAGTACAGTATTCTTTTAAAATGAGAACGCTTTGATCACGTTTTGAGGTAATACATATTTTAATTAGCTAGGATTAACCATGTCACAGTATATATATATATATTTCCAAACATATACACGATAAATGCACATACCATTTTACGCATCAATTTTGAATAGTAACAATAAAATCGGACATTCTACACAGAGAATATTAAAGCCAACAGACATACCGTTGTGCCAGGGCGAGGAAAGCTTGGCGTTCCCCGTTTGCTTCGCGTCTTTTCTCTTACTACCTCCCAGGCAAATGCTGGCCAACGGCTGGTCTGTGTCCACCTTCCAAAGCCTAGTCGGCGCTTCTGGTATCTGAAACACTGATCCTTCTAGATACTTCTTTCCTTGCCTGAGCTTCAAGAATGCCGCCTCAAACTAGAAATGTTACAGAAGCTTCCTGCAAGTTCCCTGCTGGTGAACTTCGTTCCCGTCTCTGCTAGACGGAATGGGGAATTTATCTTGATTTCAATACCTGGCAAGTAGATCATCCAGAGGGAAGGGTTAGCATACGTGGTATGGTTCATAGGTAAGGATGGGAGAGAGATAGGAAAGGCAGCCATATCCAGTGGCCTGCTTAGCAAAGTTGCCAGGCCCTCCAGCTTGCCTCCTTTTGGTCCATACTCTGAACCATAGAGCTGAGTGAGACTGGAATAAGTAAATCAGTGTCTGAGAGTAAGGGGGGAATAACACATGGTCTACGTTATGCGGGGGCTATACCCTTTAGTAACATGAAGATTTCTCCATAGAAGAAGTCTTCATGTTAAGTGTTTCTAGACCTGATAACTAAGTAGCTGATAGAGTTTTGAGGAGATGGTTTAAAAGTATGTAGAGATAAGCAAAAAATCTTCACTTGGAATAGGGACATATCTCATTTGGGAAGGGTGATGTTAAAGAAAAGTGGAAGAGCAAGAGGCGCTTTCTAGGTTGCCGATTTCTTTCATGGCCAGACAGGAAGTGGAGAGGTTGAGGGACGGTATTGGTAGGTAGCTGCTAAGAGATTTCCAAATGAAGCCCTTGAGGAACACTGCCCGGGATCCAGAAGATTTGGTTCCATCTGTTGCTGTAATATCATCCCTGGATAGAGCGGAGTCTGGGCTTCTCATGGTGTTGAACCTTCCCTGACCTTCCCTGCATCTGTTGCTTTGTAGCCATCCAGCCTACACGGTACAGCCTGAGAGGCTCTTACGCACCCCAGTTTCCTCTGCCAGTTCTCTGGTGTTTTCTTCTTTCCCTGGACGGGCAGCTGAGTATCAGAGCACCCAGGACTAGCTGTCCAGGAACATTCCTCTCCCACAGAAGCAGTGCTCGTGGGCACAGAGCTGCTGTTGCATTAGCAAGCAGAGCCAGGTGCTGCTTCTCTGGCCTCCCAGAGCCTCCACCTCCACACCTATGTGCCTCCACCACAGGGATGCTTTCAGAAGAGCTTGCATGATAGGCCCTCTAGCAACATTCTTGGTTCAGAGAGGCTCTCCAGTTGGTAAGTTAACAGTCCAGCCAAATGCTCGTGTTGTCTCGGTGAGGCGACCACTGGATGAGGTTAGTTGTTGGTCTCTGTGTGAGTCAGAGCATGTTCTCATCTCCCTGCACGCTCTGCAAGGCGGCTCTGGCTGATCAATGCAGGCAGGTGGTGGTACAATGCCTGTGAGAGGAAGAGGTTCCCGTTTATCCCTGTATAGAAACACCAGGAGCATGGGCAAGTGCCCAGGATCTCATTTCAGGAAGAAGTCCTGCTTCCTGATGCCAGGGTGTGGTACAGAGCTTCAACTGAAATGTGGAATCTAAGGTTCCGTGAACTAACCAGCATCTCCCATCCCACAGCCCAGGGGCAGACAATGGTATAGAAAAGTCTAGAAGAAAACATCACATTAGTATTTTGGAACCATTAAGCTCTGCTGTTAGGACTGGCTGTGTGTGGTGCCAATTCACTTGTGGTCAGAGCAGAGCCTTCCTTCCCGTGTTAATTGCACATGCTTTCGTTGAGGTAGAAAATCTCGTAGATCACTGTAGATCTGCTGACCTGTATCCCGTTCACCTACCACCTGGAAATGCCAGGTTATCAGGTGCCTAATTTATAACATAACAATAAAATCAACTTTCTTTCTCTTCTAATCTTATTCCACGGGTCTGATTCAGGCTGTGTCACAACACAAGGCTACACAGAGACCTCAGGCGGAGGTCCCAGTGTCTCTGGATGTTTAGGTGGGGTGCGATGGCCTGGTAAGGGCCACCGGTTTTCAGATCTTCTCAAGGGGTGGATTTTTAACAGTCCCCACGTGAATATGCTGACAGCTATGGGTGCCTTACTTCTTTCCTAATCTATAGTGCTTGTGAGCCCAACCTCGCTCCCTCTCTGGACTCCCTGAACCTTGAGATCCCACAGATGGGGCAGGTGTAAGCAAGAGGCTGTCTGGAGAATCAATCAGTACGGTGATTTGCAGAAATCTATAGACTTCGTTTTGGAAAGTTTTCCTGGTGGTGTTTTTAGTAAATGCTCAAACTTGATGGGAAGTGGGAGTGATCCGAGCATACTTGATTGTCTTGTTATTGTTGCTCTTGTTAGACGTGAGTTAATGGCAGAGAGTTTTCTCCTTGGGTTACTGGTCTCCGGCTGTGTTCTCTGAAGGTGTAGTTCATGTGAGTCGGTGTGAAAGGTTCACAAAGCAGAGAGGTCATCTGCTGATGGTTAAAGCCAGGATTTCTCTAAGCCACTGACCTGCTGTGCTATCCTTTCTTTTCAAACAAACCCACCTCAGAGGTTGGTTTTACTCTCTTCCACCTCCTGTGCTACACACCCAACAACCTCACTTCTCATGGATTAAGTGTCCACAACATCAACTCTGAAGGACACACTGCAGTTACAACTCTGGGCAAATCCTTCCAATAAAATGGGCTGCTGATACTCACCTACCTCAAGGGGCGGTTTTGAGATGTGACTTAGAGCTTGTTTCATTTTAAGTCTCTGGGGTCCTCAGCAGAGGTCTCTCATACAAACTTCAACAGGAGTGGTGTGCACCACGAGCTTCACACACGCCTGGTCTAGACACCATCTTTAGTCTACATTGCTCTTCCCAGAGATCGACAGAACTCACTGGAGAAGTGGGATATGACCAGCCAGGGCGCGGTGAGAATGGGCAGTGAGAATGCCCACTCACTGCCACCAGAGCCTTTTCCTCCCCTGGGTGAAATTTTCTCCTTTTTATGTGGGGTGGTTATTTGTGACCCAAGCATAATTTTGCGTGATTTCTATTAATATCGATTCTTGAAGCTAATTGTACTGATGGAGATTGCATTTGTTCCTAATAAAGTGGATCTGGCGGTACTGTCTGAGCTTTTGGTTGTGATAGTTTGATATCCATCTACCCACACACAGCGCTGGGGGTGGAACCGCGGGATTTCCACGAGTTGGGCAAGTTCTCTACAAATGAGTCCCATCCACAGCCTCGGTCTTGAACCCTTTTATTTGAGACAGAGGCTCACTATGTAGCCTTAGCTGGCCCTAAAAGTCCCAGAAATCTGCTTGCCTTTGCCAAGATTATAGACAGGATTAAGAGAACCTGGCAGTCATTGGGCCCACGCCTTTAATCCCAGCGCTCGGGAGGCAGAGGCAGGTGGATTTTTCTTGAGTTCGAGGCTAGTCTGCTCTACAGAGTTCTAGGAGAGCCAGCGTTACAGAGAAACCCTATCTGGGGAGGGGAATGGCGATGAAGAGAAAACAGAATTTACAAGGGTTGAGTCATACCCCAGTAACCTGCCTGCCCTTCCTAAGGGTAACTTGAGGTTAAACTCTGGCAACAGGAAACCAAGAGTCTACTGACATGAGTCAAACAGAATCAGCTGACAACCATCCTGGGAACATGTCAGGTCTCCCAAGTGTCACATGGCCACATGGACCCGGCATACAGCTCCGGGAAGAAGCTTACCTCTCAGCCCTGGGCAGTCCTACTCATTCCTCTTCCTGGAATGTTCTGCCTCAGGGGAACAGAAAGCTCCAGAGAATGCGGACCCACACCCTGGGGAAGGCAAACAGCCTGGAGGAGTTTGCCAATTTCCGGAATAGAAAGGGCATGTGATCAGACATGGATGGTGTAGGTTTTGTTTGGGGGTTTTTTGGTGTGTGTTTGCTTTGCTCTTACGTTTTTAGTTTTCACTATGATAGAATGCCCTTTTGGAAAAGAAAGGGCAGGAGTTTTAGTTTCTATGAATTCTATATTCCAGCAAGAGTCTTGAACACCAAGGCTTCTGTGAACTCTGAAATCAGTTCTGCCAGCTCTTCTGGTCTAAGGTTCCCTTTACCTAGGAGAAGGAGCGTGACCCTCTTAGCGACATAGAGTTTAGATCCTCACGCTATTTTTATAAGACAGTGTGCCATATGTGCTACGTAGCTCAGAATGTCCTCAGCGTTGCTGTCTAGCTGAGACTGGCTTTGAATTCCTGATGCTGCCTCCACCTCCTGAATGCTGGGATTAAAGATCTCACTATTATGAGCTGGGCCTGGTGGCACATACTTTTAATCCCAGCACTTGGGAAGCAGAGGCAGGTGGATCTCTTAAATTCAAGGCCAACAAGGTTCAACGTCTACAAAGCGAGTTCTAGGACAGTCAGGGCTACGCAGAGAAACCCTCTCTTGAAAAAAAAAAAAAAGACTGAAGAAAAAAAATAGAAAGAAAATTGCTATCCTACCTGGCTTTCTAAGAATGATTTTTTGAGTATCTAGAATCAGAGGTTTGTACACATTGAGCTTTGCCAGGCCTTAGTATTTTAAGTTGATGATGATGACACTTTCTTCATTAATATACACACACAATATATTAAATATATATATATAAATATACATATTTATATATAAATATACATATATAAATATATATTTAATTTATATATGTATAAATTAAATATATAAATATAAATATATATATAAATATATATATGTATGTATGTATATATATATATATATATATAATCACACCTGAATAGCTTTTTCAGTTGCTTAGAGTCTAGAACATCTCCTTTGGTTCCCATGAACTGGCATAAAATCAACAGTGTGACCCTGTATTTCTCATTTCCTCCTATTCTGTACCTTACTGCCTTCCCTCCGATGAAACACTCCTGTATGCCTCCCCGAGGAGCCGTGTTGTTTCTTTCACATGGGACTGTTTTCTTGTCTTTAAAGGTTCCAAGAAGAAAGGGAAGAATAAGATCTTCCAGACCACAAGGGTTGAAGGAGGGAGGAACAGTTCTCTGAGGGAGGAGGCCCAGTAGGAGTCCCCAGAGGGCAAACAGTGAAGTCTGCTTTTGAGACGATGCATGGGAAGGGACAAGGAGACTTCGGTCCTACTCAGACATATTGAGTTAAAAGTGGTTTAAACTGATGGAGAAACTACAAAGTGAATTCCTTGGCAGCCGATGGTCATTACCCCTCAAGAATCAGGAAAGTCCCCAAGATGTCTACCAGGCCAGGAAAGAAGTACCAATGTGTTGGTTTCAGACCTCAGTAGGCCCTGAAACCTTAGCACAACTGACTCCATGATGCAAGGGCCATTCAGGCTGTAAGACTCAGCACATAAACAGCACCACCTGCCAAAACTAAAACAAAGGCCCAATCCATCAAAGCCCATGCAGCTCTGGAAAAGTCTCAAAATGTACCAACCTTGCCTTTTAGCTTCTGTAGTTCTGCTTCTGACTAACTGCTCTTGCTAACTGAAGTATGTCAACCCAGAATATGGTTTTTGTGCTTAAAAGCTCATACTGAGAAAGGCTCAGGACTACACTGGGATCCCAAAAACCCAGTGTAGTCTAGTCACCTGCTGGCTGATAAAAGATTATTTATTGGCTTAAACCCAGGTCTGAGCAGTCTTCTCTGGTGAATACCCAACAACACCCAAGTCAGATAGAACAAACTATCATGTGTACGTGATATGACATGTATATATAGGAAATTCTGTATACTACATACACATCTTTTGGGATGAGAAGGGAGGGGCAGTCTTAACTTGATTATTTCTTGGCAATTTTAAACATCATTCCCACTGAAGATGGTGGCATGTGCTCTCCTAGCACTGGTGAGGCAGAGGCGAAATGATCAGAAGTTCAAGTGAGTCTAAGGCCAACCTTGGTTACATGCGACTCCCTCAAAGAAAGAAAATACAACAACAACTAATGACCTTTACTGCTTCAGAATACTGTATTTTGAGACTTTGCTTCAAAAAAGCCAACATCAGAACTGAAATGTAGCTGTGCTGGCAAATCCCTAACATGCATGAGACCCTGGGTTTGATCCACAGCACATGAACCAGGTGTGGTCGCTTATATTTGTAATCTTAGCACTCGGGAGGTGGAGGCAAAGGGGTCAGAGTTTTAAGATCATCCTCACCTACATAAAGAGTTCACGGCCAGTCTGGGATACATCAGACTCTGTCCAAAACAAAAATCAAACAAGTAAACAAACAAAGGCAATCTACAAAATGGGGGGAAAAAAATCAAGTGTCTCTATAGCTACCCTGGACATTTCATATGGAATAATGGAAGCACGTGTCTAGCCAGTTGGGTTAAAAATAATTTCAAGATGCATCTATGTCATGGTTCTGTGTTTCATTGTTTGTGTGTGTTGGGGGGAGGGAAGGTTTGCGATAGGGCAGTGGTTCTCAATCTTACTGATGCTGAGACCCTCTAATACAGTTCTTCCTGCGTGGTGACCCCCGACCATAACATTATTTTCATTACTACTTCATAACTGTAATTTTGCTGTTATGAATTGTAATGTAAATATCTGATGGTCTTAAGTGACCTCTGCGAAAGGGTCATCCAACTCCCAAAGGAGTCTGACCCACAGGTTGAGAACTGCTGAGACAGGATACCACCGTGTAGCCTTGGCTGGCCTGGAACTCACAGAACTGCCTGCCTCTGCCATCCGAGTTCTGAGATGAGCCATGCTCTCATGAGCTGGCTGCATGCTGTCGTTTTTATAGATGCATACCGTTCTATTTTATAAACGCATTGTATTTATCAATCTATTGTTGGAAACTTAAGGGTGTTTCTATCTTTGGGGTATTTGGGGTATGAGCATTCGAGAACAGCTTTTTGCGTGAACGTGTATCCTGTTTCTTTTGGATTCCTAGAAGCTGAATTGCTGATGGCGAGAAGCTAAAACCGTGACCAGTCACCCTGCACGGGAGGGTCATCTGCATCTCTGTATTCGCACTTTGCCAGTCTTTTCCAAACTAGCAAGGCCATTGTACTTTTCCAGTCCCGTGTATAAGGGTCCCAAATCCTGCAAAGTCAGTCAACAGTTTGTTTTTTTTTAACTTTTGTTGTTAGTTATAACAGCATGGTTGCCAGGAGGGAAAGTAGGGTCTGAGTTTTGTGGCATGAAAATATTCGAAGGTTATATTGTGGTATATATACTAAATGTATATATACTAAATATATACTGAAATATACTAAAAATAGGTATTCTATACAGCATCAAGGATGATTTTTACACTTTATATTCTGTATACTATGTAAAGGGTGGTATTGGTATAGTAATTGTATCTCAATTAAAATTATATGAGAAAAAAAATCCCCTATATTATGTTGTTTTATCCATTGGCTGTACTTAAAACCCAAATACACTGAAGAAGCGCTATTTTGTCAGAAGCTATATTCATCAAGTGACTACCTAAACTCATCAATGTGACTGCCTGAATGTGAGCTGGACACGGACCACAGACATGCTAACGTGGACGGAGGAAAACCAACGAGGCCTCGACCCTACACAAAGAGCTCCAGGCAACAAAGGCAGCTGAGGGCCGGAGAAAGCCTTCCCCAGGGAAAAGCACGGTGATTGGTTGTCCAATACCAAATAGACAGCCCTGAAACTATACACACAACTAACATCAAACTGGGCAAGTTAGGTTTAGGAATATAGAGGTATATCCATATCCATTTATGTATGTAACAATAATGGGGGGGAGACCATCAATTTGAAAGAGAACAAGGAGGGGCATATAGCAGGGCTTAGAGGGAGAAAATGGGAAGGAGAAATGATGTAATGATATCACAAATCTCAAAATAAAAAAGAAGCACTGAATCAAACTAGTTGATGAAGGGCAATACTCGATATTGCATTTTAATTATGCAGTCTATAAAGTCTCCAGATTCAAACAGCAAGAAACAAATATGAGCCATATGACAAAAGGCAGCTGCAGTCCTGCCACACCAAAGCACAGTCGCTGGAAGACTCCATCTAGCGTGTACTAGACCCGTGAAAAAGGACTTGAGCCGCTGTGCAAACACAGTCTAACTTTCTGAAGAGTGAAGAAGCCACACATTGGAGGACGTAATACCGATGACATTCCTATAGACAGACATTGTACTGTGGTCTAGGTGGCACACGGTCTCACTGGGTAACATGCTGTAAAAACTTACATCTGGTTCATGGGGCAGAGTTCCCCTGGAGAGAAGAATGTGAATCTTGGTACAATGGTCTGGTTACAGGCCACACTGTCCCCCTACCTCCTGGCTATTTTAGAAGAGAGGACAGAGCAGACATGACCAAATTTCTCTTATGCCTAGGGACCTGCTGATGACACCCAGTTACGCAGAGAGGAAGAGCCTGGTGGTGCAGCCTTACTCCCTGGTGGTGAGGGTGAGAAGCTAAAGCTAAAGCTTGATATTTAGGGATGGATGCAGCTCACTCTGCCTTCATATTCAACCGCATGGCAGTTTTAATGCCTTTTCTCTACCACAGGATCTTTTTTAACCATGCCCTACTCTCCAGTCAAGTTCCCAGACCTTCAAGACTAGTCTTTTATTAGAAATGTCTCCCTGCACCTGAAACAGAGTTCTGGATAAAATCATGGGAAGATCTCTCATCTCCTTTTCAATTCCAACTCTGCTACCAACGGTGGGGAATGTCCCCGGGAGGGAAAGTCCTATCCTGTGACCTACAGTTAACTTTCTATCTTATGGACGAAGTACTGGTTCTTGAGCATTGCACTCAGGGCAAATGCCACAAGCCCTAATTACAGGTTGCTGGGACTCCATCCTGGGGGTTGCTGGAAGCAGAACACTCCCCTTTTGATAGCCCAGCTCTGCCCTTCCCCACTGTCCTGCCCAGCCTGCTACATCCAAGCCACAGAGGGTCTACTGTGGTGTTCAGTGATCTGAGTCCAAGGGAGACCCTTCTCAGAGACACCAAAGTGGACCCTCTTGTCTTGACCATGTCCCTTCCCAGGCTCTGAAAGACCTGGGAGCAACTGGAGAAAATGAGGAAAGTAAATGCAAAAGACCACACACAGATGGCCTAAGCTTGCGCATGGCTCAATTCTTACTCCTTTCTAGAGAATCCAGGCCAAAAAGGATCCCCATTAATTCACATATATATAAATATATATGTGCATAAAAATACATATAACCATACACACATATATGTAATTTGAAGAGGAATCAACAGTACTACATAAAAAGAACCATTCAAGGGTTGAGGAGATGGCTCAGTGGGTAGAGGACCTAAGTGTGCGGTCCCAGAACCTATGTAAAAGGCCATTGGCGTCGCCTCCTGTGTCTGTTACCCCAGTGCTGGCTAGATCTTGCAGAGAGAGAACTGGCTGCTTGTTGGCTAGCCAATCTGAAAACGAGTTCCAGGCTCAGTGTAAGACCTTATCTCAAAAACATTAGGTGGATAAGTAATGGAGACTTCTGGATGTCAACCTCTAGGCCTACAGACATGCCTGAAGGCACAAGCTCATCTGCACCTGCACAGGAACGTATACCACAGCACGCAGACACACAAAGTCAACATTCGGTTATCCGAGGCTGACTCTAGCTTCAGAACATTTTAGGCTGCTCCAACCAGTCATCATCTGCTGATGATGTTAAGTGTGAATGGTCCTGCCTTACGCACTTGTGTAAAAATTCTTAAGAACCTTGCAGATGTTTGCAGCTGACTTGGGCACACGACTAGGAGAGGAGCTGCCCACTTACTAAACTTTTGCACAGCAGGGCATCCATTTAAAATCTCCACTCCTCACGCGTACTCATGGGCCCCTTTCCTCCACAATCTTTCTCAAAAGCCTGTCCACGTGGAGAGAAGCTGCGCCTTCAGCATCTTCAGTCTCTGCCTGCCAAAGCTTCCTGCCGAGCCTTTCTGGGATTAGGGCCCTGCGAGGAACCGCAGCCTCATGACCGTCCACAGACCGCAGCAGGCCCGAAGCAGGGGGAGGCGGCTCCGAGCAGAGCCTCCGCCCGCTCACCGGGTGGCCGCTGGACCCTCAGCCCCACACCCTTGCCTCCCCCGGCGCGGGGCGGGTCCCGGGTGCAGACAGCCATCGAGGGCGAGGCCGGCTCTCCCCGGGTTACTCTCGGTCAGCACCCGCCCGGGGGTCACTCGCGGTCACTCGGCCCACAGCGCCCGACCCCGCGCAGCCAATCAGCAGCCGCGCTTGCTCCAATCGGGAAGCGCCGCCCTGCAATCCTGGCTCTGGAGCCGATGGAGACATTCCTAGAGACGTCGGGTCTAGGTCAAGGTCTCCCTCCCTGCGGGGAAGAGAGGCAGAGAATTCGCTGCGGATCTGGTCTCCTTCTGTCTGCCCCTAACAGGGAGAAACAGATTAATCGTATTCAATGACCGGTGTGTTGGACAATGGTAACAACATGTACAGAACACAGAATAATAAAGAAGAGGCAGAAAAACACCAAATACCTCCCAAACCAAACCAAAGCAAACAAAAGCTAACCACACACAAAGCTACAATGATGTCAGGTAATTACAAATTCCACCAAGTAATAGCAAGAAAAGGTCTTATAAATAAAATAAGTAAACATAACTATCCTTACAAATATATTTATAATAATAAAAATAAATATAAATATATAAATAATATTTTTAAATTTTTGCCTCGTATATATGTTTTTTTTTTCCTAAATAAGTTAACATTTGAAGAAATACTGTGCAGTCATTGAAATAAGATTTTGGGACTTGTGACGCCATTTGCTCAGAGGTAATTCCTTTACTTAGTATATGCAAGGCCCTGGGTTCAAATC
Source organism: Cricetomys ansorgei (assembly GCA_026225945.1). Lineage (NCBI taxonomy): Eukaryota > Metazoa > Chordata > Mammalia > Rodentia > Nesomyidae > Cricetomys > Cricetomys ansorgei. The sequence continues at coordinate 15,577,788 of JAMJFZ010001258.1, forward strand.
CTAGAGACATCCACCTCCTCACTGGGTTGTAAAACTGTATTAATTGCCACTTATAAAATGCTTAGTGATGCACTGGGGGCATGTAAATCGGGGTGCAATAGGTCTTAGCGCACCCCTAGCGGGGAGGTGGGAGGCCGAGACAGAAACTTCTCCAAAGCTTCTAGAATGTTCTCTGCTGTAGTTGGCGGTGGGACCCGGGAAAATGGAGCTGATAAACTAGGCGGAATAAAGTCTCCCGTATCAGTCTACTTGATTCAGAGCCTCAGACAATTTATACTCTGAGGGTTAAGAGGAGTCACGTAAATCCAACCACGAAAACAAGCGGCGCATGGCAAGAAACGTGTTTCTCCATAGAGACATGTAAGTAACTAACGACCGCCAGTTGGAACGGATAATCTCCATCACTCCTAGGGACCACACCTGGGCGGGGCATGGAAGCATAATCCAAGGAGAATCCCATGTTTTTGGAGAAACTGAGGCCCTAACACTCTTGTTTTCTTGGAGTTTTCTCACAAGCACTCAGAAATCTCACTCAATTCCACTCTTGAACGGTGTTCCAACACTGGGACAGCTAGCCTGGCTCACAAGGCAGCAAAACGGCGCCTTAAAAATAGGTGGGAGGGTGGGGTCTGGCGTCAGAAAATTTCCTCCGACCTCCACATGTGAGCTATGGCACTACCCAGTGTACCTCGGCCTATACACAAACACCCACCCCCACTCCCACCCCAACAGCCCCCTCCCACTCCAACTCCCACCCCCCACAACCCCCCACATAAATACCCGCCACTCTCCCCTACAAGCCCCCACTCACGCACGAACACCCCCACCCCCACAGCCCCCTCACAAACACCCCACTCCTACATGCACACATTGCCCACACACAAACACCTACCCTCCACTCCCACACACAGTTACCACCCCCACCCCGTGTCCCCCCTCCCCCACAAACACTAAGCTCAATGAATCTTAAGAGAGGCATTCAAATTAGTAGTGCGTGCCTGGTGAGATACTTCCCTACCTGCCATCAAGCTTAACAGCCTGCGTTCTATGCCTGGGCCCCACGTGATAGATGGAAAGAACAAACATCTAGGAAGGTGTCCTCTGACCCCCCCATGTGTGTCATGGTCTGGGCACATCTGCACGGGCACACACACACACACACACAGGTGGAGGAGGAGGGAGACGGAAAAGAATGGTGTATGCTCTGGAAATAGTTTCAAGTGGGACAAAAGACAGTTTGGCTTGTGATTTTCTATATTTCCCCGTGTGTGGGGAGGATTACCAGCCAGCAAACTGAGAACCTGCTCTAGCTGCCTTACAGCTAACCATCAAAAAATCACGCTTTTTCCTCTTCTTTTCTTTCTTAGCTCTGTATGTGCTACACAAGTGCCCCACCACATCAGCCATTTTTTTCTGTATAATTGTAATTATTGCTTTTATTTACTTTACGTGTATGTGTGTTTGCCCTCAGGTACGCCTGCGTCCCGCGTGTATGCAGTGCCCACAGAGGCCAGAAGAGGGCGTCAGATCCTCTGGAACTGGAGTTAAAGATGGTTGTGGGCGGTCAAGTGGGTGTTAAGAACCTAACCTGGGTCCTCTGGAAGAACAGCCGGCCATCGCTTCGGTCCTGACCATCTTTTCTTTTTTACAATTGTCACTACGATGGGCACCTGCAAACTCCATTTTCTCCACCCTCTCAATGCAGTTCTGTTGTAACTCCGGTAGTCAGTGTTTATATAACGCTAAGTAAATATTGTCCACGCTGGAGTCATGCAATATTCCCGTGATTTCTCTCTTACAAAACTTCTTGCTTCCTTTGGCTTCCTTAGTAACAGTACGGGTTTGTTTGTTTTTTTGTTGTTGCTGTTGTTTTGTTTCTTTTTGGGTTCTCTCTATATATATTTAAGAATAATTCAACCCAACCTCTCCATCAGTTGTCAGCATCTCTTTGTAATACATCTGGCCACATCAGGAATTTTGTCAATCTCGGTCCTCAAGCATTCTTCTCCCCTGCTCTTGACCAGCTTCATCTTCTTCTCTCCATTCATCTTCTTTTGTGTGTTGGGTTTCTTCCCTGGACCTTTGTGTTCCATTTTCTTGCATACCCCTTTATTAAGAAGTGTGTGTTCTCTGTTAATCTCTTAGAAATAGAGTTTTTTTTTAAAAAAAACATTTCTAGGTTTCCAGTTTTCCCAAAGTTTACAATGTCATGCCTTGGTTTGGAACGATTTCTTTATCAAGAGTATCTGTTAGGACTTCATGCCAAGAAATGTTTGTTCTTGGGCTGGGGGATGGCTGGGCAGGTAAAGGCAGTAGCCACACAAGCCTGATGAACTAAGTTTGATCCCTGGAACCTAAGCAAAGGACCAGATGAGACAGCACAGCAAACATCTGTAATCCGGGCACTCCTACCAAGAGACACGGACAGACCCAGGAGAATTGCCTGGAAGCTTTTAGGCCAGCTAGCCTGGGGTAAGAATCACAGAAACAGAAATAGGGAGACTGCCTCAACAAGGTGGAGGGTCAGAACCAAGACCCCCAAATTACCCAATTATCCTCTGACCTCTACACATGCATTATGGTGTGAATGTTCACACACACGTGTGTGTGCACATGTGCTCGTGAGGGCAAGCACGCACTATAAATAAGTTAATTAAAAACAACTGAATAGGGAAAAATGCTTGCTCTTCCTATCTAGGGATTTTGCGTGTGTGTGATTCATTCAGTGATGAACTCTTTCGTCCCTTCCTGTTTTGTTTTTTTCTTCTCTCTCTATTGAGTCTTTAGAATTGAAATAGATTCCCTCCATTATTTTCTTTTTAAACAGGATTTTACTGAATAGCCAGCCAGGCTGGCCTCACACCGCTCAAACTGGAAGGAGATCCTAGTTTGGTCTCCTGACTGCTGGGATCACTGGTGTGTTCAACCATATTAATTAAACAGTATCTTTTTAAAATTGCTATGCTTAGTCTGTTATAATCAAAACAGTCCTATAAAATTGTGTTTCTGGTGCTGGAAAGACAATGCAGCAGTTAGGAGCACTTGTTGCTCCCAACCCATAGGATCAGGGGTGGATTGTACCCCAAGGTTTTGTAGGATGCATATGCCCACTCTTAACTCCGAGTCTACACAGATTAGGGTTGTATTCCCATAGCTCTGTGTACAGATCTACCTAACGTCATCATCTGTAAGGACAAGATCAGAAAAACATGGAAACCTCAATGAAAAGTTCTCCAGACTGGCTTGTCCGTGCCCTGTATTAGATAATGCCCTGCATCCCAGGTTCAAGGTTAGTATGCGGCAGACACTAAGGCAGGTCAGAGTCTCTGTTTCCCTTAGTCACCACCAGGTCACCCGGACACAGTGTGCAAGTTTGGAACCAATATCTGCTGGCGGGCGGACATGCAGAGCCCTCAGTGATGCTCTTTCCCTGAGGAGGAGCAGAGGCCAGGATTTGCATCCCTGCAAGGATGCTCTGACCTCCCTCTAGGGCCAGGGTGTGACACGGGAAGAAGAGGTCCTTAGGAATACATTTGCATAACTACCACAGTGCTCCTTATTTCCTCTCCAGAGCTCACTAAACACTTTACAACTGTGGATTTGATTGCCAGCAGAGCCAGAGCAAACATACAGGCACTGGCCTTTTCTCTCTCAGGATGAGGTCCAGTGTTGAAGGTGAGGCAGACACTTCCCTCAGGCGCTGGACTAGGAGGGAGAAAGTGAAGCTCCTTGGGACATCCCGGGAACTCCAGGGATGAGGGTGCTTCAGCTGGTGCAGACTCTGAGCAGCCAGGGTGGTGCTGGGCAGGGGCAGCACTGCAGCTGGAGCAGGGCTGAGGGAGCTGCCCCTCCCCCAACAGTCGCAGTGAGAGCTGAGCTCCTGTCAGGGTGCAGTGTGCCCACTCCACTCTGCTCTCCCGCTGCTGTGAAGAAAGAGACCCCCACCCCGGCTCTGTCACCCTCCCTCTCTCCATCCAACCCTCTGAGGCGGTCCTTTAGTTTTCTTTGGCCTGGGATGTCTATAGTGTCTCCTCCTCACCAGCCTGGTACTAAATGAGTCACTAAGAGGGAAAGGTTTGATCAATCCCCTTTTTATGTCTGTGCGGCTCACACCTTCCCACCTCTTTATGCATCCAGAGAGAACAGCTTTGAAAGTTATGTGATCACAGCTAGCATAAGCCATGTTGTGGAGTATTCATCAGAGAAGACTGCTCCGACGTGGGTTTAAACTGACAAAAAGCCTTTATTGGCCAGCCAAGGACTGCACTGGGTGTTTGGGATCCCAGTATAGCCCCAAGCCTTTCTCAGGATGAGCTTTTAAGCACATCCTGGTGTTAGGTCCCCAAAATAGCTCAAGTAGACCCTGAGAGAACTGTATGGCTAGACAAGGCAGTTTATTTCCATGGAGCACATTCTGGCACGCCAGGGTCAACCAATTAAAAAAACATGGTGACCCCGAGATGTAGCCTCACGGGCTTTTTAAACAAAACAGGCAGTGGCTAGGGCATCTCTCCGATTGGTCAGGATCTGAACACTGGATTGGTTCGTTACATCTCAAGGGGAAGTGGAGATTTTGCCAGGGAAGTGAGGATCCAGTGGGGAAGTGGAGAGTCGAGGTCAGGGCCTGCCCACCAGGAGGGGCCCTGGTCCTTTCACTGGGTTGACAAACTTCAGTTAACAAGAACAGTTAGTCAGAAGCAGAACTACGGAAGCTAAAAAGCAAGGTTGGTACATTTTGAGACTTTTCCAGAGCTGCATGGGCTTTGATGGATTGGGCCTTTGTTTTAGTTTTGACAGGTGGTGCTGTCTATGGGCTGAGTCTTACAGCCTGAATGGCACTTCCATCATGCAGTCAGTTGTGCTAAGGTCTCAGGGCCTAGTATGGTCTGGGGCCCTGTTACAAGCCCACATTAAGATAATGTGTCCAGTGAGACCTCAGCCAGACTCAGCTATATGCAAAGGTCTTTCTGAGAAGACAATTTCTGTAGTTCTCTGTCCACCATGTGAGCAGCGAGGGTTGTCAGGCTCTGTGGCAGGGGTCTTTATCCACTGAGCCACCTTACAGCCCTGTGTCAGAATTTCAACAAATGGACTAACAGGGGTGGGGGGTGAGGAGTGTTTGAAGGACAACAGTAAGGAAGGGTGTACATACGGGAGGGCTTGGAGGGATGAAAGAGAGAGAGGATATGATATAAATATATTACAATCTTTTTAAAAATAAAAGAAACAATGTTTTTTAAATATAAGTAAATTAAAATGAAAATAAATTCTAGAATTTTTTATTTTAACTGGAAGGAACCTTTGTCTTATGATTCCCTCTCAGTCTTGCTACCCATGAAACCTGGTCCCAAAATTTCCCTTTTATATGAAGTAGGTCTCTGGGGCAGACCAAATTCCTTCGGTGTTGAGTCTCTGTAGTCAGAGAGGATGCGAGATTGTTTTGAGCACTTGGGTGTGGCTAGGAAAAATGCCCACTGTGGTCTGCAGTTTTGTTTTCTTTTCTTCTTCACAGCGGGCTGCTTTCATACTTTGCACATGAAGAAAATGTATCCACAAGACATCTTGTGCTTTTCCTTCTGTATTTATTTATGTATTTATTCAAATAGCCACTTCCTTTGCTCTGAGAACTGGCTGTCCCTTGTGGTTATCTATATGAAAGAAGCATGGAGCTCCTGAGCTTGCAGAAGGGCTGGGGATTGGACCCTCTTAGCAATGAAGTGACAAAAGAAAGTCCTGGACCTCTGGGTGCCTAACTTGTCAGTTCCTTTTCTAAAAAGCTCCTTGTCCAGGACAAAGGAAACCCCGCCCCACCTCCACATCACCCCCTCCTGCTGGACAAATGCCATGTGCCCCAACAAGAAGGAACTAGTGTCCCAGCACTGGGGAGATGCGTGGCAGAAGGACTGTGTGTTTAAGTCCAGCCTGGGCTAAGTATTAAGACCTTGTGAAAGAGAAGAAGGAGTAAGGGAGGGAGGGAGAAAGAAAAGGAAGAAGGGAGGGAGGGTGTAGTTGCAGGCTGCTGTGGGGCAGCTCACCAAGGAAGACAAGGAGGCATTTTCCTTAGGTGAAAGCCCTGCCAGTCCTCAGTAGAGGGAACCACCGTCATGGCCAGCGCCATCTCGATCAACAGTGGAACCCCAGTGTCTCAGCTCAGGTGTTTTTATTCTCTCAGAACTCCTCAGGTGTTTTACTGATAGCACATGCAGATCATGAGCAATCAAACTTTCCCCACAGAAACCCAACACCTGCAGACAACACAGAACTCCCTAGGCTTAGGGTGGCCCCTCACCCAACAGTGCATAAAACAATTTCAACCATAACTAAAAATAAACTTCCCCAACAGGAGGGAGGGAGGGAAAGAAGAGCATGGTTTCACATTCACTTTTTAGAAAAACACATGCTGAGGCCAATTTGGAAATACTAGCCACCAGTAACCTGTACCCACTTCTAGGGTTTCTATAGAGATAGCTGAGTCTAAAAGAGGATCGCATACAAGAGCAGAGAGGGTCAGTCGGCACAGCGCTGAGCTAGCAGCATGCCTGTCCCCAGACGGGATGGGGCACTTGGCACTCTAGCCAGGTCAGGCTTCTCCAGTCACGACTTCCGGCCCTAGCATGACTACATGGTCAGTGCTGGTTTATCTGAAAGCTGGATTAACCCTGTGCCAACTTGGCTTATGAAATGTTTCCCGGCAATTTATAATAATGTGTTGAAAGGCAGAGCCAGCCCCAGAGGACCTTTTAACTCAACTTGCCTAACTTCTGCTTTTAGAATAACAAGGTGGAAAACACATCAAAGCAGATTGCCAGCGAGCCTGGCCTTCCATTCGCAGGGTGTGAGCCGGGGAACAAGGGAAGGCCCTGTGTTCTTAGGTTTATAAAAGAAACTAATAGAGAGTCTCAGACAGTAAGATAAACATACATCCTTCCCTCTTAGTTTTGACACACTTGCGCCCCTAACCTTGAAGGCTAGGTATGGACAGACGGTCGGATTCCGATTTCTCAAGCTGATCAACATTCCACAGCAGGAGGTACGGGATGGGCAGAGCCGCCTGGGCTCTGGCCTCTGCTGGCTTCTCTTCTTTCCCGGTGCTCTGTAGTGGAAGAGTTCTTGCGTGCCTTCCTGCAAATGCTCTTAAAGCTCTCACGTCGAAGTTCCAGTCATACGTTGTTTAAACGGTCACCTTCTGTGTCTGGTGAGGTATGTGTGGGATACCGCACCTCCTCGGGAAGACACACAGGGGCCCTGTGTGTTAGGAGGGACATCCAGGGAAGACACTCTGGAGTTCCGGCCTCTGGTCTAAAAGAGAGGAGACACACGTATCCCCTGTTCTCATGGGTAGACTATGACAAAAGTAGGGGGCAGGGCGTTAAAAGTTGGGGGGTGGGGGTGTCAAAGCAGGGGCTTACTTTGCCTGAGTCCACGTTCATACGTACTTTCAATCTTTTTCATTTACTTTTTATTAAAGAAGTAACGTACGCACAAGGAACAGATCCGCGTCTATAGCGGGGGACTCCCTGCTCTCTCCGCAGCATTTCCGCAGGGACCACTTCCTGCAGCCTCACCCGCTCTCCAAGCGCTTGCCCCACAACCCTAGAGCCTGCTGGGACAGCCAGTCTATGATCTCGTGCTGCTGTCCCTTGGTAGGTAAGTCAACACACACTCTGGGAAATTTGCAAGGACATTGGAAAGGATTTTTACTTTACTTCCAATTTTACTTGAGTTAGATTGCTGGTATCTGTCCCGCATCCCCGCTGTTCTGCACCAGTATGGCGTTTCCACAGTCACTAGCTGACAGGCCCTACGCAGCTTTCCCTGGAACGCCCTTTGTAGCAGAGGATTCCTGTCTGGAACCAGGCATCTGTTTTAGTTGTCAGGGTCTCTTTAATTTCCTTCGGTCTAGGACTGTTTTTCCTGGACCCCCACAATCCCCCTGCCACTGGACATTGATGGCTGCTGCTTTTTTAGGCTGTGTCTCATTTGGACTTGTTTAGTGCTGCTCAAGGGATCCAGGCTATGCAACTTCAGCGGGGCACTCAGCATGACAATACTGCATTGTTACTGCATCTTCCTAGCTGGAAGTGACTTGCCCGACCATGGTTGGGACACGCCATCACACGACTAGGGAAGGGAGTTTGAAATTTATTTAAAATTCATTCTTTAAAACTTACTTATTAAAGAGGCATTTAAAAATCATTCTGTGGGGTGGGTCTGGAGAGAGGGATGCCTCAGTGGTTAAGACATCCCACCGCCCATGCGGCAGCTCACAACTACCTGTCCCTCCAATCCTAAGGGATCTGACACCCTCTTTTGGCCTCTGGAGGGCACCAGGCATGAATATAATGCACAGATATGCACGCAGGCAAAGCACTCATATACATAAATAAATTTTTAAAAATGTAATTATTTAGGAAGATTCTTGAAGATTCCCAAAATATTCCTTTCTGCACCAAATATTCACCTTCTCCATGGTACTTGAGGTCCACCAGCACACACAGGCTTCTCCTCTCCAAGGGTGCTCTGCGCACCCCACCCTGGCTCCATCATGTAGTTCTAGGCAGCCCCCTGCCATACATGAAGACCTCTAATCTAGTGTTCAACACTCTAAGCATGTCTACACCTGCCCATCTAACTGCCCCAGGGAGACACCTGCCTTGCTTACCAACGGCTTTGGCTAGAAATCGTTCCTAAAGGATATGGAGGGAGAATGGAGGCAGGGAGGGAATGCAGAGAGGAAGGAGGAGGGGAAGAGAGATCCACCTTGATGCATTACAGAGAATATGGTAATCATAGGGAGTTCATCTTAGCTACTACATGCTAGGAAGTTTTCTGATTCGAATCAGAAAATGAAGGTGCGTAGACCCACACTTATCTTAAGTCTAATCTCTTTTCCTTGCTGGGAAGTCAAGATTACACCGATATCTATCTGACATAGGAAAATTGAGAAAGAGGTTTCTCTCCGTCATGGGGGCCCATGAAGTGGTGATCCAAGTAGAGGCAAGTGAAGGTAAGACCCTTGTCTCTACATGTCCTGGGTTAGAAATAATGGACAGACTAAGGCCTCCACCCTGAGGGCTACTAAGAGGCCCCAGATGCCCTCAGGACAGAAGCTTCCCAATTGATCTGTCACTGCCACTCTGTTCCAGTGTGTACATTGAAGTTCATGACTTCTTACATGTTTTTGGAAGTAAGTGGATAAACAGAACATACTTCTTGGTCTACCACTTCCATGAAGTCTTTGTTATGATGCACGTTTATTGTCTGAAACTCAGAAGGGTTTACAAAGAGAACTCTTTAAACTTCTCCATGCTATGCACCGGGTATAGGAATAAACACCCAGTGAAGTCAGCCTTGGTCCATGTTAGAGAGAGGGATCCGATACGGAGGCTATCTGATAAACTTTCTAGAGACTTGAAAAAAGTGGGAATTAGCTAAACCAGTGTTGTTGGGTGAAGGGTCAGGGCAGTAGCATGCTCTAGGTAGAGGGGAAAGAGTATTCTCAGGTTCTGCCAGTGGAACATGATGGGGCTAGAGGGAGGGTACTCAGAGATGAAGGAAAGGCTAAGCAGGAAGACACCTCACCCCAGAGGGCCGACAGGGACAAACCAGGCTTCACCCAAGTGTAGTAGAAACCAGCGAAGTTTCATCTCGGAGTCTGAATGCAGACTGTTATTTTCCAAAAATCACCCTGGATGTGGTATGGTCAGTGGGCCGCACAGTACGCAGTATGCAGTGGGCTGCACCAGTGTGGAAGCCATTCCCGTGGTCCCAGTGACAGGTTCTGAGATCCTCACCAGTCACTTTAAAAGCTTTATCCAGAGGAGAAAATGAACTGCCTTGAGTTTGATCCTCTGCTCCACCTAAAGCCATGGCGGAGACATACGCCTGTAATCACAGCGCTTGGAAGGTAGGAGGGGGACCTAAAGTTCAAGGCTGTTCTTGGCTGCATAGCAAGTTCAAGGCCAGCCTGAGCTATACGAGACCCTGACTGACAGGAAGACCATATCGAGGCTCAGGGCAAGGAGCACCTGAAGTGGGCGGGGTGTGTAGAGGGAACCAGTGGTTGCATCATGTGTCTTAGGGGAGCCTACTCTGTGTCTTTAAAGAAGATCAAAGATTTACTGTCAAGACTGGGAAGATCAGAGATGCTCACCTCTCATAGACAGATTATGAAAGGCCCTTACCCAAACATCAAGACACAGCCCTCTTGAGACATCTCTGGACCTCTGTCAGTGACTCAGCCTGTGCTCTGCACAGAAGCTAGCCATCAGAGAGACTAAAGAATATTTAGTTAAGAGCACTGGGTGCTCTTCCAGAGTCTCGGCACCTACATGGTAGCACATACTACCTGTTAATCCGGGACCCAGGACTCTCTTCTGATCTCCATTGGTACTGTGCTTGCACATGGTACCCAGATATACATGAAGAAAACACTCATACACATTAAATAAATAAATAAATAATAAACACTTTTTTTTAATAAAAGGAAGAAACATGTGTCTTCAAGACTACAGACAGAAAAACAGACCTTCTAGACACCCCTGCTTTCTGAGATCGCAAACTGGCCTGTAAATGGCCCTGGGTCCCACCAGCCTGCAGTCGGGAGCCTGCACACTGCCCTGCTTCACCTGGCAGCCAGTTCTTGTCTCCTTTGCTCCCTGAAGGCCGGCTTTCCAGGACTCTCCTGAGTCCCCTCTTTTGCACATTCTAGGTCCAGTCATCGCTCCACTTTCTCATTCCCTCAACTCCAAGTGCTGGCTCAGAAGAGGGTAAAGTGGGTTGGGCAGACATCTGAGTTCAAGAGTCAGGAATCCAGGTCTCTCCCCAGAGGACAGACCCTCCAGGGCACAGGGCAGGCTGTTACTGTTGTGGAAGTTTATTTTTAGTTGTGTTTAAAATAATTGTTTTTGCGCACTTCTGGAAAAGGGGACGCATAGACCTTGGCGTTTTATATTGTCTACAGGTGTTGGATTTCTGGGGCGTGTGTGTGTGTGTGTGTGTATGTGTGTGTGTGTTTGATTGCTTAAGATCTGCATGTGTTATCAGTAGAACACCTGCAGAGTTCTGTATGCAGCAAAGCACCTGAGTTCAGACGCTCGAGGTTCAGTATGTGCTGGCCAGGATAACAGTTCCCTCTGCCGAGCGGGATCTGGCAGGGCTTCCACCTGTGAGTATGCCTCATGTCTCCCGAGTCTTATTTGCTGAGCCACCACAGTAGGTGTACTACGACATGTTGTTAGGTGTGTTCAGTATCCAGGCGACACCAAGGACGAAGGAAATGATAGCAACGGTGTTTTCGGTGGACTTAGCAACTGGCAGCGTGGTTTTGTGTGACTGTTTCCACAAAGCTCTGTCCATAGAGGACAGTGGAGATCATGAGGACTAAGGGGTGTGTGCTCAAAGCACCCAAGCCTGGAACCTGGCCAAAAAGAAAGTGCTGGGCTGGTGAGATGGTGAGAGGACCAGGGCGACTCCACTGTGTCCATTTGTCCATCCCATCCTCTCACGGTCGGTGGGCCGGACACGGCTCTTCAGAAATCCCCTGCGGTAATTCCCTGAAAGTCCCGAAGCCAGCTGCTGGCTAGACCAGAACTAAGTTCCTGAAATAGTTGCTTAATCACGTTCCTCATGTCACCCACGTAATGAGCCAATCCAGTAAGGACCAGTGATCAGGTCCTGACCAATCAGAAAAATCCCCTAATGACTGCCTGTTCTGCTTAAAAGGCCAGTGCACCCACATTTCAGGGGTCGCCATCTTCTTGTGGTTGTGATCCCAGCATACTGGTCTGTGTTCCACATCAACAAACTGCTTTTGTATGGCCATGTTCATCTCTCAGTGTCTTCTTGAGCAATTTCGGACCTAACAATGGCTCATCAGGTAAGGGCACTGGCCACCAATCCCGGTGGCCTAAGTTTGACCCCTGGAAACGACATCGTGGAAGGAAAGAATAGCAAGCTAACCTTTGACCTCAACAGGAGTGCCATGGCACGCACACACCAACACATAATGAATAATTTAAAAAAGAAGAAGGAAAGGATGAGGAGGAGGAGGAGGAGGAGGAGGAGGAGACGACAAATCTTCGTGTCCTTATTCTCACTCACCTCTTCTACCCAGAAATGGCTTTCTAAATGCCACACACTCCTTGCTTTAAATTCCCACAGATCACGCCAGTACAGCAGAAGGCCCTTCAGCGCGTCCCTGAAATACAACCAGCCAACAAATACTTCAAAGTTCAAAGAACTTATGGTTTAGTGATGATGAATGTGAAAAGAATTTCAGGTTCTGGAAGCCTAGGGCATTTTCTGGAACAAGAAGATGGTTGCACTTCTGTAGGGAAGCAACATCTTTGGTCTGTATTATCAAAACCAAGAGTCTGTGTCTAAATACAGCAGCTACACAGCTTAGATGACTGTGCTGATCTATCTTAGACTGGTCCTTAAAGGAGGAAGCCCTTTTGTAGGAGGACACTTTGCCAAAAAGTTTTTTTGTACTGCGCATCCTTCCTTATGGTTACATGATGCTTGGACTTCTGGGAGCAACTTGGGAGGGCTAGTTAAGAGAGCGTGTCCGTTGGAAAAGAGTTAGAGTTGGTGGCAAGGGACAGAAGAATTAGAGGACAGAGGAGTTAGTTCCAGAGGAGAACGATGGAAAGGCAGGCAGGGACTAGGCTCAGATAAATCGCGTTTGTGGCAGAGGACACAGTGGATGGAAAGCATGTTAGGGACAGTTAATGGGATAGAAGATTCTGGAAGTTAGTCCAGTTCTCTAGGTTTAGACAGATTAAGACAGCCAGAAAGGGCTGTAAAGAATTCTCCCTAACTTTCTTTTACTTTCTAACATTTTAGAGCTAAAGGGGTTTTTTAAAAGTTACAAGTTAGAAATTTGTCTCAGGAAGAGCCAACAGCCGAGAAAAAGAGATCCAGGAGACAGCGTTCCCTTGCAAGTGTAAAAAGTAGCAGTTACAATTGGGCCCCCAAACAAAGAAGGTGTAAGAGCCCAGATCCAAGCGTCAGAACTCAGTTGCATTTTGAGAAAACATTAGGTACCTCCATCCCGGTTTGTGTCTCAGGTGTTTCCTCATACGGAGGGGGCTCTCTACACGCGCTCACCGATGCTGAGAGTCAAGGGAGAGACTGATAATAAGCACTGGGCACAGCTTAGCATCTTCTGTGTTTCCAGGTTTGTATGGCTCTGTTGGCCTTATTTAAAGGAACAAGTGTTAATCTGTATGAAATAGCTTCCTAAGTAGAATTTTGACGTTTATTTTTGGTCAAATCATTTGACTACCAGTGAAAGATTAGTTTGTTACATAAGCTGAGTCTAAGGTGTGACATGTATGCCTCCAATCTTCTTGCATAACACTAGATTCATGTCTCTGTGCTTTGTAAACTGTAGGCCTGTGTTCAGCTCTTGGATCAAATGTTACACGCCATGAAATCAAGTTATCTTATCTTTTTTTTTTTTTTGGTTCTTCAAGACAGGGTTTTTGTTGCAACTCTGGCTGTCCTGAACTCACTCTGTAGACCAGGCTGGCCTCCAACTCACAGAGATTCACCTACCTCTGCCTCCTGAGTGCTGGGATTAAAGGGTCACCACCACCCAGCGAAATCAAGCTATCTTGTGCATAATAAATATTCAATCTCCGTCTCATTCTTTCCTTCAACCAACTCGCATTGGCGAACTTCTACAGGGTGAGGCCTACTGACTGTACTGAGAGTCCATCTGTGGACAAAACAGACCCGCCTCTTCCCCTCACTCCCCTTCTTGGCTCTGACATTTTAGTGGAATTTACCTTCATTTCACCAAAAATCTCGAATAACCAATTTTGGAAATGAACTCCAGTTTGGGTTGGGCTGGGGGAGGCACGGCAGGAGCCACGCAGCGGTGCACAGCTGCTGCACAGCTCCGGGGCAGACCCTTCGCATTCAGTCAACAGATTCGTCTTCCTACGGTCCACACGTCTTTTATTATGGTTTCCTCGACTGTTACGTACAGTTAATACGTTTCACAATCTCAAAATCCCCTTACGGACCAAAGGATCGGATGTGTTCTATGATATACGGCGGGCACTTGTTTAGCTCAGATAAATTTACACACAGTGAAGATACAGATTACGAGTACTTTTTAAAGTAAGGAAATGTGCAGGCGCCGCTGTAACGCCAGCGCCTTCTGCAGCCACTGTGCGGGATGGACTTACATATTGTGCTCAGAGCAACGGCCCTGCGGCTCTGCAGGAGGCTGAATCGGTAAGAGGAGATTTAATTATGTTCATTAGGCTACTTATTAAAGCGAGGAAACGGGCTGAGGCAATCTAGAGGGATTTCAGACAAAAAGTGACTTCTCATTAACCCATAGTTAATCAGAAACCCAATTAACCAGTGTGCTCTGTCCCAGGACCTCACTCCGTCAGACTTACTTACTCTTCTTTACAACCGTGACCAAGCCACTGATCCCGAGCCCAGCACCTCACATTCACGCCATGAAAATCAATGGGTCCTTCCACATTCCAGCAGGACAAAACGCTCTCAGAGACAGACGGGACCCTCATCAAGAGATGACTGTTCTGCCAAGTAACAGACATGGATGGGGTGTAGAAGCCTCAGTTTCCCTCAACATTCTGCACTCTCTTGAATATATATAGAACTGAAAGGCCCAGAAAAATGAGAGATGAAGCTGGCGTGGTGGCGTATGCCTATAATAATAGCACTCAGGAGTCTGAGGCAGGGGGATGGTAGGTTTGAGGAAAGGCTGGTCTATGTAGGGAGATCCTGTTACAAAACAAACCAAAAGGAGCAAAATAAAGCAACACAAGTTATGGTTTCCTTTCACAGATGCCCCTTGGCCCATTTGTTTCTTAAATTAGTGGACAAGTCATTCCCTTGACCACAGTGCACCCTCAGAAGTTCCATTTTGTGAAAACTCTAGGCCCACCACCCTCCCTCAGAGCTGCCTTAGGTTAGACCCTCCCTGCCACCTTCCTGTCTTGCCCACATCCTTTTCTTGGTCAAGTGAGTCTGTATTTTAGAGACACTCGCCCTCACTTCTTCTTTCCTGGTTTCTCTTTATTTTTCACTCTTCTAAGACACTTTTCCTCCAGGTGTGGTGGTGCTCGCCTTTAATCCCAGTGCTGGGGAGGCCGAGACAGGCGGATCTCTGTGGGTTTGAGGCCAGCCTGGCCTAGATATGGAGGTGAGACCTTGTCTCAAAAAAAACAAAAACACAAGAGCAACAACAAACCCAGGAGAGGAAAACAACGACAGCAAAACCCCAAGCAACAAACCAGTTGAAGGCGATGTATCTGCTAATTATCCTGATATCCTGATTACAATGTACACAATGTGTACATTAACCATAACATCACATTGTACTCCATAAATATGAATCGTTATACCAGTAAAAGTAAAGTAAGTTTAAGAAGAAAAGAGAAAGCATTCTGGTAGATAGGTGGACTTAATGTGCACATTAGTAATATTTTTAGCTGTATTAATTTAGTTGCGTTGCTCAACACAGCACTGCAAGAGGTATTTCTACATGAATATGAGAAGACTTTTCGAATGCATGTGTCTGTGCCAGCCCGGGAGGCAGAGTGAGGCAGACAGAGGCAGAGTGTCCGTGCCAGGTGGAAATCAAGGCAAACAATGCATTATTAGAAGGTACACTGACACAGTCCTGTTCCACCAACGCAAACCCATGTGTCATCAGGCCAAAATATCACCAGACAAGGACTAACGCCCGACTCATGTGTAGCACAAACATAACTGTCCCCAAGACATGCCTGGTAGCAGGTGCACAAGTCAAGTGTGTTCTTTGCTGTTATGTTACCTGCATGAGTGTTTGGCTTATTATAGATCCGAACCACGTGCTTGCCTGGACTGATTAGAAATGGAGTTTCAGACAGCTGCGAGCTGCCGTGTGCTTCTGGGAACGGGACCGAGTCTCTGCGAGAACAGCAAGAGGTATTCTCCACTGAGCCACCCCTCTAATGTTTGTTTTTAAAGTCACACAGGAAGTAGGGGAAGCCCATATGTTTACCACACGGGAAGGTCACAGACATCGGTTTTGTCAAGCTTCTCTTTGTTCCGTCTGACGTTATTCTAGTTTCCGAACGTGGAATTCTTGGTGTCTGATTTGGCACAGCGGGTCCACCCACGGAGATCACCTACCAGGAAGGCCAACAAGGTCCGCACCTTAACCCGTAGGGACGTGCTGCCCCCTGTAGGACACGCGGGCACCTGCAGCCCCTGGCTCTGTTGAAGCCCGGTTCCGCGCTGAGCAAAGCGCCGGCTGCCGGGCCTGCTCCCTCCCACTGTGCGGCGCTGCTGTTCCGAGTGTCCCTGTCCTGCGGCGGAGGGCAGGGAAAACTTCAAGACTGCAGGGACCCGGCATGAAGTGGGGTGCTAGGGAGGGAGGACAAGGGGGAGGTTGAGGAAGGAAGCTAGAGGGCTTTCTGCCCACGGAGCTTCCTTGGCTCCCCCATCTGACCCTTTAAATGAGGAAAGCTCCCCCCCACTCCCGACATCCCCTTTTGGGGATGCTTCCATCAGTTCCCAAACCTGGCTCCCCACACAATCTCCAGGGGAACTGTCTTACAGACTCCCAGATTGCACCCATCACACGGAACTCTGGCCCCTAAATTTGGGGAGACGCTCTGTCGCTTCTCCCTAAAATCTCTCCAAATGATCTTGATGTGTAGTTTGCAAAGAAATGAGAGATCAGAGACCGTTTTAAGGGGCTTGGTCCTTGTGGGACTCTGAACACAGCTTCCTTCTCTCGGTTCAGTAACAACAAACAGAATTGCCTGTAGCTTTTAGGGGCACCCTGGGGGACACTGCTAGCTACTGCCTGGAGCCTCTGGCCCTGTCTGCATGAACCTGCATGGAATCAAGAGAGCAGATTCTGGGAGATGCGTGGACAAGCAAACTGTCTTTGTTCAGTTCAAAAGGCACACTTTATACTCCCTATAACCCCTCATCACCCCCCATCCTGCTCCCATTCATCTCTTGTGCATGATCTTGGTGAAATGTCCTTTGCCGGTTGGCTCTCATGACTGTCATGGGTTCCTAGGTATAAGCTTTCACATCTGTGGACCACTGCCCCTGTTTTAACTCCTGGCAGCCGGTTCTTAGGGAGGCTTTATTTCCTCCTACAATTGCCCTCGTGCACGCGTGTTCTCCAGAAGACAGGTGCACAGTTTATAGAATACTCTCACTGTATCCCAGGGGCAATTTCCTGGGCCCATTTAGTGCAGTGGCCCTGTGACCCAGCATTTACTGGTTCCTAGAGCCAGCCGGCATTGTCCCGTCTGTGTGCTGAGCGTCCTAGGGAGGGAAACAGGACAGGACCTGGCTCAGTATCACTCGGACCTGGGTTTGAGTCCTGACTTAACAACTGGCTCACTGTGGGATGACTTTAGGTCTCCTAACACTTCCTTATCCTGACTGCAATGGGAGGCAGTCACCTGCCTTGGGCTGCTGTAAGCCTCAGATGTGATCCCAAGGTGTCCTGAGCCCCTGGATTCCTGTGGTGTTCAGTGAGCAGTGGGGGCAGCCTTACTGACTTGTGATGTCCGGTCTCTGCAATGCCCTCCACCCCTGTGGGCTGAACCACTGTGCAGGAGGTTTATCTGTGATGGGAGCCCCACCCTGAGGTCAGCTGCTTGGACTAGGCACCAAAGCCCTGTGAAGAAGAGAAAGCAAAGGCGTGTCCATCATCCTGAGAATCGGGGCAGGTGGGTAGTATCAATTTACTTATCCACCCTTCTCTCCCCAGAATGATATTTTTGGAGCTTACTCTCACCGGGGCTTTCAAATATTGGTGCTCAGCAGAACATGCATCAAAGTGCTGTTTTCTGAACGAGTCTGCAAGGTTCTCCAGGTGTGGAGCTGGGGCATTCACAGTTCAACAGCCTCTCAGGTCACATTGGGAGAAACACCATCTAAAGATTTTCCTAGTCCCAGGATATGCTCACCAGCTTTCAAGGGCCAAGCAACAACGCTTGTGTGCGAAGGAGCAGGGAAGAGGGAGTGGAAGGATTTATCAGCGAACACTCTTCACAGTTCCCGCACCTACTTGAGACCAAATTTAGATACGTTTCAGAAACAAGTTCCCGGACAAGTACAAATTGCCTGTAAGCCCATAGAGGGAAAGGACTCATTCAGTGGCTCACACAGCAAAGGAGCCTGAGGATCCTTCAGAGGCCCCCGGGGACCCTCTCCTGCCCAGCTTTGCAGGATTGGTGGGAGGGAGAGTCTAAAGCCACTTTCTGTGGCCCCAAACTAAACCCAACAGGTCAGTGAGGAGAAGGTGTGTGTCAGGGAATCGATGTGGAGGTCAGAGGACAACTTGCAGGACTCAGTTCTGTAGCCATAGCTACTGTGCTGGCCCGCAAAGAAGGCAAGGAGACATTTTCATATTGATACAGAAGCTCCTCAGGTGTTACAAAAACTCCACCATCTCCTCCAAAGGCCTATTTGCATAATGAAGGAAACCTGTAGCTTAGTCTCATCCCCCCAATCCTTTGGCAGCAGAGCTGTGTCACCTAAGGGAAGTGTTCTCTCCTTGTTGCCAGAGACCGTGGGAGAGGGAATACAAGAATTCATCCACAGTAACTTTGCTCTTCTACAGTGACTCTGCCAGAGAGCAGTGAGCATGTGCAGGTCATGAGGAAGCAACCATCTTAATCACAGAGTTAATAAAGTCAACAGCTGCAGATAATATAAACTGCCAAGGCTTAGGCAGCTCTTCCCCCATCAATGAGTAATCAATAAACATAACATATATACATATGCATATACACATAACATATAAAAGTTCACAGAAATGAACTTCCCTAACACAGTTCTCTCCTCCCACCTCCTGGGTCCAGGGAATGCAACTCAGGTCGGGCTTGATGGCTGATGCTTTTGCTCTCTACACTATTTGCTACCTAACCTCACTCCTTTTCTTCAGCCTCCCAAGTACTGAGATTGTAGGCATGAACAACTATACTCAGTTCTGCATTCGCTTTTTGAGACAAAATCTTGCTGTGTAGCCCAAACGAGGCTAGAACCGGTGCTTGTCTTGCCTTAGCTTCACTGGAGCTGAGACTACATATGTGCATCACCACTCCTGGCTAAAACAATCGGGTGTAAATATGAGGAAAAGGTTTGAATGGACAGCTTACCAAATAGGATATGCTAACAGTAAACCAGCACGCAAAGGACACTCAACACCGTCAGTGGATGAATGAAGAACACCCAAAGACACCCCAGGCCCGTGTTTCCTGTTTGTAAGGAAGTGAATCGACTTTCACACAATGCTGATAAAGACGGGAAGTGTTGGGCTGGGGATGTAGCTCAGGCCCCTCACCACTGGAGGAGGGGGGGTGCACCAATGGGAGGGGTGCGCACATCTGTAATCCTAGTACTTGAGAGGCAGAGGCAGAAGGACCAGAAGTTAAAGAACAGCCTTGGCTACATAGTGAGTTTGTAGCCAGCCTGGGCTACATAACCACGTCTTTTTCCCCCCTGCTATTTTAGAAAAGTCTAGTAGTTTTTTAAATGCATGTGCACGTTTCACGAATGGTCCAGCCAGTCCATTTCCAATCACTTACCCAAAGTAAATGGAGCGTGTATTACTCAAATACACCGAATACTTGTAGTAGCTCGATTTTTCATTGTGAACAAACAAGAGAACTGGAAATAGTCCAATTACCATCAACAGATGACTGAAAAACTGGGTATAGCATATTCACATGATAAGGCCTGCTTATCAGTTCCAACGGTGCTGAATAGGTAGTGAGACTATACTAGAACGGACTCACTGTCTCTTTGAGCTCAGTCAGAAACCCTCTCCACCAGAGGCGTACGTTCAGTTACCAAGGTAAAGATCACAAGGGGCAAATCAGGTGCGCAGCAAGCACGAGGTTAACAACCACAAGGGGAAAAGCATAGGTGCAGCCATGTGGTTACAATCAATAAGGTTCCTACTTAGGTTCTTACTAGGTGAAGCTAAACATTCCTGGAGATAGGGAGTGTTCCTTGACTTCCTCAAAACAAGCTGTCTCCAGGCAAGTCCCTTTTTTATGACCCAGCCTTGCTCAGCTGGTTCCCAGTTGGTAAATAAGCATAATAGCAAAAAGCACACAGCAGAATTTGAGTTCAAGGTCAGGGGGGCTCCCTACACTCCCACAACGGAGCAGTTCTTCATTGAAAATGAATGAATCCAAGAGTTGAAACTTTTTTTGAGACACAGAGTCTCAAAAAGTCTGAGCAAAACCTATCACAAACTGCATGATTCCATTTACATAAGATTGCAGAAACTGAATATTAGTTAGTACGCAGTATCCGAAGGCACATCAAGTATGCTAACACGAGCTTGAAACCCCCACACTCTCAAGACTAGGGCAGGCAGAAGGCATTAGGTTCAAGGTTAACCTGGGCTATATATAGTGAGTTGAGAGTCAACCTTGGCTGCGTAATGATAGTGAGATACCCTCCCCCCATCTTGAGAGAGAGAGAGAGAGAGAGAGAGAGATGCCAGAAATGGAATCCATGGGTGGGGTGGGAGGACACCCCACACACAGGCGTTGTCCGCTAGAATCTCCAGAGAATGCCCTGAGGAAAGCTGGGGAACAGCTTTCAGAAGAGGTGGACATCTTTAGCCTTAACAGCACAGAAAAGCAGGGAACCTGACAAAGCAGGAGAGAAAGCCCCATGTCAGTGTCTGCGTGGTCCTGGATGGGTTGGCTAAGTTTGGGAGCTGCCCACACCCAGTGAGAGGGCAACAGCAGGGCAGGAGCTTTGGTTTAAGACAGAGGCTGAAAAACCTTCATCGATCGCACTTCAGTAATGAACACGTTCATGAGCAGAAAAGGGGGGCGGGGAGCCAGACAGAAAGGCGCTGAAAGGATCCTTGGTGCCCAGGTGGCTCGACACAAAAACTCTACAAACTGTATTCTGGGGAAAGTCAGAGCAACAGTCCCAAGACAGTACTCTGGTATGCTGGGAGCTGGCCAACTGGAAGGGACCTTGAGTCTGAGCTGCGGCGTATAACCCGGGTCTTACCGACTCAGGACTTGCCAGACTAGATTCACAAATGCCTTACCTCTAGGTGCTGTTTCTGTATCTTTGAGAATTTCCTTTTTTAACTACTCCATTGTTATTGGTGCTGGGAATCGAACCCAGGGCCTTGGGCATGGTAGGTAAATGCTCTACCAATAAGCTAACATCCCTATTGGTTCTGTGTTTCTGATTGAGCTCGCTGCCAGCAATGAGTCTGCCTAACCCTACTTCTTGAACTACCCACTGCTAATTCCTGCTGGTGATACCTGCCCTCACCCAGGTAACAGGTCAACAAGACTCCAGCCCCAAGTGCTGTACACGTCTTGTATCTACAGAGTGTTATTTCTTTGGTGCTTTTTCCTTTTGCTTCTAAAATTAGGAAATTCCCTTATAGAAGACCAGAAAGATTCCACTCTGTGAGCAACGCAAGGATCATACCTGAGTCCATTCACTGAGTGTTAAGTTGGTCTTCATGATCATTCAGCTCCACCGCAAGAATCCCCCCTGGACTATTGCAAATACTTCAGGTGGCAGAACACAGTTAATGAGGGGGCCTATGCAATAGCTCAGCAGGTTAAAGACTCCTGCTGTGCAAACCTGATAGCCTGAGTTCGACCCCTGGATCCCACAAGAAGGAGAAAAATAACCCCAAAAGTTGTCTTCTGACGTCTGACTATGATGCAAAGCTGCCCATGCTCACACATGCTGTGCATAAACATACAAAAACATTTTTAGAAGAATGTAGCTAATTTAAAAAATCTAATCAGTGAAACAACCCCAGAAGTTTCAATGTAGTCGTATAAGAACCACAAAAACCAAAGCAGGATGACCCCTCCTTGGAATAAAAAGTATCCATTCTGCGTTAATGACTTCCAGTGGCAATGAACTAAATGGAATCCCAGACAAGGAACATATAAGATTGATCATAAGAATATGTTGGTTTTTCGTTTTGTTTTGTTTTTCCCCAGACAGGGTTTCTCTGTATAGCCCTGGCTGTCCTGGAGCTCACTCTGTACCCCAGGCTGGGTTTGAACTCAGAGATCCCCTACCTCTGCCTCCTGAGCGCTGGGGTTAAAGGCGTGTGCCACCACACCCAGCTCATAAGAATATTTAATAAAATCAAATAGATCCTGGATGAATTAAAATATAAAGAGCTGAATGAAACAAGTAAATAAATATAAGATCTGAAATAGGAATCAATGAAGATAGAAATACTGAAAAAAATCAAATTAACATTTTAGAGATGAAAAGACTCAGTAACTCAAAACAAAATAAAACAAAAAAACCTGTAGTGGCAGCACACTCTTTTAACCCCAGCACTCAGGAGGCAGAGGCAGGTGGATCTCTATGAGTGAGAAGCCAGCTCTGTCAGCATAACCAGTTCTGTCAGCATACATAACCAGTACCATGCCAGCATCCAAACCCCTGTCTTAAAACAAAACAAACAGGCAAACAAAACCACAACAGCCAGGCAACAAAACCTCACTAGAAAGCCTCACCAATAAAATGGACCAAGTAGAAGATGGACCGAGAGGGATGGAAGACAAGATACGTGGATTACAAAATGAAGACAAGGACAAACATAAAACAGTAAATATACATACATATATATATATATGTATGTATATTTACTGTTACATATATATATATATTACATTACATACTATTACATATATATATATATATATATATATATATATATATATATATATATGCGCCAATCATTTAAGATGTCAATAAAACAATCCAATTTATAGCTCACGGGGCTAAACCAAGGAGATCTTCAGGCTAAGGGTGTGAGCAGCAGGACTGTGGTCCTGCAACTGAGCAGCAGAAGGCAGGACAGGTGCTCTGCCGCACATGTGCAGCAGCCCTAGGGTGAGCCTGCTAACATCACCGGCGGAGGGGTGGGGGTGGGGGCATTGAGGGCTGGGAAGAGCCTCCTCTGCTCTCAGTCTCCTGACTGTGGCATGGCAAGCCATGAGGTTCTCTCTGCACGACTGTGATGTTGTGAAGCCAAAATAAAGTATCAAAAAAGGGTTGGTGGGCTGGAGTGATGGCTCAGCAGTTAAAAGAGATTACTGCTCTTCTCCTGAGCTCAGTTCCCAGCACTTTACTGGTGGTTCACAGCCACCAGTAAATCCCACTCCAGGACCTGACACCTCTAGCCCCTATGGACACCTGTGTGCACACCTGCATGACATGCCTGCACAGACACCTATGTACATACCTGCATGCACATCTGCATGCACGTCTGCACACACATGCACAGACATGTGCTTTTTCTTCTTTCTTTCTTTCTTTCTTTCTTTCTTTCTTTCTTTCTTTCTCCTCTTTCTTTCTTTCTTCTTTTAGAGAGAGAGAAGAATGGTTTGGGCAAGAGGAAATAGATCTGTTTCACAACAACACAAACGTAGTTAACACATAAAATGGTTGTGTTCAATTTTATAAGCTTTTCACCACAATAAATAAGCGGAGGCCAGGGATGCAGCTCAGAGCCTGTCACGAACAAGGTCATGGGTTTAATCCCCAACACTGTGAGGAAGGAGAGACCAATACAGGCAAGGTCTTTTGTGTCAGCAGCAGCTAAAGGTGAGGCTAGCAGGACGAACACCACCATGGCTGTAATTTGTCCACACAGGAGACAAGCAGCCATTGAGCCACATCCTGTTAACAGGAAGCACGGTGTCGTGACCACCAGCTTGCCCAAAAGCAGTTCTCCCAGAAGCCCTCTAGGGTTTTGCTTTGTTCCAGACTCCAGAAGAAATATGTTTCATGTCTATATTTTTAAGTGAACACCAGGTGATATAGAAATGTATCTCTTTCCCCTGGGCTCTTTTTCTATTTCATCAGAGAGGCCAATGAGAATTCGTACAACTTAGAGAGTCAGGTCAGGACAATTTTCTTAGGATAAATTTTTTTTTTCTTCTGAAAGTGAGGTTTTTTTTCTTGATAAGTAAAGGATCCGACAGGGCAATCCCCATTGCTCCCATATGAAATACGCCTACACTTGGACGCATTTGGAAAGAAGTGACCATCCTCTGCGGACGGACCTGCAGTCTCGTTATGAGCCAAGCTTTTATGGTTTGTTTTTCTCAATCTTCTCTGCAAGCCCCTGGTATCGATTGTGTCATTTTGCTGTATGCTTCTGAGGCTAGTGTTTTCTCCAGGCCAGGAGAAGTCCAGACCATAAGGGAGCATTTAAGCTCACTATTACCACGTTAGTCCGAAGTCTCTGTTTTGAACAGGCTATATTTCCAGCGCCCACATCTTCAGTTGCACTTAGAGGGTTGAGGTCTATTTCTGTCCAATTCTAAGGATGACATTCTCCTTCTGCATAAGGAGGTGTTTCGCCTTCAGTATTTCAACTTCCTTTTTCTGCCCCAAGTCTCAGTCCTTTCCTTGTGCTCAGACCCTTCTGGTTCACCCTATCAGTCTTGGGGTTCATCCATGCCAACAGCCTGGGCAACAGAAAGCCCGTAGGCTGTTCACACTCTCTGATCTAGACTCTCTTCAGTTCAATTCAAGCAGTCTGTGGAGTCAGTGCTTCAGGACTACTCTGCTTGATTCAAAATTTTATATTATGCAGAGTTTTTCATTTTTTTAAAACACAGGTAAAGTGAAGAGATTTGCAGCGGTCCCCCATCACTTGACCGTACGGATATGAACTGCCAATTACGCTGCACCTCCACTAAATGCATGTTCACTTTAGTCCAAATCTTCCATCACTACCATGATGAAGACATGGGGAGAAGAGGAGGAAAAGGTGGGGTCCCATGATTAATGAGAGATCTAGAGCTAGTAAGTAGAGCCTAGGGGAACGGTGAACAGGTATGCTTGCCTCCGGGGAAATTCAGAACACAAAGTTAAGGAGGCGAATGTAACTCAGATATAGGTCTGAGTTTAACTCTGCCTGGAGGTGGCTGATTAGCGAAGGCCACGGACAGGGTTGGCTGGGACAGACTGGGGAGAGGAAATCAGACAATGAGACTGGTGCTGAAGTGCTAGCTACCCCGGTTGTTTCACTGGCTGTTTTCAGGGTACTTCTGGGGTTTGTTTCAGGATACGCCCTTGTGTTAGCTGCTGTTGCATCACTGTGATGGCACCGAAGGAAGAAGATTGACTTTGGCTCACAGAGGCCTCCGGGCTGTCAAGGCAGGGAAGCTGTGATCGAACCACTCGGTTCATGGCGGTGGGAAGTTTTGCAGAGGCACTTTTTAAAACTTTTATTTCTGCGTGTGTGTGTGTGTGTGTGTGTGTGTGTGTGTGTGTGTCCCCATAGAGGCCAGAAGAGGGAGTTGGATCCCTTGAGCTGGAGTTACAGGCAGTTGTGAGAGGCCCGACACAAGTGCTAGAAACACAGTTCAGATCTTTTGGATGAGCAGAAAGTGCTCCTAACACTGAGCTATCTCTTCAAGAGAGGCATTTCTTATTCCACGGTGGAAGGGCAAGCGGAGAACGGTACCGGAAGTGAGAGAATGGAACCGGAAGTGAGTGCTGGGTATAATGTCCAAGGCCTACCCTAAATGACCCACTGCTGCAAGCCACGTCCCAAAGACTCCGGGTAACCAGATTTCAAAGCACGAGCTGGGGGGTGGGTGGCTGGGGCACATTTCAGATTCAAATTATAGCTCTCCTTCTTGTTTTGAGAAACAAAACTGTGTTTGCATCCACCAGTGCGGGGAGAACTTGAATATTTTCAAGTCTAGACCACAGAGGTCAGTGGTGAGATCGGAAAGCGAAGCAAACTTTCGGCCTCCACAGTGACTGACTGAGCAAGAAGCTGCCACGATGCCAGCCAGGTTTCCGGGGCAGCAGCCTGGACTGCCCCTCAGTGACCTTCACCTAGAGGCCGTAGGGAGGGCACCAAGCTGCTGGGTTCCTTCCCATCCTCATTTAAACACAAAGTGCCTAAGGTTTTTGTGCAGCTCCGCCTTCTCAGCGAGCTTGCTGCAATACACAAAGGCTAGAAATGGGGACAATGAAGGACAGCCGAGGCCCTGTGAAACCCTGGGCGCAGGGCACGTCCCTTGCAGGGGAAAAGACTATTCCTTGCAGACTTCAGATTTCTTGTGTAAAGCTCTGCCTGAGCTCGCCTTACACAGCCCCATGGTTCGCAGCTGCCTGGGGCTGGTTTCCTGACCTTTGCCAAGAATTGTTTGACAAAGGAAAGATTTATGCTAGTGTGGGATTTTTTATATGTATTTAGTATAAGGGCTATTATTAAAATGGATGCACTTCTTTTTCTTTGTTTGCAGTGCTGAGGATTGAACCAGGACCTCATGAATGCCAGACAAGCACTCTTTCACTGAACTGCGTCTCCAGACCCTTAATTTAAAAAAAAGTTTATCTGTCTATCTGCCTGCCTATCTATCTATTTATCTCTATCGATCATCCATGTTTCTATCTATCTATCTATCTGTGTGTATGTATGCATATGTGTGGGGATGGGGTACCTGTGTTTGTGTGTGCACATAGAAGCCAGAAGAAGATGTCAGCTGTTCTCCGGTCACTCTCTGTGTGTTCCTTTCCAGGCAGGGTCTCTCCATAAACCTGGGGCTATCATCTTCTTGGCTAGGCTGGAAGCCAGGAAGCCCCAGTGATCCTCCTGCCTCTGTCTCCCTTAGAGCTGGGGCTGTAGGTTTTCATAGGACCTGTATTCTGTTCTGTGGGTTCTGGGATCCACATTCTTGTCCTCAGGGTTGTGCAAGTGCTCTTAACCACAGAGGCATCTCTCAACACCACCCTCCCCATCATCTTAACTGGTCCATGTACACTTATATGCTATTTTAGAATTCACAGGGATCATGGTGACTTCAGGTTCCAGCCACAAAGCTCACCTTCAGGAGGCTGAGGCAGGAGGAATGCCATGAGTTCAACACCAGATTGGCCTCCAACAGTGAATTCAAGACTAGCCTAGGCTATGTAGTAAGAACTTGTCCCAACAAACAAAAATTATATAAGACAATTCATATTAAAATAGTTTCAGAATTATGTCTCTGATGAAAGAGACCAAGGCATGCCATTCCTGAGGTTTCCTTCTGAACTCATCTTAAGAGCAATCTTTCTTTGGCTCCAGTCTCCTGCAGTAGACCCCCTTTCCTTGTGTCATCTGGCATCCTGCCCTACCCATGAGTCCACTAGATGATTTGTTACCAGAGTTATTGAGGGTCAAAGCCTGGATCCTGACAGCCCCAATAAATGAGGTTCAGACACCGTCCTTAGTAAGCCGACTAAACAGACAAGTGACAGGCAGGAAAAGGAGCTTTGTGGCCATGTTCCTGGGAAGGCTGAGGAGTCTCCTGGTCACTGGGTGATCCTGGGGAAATTGGGGTCCCTTCCTGGGCTCTTAGTGTCACTCATAAAAGAATTTATGGATGGACTCAACGGGACGCTTGAGAGCAGTCTTATCGGGGTTTAAAAGAGAAGCACTTTAAAAAAAAATGAAAGCTTTGTTATAAAAGAACTTGCAAGTAAATAAAGAAAAATCACACACCCAGGTTTCCCAGATCCTACGTCTGTACATCTCAGCGAACTTCTGTGCAGTGAGAATGGCCGTTCTGAAGCAGCGAGCGTCACACAGTTTACACTTTCTCTATCAAATATATTTGTATGCACACTTCTTTATTTCTTTTTTTTTATTTGTTTTTTTAAAGAAACAAACAAAAATCCAGGGCAG
This sequence comes from Cricetomys ansorgei, assembly GCA_026225945.1. Taxonomy (NCBI): domain Eukaryota; kingdom Metazoa; phylum Chordata; class Mammalia; order Rodentia; family Nesomyidae; genus Cricetomys; species Cricetomys ansorgei. The sequence continues at coordinate 15,605,509 of JAMJFZ010001258.1, forward strand.
GCTAGCTGGAACTTGCAGCTGCTCAGAGGAGGAGAATGGAGGAGAGGGGGATAACCGTGATGTTTGGTTAAGCCAACATGGCCATCGGCCATATGATGGCAGGCAGTCACACGGAGGAGAGGGGGCTTTGCAGACAGAATGATGAAACCCAGCGTGCCAGGAAAAGGTTGTGGCAGCATCTGAAAAGAGATTGAAAAAAGAAAACGGAGAAGATGTACCTTTGGTATCGAAGGATGGCAGACTCGGCCGAACCTTATTCACAGACTGTTCTGGGGAGTGGGAACCCTGGGAAGGCAGAGTACAGTGTCTCCATAAAGGGATAACTATTCTATCTACCTCCTAGCAGGGTTAAGGTGAGCTTTCCTTCCTAGGGGTGTTCCCACCTTCCTGAGGGATGGTCCCTTGGTCAGGTCATGGACCACCCAACTAGGTTAATCAGAAGGGAGGAGACAATGGCATGTCCCTACCTAGAAGTAAATTCCATTTTTTACCATAAAAGTGAGCTGGTTCGGCATGTGAAGTCACCGTTAATCTGAGGTCAGTCCCCAGGACCTCCGTGGTGGAAGATAGAACCAATACCTGTAAGTTGCCCTCTAACCTCCACTGAGATCTAGCGCCCCTCAAGCCTTCGCCTTTCAGGATCCCGATGTGGGGCAGTGTTTAAGTAGAAGGCAGGAACATGCATAAAGAAGTATAGTCGTGCCCCTAGTGGCCCAGCAGTGTCTCACATAGTCTAGTCTCTCCTACAAGGCAATCTGACCAGTTGAGGGCACTGTGTGAAATCTCAAGTTCTCCTCTGGAGCCAGGCTTCAGCCTTTTCCTTCCTCCAGCTTGGGATACAGTACTTTGTTTCGATCCAGCTGTCAGGAGACACGAGAGTCTGCCTAGAACGTCCTCACTCTGCCCAGGCACACCGTGACCCTCCCGCTACTCGTATTTGCCTTTCTGTCCGTGGTCCTCCGGAACAAATTCTCTCAGCTGGCATTGGCTTTGTTCCCCGTTAACCCATCTGTTAGCAGGGGCAGCGTGTCCTGTGCTGATTATGGGGAGATCTTTGCTCCGGTGAGGATTTCTTGGCAAAGATTCTGAGAGCTTTACCCCTCTAAGTCGTTGCTCTCAGCTGAGCAACGCTCTGTCTGGGCTCGCCCACTACTCTTGCAGTGTATCTCAATAAATTCTCTTTGTTCATAGCCTGGTAAATTCTTTTGCCAGCCATATTACTGGCCTTTCAGACACTGTTTCACATGGGAAATCACAGTTTTGTTCAAAGGCAAAGGCTGATGGGACCCGCCTCCTGGGCCGGCAATGGTCGGGGGTTGAACTCATGCACAGTCACCCTGCACAGTGCAACCTTTGTAAGAACCCGGCCCCGCTCTCCCCTGTGACCCACCCTTGAGTTCATGCTGCTTTTAGGCTCTCCTCTCAAGCTCTGGAAACCCAACTGGCATTTGCTCTGTATTTTCCCAACCACAGTCTACCCGCTTGTAAAGTTCTAACTCCTCTGAAGCATGTTCCCTTCCTGGAAATGTCTACCTGCGTCTAAATTGTGTTGGGTAAAAGGACAGTGAGGTTGCGTGTCTTCTTTTTAAGTTCCGTTTAAGCCACAGTCCATGGGAAGCAGGAAAAGCAGGTGAGAGCGCTGTCTATAACCGGGATTAAATTTGCTTGTCTTGACTAAGAAGCTGATTCTACATCGCCAACCTCGGGGAAAATGCTTCAGACAAAATGATCACAGGCTACGTTAAGTTGTGACTCTCCTATATTGAGGTTGCCAGAGGCTAAACCACCATTTTCCTTCTCTAATCAGATCCCTTCTTTACCCAGTGTCCTCTGCCACAGAGGGCTCAGAAAGGGAGCTTGGGGGAGACTCTGGCTTGCAGGTAATGTAAGGGTCATGTAGATCACTGGCCATCTCCAGTCCTGGTTGTAGGAGTTGGATAGGGCCTGGCTCAACAGATAATACAAAGGACCAGGCTGTTACTCACTTTCAAGTCCCAGCTTTCTGGATGGAAGAACAGGATTTATGTCCATCCCTTTGAGAGGATAATGGGGTGTGCTTAACATTCCTGGCTTCTCTGGAGATCAGTGGATGCAAGGACTTTGGTACTGTGCTCCCAACAATTATGACGGGTGGCAAATGACTCAGGACTATTTGAGATTCTATTTTTATTTATTTATAACAGAATGTTGCATGCAAAAGAACTCCTCCTTCAGTTTGTACATTTTAAAAAATATACGCATTTCATTTGAAGTGGAATTTATACCACTTAAAAAGCAACTATTTTCAAGCTACTTCTGCGGCATTTCCCATATTCACAGGGTGTACAACCACCACCTCTGGCTTTGAAACATTATCAGCACCCCCAAGAAAACTTTATAATGTACCTGGCCTGTCAGAAATGAAGATATTATAAACAGACCTCAGGTTAACTATCAGACTGCTGAAGCAATAAACTTCAAGAAATGATATGTTCCCCAAGAATCTCATGCTGGGTGGAAAGAAAAACACCAGCCAGAGAGGAACTTGTCTCTTGGGAACACCTTTGTCCCAGGGAAAACAACTCACTGCTCCGCCTTACAGGATGTGACCGAAGCCATGGTAAGGATGGGTCAGTGGTGGGCAGAACCACACCTTGACTGAGACTGCTCAGAATGCACACTCTTGGCCTTTATTTAAACTTTAATCTTGGGCTGGAGAGAGGCTCTCATTCTTTCAGAGGACCCTGGTTCAATTCCCAGCACCCACACGCAACCTCACAACCATTGGCTCTTCTAACCTCTATGGGACCAAGACACACACATGCGGTATGCATACATACATGCAGGCCAAACGCTCACACATATAAAAGAAAATAAATCTAAACTTGAGTGGTCACATTGAATCCTTTCTCTGCTTTTTTTTTTTTTTTTTTTACTATTAATTTGGCTTTTGATCGTCTTCTCAAGGGTGAGTGTCTGAACTTGACTTCTTGAGGTACAGACTGTAACCCCAAGTTTGATAGCAACTCCACAGTGCTTCTGTCTCCACCCCTGGAAACCATCGATACACTCTAAGCCTGTGAATTTGCCTGTTCTGGGGTTTAGATGTAAGCTGAGTCCTGAGGTGTGTGACCTTCTGTATCTGGTCCAATCCTGCCTCTGCCCCTGCCCTTACCCCTGCCCCTGACCTGAGAGAGGTGGAGGGGGAAGAAACAAAAAGACCTGCTGCATACATCTTTGTGGCAGTGGGTAGACAGTCTCTGATTCTGCCTGGCTATTTGTACGGCACTTATACAATGCATCCCTTTGAGCTCACTGGGGAACTGTAGCTCCTAATGATCCACCCAGGATGTATGACTGTGAAATTCATAGCAGACTCTGATAGTATAAAAAATATACAGGACTTGAGAATCCTTTGCTGGAGATCCCAAAATGCTTTATAAAAAGACACTAACCATGCCTCTGATGTGCCCCCCGAGGCAGGTGAAAATCATTGTCCATGTTTTCCTAGGACTTGAGGTGTGACATAGTCAAACAACCTGTCCAGCGGAATAGTTCCAACATGTCTCCCAAAGTTCGTGCTCTGTGAACGTGGAGTAGTGAGACCCTCAAGAGGCCCTTAGCTCAGACGTGCTTTGCCTTCGTGAACGGACGGCTGTCTTAGCAGACATGGATTCGTTGTCACCAGTGAGCTGGTTGTAAAAGCACAGGTCGCGGTGGTGGTTTGAGTGAATGGCCCCCAAAGACTCATAGATTTGAACGCTCGGCCGCCAGGGAGTGGCACTGTGTGAAAGGATCTGGACCCGTGGCCTTGTGGGAGGAAGTGTGTCCGGATGAGCTTTGAGATTTCAAGAACCCAAGTCAGGCCCAGGCTCTGCTGCGTGTGGGCCCAGATGTGGACGTCTCAGCTCCTTCTCCAGTACCCTGTCTGCCCGTGTGCCGCCATGATGATCATGGAGATTACAGTTAAGCGCTTTCCTTTGTTAGAGCTGCGCGGTCACAGCGTCTCTTCGCAGAAACAGAACGCTGACCGCGACAGTCATGTGGCGAGTCTGTGCTTCTGTGGAGGGTCAAGCCCTGGCCCTGTGATGGAAGCTGAAATGCTTGCTTGGAGACCCCACAGGGCCTCATTTGAGGTACCTCTACCTCAAATACCTCAAGGGGGACACTCAGGTGATTGAAGCCAGGGGTGAGAGAGATGTTTCTATATACTACTAGTACTATTTTTTTTTTTTAAATCTAAACCGAAAAAAAAAGGAAAAAGAAAAAAATGAATAGATTCCAATTATCTTCACCATCCACAAAATGTGGCCACTGCATAGAAACAGCTCTAAGCGAGTTTCCAAACTGAAACCCAGAAGGCAATCCTGCAACGATTGCACTGATAATTCTTCAGCCGGGCTCCTTTCTATCCCAGATGCAGCCGCGGGACCTCGGGTACAGTGGGACTCTGTGGAGAGTGAAGGCAGGCTCACAGCCGCTGTGCACAGGAAAGGGACAGGTACCTAAGCGTGTTGCGAGAGCACCCACAAGGAAATAGCTATTAGTCATTTGGGAGCTTCTCATTAATGTGTCACTTGAATTAGGCTTTAGACTCTCAACAACAGTGTTCCTCGTTGAGACATTGCTCTCCTATGCAAACCTGGAGTACACACTCGGCCCTCAGCCAGAAATATCCATCCAGACTCGCATAGGGACATGCAAGAGTCAGATCTATGGAACAGAACTGGAAGAGAAAGAAAAGAAAATGCATTTATTGTCATTTTTATTGGGTGGGGTGGGGGTGGGGTTTGCTTGAGATGGAGTCTCATTATGTAGCCCCTGGCTGGCCTGGAATTCTCCACGTGGACCATGCTTGCCTCAGATTCATAGAGATCTGCTTGCCTGTGTCTTCTGAGCACCAAGATTAAAGTCACGCAACATCACGCCGGTCTCATCCATGTTATTAAGCAGACATGCAACAGAGATTTATAAAGGGAGTCCGGGTCAGCTGATCTGGTCTACAAGGATGTTTTGTGAGCTGGCGACCTCAAAGCAAAACTGCCTTAGTGCGGATTGCTTCCTGTAGGCGCTGTTCAATTAGCACAGGGAGAAAGACCATGCCTACAAGCAGGAGAGGCCCCTGGGCTTCAAAATACTCATGTTATGATCCTTTCCGAACTTTTCCATACCACTGTCTACCTTAGGCTGCATGGTAGGGGATGCCTGTTAGGCTGATGAAAGGCATCTATTCAGCAAAGTTCATGGCATTTCAGAGCTCATGTCAATCAAAACTTTGCAGCACGTGATGGCTTCAAGGATTGGGACCTTCTCTTGGAGTGAGGCACTCAGCTCTCTGTCCTTCATTCTGGTGCTCCCTGGGGAGTGCTAGACCCCTCCTAACGACTCCTCATCCCAGGCATTGCTTATCATCAGGGAGCACTGGCGCAAGGAGGCAGGAGGCACTGAGCATGCGCTCTGCTCCGATTCACACAGAAAGGACTGATAACAAATCCTCTTGTTCAGTGGTTAGCTCGCTGGCACGATGTGAATATATTGGGTTGGTTGGGATTTATGATCTAGAAAGCCCTTCTGAGCCAGAGATGTTTCTAGAAGATTTGCTGAACTGTTCTTAAGTCATTTGTGTGACAGAGGTAGAAGGAGAATAGATCCAGAAGCCACAGGAAGGTGTCAAACAACTTCACTTGTTAGCGACCCAGAAAGTCCATGCCCAAGAACATCGTGTCTGGAGGAGAAGGGCCACCCTGAATGTACAAAGACTGCCTGTCGAAGGAAAGGAGGGAGGTCATGGAACAGAGAGATCAATAGGAGGAAAGGAAAAGATGGGGGGATCGTGAATCAAAAACTAGGAGGTTAGGAGATTGGTACCTTCCCTCAGGCAGTCCTAGGTGTAGCTAGATGGTCCCAGAGCAGGACTGTGTGAGGGGCACAGAATGGAGAAAAACCTGATTACCACTCAAATCCAAGGAGAAATTTACACTAATGAATGGACCCACTACCTTCAAACTAGTTTCATTCTGATACTCAGTAACCTGATAACTTCCGGATCCCCCAGCAATGTGTTCTAAGAGCCATTTCTAATGAGATGTCTACTGATGCTGCCCATCCGATTTTCCACCTCTTGTCAGTGCAGGGAGGAACAGGCAACCCGAGTAGCCCCTCTGTTCTGCAGGTTCTGTAACGTGCTTTCAGAGGGAGACAGTTCAGGGAAACAAGTTCTAAACAATGGTCATGTGTGTCTACATATTTTTATGTTTGACCCAACTTTGCCCAAAATCCTTCCTGTTTTGGATGTTTGGAATTGCTAATAGTTATCTGATCATTGTGAAAGCATAAAATTAATATCGGTAATAATAATGATAACCCAAGGAAGGCAGAACAGAGGTATGAGACAGGTTGGATGAGCAGTTTATGGAATTCTCCATGAGTTTCTGTTTTACCAAGTCGGACACATCTCATCGGAAAACTTTTTGTTCCATGACGTAACAAAGCTACTTGTCACTTAAGAAAAAAATCTTTCTCAACAGAGACTCCTTTTCCTTCTAACTAAATGCTTTTTCCTTAACTTTTCCTCACTCTGAACCACACTGAGCCACAGAGGCATTCCAGTGTGTTCCAGCACGGCCCCATTCAATGGCTGTTATCTGCTCAGTCTGTGGGAGGTAGGGAGCCAGGTCTTGGCAAGTTCTTCCTACTGCTTCACCTTGACCCTCTTCCTGCCTCTGAGTCCCACCCTGCACACTCTCCCGCCTGATGATTTACCAGCTTTAACCTCTATGACAACAGATGCTATTTTTTTCCCCTTTCCTTTAGCAAAGTGTGAACTGAAGACTAATAACAAGACACTTCCTCAAAGGTTTTGTTGTGTCACTAGCTTTGGGCAAATACCTAGACTGAGAATTGTCTGTGATAAAGGCTCTGACTCTGAGACATCAGAAAGGCTGTGAAGCCTTTGAAACGTGGACCAAGAGCTCACCGGTGGCTTCTCAGGGAAGCAGTGAAGGAGAGAAGAAAGACAAGAAATAGGAAGAGAAGAGAGAGAGGCCTGCAGTTTAGCATCATAAAGGAGAGGTGCCTTGTACATTTTACACGAGCACTTTACAGGGCCGGGCTTGGTGGCGCACGCCTTTAATCCTAGCAACTGGGAGACAGAAGCAGGAGGATCTCTGTGAGCTGGAGGCCAGCCTGATCACTATAGTGAGCTGTATAGACTACAAAGAGAGAGAGAGAGAGAGAGAGAGAGAGAGAGACCCTGTATCCCACCCCAAAATCGTTCAGAAGTAAGCGGGCTTTGGTAGCATTATTCAGTTAATAGAACATTAAATGTTGACCCAGAATGTTGGAACAGGTACGGAGATGACCCCAAACTCAGCTACTCTTGTGGCTCCCGTCCCCAGTTCTCTTAATCCTGGCTAAGACAGCGACCCTGGACACCCTCTTCCGGTCATAGGCCAGGCCCAGGGCAGCCATGCAGTCGATGAAGAACGTGGTGAAGTTGATGTGCCAGCGGTACTCACTGGCAGAGTAGTCGTAGGGGAAGGCGTGGTGGTAGTTGTGGAAGCCCTCGCCTGGAACGGAAGCAAGGAGAGCAGTTAGGGGCTCAGAGGTTGCTGCTTCCTCTTCTCTGCACACCACTTACGTATTGTGTGCCTCAAACCTTGAAGAACCCCACTGTGGAGTGAACAGATGAGCCTGCTGTCTTGTGTTCTAAAGCGAAGAGATGCCCTCAGAGGCGCTTCAGGGAGCCAGCTGGCAGGTCCTGCTCACACATGCCTGTCTGGGGGGGCCTTTGCCAGAGGAAGTTGCTATCATAAGGTAAGAAGATGGGAGAGAAGCGGGTCTGTGGGAACAGATTTCAAGAGGGAAAATATCAGAGCGTCAGAAAGAGCACCCCAAGCTCCACAGGGTCTGTGTGTAGGTGCCCGTGGTCAGGAGGGCAGGGCAGAGGAGGAAGGGCAGAACTGCAGCTGTGCTTCTTCATGGAGCAAGCCGTACTGTGCCCCATGAACTGCTGTCCTTTGCAAGGGTGGAGGTTCCAACAGGGTGGACAGCAACCACCAAAACTTCCCAGGAAGGAGTCCTGGCCAATGACAAGAGTCTCCTAAGCCAGTCCTAGCTCACTGGAAACCAGTCTGGTTGCTAATTCTCTGAGCTTTGACCTTGGGTGGGGGAGGCACTAAGAAAACAGAAATGAGAAAGCCTTCAGACATTCCCTCCAACACTTGAGATTCTGAGTCTCCTAGGACGGACAGCTTGTAGGGTAAAGGAGAACAGAAATCCTGGAATTACCACACTCGCTGTGATCCGTGTGGTGTTTTCCTGTTCTCTGAAAGGCTTTTCTTTCTGAACTGATTCCAACAACGAGGACCCTTTCCTGGTTGAGATAAAGACAGCAAACAGGAAAAGTCATTGAGCCCTTGAAGATAAAAAACCCCCGAGAGAGCGTGAGAAGAACAGAGAGAGTGTCAGGAGCCAAGGGAAGCACTGCGGGATGCTGACCCCTTGCACCGAGGTGGCTGTGGCAGTATTGAACTCACAGCAGCTGTGATTAACTGCACAAGATCTGTACAAGACCGAGCCGGTCAGTACCCCGCCCTGGTGAGAGGAAGGGCTCCGGGGCCCCATCCCTTCCCTGAGGGTTTATATGCAGTTAATGGTTGATAGAGGAGGGACAGGCATTTTCTTCAGTGGTGTAGACACTTGCCAGTGTCCATGCTTCTGTAACTAAACTTTCAGCCTGTGCTCCCGTGAGCCACCCCAAGAAAACTCACCAGGTCACACACACAAAGATAGGAAGGTAGAAGGGTTAGAGGAAGGAGATCAGCAGAAGTGCGAGGGGGGCAAGAGAGGGTAAGAATGATTCAAATCATGATGCACGTGCGTGAAAATGGTCATCCGTCATTATATGCACTAATGTGTACCAATGAAAACATTTTTAAGTTAAAAAACACACCAGGGTCTTGAGAGACGCTCAGCTGTTAATTAGCGCTTGCTGACCTCACCGGAGGACCTGGATTCAATTCTTAGCACTCACATGGTATTTCAAAACCATCTGTAACTCCAGTTCCAGGGGATCCAACACCCTCTTCTGGATTCTACAGGCACCAAATGCACACTGTGTACACATATATACACAGGCAAAACACTCATAAACATACGTAAAAATAAATAAATCTCCTTAAAAATACCCCAGAAGGAAGGTATAGTGACTCACGCCTTTAATCTCAGCACTCAGGAGGTAGAGGCAGACAGATAGCTCTAAGTCTGAGGCTAGCTGGGTCTACATAGTGAGTTCTGTAACAGCCAGAACTACCCTGTGAGACCCTGGCTAAAAAAAATAAAACACCAGAATACCCACAGAGATAATGGGAATTATATAGAAAACAAAACCAGTGAAGGACTTCCTGTCAACCCAACCACTCCCAGCAGGACTCCACAGGGGATAGACTCTGTGCACCGGGCTGTGCGTGGAGCGACCGAGGGTACCGACACAAGGCCGCTAGCTCCACACGTGCTCTCACAGGGAGGCTCTGAATGGGATCTAACCAGGCTTATTGTCTGATCTCAGTTTTTAAAATCATATTTATTTATTTATTTATTTATTTATTTATTTATTTATTTATTTATTTTGTGGCATGTGGTTGTGCATATGCCAGAGCACAAGAGTAAAGGTCAGAGGACATCCTACAGGTCTAAGTCCTCTTTTCCCCCCGTGTGGGTGCCAGGGCCTGAACTGGGGTTGTCAGGCTTGGTAGTGGGCGCCTGTGCCCGCTGAGCCATCTCACCGGCTCTTGTCTGATGTTTAAAATGGAGTCTGTGTGTGTGTGTGTGTGTGAGAGAGAGAGAGAAAGATAGAGAGAAAGAAAGAAGAAGGTGGAGAAGGAGGATGAGGTGGAGAAGGAGGAGAAGGAGAAGAAGGAGAAGAAGAGGAAGAAGAGGGAGAAGAAGGGGAGAAGAGGGAGAAGAGGGAGATTAGGCCATGTCTGGGCAACAAAAGGACAGAACGAGAGCCCAGGAAAGCTGTGGAGAATGGTCATCTTTGTCAAAGAACATGGGAGTACCACTATGAGACAGGTAATTAAATAAAAAGATAGGGCAGTCAAGTATGAGGTGAAAGGGACAGGAGAGCAGATATCAAGGAGAGAATAACCACAGAGACGAAGCAAGAGGTTGGTAGCACTTTGAGTTCATGAAGACTCCGGAGTCAAAGGGAACTGACTCATTGCGCAGACGCTGCTCACCCGCACAGGACACGCATCAGCCCAGGCTATGCCGCTTCTGTGCCAGTCTCAAGATCTTATAGCATAGGTGTTGTTTCTTTTTTTAAACACGGGTCAAATCGAGACTATACACAATGGTGGGAAGTTCCTGGAAGCTGAGGGACGGCCCGGGACACTATAGTCATGTGGCACAGTCAGGTTTACCAAACTAGGGAATAGTTATTTTTTCCTACATAGGCAGCAGGCTCACATATGTAAAGCATTGCGCCTACTGGCCTCTCCATTGATGTTACTGTCCAATTTATGCATTGCTGCCCTCAGTAAGACGCAACCTAACTCGGAGTTGGCTGGAAAAGGAGAACTTAAAAGGACCCAAATCACAGGTGGTGATGGTTGGGGAAATTAAAATCCATGAATTAGCCCTTGTTTTACAGTAGAAACCTAAGATCCAAAGTAATCATAAAAACAGGTTATAACCTGGTCTCTCTGCCTTCGCCTAAATGCTGTAATCAGCAACCCACCTTGTGTACTCTTGATGTGAACTGATGACTTACCAAGAGATGCCACTGAGACCAGGGAATTCTCTCGAGCACCAGTGCTCCTGTCGTAGGGCTGATATCCATAGAGATGGGCGGCACTGTTCACCAGCCAGGTGCTGTTCAAAATTACAGCATACCGCAGGAAGGTAGCGATGCACAAGCTGTTTTGAAAAGTTTCACCCCAGAAGTACCAGGGTACCAGTGTGGGCAGGACGATGCAGATGAGTAACACAGTTGGCTTGTAGTACCTATGTGGAGAGGTCACACACTGAGTCTGTGCAGAGGTGCTGCAAGCACGCTTGAGAGAGCTACATTTCCTGGCTGGGCTGGCTTTTCTCCTACACTATGAATACAGGAGGGGTGAGATATCTTTTGAGAATATAGTGCTATCTTACTCTATATACATATATATGTATGTTATATATGTGTGCATGTATATCATATATATATATACACGCTTTGCCTGCACGTATGTATGTGCATCACATATATGCAGGTACCCAAAGAGGTCAGAAGAAGACATTGGATCTCTTGGAACTGGATTTTCAAGTTGTGAGCCACCATGTGGCTGCTGGAAATCAAATTTGGGTCCTCTGGAAGAGCTGCCAGTGCTCTTAACCATTGAGCCATCTCTCTCTCCAGTCCTGATCCCACTCTTTAGATGAGACATGCTGGTAGAACATGGGTTAGAACATGGGTCTGTTGACTAGAAATCCATCGTTTCTTTCACAAAGTATAAGGCCACATTGGCCAAACAAGTCAAAATCAAACCACAAACTTAACCGCTGGGTTCTGCTGCCCGGGCTCGCCCAGCTGCCTTTGGGAGCCTTTCTTGAGTCCATGTCTGTCTCTGACATGGAATGTGTGACAGTGTTCTTTTCCTGCTAACCCCCTCCGAGATCTTTGCTCCGTTTTCTGGGGCACGCTGAGTGTCCTTTATACCTACGGCTCTCTGTCCCCTTGGAAACGTCTCTCATTCCTCACTCCCCGCCACTGATATGTCAAAAGAACTGACTGACAGCTGTTAAGCAGTCTCACGTTCACCGTGAACTGACACTGCGTGCAACTCCTTCCCTTTCCACTCTTACCTCTGCTTCCCTGGCCTGGGTCATCCATATCTAACCTGTTTCCCTGACTTGCACCTGTCAATCAACCAAGGGCTGCTTCCACCTGTCCTGGGGTGTGTTTTTAAAGGGATGTGAGCATGCAAATTGAATAAAATCCTTCAGCTGTAATTTAATGTGTTAGAAAAAAGTAGAGTCCCTAAACCCCAGGCGCCCTGGACTCCACCCCCTTCACTCACCTCCTCTGGAACATCACCAGCTTCTCAGCTTTAAGGTCAGACATGTCCAGTTTTCCGCCCTTCTCTTTGACAGCCGGGTGTTTGCGCACAAGCAGCCAGCCCACGTGAGAGAAGAAAAAGCCCCGCCGGGAATTGTGAGGGTCGGCGTGTGTTTCTGTGAACTTATGGTGGGCGCGGTGGTCTCGGGCCCATTCATACACGTCATTCTGGAAGGACAGGAAAGAGGGACCCAGTATTGGGAAGAGATGCCCTCTGGGAGAATGCAGTGCCCAGATGTTGCAAAGGTACAGACCTCATGTCACAAAGTCCCCAGGACTCTGGCCCAAAGGAGGCTTTGGAGAGTATTCTCTTCTGCACACTTGCCATGAGGCAACCTGGGAAAGCAACTTACAGCCCCAGACCGGGAGTCTCACTGCTGCTTCCTTCGGTTGACTGACGGGTAGATAGTGCATACTGTGAGGGGTTCCTCGGCCCGGAGAGAAAGGCAAGAGACACTAGCTCTGGGAGAAAGGATGTGAGACGGGCTCCTCATGGAATACCTAAACCTGGGCACAGAGAATGCGAGGCAAACGCCCCGGCTTCCGAGGGTGCAGCGCTGTCATAAGGCACAGGGATATTCATCCTGACGTCTCTGCAAGAGACAGCTCGCGCGACCCAGTGTCAGGGCCATTGTGTAACTCAGGAGCCTCGGCACCTTCTCGAGACAACTTCTGGCTTATTTGTGACTCTTTCTATCCTTTCAAAAATACATCGAGGCCATCAGGACATCAGGAGCCTTTGAGGAATAAGTTAGAGTAGACACATGATTGAGTTCCTCCAGTCATGCCGAGGCAGAGGGGACTGATGGATTTCCTGTTTCCTCTTACTGCAGACTAAGCCCCATACCATGAGCTGTCCTGAGCCCGCTGCTGAAGTCTGAAGACAGCGAGAGCCCCAGATTCCCTTCAGCTTTTTTATTATGACTTCCACAGTTGGCTTACCCATGCGGTCACTCATAAGACCCCCGTGTTTACATGTCCAGCCTCTTAGTGACCAAGTACAAAACGGGGCTCGACCTCCTAAAACATTTTGAGGATTTTATGGGTTCATCTATGTCACAAATGCTAGCATTCTGCCTGCCATCAAAGTGTTCTTATTACCCGCAGCATGGTCCCCCCAAGTCTGTGTGACAAATTACTTTCCATCCCATGGGACTCCTGAGGTAGACACCTTACAGCACGAGTTTATTGTTCACCGAGTGCTCAAGAAACCAGGGTGTGTCAGTGTCCGGCTGATGAGTCGTGGCCCTTTAAGCCAAACAAGCACATACAACACGGGAAACTTGGGGTCAGAGTCTTCCAATTAACTCTGGTTTACCTCGGTACTGAGCATGCGCTTACGGCGACTACCGCACGGAAGATGAGGTCAATGGCTATCCTGGTGGCTCCTCTTGGGGTGCTTACTCGCTGCACCTTGACTCCAGCCTTCACAGAGTAGGAACAGAGCCTCTGCAGTGGCGTCTTACCTGGAAAGCCATAGTGTTGGCAATGATGAGGAAGACCCTCAGAGGCAGCCGCGCCTTGTAGGTTCGGTGGCTCCACAGGCGATGAGCCCCGGCCGTGATGCCCAGACCTGCGACTACACTGCAGAATAATCCTGGGGGAGGACAATAAGGGAGTCACCAACTGCCGTGGGTCCCATCAGGACACAGGTGTGAGGACGCCGCTGACTCTCGCTCGTCTGCCTCTTCTTTAGAGTTAATGAAGATCCTTTCCCTGAACCCTGGGGTGCCTTGGTTTTCGATATCTCGTGGCTTTGAACACTTGCGCAGTCCCATCATGCCCCAGTCTCTCTATCTAGAGGTGGAGGTATGCTTAGAGGCCCCAGAAATAAAGACGCGAATCAAGACAGGCAACGGGGCTCTCACTGTCAGTCTGCAGGGGCAGTATCCCTTGAGCCTATCAGCTCCGGCTTTCCTCTGATCGATTCTAAGTTGTTCAGGGCCACAGATTAGTCCCTCCTTGCTTTGAAAAATAGCAACCGGAGAAATTTGGTCTGATCAATTACAACAACCCCATTTTTTAAGAGCTACTGAGAGATTACAGGTCTGTGCCAATTCACCAGCCAGGACAACAGCATTTCAATCTGATGGCAGCAGATTGCCCATGACAGGGGGAGTCAGCCTGGCATGGTTATATTTTTACAGTGGCCTGAGCTTTTCCAAGGGTGCTAATATTTTCACAGTTACTCCAAACCTTGGATGGTAGGTGTCATCACTTCTGCATCTTAAAGAAATAGATCACAGAAAAGATTGAGTTTACTTAGAATCACTGTAGCAAGATGTAGCCATGGGTTGAAGCTCAGTTTAATAGGTTCCAGCTTTACCATCCATCCCCCAAGGTGTGCCAAGATTCCAAACCTCTGCTTTTCCATGCCCCTCTGTCAGTCCGGATGCTCGCTGCCGATACAGTGCTGGGCGATGCTTAAGCTGGCAGCTGGAGGTGCCTCTATCAGGGTAAGTCAACTCTGTTATATTCATGCAGGGGACTAAGGATGGTTACCATGCCCTGCTCCACTGTTGAAGTCAAAGGCTTAGAAGGTACCTCTTATGATTGTTACTAGGGAAGGCAGCAATCTCCCCTTGCTCTGTCCCTTGACTAAGGCTGTACCCGTGAGGGCTTGGAGGAGACTTTTAACGGTGCTTCACTCCTGTGTGCAGCTGGATGATGGCTCCTTGGAGGCCACAGAGCGTTGATCAGGTTGAAGTCACTATACATTGTATTAACTGCCTTGTATCCTTTAGGGCCAGAGATAACAGTTTCTCAAACAGCCTTTCCCCTCTCCCGCCCCATCCTGTTCCTCTCATTCGATCCCCAGAAAGGCCACAGAGCCAGTGTACAGCCAGGGAAGGTTCTGGCTACATTCCCTCCGAGCGGTGACCAGACCCAAGTGATTTGCTGCTTCCAGGTATGTTTAGAGTGAGATCCTCTCACATGTATGATATAATCCTGAAGGGGGAGGAGCAGTGTCCTGCAGCCACAGGAGGAAAGAAAGGGCCTTGGGCAAAGCAGAGGTTCTCAGTGGAGCACCCAAGAATGCCCATGTTAGTCACAGGTATCTCCCGTACACTGCTTTGCAAGCACATGCAGTAAGTACAAGGGGGTTGGGACAAGAACCCAAACACTGTGTGGCCTGTCCTTCCCAACCCCCTGACTGTCAAATAGATGGCTCCATTCAAACAGATTAGCTCCACACCCTCCAGGAACAGACCATTTGTGTCCATGGGGGTTATCAAGCAACATCTTGTAGTATTGTTCTCAGAAGTGGGCTGGAGTGTTTTTCCTTTAGCCCTCAAGGTAAAGTCCCTTCAAAAGGACAGAGGCTCTCAAAGTAGCTATTAGGAAAAAGACATTTTGTTGACTGACAGGGCCTACCTGGGCAGCAGAGCCACACACCTGTGCACTGGGGCTGTATGAGAGCCTGCCTCACCTCTCTTTGGGGGCAAATAAACCTGGCCTGGCTATAATATTGTATAAATATTTTTTTTGTGGGTAACTCCTTTCTATTCCTTCTTCTCCAATGAGTCCCACCTAAACAGTCTCCCCTTGCTCTATTCCCTGCCTAGGCAAATCACCCATGGGACACCCCCCCTCAGGTTCCCATGTCTCCAAGCAAGGGCCTTAGTTTTCTTGTGGCAGGCAAGCCTGAGACGGGAAGCTTTTTGAACAGAAAAGCTCTTTTGGAGACTGCCAATTCTTTGCCACACATTTGTCCCTCGAAAGCATTCACGGGCTTTAACATCCATATTAAAGGACTCCCAGAATTGACACTCTGTATCCCAGGAGGTTCTGTTCCCAGTCTAGTCATTAGTATCTCACGAACTGGAGAGAAAAAGGCTCTAAAAATCTGGATAGAGAGAGTGCCTACTTTTCTGAGTCAAAGTCTTCCTCATTAAAGAGCAGAGGGAAACCTGGAGTACTAGCTCAGGACAGAGAGGTGGGGGGGGCATTACCCAAGAGCCAGGTGTAGAGCTTGCAGGAGGGAGCCAGCGTGATCCCATACAGGGCGCCCACGTGCAGGAGGCCCATGAGGATAATGTTTCTCCAGACGTACTCCAGCTTGGGCGGGGGGCCCTCCTCATCCTGGTAGGTGGGGTCATGTATATCTTCTTTCATTTCGGGGCGGATGTCTTCTAAGCGGAGGGGTATCTTCTCTACCTTCTCTTCCCCATCCTGCTGACCGCTGGAGTGAGGTTCTGTGATGGTGGTGGTGCCACCGTTGCTAGAGATCTTCAAAGAGAGGGAGCAGAGAGTCAAGAGCAGGTACATGTGGGTAGCAGGAGGGGATTTATTTCCCCTGTGATACAGCCAAGGCAGTGGAGGCACAGACCTGGCTCCAGTGCCCAGATCACAGAGCACACGTAGACACTGAAGACAGAGTACACCCCAAGACGGACCAGAGAATACTTCGCAGAAACTACACAAATGTGTTGACAATAAAACCTCAAGGGGTCAGGAAAGGGGTGACACATTCATACCTAAAGCAACATACAAAGGAAAGCGGACATGCATGCGAAAAGGTACTGAGTGGATTGGGCTTTTCTACTTTAAAGTCCACTGCTAAAATAAACTCCACATCCCTCTCTTGAAGAGCACACAAATCCAAAAAGATGTCCAAGATGTCTCCGTAGCTCTCAGCTCTGGCCTCTACCAACCAGTCAGCAATCCCACGTGGAGCCAAAAACCCCCATGCTGCTGGGGTAACCGGTGAAGAGCTGACCTCTTGGGGCAGGTGGGCCGGCATCTTGGTTCTTTAGAAGCAGCGGGCAGCTTGGGATCCAGGTCTGTAGCGGCTGAGGATGGCTGGAACGGAGTCCAGAGGCCACTGTGTGCCCCGACCTAGCTTACTATGCAGGTGTCACCACTCAGTCCTGCTGTGCGTGGCTCTCTCCAGGCTCGGGATTTAAAGGGTAGGTAAACCTGGCAGTTGGCGACTGTGTCTGGTATTTGCTCAGACAAGCTTCAGGACTGCCAATAAGGGATAAAGTGTTCAGAGCTGGCTAGTCAAGGCAGCCCAGTAAGGAGATGAAGGCTGAAGGCGAGAGAGGGGAGGGGCGGCACACAGAAAGAGCCACCCTTGCTCCAGTTCCTAGAGAGATGGAGTGTTTTTGGCACTCTGGTGAGTCTTTGGACAGGGAATTTGTTGCAATCTTGTCTTCTCGGCTTTGGCACCAGAATCTGCTGTCCCCTTGGCAGACTGCTCCGTGGTCTCACATCTATGGGCCCTGGGTCCCTGCCAGCATCTTGGCTGAAGGAAGCTGGGCTCCAGCTCTCAAGCTTCAGAGAGCACACAGTGTTCTCAAAATGGGAGAAAACCGAGTCTGGTGGTGAGAGGCAAGTCCAAACCCGGGACGGGCACAGGTGATGGGCAAACGTGTCACAGTGGGGCAATCCACAGTGGGGACATCTCATCTGTGTCCAAAACAATTCCACCTTCTCTTTCCGTTCACCAAGTGAGTTGTGTTTGTGTGTAGGGGGGACTGGCCTCCATCCCCAGACCTCGAGACAAGGGTGGGTGTGTATCCCGCCTTCTTACTCAGTGCCAGAGGCCAGCAGTGGCTCTTCCCCGCCCACCCACTCAGAATGCTCTGATCACCTTGCGCACAGATCCAAGTGCCTGAGCCCACACTGTCACAGGACAGGTTTCACAGGGGACAACCACCTCCAGACGTCAGTAACCGATCCCTTCCCTGTGTTCCTGCCTCCGGAGCATCTGCTTCGACAGGGAGGTTTGAAGATTCCTCTGTCAGGATGGAATATGGGTGTCTTCTATAAGGAAAGGCAGGACTCCCAGGTAGGTGTTTACAGGCTGCAGAGATGCATTTGCATGTGGGGTAGGAACAGGAAGCAAGTACTGAGTGATTCTTACAGGCTAACTTAAAAGCTTTAGCTAAAGTCTCCCCGTGATCTATGACTCCATTAGAAGGAGGAGGAAATTGAGACACAGATCAGTAATCCTGTGATCCCGGGAGCCAATGACCCATAGAGCTGGAAACTGACCGCAGTGATGTAGTGCCAGGCCCAAGCTCTCAAACTCTGCTCAGAATGCTGGGGCCCTAGGACCCCAAGACAAACCGACCTCATAGCCATCGACACTAGCTCACGGCAGGGGCAAAGAAGCTCAAACTTCAGTGCTTTGCATTCACTGCATCTCCTGAGACACTTTTTGTTTTCTAGGCAAAAGAAACTGCATGAGAGTAAGCATGCCCAACTTCTTCCTCTGTGAAAGCTTTCCTGACTTTCCCCAGCTCCCCTCCCCTCCCTGTCCCATCACATGGTGGGGGACCTGCTGGGTGATGGTGGCCCATGCCTTTGATCCCAGCACTTGGAAGGCAGAGGCAGGTGGATCTCTGTGAGGTCCAGGCCAGCCTGATCTGTGGAGAGAGTTCCAGGACAGCCAGGGCTACACAGAGAAACCCTGTCTTGAAAGAAATCAAACCAAACCAAACAAACCAAAAGGAACTGTTGCAAGCCCATCTAATTGGTATACCGTAAGCTTTCCTTACAGAATTTCTCACAGGAGTTAATTACTCAATAAACACTTCCCAGAAGGGGAAAGAGTTAAGGGATATGATGAGGGTCCAGTGAGTAGTATAATTTGCTTGAAATATGATTTGTAAATGTGAGCTGGATAAATCTACACTAGTAGCTTTAAAAGTTGGAGTGGCATTATCTAGTGCTGGTGAGGAGGTAAAGAAATGGGAACTTGTACACTCCTGAGGAGCCTGGAAGATCAACCTATTAGCACCTAATAAAGTCAAATATGTGACAACACCCTGGGCTACAGAGCTAGACTCTATCTCAAAACAAAAATTTAAATCCTATCCAGCACTTGGGAAGGCAGAGGCAGTTGGATCTCTATGACTTTGAGTTTCACCTGGTCTACTCAGTGAGTTCCTGGCCGGCCAGGGCCACATAGTGAGAATCTATCTCAAAAACAAACAATAAACAAATCCTTATTCAGCATATTTACACAAAAGCCTAAACTAATGCTGGGAAGTGGTGGCACACGCCTTTCATCCAGCACTTAGGAGGCAGAAGCAGGCGGATTTCTGTGAGTTCAAGGCCAGCCTGGTCTAGAGAGTTCCGGGACAGCCAGAGTTAAAACAGAGAAACCCTGTCTCATAAAACCAAAAACCAAAAACCAAAACCAAAACCAAAACCAAAGCAAACAAAAAGCCTAAACTAAAAATTCTCATAGACCCAAGGATGCTTCTCAGCTGAGGGAACAGATCACCCTAGAACAGATCACCTGAATCTAGAATCTGGGTTTGAATATGGCCACTGCTGCCTACAACCTAATAGAGAGTAGAGGCCATCTTTGGAACACAAGATCTGTGTGAGAATCTTAAAGCTACTCAAGTATACAAATGGCAAATAAAGGGCATTTAATCTGAACTAAAATTTATTTGGCTCATTTATACATTTGTTTTTTTTTTTAATCTTATGCATGGAAGTCAGACAACCTTGGAGGACAGAAGCAACCTGCAACTGAGAACTGTAGACTAAGTCAACTATTCTTCAAAGTGTAAAAACCAACCAGGGACTGGGGAGATATCTCAAGTAAACAGCCTGCTGCATAAATACAAGGACTCCAGTTCAGAACTCCAGCACCCCCATAAGTACCAGGAATGACAGGGCATGTTTGTAACTCAGGACCAGGGGGCAGAGACAGGAGGATCCCTGGATATTCCACAGGCCAGCCAGGCTAGCCAATCTGTGAACACAAGGTTCAGTAAGAGTCTGTCTGGAAAAATAAGATGAAGAGTGAGAGTTTCCTCTATCCTGACATTGACCTCTGGCTTCCACACACACAAGGATGTGCCTGTACCTGCATCACACACACGCACACACACACGCACACATGCATACACACAGGCACACACACTCACATGCACACACACACACATTCACACAGGCACACACATACATGCACACACACACACATTCACACAGGCACACACACACATGAACACACACATGCATTCACACAGGCACACACACACATGAACACACACATGCATTCACACAGGCACAAACACACACATGCACACACACATGCATTCACACAGGCACACACACACATGAACACACACACACATTCACACAGGCACAAACACACACATGCACACACACATGCATTCACACAGGCACACACATGCATGCACACACACACACATTCACACAGGCACACACACACACATGCACACACACATGCATTCACACAGGCACATACATATTACCGCAGTATGGTGGTGCATGTACTCTTGGTTACCCTTTCATTTCACTTTGCTCCCTTCCTTGGGATAAAAGGCAAAAGTACCTTCAGCTCTGGTCTTTTATACAGAATATTGCCCTTTACTTGGGAAATCTAGAATAATCCCTCCTTTCCCTCATTGGCTATCAGCTCTGAATGAAAGGAAACCTACTACATAAACAAGAAAACTGGAGGATGACATTGGAATGATACTGGTAGACCAGATGTCCTCACACATTCATCGTGCGATGCTAGTCAGTGGAGAGCGCTGTCTCATTTTAATTAAGTTCAGAAGAAACACTGAACTCGGGCCCTCAAGCTTGTTGGCGAGCGTCCTTAGCGCCCCCCCAACCCTGCGCCATCTCTCAGTCCCATTTCACTTTCTTGATAGATTCTTTGGAAGCACACACGTTTCCTGTTTTGATGAAGCATGAGTGTCCATACTGACACTCAGCCCGAGGCCTTGACCTACACAAGTCTCTTCTCTGTGATAAGACATTATCATCTTATTTTCAAATGGACGTTTAGATTTTAATTATGTTAAAGTTGTATTTATTTTTATTTTGTGAGTATGAGTGTTTTGGCTGCGTGTATGTGCGTGTGTGACGTCTGTGCACTACATGTGTGTAGTGTGCATGGAAGCCAAAAGAGAGCACTGGATCCTTTGGAACTGGGGTTACGGATGGTTGTGACCCACCATGTGGGTCCTAGGAACCAAATTCCAGTCCTTTGCAAGAGCAACAAGTGTTCTTTTTTTTTGGCTTTTCAAGACAGGTTTTTCTCTATTGCAACTCTGTCTAGGAACTCACTCTGTAGACCAGGCTGGCCTCGAACTCACAGAGATCCGCCTGCCTCTGCCTCCCGAGTGCTGGGACTAAAGGCGTACATCACCACCACCCGGCACAACAAGTGTTCTTAAACACTGCTCTCCAGACTTTAGCTTTAGTTTCATGGGCATGCGCACACCGGGGCGCCAGTGTGGAGATCGGAGGACAGCGTGATGGAGTCAGTTCCCTCCTTCCCCCTTTATGCGGTTCCGGGGGTCAATACCAGGTTACCAAGCTTGTATTGCAAGTGCCTTCACCCAGTGAGCCATCTTGCTGGCTCAATAAGGAATACTTAATATTCTGAAAGCAGGGATTGGGGTTCAAAAGCTCTCAATAGTTTCCAAAGTTAGGATGAATCAGTAACGTCTACTAGGGATAGATGCTTTTAAATTCCTGTGCTCAAAATATTTGTTTAAAAAAAACCCATGAAGTGGAGAAGAGCCAGGGTAACCGTTCAAAGATGCAGTACAGCCGCTAAATCAGTAAATGCTCAGTAGTAAGTGTCCAGAATATTGTTTTTTAAAAGTTTTAAAGTGATTTTTTTTTCAGGCTGGAGAAAATGCTCAGCAGTTAGGAGCACTCTCTGCTCTTTCGGAGGAGGACCTGCCAGGCCGCATTCGAGAACATCCTCCCTGGTATCAGGGAGGTCTTTAAGAACTGAGAGACTGCCAAAGTCAGACCCACCTCAATGTTTCTAACTCACTTGAGAGCTCAAATGTTATTATTTGAACATCGAAGCAAGGAGCTTTTCTCCATCGTATGACAATGTTCCTTGTTACCAAGGCCTAAATGGAACGGAGTTGACTGTGGACCCAAACCTCTGAAACTATATTCCAAAAAAAAAAAAAAAACAACTTTCATCATGTCAGCTGACTTTCTCGCACATTTTGTTATTGTGATGGACCGACATGCTGAATGTTAGTCATTCTTTCAAGAAACAGGATGTTCTGTGTCTTAGTCGCTGTTCTGTTGCTGTGAGGAGGCAGCAAGACCAAGGGAACTCTTAAAAGAAAGCACTTAAGACGGGGTTTGCTTACAGCTTCAGAGGGTGAGTTCGCCGCCATCATGTCAGGGAGGCGGGTGCTGGAGAAGCAGCCAAGAGTTCCACACCCTGATACACGTGGAAGAGAGACAGAGACAGAGACAGACAGAGACACTCTGGGCTTGGTGTGGGATATTGAAACCTCAAAGTCCACCCCAGTGGCACCCTTCCTCCAACAAGGCCACACTTCCTGATCCTTCTAATCCTTTCAAACAGTTCCACTCCTTGGTGAGTATGCACTCAAATATATAAGTCTATGGGGGGGAGGGGAAGCGAGCTAATTCAGTTCACAACCGAATGATCACATTTACACTCAGGACGATCATACATGATTTAGAACATCCTTGATTTGGAATAGAAAAGCTTCATGTGCACCTCTGTTTCCTGACACAGACTTTTAAAAGCTATGTTATAAAGGGTCAAGGTTGAACTCTCTTAATGAGGTTTGCTTCCTTAATGAAGACCATCAGGACTGTAATTAAATCCTCTGACCACAGTGACGCAGTCTCTGGGCTGGTGGTCCTGGGTTCTGTAGGAAAGCAGGCTGAGCAAACTATGAGAAGCAAGCCAGTTAGCAGAACCCCTCCATGGCCTCCGCATGAGCACCTGCCTTCAGTTTCCTGCTCTGTTTGAGTTCCTGTCCTGACTTCCTTCAGTGATGAACAGTGCCAAATAAACCCTCTCCTCCCCAAGTTGCTTTGGTCACGGTGTCTCATCACACAGTTAGTAACACTGGCTAAGACAATGGTAAACGGGGACAAAGGCCTAGTATTACTGTAAGAATCATTTTGGCCTCATGGCTGTCCCGAAGCACCTTGGGTTCATTTGGGAGATGATATACAACCCACTGAAATACTCTAAATTAATTTTTTTCATACCTTAATCATAAGAATGGAACCAATGCTTGAAGTCTAGAGGATTCTTCATTGCACCAAGCATATTAAATAAGTGATATGGATAGGAAGCATGATGAAAATCATATTAAAACTGAAGAAACTGCTACTGCAGGACTCGTCATAAATGCAATTCCTGGAGGCGAGGATATGGGGTTGGGTGATTACAGAGTGTCTCGGCTCTGAAGTCAATCCACAGCATTGTTAGAAAACCCAGCATCAAGTATGTCTACCCACTTTGTCTATTCTAGATCATAAAGACAGTCTAAACAGATTTACTTAAAACCATGATCGTGGGAATGGAGAGGCGGCTCAGTGGTTAAGGTACTTGTTCCTCTTGGAGAGAACTGCAGTTGGGTTCCCAGCACCCAGAGGATGGACAACAAGTCTGTAACTCCAGTTCCAGAGGAGCAGACGTCCTCTTTTGGCCTTCTCGGGTACTGCATGCGCATGGTGCACAAATACATGCACAGGCAAGAAATATACACGTAAAATAAAAATAAATCTAGAAAAAAAGAAAAGGAACACCCACCACGATCAAGAGTGGTGCTTCTTCCAATGTTTGACTAGTTTTCCCATAGCAGATCCCAGGTTCTTGTTTTAATGGCATAGTCGGGAATTAACAAGCAGCAATTCTTCATGACTGAATCTTTAGTAGAGGGTGAGGCCTTGGTCCAAGTTGGGTGGGAAACCCTGTGCATTGGCGTCCGGAGACTCAAAGCCTTGCAGCCAGAATGCTGATATATCAAGTTTGCCAAGCAGCTCTGAAATGCTCTCTTCCAGCTCCCCACCAACACAGCACCTCCTCATCCCCCCCCCCGACACACACACCTTAATGTCTCTGTCCACTTCCTGGACATCTTCTGATAGTAATTAATATCTAAAATGTTATCGTAAGTCAGGCATGATGGCACATGCCACTAATCCAAGCACTTTAGTGAAAAATTGGAGAAAAAGAGAGAGAGAGAGAGAGAGAGAGAGAGGGAGAGAGAGAGAGAGAACATGAGCTAGCTATCTATGGCTTCCAGTTAAGATAGTTGGTTGGTGGACTGTGAGCTGCTCCCATGTGAGCTAAGGAAGAAGAGTCAAAGGAAGAATAAACAGACCCTATTCCAAAGAGAGAAAGAGGGGGAAGCTTCAGAAATCCAGAAGGTACCAGAGAAGACGAGGGGTAGCCAGGTGGTGGTGGCACATGTCTTTAATCCCAGCATTCAGAAAGCAGAGGCAGGTGGATCTCTGTGAGTTCGAGGCCAGCCTGGTCTACAGAGTGAGTTCCAGGACAGCCAAAGCTACAACAGAGAAACCTTGTCTCAAAAAACAAGACAAGGAGGGGGAGGAGGGCAGTGCACCAGCAAGTTAGCCACATCTTCAACTGCACAGCTTCCTGGTAGTGGTGGGCGGGAAAACAGAAGTAGCTTTCAAAATGTGGCCCTGACAAAAAGATACTGGCAGTCCTACCCTCAAGACAAATCCAAGGCCTCATAGGCCTTAATCCGATTGTGGCTTTGGATCCTCTGCCAGTCAGGGCAGGTGAAGAGAAACTCCGTTTTGTCACACTAAATGAACTAGAGGGGAGCGGCTAGGTGTCATCTTTACGGTTATTTATTTGAAGCTGAGCTATCCTAGAATCTTGAGATCAGGGAACCATCACAGGTCAGGAGACCTCAACTTGGCTGTTGTGGAGAGCAGGAGAGCCAGACGTTTACAGGCTGAAGGGGGCAGGTGACAGTTGGGGAGGCTAGGCTTACATTTGGGAATTGTATAGGGAAAGATGGATGGCTGGGAGCATTCTCAACTAAGAATGATCCTGCAGTTAAGGGCTCTGAGCCTGAGGCCAGTGGGTGGGTAAGTCTCTGGAGCCACAGAAGTTGAAAGCTCCAAGAGTGTACAGGATACCCACAGCTGCAGCCCTCCAGCAGGGTAGTCAATATGCAAGGGGTTTTAAAAGCACAAAGGCAGGGGCCGATCTCAGTGCTGTGGATCACACTCCCGAAGTACTAGGAAGACACCTCCCAGGTAAATCATCACCTGACTACAGGGTTACAATATGGTGAGTCTCGGGAGGGGAGGGTAAGAGAATCCAATCAGACCGCAACTAAAATATAAGTGTGGCCAGCAGAGGGAGCTGGTGTGCAACGGAAGGACGCTACCAGGGTGAGGCTCCAGCCCGCAGATAAGGGACCCTAACCCTAGCCTCAGGAACAGCATAAAGCACATGAGAGGCGAGAGTTGAGCTGACCCTCTTCTCCCTCCGTGCATACAACTAACAATCTTCAGCTTTGAGGACCCAGGCTGATCCAACAACTCATCTTTTGTTTTTAACTCTATGTCTCATTTTACTATAATTTCACTTTATTTCTAAAAACTTTGAGACTTACTCGTTATCCCCTTAATATGCTCATCTAACTTTGCTTACACATTTTCATTACCCGGCAATACTTTTTCTTTTACCTTAGTTTTGGTTTTGCCCAAGTTTCTTCTTTTCTGGTCGAATTTACAGTATTTTGACTTACCTTGTTTTTTCTTTAAGTCTCATTTTCCCCTCTTTTTACATTTATCTATTTCCAAAAACCTTTTTTTTTTTTTGTTTTTCCAGAAGCTGGAGGGATGGCTCAACTGTTAAGTGCATTTGTTTTTTTGCTTTTTGTTTTGTTTTTGCAGAGGACCTGAGTTTGATTTCTATCATCCACATTGCAGCTCCAACTTTAACTCCAGTTTCAGGGGATAGGACACCTTTTATGGCCTCTGTGGGCACCAGGCATGCACATGGGTCGCAAACATACATGCAGGCAAAACACCCATACACATAAAATTAAATTAATTAAATCTTTAAAGAACAAACCTCTTTTATCTCATTGGGACATCTTTCTGTTTGTTTTTCTCTTTTTCCCAATCTCTTGTCTCTTTTCTTCCCCTCCACAGTGTTCTTCTCCACCCCCTCTCTCCTTTTGTTTAACTGTTTCCCTTTCTCTGCCCACTTCCTTCATCTCATTCACTTCTGTTTCCACACATTCCCTACGTTACCCTTAACTTCATAACACACTCCATTTGCCTACTTATTTGTTTGTTGTTTTGGCTTTTGGAGACAGGGTTTCTCTGGGTAGCCCTGGCTGCCCCAAACTCATTCTGTAGACCAGGCTGGCCTCAAACGCAAAGATTTGCCTTTCTCTGCCACCTGGGTGCTGGGATTAATGACATGAAACAGTACCGTCCAGCTTAAAACAATTTTTCTGACGAACATGGACATTTTCAATGCAATTCTTGCAAGCCAAATTTAAGAGCATAGTAAGAAGACTATGTGTGACTGCCAGCCTGGTGTACAAAGAGAGGTCCAGGGCAGCCAGCGCCCACAAAGAAACCCTGTCTCAGAAAAGAAAGGAAGAAAGAAAGAAAGAAAGGAAGGAAGGAAAGAAGAAAGAAAGAAAGGAAGGGAGAGAACGAGAGAAAGAAGGAGAGAGAAAGAGAAAGGGAAGGAGGCAGAGAGAAAGAAGGAAACAAAGAAAGGAAGGAAGGAAGGAAGAAAGGAAGAAAGGAAGGAAGGAAGGAAGAGATAATACATTATGCCTAAGTTGTTTTCATTCCAAAAATTCATGGTTGGTTCAATACAGGTAAATCAGTTAAGTATGATACAGCACACACACCAAAAGACTTATGGAAGAAATCACATGATCATCTGAATTCATGCAGAAAAGTCCTGTCGCAAAGTTCAACATCACTTTATGATAAATGCCTGAAGAAATTAGGAATAGAAGAAATGCACCTCAAACAATAAAGCCCATATCACAATAAAGCCAATATTATACTAAATGTGGAAAATCTAAGGACATTTCCTCTGAAATCAAGAATGAGATATGGGTGCCTAGGTCTACGGTTAACCAATACAGTGCTCAACATCGTTACTAAAGCAACAAGATAAGATAGAAATAGAAGGGAAAGAAAGAAACGGAAAGAAGTCAAATTATCACTAGTTGAGGACAGATTCTATACATAAAGGTCCTTAAAGACTCCACTGGCAAACTAAGGACTTGATCAAGTCTTTCAACAAAATAGAAGGACTAAAAAACCTATAAACAAAAGCCAGCACTGTTTCTGTAAACCAGTAACAAACTTGTTGAGAAGGAAGAAGTTGAAAAGACACTAGTTAGAAAGACCACCCCTGCTAATGAGTTGGTAAAATTAATGCTGTGAAGATGGTTATAATATCAAAAGTGTCCTATGGAAAAAAATGCACTCCCCATCAAAATGCCAATGACACTCTTCACAGAACTAGCAAAAACAGTCCCAAAATTCAGAGGAAAAGCAAAAGATCCCAAATAGCCAAGGTAATCCTGAACTGTAGGGGGATGCCGAGATACCCTAAAACCTAACTTCAAATTTTACTACAGAGACACGTAACAAAAACAACGTATACAGACTAATGGAGCAGGAAAGGGGCTCAGAAATGGACCCCACAGCTACAGCTAATTTTCGAACAAATACATCAAAAACATTAAAGATCACCTCTTTAACAAATGGTTCTGAGAAAACTCCACATGCAGAAGGATTAAAATCCTTCTCTCTCACACTAAACAAAAAATTAATTCATGATGGATTAGAGAGCTTCCTATAAGCCCTGATAGGGGCTGGGGAGATGGCCCCGTGACTGAGAGCGCTAACTGCTTTTCCAGAGGTCCGAGTTCAATTCCCAGAAACCACATGGTGGCTCACAACCATCTAGAATGGGATCAGATGCCTTCTTCTGGTATGCAGGTGTACATGCAGATAGAGCGCTCATATAAATACATAAATCTTTAAAAAAAAAAAAAAAAGACCTGATACTTTGAAACTGCTGAAGAAAAAACATAGGTAAAAGCATTCAAGGTAAAGGAATTGGCAAAGACTTTCTGAAAAGGACTCCAATAGCCCAGGAAACAAGCCCAAGAACTGACTAACAGGACTGCAGCTCCCTGCTCTCTCTTGTTTAATCCCAGCACTCAGAAGGCAGAGGCAGGTGGAACTCTAACTTTTAGGCCACCTGGTCAACATAGTGAGTTCCAGGACAGCCAGAGCTACATAGTGAGACCCCTATCTCATGGGGAAAGAAAAAATAATACGTCTTTTTTAAATGCTATTTTAATGTCTACATAGTAACCCACCAAATGAATGTCACCTAATATACTTAACCAATATCCTGATGTACATCCGACATAGGTGTGTGTCTGTGTGTGTGTGTGTGTGTGTGTGTGTGTGTGTGTGTGTGTGTGTTACTTGTGTGCTAGATGCAGAAGAAGCCAGGGAGGGAGTCAGATTCTCTAGAGCAGGAGTCAGGGGTGGTTAGGAGTCGGTGCTGAACTGCCCTGGAAGAAGAGCAAGTATTCTTAACCCCTGAGCCATTTCTCCAGCCCTAAATTTTAAGTTATTCTTAGTCTTGCTCCCACTTCATGAAATTATATTTTTTGTAGACCAGGCTGGTCTCGAACTCATAGAGATCCTCCTGCCTCTGCCTCCTGAATGGGGATTGACGAGCGGCACCACATCCTGCTTCTCAGATGACAATTGGGTAATATTTCTGGGCATATATACTTTTTACAACTCCCACTCCCGTGTTAAGTATTGACTTCCCGTTCCCAGTCCAAGCCTGCTTCTATTTCAAGCTACTTTAGCTGCAGAGGCTGCCCCTGCGATCACTTAAGCTAAAAAGCTTGTCATCGTCCATCCCCCGCCACCCCGCACCCCTGTCACACATTCGAACAACTGCTCCAAAACCACTCTTCAGATGTCTCCGTCCTTTTCCATTCCCACCTCCCTTCGGAGCAATCCAAAGCCTGCCTTCGCAATTCCGGCCCACGCGATCCTCTCTGCGGCCACAGGAGCTTTCTCAAACATCGAGCCGTCCTTGCCTTGCCTGCACGTATTTGAGGACTGACTCCTTATCACCCCAGACTCCATCCAAACTCTCACCCCTCCCCTGCATTATCCCCTCTCACTGCCCACTCCACGCCCCTTCGTGCCCCGTGACAGCGGCCTGGACAGTCCCTGAACATTTAATGCTGTGCTTTTCTCAATCTGCGGTTTGTTTTGCTAAAACCCCCGGCCCTCTGCTCCTCGAGCATTCGCACCACCTAGAAGGAAAGGGAACGCGCTGCTTCAGGGGGCGGCGCCTCCTGATCGGGGCGGCTGCTGATTGGCTGCACGGTGAACGTGAGGGACCGCGGGGACCGGTGCTGACCGGGAGTGATCCCGGGGAGGGCCGCACGCCGGCCCCTTGCTTTCCCTCGCCCTAGCTGGACTTCGGCACCGTTGCCCCGTCGGGCGGGCACCTGCGGAGGCCGGGGCTGGGGGCAGGAGAGCATTGAGGGGCGTCGCCGGCGTGCTCGGCGCATGCTTCCTCTGCCTGGGGCCCTCAGCCTCTCCGGTGCTGGAGTTTAATAGGGCTTCGTGCGAGGTCACTAGGACAGTAGTTTATGCTGTCACATGGCTGTTAGTGGTCCAGGGAGGTAGCCACACAGCCTGCTCCCGGCAAAGGCGAGGCCGGAGGCTTTGGCTAAAGGAATCCCGCTAGGAGAAGCATAGCTTCTTCCACTCTACCCCAAAGGGAAAAGATAAAAGGGACAAACGTTATGTGAAGACTCAAGGGTAACACTCCACCACTGCAGGTGGGAACGTAGGGTGCATCCGCCGCTGTTGAAAGCTGTTCCCGCCACAAAAAGTGAAACAGAATTATCGCAGGAGAAACCCCATTCCTGGGTATACAAATCAAGAGGAAGCGGGAACTAAATAAAACATTTGTGCACAAATGTGCAAAGCACACTATTCACTGTGGGGGTGTGTGTGAGCAACAACTCAACTTCATCACAATACAACGGAATGTTAATAACAAGAGGAGTGGGAAACTGATTTATGCTGCAGTGTGAAAATGTTGAGAGGTACCCACCAGAGAAGACTACTGGACACTGATTTAAGCCCTTAGAAAGTCTTTATTAACTGGCCTGAACTACATTGGCTGTTCCCCAGTTTAGCCCCAAGCCTTTCTCAGGGTGAGCCTTTAAACGCAAACGTATCAGAACAGTCAGTCAGAAGGGAAATTACAGAAGGCAAAAAGCAAAGTTAGTCCATTTAGAGACTTCCCAGAACCCTGGGTTTTGATGAATTAGGTCTTTGTTTTCTTTTTGGCAGGTGGTGTTGCCTAGGTGCTGGGTTCTGAGGCCTGAGGGATACCTCCATGGTAATGTCAACTCTGTTAAGATCTGAGGCCTACTCAGGCCTGGGGATCTATTCAAAGAGACACACAGAACATCTTGCTGGGAGACCTACTGTGTGTCTCTGAGGTATGTAAAACAGTCTATCCACAGACACAGCATATTGGTTCTTGCTTCGGTGGGAAAGCCATGGGAAGTCGTTTGAACGCATATTGGGTTTCCTTTTGGGAGTGGATGATGAATTTTTTTTTAAAAAAACTAAAGATAGGCCCAGCACAGTGGCAAATACCTTTACCCCCAGCACTAGGAGGTGGAGGCAGAGGCCAGCTGGTCTACAGAGTGAGTTCAGGGACAGCCAGTGCAACAGAGAGAAACAGGGTTTCAAAAAACCAGATGATGAGAATAACAAACAATAACAACATCAATAGTAATAATAACAGTGATTAAACAATAGTATGAATATACTACACACCATAGATTTGGGTCCTTTAAAATGATGCATTTATACTGTCACTTATTCATTTAGTTAGGTTTTATTTTTTTTCAGTGTTGGGAAATGCAGTACAGGTCATCATGTTTTCATGACAAGAATTCTACCTACATCATCAGCCCTAAAAATAAATATAAATAAATAAATAAGCAAACAACAAGACTCCTAACTTCTACATTGAGGAAATGCTGCTTCAGTTAACAAGCATAACTAACACAAATAGACTCAAAGGAGAATTATTCTTACCCCCCCACCCCTCCACTTCTAGAGGAAAAAAAAAAAAGTAGCCAGGCGGTGGTGGCACACGCCTTCAATCCCAACACTTGGGAGACAGAGGCAGGCGGATCTCTCTGAGTTTGAGGCCGGTGGGGTCTATAGAGTGAGCCCGGAGTGGTTTTCTTTCACAAACACTTCTCTCTCCTTTTCACTCTCGCTCCTTGTTCACAAAGTTTCCTACAGCTTGGCTCTGATTGCTCATTGTTCCTGCTGGAAATGGCCAAGATGCCAATGGACTCTTGATGTCCCCAGCACCCAAATCACCATGAGTCAGCACAGCATACAATGTTCTTTTGTGAGCTGTTGCCTGGGCAGAGCGGGCTGGGCAGGGCAGTGTGGAGGGACAGTCACCAGAAGACTCTTTCTGCCTCCAGCAACCTCAGGGTAGAATCTTTGTCCCTCGGAGCTTATCACTAGTGTTTACAGCATTTGCTCAAAATTCACTGTATAAAAGTCAGGGCTTGCTTTGTATCATAGAACATTAAGTACTGGTCACTGAACTGCCCTTGAGGTGCTCAGAACTTTAAGGGAGGCCAGACTGTAGTTGAGAAAAGCAGCGAAGAAATGTCAGCTCTATTTATACGGTCTGAGAGGCGGACTTGAATCTCAAGTGTGGTTGAGAGCGTACTGGGTTTTTGTTTTCAGAACAAAGGAAGTTCATGCAGGGCGACTGTGCCTGAGTTCCCTGGAGCCAGGCTGAAGCACCACGCTCCTGCTGCTTCTGAATGAACTCTCAGCTACCACAGGGGTCAACCTGAGAAGCTTCCTCCACCTGCGTGTGATGTGAGATAAGGCATCCTCCAGCCTTAGTTTAACGCCT
Source organism: Cricetomys ansorgei (assembly GCA_026225945.1). NCBI lineage: Eukaryota > Metazoa > Chordata > Mammalia > Rodentia > Nesomyidae > Cricetomys > Cricetomys ansorgei. The sequence continues at coordinate 15,637,371 of JAMJFZ010001258.1, forward strand.
GGCCAGAGAAATTCCACGGTCGTTAGTCTTCCAGCCTCATCCACTAAGAACTTGACTGTCCAGCTTCAGAAGATGCTGGATTTGTGTTTATGTTCGGCGCAAGCCCTTTTCACTTAGATAGAAGACGGTGTCCGGCTTTTTCCAACCACTGTCACTTGATGTGGAGAGATTATCATCTTAGTGTCTATATTAATGCGATTGCTTTTGGTCACGTGATTAGATTTGCCTTTTTGAAGGCTGAGACCAAAAACCACATCGCTGTTGAATTAATAGCATATAGAAGAGTGTGTCCTTTGGTCAAAGACTTGAATTTCATCAGTGCTTCTCACTTAGTACATCTGCATGTGGGTCTCAGCCTCGAGGCTGAGTACTAAGTACTTTTTTAGTACTAGTACTACACAAATGAAATCCTCGGTGCTCTTCTGGTTAATGTTTGTTGTCAGACATTATCTGTGAACCATAAAATCACACTTTTAAAATTTATGATTAGTGCCAGGCATGGTGGCGCACGCCTTTAACCCCAGCATTCAGGAGGTAAAGGCAGGTAGATTTTTTGTTTTTTTAGTTTAAGGCCTTCCTGGTTCCGGGACAGTCAGGGCTACACAGAAAAACCCTATCTCAAAAAAAAAAAAAAAAAAAAGAAAGAAAAGTATGATTAGCTATTTTTAGCGTGTTTGCTCCATTGTGCAACCACCACCACAGTCGGACTTTTAGAAATGTTCATTATTTGCCACAAAAGAGGGCTCATTACTTCCCATTCTTCTCTAGCCGCTGGCGACTCCCAATCTACCTTCTGACTCTAGACGTGCCTATTTCAGACATGCATGCGAGTAGACGCATACAGTGCCTCTTGTGTCTGCCTTGGAAAATGCTGTACCTCGCGCTTCACTCTTACGGCTGAGAAACATCGCATTGGATGAATATCGCACACTCCGCCTGCACATCTGCTGAGGGACGTTTGACTGTTTCTGCCTTTGCACTGGTACGTAATATAAGCATGAACACTCGTGTACAAGTTCTTGTGTGTAAACACTTTCCACATCTCTTGGGTGGACACCTAGAAGTGGGTGGGTGACCTAGTACCTGCGTGTTGTTAACTATTGGAAAGATGGCTGATCGCCTTTCCAACGGAGATAGATGTACAGTCTCAGATTTCCATCAGCTGTGAATGATTGTAACTATTTCTCCACATCCTCAGCGACTCTTGGTTTTTACTTTTGTCTTTCATTACAGGTATCTTCGTGGAAATGAGGTGTTTCATTCCGCTACTTGGTATATACCTGAGGGCAAACAATACCAAATTCCCTTCCATGTTCTTATCGCCCATCTGTGGGTCTTCTTTTCTTAACTGTCTATTCAAATGCCTTGTTTTTAATACTAGGTATTCATTGCTTTTATATATCTATCATTGTATCTTCATCGTCTTTTTATTGTTGACCTGTAAGGACTCTTTTGCTCCAGGCCTAGGAGTATTATTAGTTCAGTGGTTAGTTCAGTGGTTGCTTCCATGCAGGAAGATTTGGCTAACTTCTGCTAATGGTACAATGAAGGCATTCACTTCAACTCCTTAAGCTCAGGGCCTTCATCCCAATCTGCCTTTCCAATTTCCTTATGCCATCTTTTGAAGGACAAAAGTCTCAATTTTGATGAAATTCATACACTTAAAGACTTTTGTTCGTATTTTTTCTGTCACATCCAAGAAACAATTGCCCTGCCTTGTCCCATGTAACAGGAGGGAGATGTACACCAGTGTTTTCTCCGCAGAGATTTTTAGCTTTACCTAATATGTTTTGGGTTCGGTGGTATGTGATACCAAACGCATGTGGAGACCCCACTTGTTCAACTCTGTTGGAAGATTCTCTTTACCAGTTATCTGAGTGTTTGGCTAATGTCAGGTAATCATAACTGTATGGTTTCTTGCTCAATTCTCCATTCTACGCCACTGAATTAGTCTAGTTTTATACATTTTTATTAATGACCCTTTGAAGAAAGATTGAAATAAGGAAATAAATTTCCTTCATCTTTGTGGGCGTTTTCCCCATTTGTCTAATTCTGGGTCTCTTGAATTTCCCTGTGAATGTTATGATCTATATAGTCATCTGACAAAAGGGAAGCCGAGACTTGGTAAGGATTGGCTTGAATTTGTAGACCTGATCTTAATATTACCATCTTAATAATAAGGCTTCCAACCCATAATGTTCCTTATTTGGGTATCTTCTGATTTCTTTCAAAAGTACTTTATACTTTTCTTTGAGACAGGATCTCACTATGTGCCTTGGCTGGCCTGGAGCTTGCTTTGCAAATCAGGCTGGTCTCAGAGATCCACCTGCTTCTGTAACCGCCATGCCCCAAGTGCTGGGATCAAAGGTATGACCACCCAACACGGCCACTTCATACTTTTTGGTGCAGTGCCCTGGAGTCCTCGAGCATGACACCGATTGCTTTGACCCTGTGATAATCCCCTTCTACACGAGTCACTTTTAAATTATTCATTGGTAGTTTATGGAGGTAAATTTATTTGCCTATTATTTCTGACAACCTAGCTAGACCTCCAACAGTTATATGTGTGGTTTAAGAATTACATATAGTTGTCTCATTTACAAATAGTATTATTTCTCCCCCTTTTGCTACTCTGGTAGACATTTTGGAGGGCATTCCTGGTCTGTCTATAGGAGGAAAATGTAGAATAAGGCTTTGCCAAAAAGAAGCCTCTCCCCATTGTGGCTGCATGCCGCTTGGACTCCTGGGAACAGCTTGGAGTGAGGTATACAAGAAACTGACACTTGAAACGACCGTTGCTGCAGGACACGGAAAGAGAGCACAAAAGCTGACGACAGGGAAGCAGGTAGAAATGAGGCTCAGATAAAGTGGACTGACCGGGGTTTTGGAAAAGTAACAAGTTAGATCTTTTCAGTAATTGCTGTGTTGGGAGAAGCTGAACCAGGGTAGGATAGGGTTAATTCAGTTCCCCAGACTTAGGTTAAGACAGCCAGGAAAGTGCTGTAAAGGTTCCCTTTTCCTTCCCTTCCCTTCCCCTCCCCCTCCCCTTCCTAACTCTATCAACTAACTGAGGTTTAGAAAGTTACAAGTTAGAGATCAGGCAGCCTGGGACAGAGGGGCGGAGTCAAGTTGCCAATGAAAAAGTAACTGCAGCTTTTGAGAGCCCAGACTCAAATAGCAGAAAACAGCCACACCGTCACCGCTTTTCAGAGAAAAACCGTTACATTTTAAGTACCTTTCGCAGGAGAAAACAAGTAGCCATTGGGCATTAGGCATTACTTGTCTGTGACATTATCTTAAACTATTTCTTTTACTTTCTTGACATAGTTAAATCTTGTTAGGGCCTTAACCTATTTATAGCCTCTCATATAAAACATGAAAAAACAGAATTTCTGTCTCCCAGGAGTGCTTACCCTTGAACAAGGAGAAGGAAACAACAGTCAGCCTACTCTTAAGGACTGGCAAAGACTCACTGTACATAGTCTCTGATTCTGGGTATTCAGAATCAGTCTTACTGAGTTGCTAGGGAAAGAACCTTCATTGACTCGGGGGCTCCTTCACGCTAGACACTCCACTAAGCTACACCCCAGCGCCCCACCTCCAGGCCGTCCTCTTTAGTCTTTAAATTTTAAGGCAAGTCTCTCACTAGGTTACCCAGCAGGCTTGAGCTTTGAGGTCCTCTTCCCTCTCCCTCCCAGGCAGCCAGGATCACAGGCCTGTGCCATGGCCTAGCAGGAGTCCTTTAGCACATATAAGGTGAAAGTAAACTCAGAAATTGAGGTGAACTGGCAACAGTGGATCTGTGTACTCTTGGGTATACAGATGTCTGCTGGGAAGTTCCTGCTGGAAAACCCAGCTTCTACAATCTGCGTGTTCCTCACAGCCTCAGAGAAAGTAAAAAAGGCTAAAGGAGAAAAACAAGGGAAAGCAAACCCCATCTTGTGATCACAGAGGACTATTTTCTTCTGGCCACGACTACTGTGCATTAACATGAGCGGAAGCTACCTGTTTCCCCAAAGATAGGCCATTCCTGAGGCAAGTGAGCTGGACTGCCCAACTGGGCTGCAAGGGAAGATTTGCTCCTTAGGCACTCTGGCAATTCTCCAAGTCATGGTGCCAGCTGGTGATGTTTTGGATTCAGTGCCAACTGACTACTGGTTTCCTGTTGACACCCAAGAAAAGCAGGGCAGATTACTGGGGTGACTCAGGTAAAGGTAAAGGACACGGGTGGGGTGGAGATCAGACAGGTCCTGGGAGACCGCATCACAGCCAGAACACGACGAGACATATTGCAGTCAGATCCATTTCATTTTATTATGAACAAACACAACCTCAGATGAGTAGAAATACTTTCAGAGTTGATATTAATGAAAATTATTAGATACCAAATAGCTACTGTTGCACATAATAAAGGAAAAAAATCCCACCCAAGGACATGGAGTCCTGCATGTTTTCATAGCAATGAGTATACGTTACCTAACACATCCATTCAGTCTCTGAAAAGAACGATGTGGATTAACAATGTCATCTGGGACATAGGCACGTGTCAAGTCCATGGTGGACACAGCTACTATAAAAACGTGCAGGACTTAACGTACTCCTCTGCTGAGGACCCCAAATGTTTTACAAAGAGCATTGAGTCATGCTCAAACCTACCCACTGAGGTAGGTCAGGATCATTATCCCCGTTTCACAGAATACTGAGTCACATTATTGTGAAGCGACGTGTCCAGTGCTACGGTTTTGAGTTTGTCCCATAATTCACGGGCTGGAAACTGACTCCCCCAATGCAACACGGTTGACAGCTGGAACCACTGAGAGCTGATTAGGTCGGGAGGGCTCTTCCCTCATTAATACCCTTACCCAAGGAGTGAATTCACTGTTTTCAGAGTGGGACTGTTATAAAAAAAAAAAAAATTGAGAACGGCAGGAGGCCCTGGCCTTCACCACCAGCATAACATGGCCACCTTGCTTTCCTAACTTAACTTTCCTACTACAACCTATTCAACTAAAAAAAAAAGACTCAGGGTACTAGCAAGCCTTAAAGAAAAGCTTCCACTTTAAATGCTACAACCAGCTTTTAATCTTAAAACAAATAACAAAACCTACAAATCACATACGTTCAAACTACTTCCACCATCCATCAGCTATGAGCACTAGAAAAAAAAATCCCTAAGAAAAGGTCCCAAAATGAAGCCCCCAAAGGGAACACGGCAAATCGATGTAGTTCATCCCTCCAGCCATGCCAGTTTTGATCCGTGCCTTTGCAGGTGCTCTGCTTCTAAGGACTTCACACAGGAAGCAAGCACAGGCTCACAAGCAACAGGATTAGAAAAGAGGTAAGGCACCCAAGTCAGACTTTTAGCGTGTCCACAAGGCGAGGGCTGTTAGAAAGTCACCCAATCAGGTCTTAGTTTCTTATTAATGTGTTGCTCGATTTGAGCTTTAAAAATCTCGAAAGAAGTGTTCCTTAGTGAGCTGGTATACCCTTATCGACAGATACATATAAATGGGGTCCCTCGCCACAGCACGGTTCAGACCCATGGGGCGTGCTTACAAGAGAAAGTTGCTTTTATTTTTCACGTCTTAAGTGGGCACCTGATAACTAGTGGGAACTAAAATCATCCAGAAGGCATTTCCGGGGAATAGGGCCACAGGTCCTCAAATATGCTATAATCTTCCAAGAACTCCATTTTAATGAGGAGCTAAAAAATAAACCTGCTTTCGTGGGGGCGCTTAGAGAGAGGTCCTGAAGCCTCTATTCAACTAATACAGGAAGACTGTTCTCTCCACCCTCTGGGGCTTGGTGGTATATAGAGCACTTGGTATGATACACATCTTAATACAGCAGACCCAGGCTTCTGCATGGCTGGCTGAGCTATGCTGAAAATCTTTTATGCAAAGTTCACGGCGTCTCAGATCTCATCTTAAGCCAGCAGATCTCGGCTCGAGGAATAAGGGATTCAAACTGAGGCACTTAAGAACCCGACCTTGGTTCCTGTGCTTCCCATTTAGCCAACATGTCCTCCTTCTAAAAGCACCAGAGCATCACCCCGGAGTACTGATTAACCCAAGGAGCTTGGCTGAACATGCAGGGAGCACTGAGCATGCTCTGCCTTGACTCACATCAGAGCCTAAAAAAAGGAACTGTATCTTGCTCTGTACCCGGAGCACTGGCACAACGGGAGCTTTTGCTTTGGAATGACTCATGAGACAAAGAGCCTCTGTGAGTCAGGGATGTTTCTAGAAAGCTTGCCAAACTTTTTTGAAGACGCTGCTGGGACCGCGGAGCTTTACTGTCTGTCAACACGCATGACGTTTCAGCCTAGAGCAAGACTAAATGTCAAAGAGAAAAAAAAAAAAAACCAATAAAAATAAACCAAAACACCAAAACGGGTAGGAGAAAAGAGGCAGACGTAGAGCTAAGAGATTTCGGCCATGAATCCCAGGCAGGTGTAGGGATGCAGACTGGACGGTCGGTCACAGAGCTCGTGAGGCATGAGTCGATATGGGGGATAGCCTTTCTGTAAAGAGAAGTTGGAACGGGGAGAGCTAATATCTAACCTGTTTCAATAGAGCACCCAAAACCTTTGAAGCCCCCGGGCAATGTGATCCCAGAAGCTTTCCCCTGGGAAGTTTCTAGGAGCTGCCTAGTATCTTCCAACTTCTCCATCTGCTGCCCAACACCGGGAGGAACATCTTTTTTCGAGGGATGCACTCGAAACGAGTATTTGCAAGTTCCAGGGCAGACTCTCCAGTTCTAACTGTGATTTAAGTTCGTCTTAAAATCCTTCCATCGCTGGACGTACGGAAAAGCCGCAGCCATCCTGAATTTGTGGGAGCAACCAGTATCTTGAAGATGGAAGAACGGGGATTAAAAGACATTAGATGTGCAGCTCACAGAAGGCTCAAAACTATGAGTGACTGTCCTCATCAACTCCAAACATGCCTCACCCCAAGACTTCTCGCTCTGTATGTCCTTGTAATTGCTTCATTTATTTACTTGAGACAAGGTCTCACTATCTGGCCCTGGCTGGCCTTGAACTCAGAGTTCCACCTGCCTGCCTCTCAAGTACTGTGATTTAAGGCGTGTGCCACCATGCCAGACCCTATGTAGCTGTTATTAAAGGAAAAGAAAATCCTTTTTTCAGTAGGGACCACTTTTCCTACAAACTTTTTTTTTTTTACTTTTTTAAATCTTCAGCCTAACCTACACTGAGATACGGATGCGTGTCACCAAGGCCCATGGCTGTCACCTACTCAGAATTAGCAGAGGAGGCCTGTTGTGCGGAGAGCCTCCAGGGCTTCTGCTAGACAAGCAGCTGAGCCTGATCACAAGAGATCCCCCTCTCCCACAGCTCTGATGAATCACAGCCTGCATGTTGAATTTGGCCCCTTAAGATTAACCTACTTTGCAAGCTCTCTGCCAAATGAAACTATTTTCCATTCCATCTGGAAAAGCCTGGGCTAAAATAACGGGAGAAAAAATCTCTGAAGATTTTCTTGTGTTTCTAACTCAGAACAGCTTAAGAAGAGTTGGGAGTGGGGCACAAACCTTTACTTTTAGACCCTTGGAAAGTTGGTATGCTCTGGAAGGTGAACACTGACCTATGGCTGAGCAGCTGCTGGCTTGGGAGGCAATGAGAAATGAGGTCAACAGGGACAAAGTAAAGAAAAAGACAATGGGAATAGAGAAGAGAATAAGATCAGCTTAGCATCGAGAGGAAGAGCTGTTGTCTTTCGATACTTGTCGGTTTTACAATGCTGTACCAGGATGGGTTAACTTCATCATTTTAGCATCTGGGTAGCAATACTCAGTAGTTAATTAACAGAACACTAAGCCTCTGCCAAGCTGGCTTTTGGAACGGGAAACTGGAAGACCCAAAACTCAGCCACTCTTGAAGCTTCCATCCCCAGTTCTCTTAATCCTGGCTAAGACAGCGGCCCTGGACACCCTCTTCCGGTCATAGGCCAGGCCCAGGGCAGCCATGCAGTCGATGAAGAACGTGGTGAAGTTGATGTGCCAGCGGTACTCACTGGCAGAGTAGTCGTAGGGGAAGGCGTGGTGGTAGTTGTGGAAGCCCTCGCCTGGAACGGAAGCAAGGAGAGCAGTTAGGGGCTCAGAGGTTGCTGCTTCCACCTCTCTGCACACCTATAACCTACTGGGTTCCTTGAACTTTGGAGAATCAGACTGCAGGTGAGTGAATGGATAAATCCAATTATGTTTTACTCTGAGCAAATAGTCACCCTCAAAGGCATCGTAGTTCCGTTTACAGTATGGGAGCAGTTTTCTACTTCCACTATGTGGGTCCTAGGGATGAAACTCAGGCTGGTCAGGCTTGGCAAGTGCCTTTACCTGCTGAACCACCATGCCAGCCCAGAAAAGGTACTGTTAATAAAACCCAACATAGCCTAAGTCAGTGAGTGTTATACAAACGAGCATCACTCTGCAGAGTCATTGGATGACCAACGGCTCTTATCACTAAGGAGAAGAAGCCATGGGTCTGCATAGGGAACACCAACTCCAGGCCTTTGTCAAACTGTGCTGGGAGAGGACAGAAAATGTGGGCACAGGTAGTAGAGGCATGCATTCATCCACCCTGACAACTGGGACTGGATTTATAGGCTGGATCAACAATGACAATCAAGTGATCTCATAGCATTCCCCAGTGCTGTGGGGAGGAGAGCTCCAGCTCTAGAGAACAGAAAAAATGAAGGACAAGTGGAAAGACGGTGGTAGGGAAAGCATGTGCCACCACAGGCATCACTAATGGATAAGCCACATCCAGCACACTATGGAGATCATGTGACATACTTGAAATGTATTTCTCTAAAGTATAATCATTCTACCCTTTGTTTGTTTGTTTTTGTTTTTTCAAGACAGGGTTTCTCTGTTGTAACTCTGGCTGTCCTGGAACTCACGCTATAGACCAGGCTGGCCTCGAACTCACAAAGATCCTTCTGCCTCTGCCTCCCAAGCGTTGGGATTAAAGGCGTGTGCCACCACTGCCCAGCTTCATTCTACTTTTTATACAGCATGGCTAAATAAAAGCATGAGGCTTACACTCATGGAGATGACCCTATTTTCCCTGCCCCGAGTGAGATGACAGACCTGCCAGAGGTAACTAGGAAATGGGAAAACTCAAAAGGGCCCATTACAGCCAGATTTTCACCCTTACAGAAAGTTACAGCCTCTCAAAAGGCTTCCCCAGTGAAAATATCCCCAGTCTTATAGTGGGACATACGCAAAAATCAGATCATCCCGATTCCTCTGGCTCCTGGCCAAGTATCTCCAGATGTGGTCATGCAGAGCACTTACCCACAGCTCCCATCGAAACCAGGATATTCTCCCGAGAGCTGATGTTCTTGTCGTAGGGGCGATATCCATAGAGGTGGGCGGCACTGTTCACCAGCCAGGTGGCGTTGAGCACCACAGCGTACCGCAGGAAGGTGCTGACGCACAAGCTGTTCACGAAGGTTTCGCCCCAGCAATACCAGGGCACCAGCGTGGGCAGGATGAAGCACATCAGCAGGAGGCCAGGCTTGTAGTACCTACGATGAGATTACACATTTTAGAGTCCACGGAGAGAGGAGGTCTCCTGCACTTACACGGACTGTCTACTTCCTGCAGGCAGGGCTGTTTTATCCCCTGTACCGTGAGGAAAGAGTGGCAGGAGCCAGCCCCCAAAAACGTGGTGGAAAATCTGAGAGCAAATGCTGTTATCTCCCTGGCTAGGTGGGGCAGCGTGGGTGCAATAGAATACCCTTTTATCACAGTTGCTTCCTGGCTGTGAGTCTCTCTCTCGTGCCCACTGGAGTCTTCAGCTGTAGCACGAGCTGTGGAGCCTCCATTTCCTGCTACCACCATTCTTAGCTCTGCTGGCCCCACCCCAACACTAAGTGTCCTCGACCCTCTGCCAGCCTCTGACCCTACAGCAACACTCTCCCTCTCCGTCACGTAGACCAGGCCACGGACACTCAGAGGGAACTGACCCCTCTCAGTTCCCCGCACCCACCTCCTTCCCATCAACTTTGACCTCCGCTTCCTTGGCTTCCTACCATCTAAACCTGTGCCCCTCCCAAGAGCGGGCGACACTCCCGACGCGTGCTGCTAGAGAATCCTATAGTAATTCTGTTGCCAGCTTCACTACCCGTACGTCTGTCTGCGTGTAGGGCTCCACGGGAAGGGCTTCGGCGGTATGTCTTCATCATCCTTTTAAATGTCTCGCACCTTGGATTTCAAGTGAAGGGACTCATCCCTGGAACAGTCTTGAGGCTGTGGCTCACCATGGTCTGTCCGCACAGTCTCTCTCTGGGACACTGGAGACGTCCCCTTGTAGTTGATGACTCTACACCACTTTTCCCTAAGCCCTCCCTCTGCTCTTTGTATCCCTCGAGTATAGTCACATCCTCGCTTACGTGATGGCTATCAGGCTACTTGGCTTTTCCCTCTGTCACCTAGTAGGCTACCTATTCCTTCACGATAAGGTCTCCATTACAGTAAGCTCTCTGTCTTTTTTTTTCCTAGGGCAATAAAACAGGGTTTTTGTTTTGTTCTGCATTTAATTGGTTCCAATAAGATAATGCCTACAAAGAAAATTCAGTTTACCTCTCTGGCTCATAAGACATTAAAAGCTGGTTTTAAAATGATCAGAACATTTAGACCCAGTAAGTCATGGCTTTTATTTTATAATTCCTAAGGGAAAAGGCAGAGAGTGTAAACCCCACGTTCCCAGGACCATATCCTCAGCTCCACCCCCTTCACTCACCTCCTCTGGAACATCACCAGCTTCTCAGCTTTAAGGTCAGACATGTCCAGTTTTCCACCCTTCTCTTTGACAGCTGGGTGTTTGCGCACAAGCAGCCAACCCACGTGAGAGAAGAAAAAGCCCCGCCGGGAATTGTGAGGGTCGGCGTGTGTTTCTGAGAACTTGTGGTGGGCGCGGTGGTCTCGGGCCCATTCATACACGTCATTCTGGAAGGACAGGAAAGAGGGACCCAGTATGAGAAGAGATGCCCTCTGGGAGAATGGAGGGGTCCCAGGACTCTCAGCCCAACTCACAAAATCCTCATGACTCTGGCTCAAAAATACGCATAGGGTGGAGGTGAGGGGCTATCCTCTGCTTCATTCACAATTGCCTTAGAAGCACATATAGAGAAGCAACTTAAAGTCCCAGAACATAGAGAATAGTATGGTCACTTCCTGAGACTGTATGGAAGGGGAAGAGTAGGTAAGCCACAGACCTCACGTTTCATTAGCAAGTAAGATGGCGGATTATTTTTAACAGTTAATTTTATGTGTGTGTGAATACACGTGTGTATGTGTCACCGCATGTGTGTGGTCAGAGGACAACTTCGGCAATCGATTCCCCACGTCTGTTCTCCAGGCTCTAGGCCTCAAGCCCAGGCTGTCAGTCTTGTCCCCACTGAGCCAATCCACACAGCAGCTTTCTAACCAGTAAGCATGGGACCTGGTGCATGCGGAGTGTCTTGTCTTCTGGCTCAGGGTGCGAGGCAAGTGGCCTTGGGTCCTAGGGTGCTCCTCTGTTGAAACAGGTGAGGAACTCTATCCGTCGCCAAGTGGCAGGCCTTCCCGCCCAGTATCAAGGACAGCACGAAACTCATGAGCACAGGCACGTTTCCAAAGGACCCGTGGGCTTGCCTGGGACCTGCCATACCTTCAAAGGTATACCAGTGTCTTTCTCTTCCTTCCCTTTGTTCCCCAAGAACACGAGGAAGATAAAGTTGATAAAATAAAACCAGAGACGATCAGGCAAATCTGGTGAGTGCCTCAATTTGTTTTGTTTTCCTATAAAGGGTTTCTCTGTGTAGCCCTGGCTGCCCTGGAACTCATTCTATAGACTAAGCTGGTCTTGAACTCAGGGATCTGCCTGCCTCTGCCTCCCAAGTACTGGGATTAAAGCCCTGTGCCACCACCAGTCGGCAGAGTACCTCACATCTTGACAAGGCAATGGGGACTAATTTAGTTTCCTAGTTTCCTCTTGCTGCAAATTAAAGCCAACACTGGCTCTCCTGTGTCCTTGAAGCTTAGTAGCCACAGGAGTCCCCTCTCAATTCTCTCTCCTTTCTCTGCTATAAGCTTGTGCCTCCAACAATCTTCAAGATGCTTTACTTCGCACCGTAGCCTCACGGGCTGATGTTGACGGAGCCAATCTCTAGGTGTCTCCTTGTCTGTAAAGGGGTAGTAACAGCAGTATCTACTACCTCAAACCGCTGTGCGGACTGAAGGAGTTCCTCTACGGGAAATGCTTAGTGTTTGTTCTAAAACAACAGAGCTCCAGAGTCTATGTGACGTCACCTCCTATCCCACTGTGGTGTAGTCTCAGACAGTTGCCCTAATGCATTAGCGAACCGTCCACTCGAGGTCTAGCCAACAGGGTCAGTGGCTCTTGTGCCCCATCCTTTACACCGAAGAGCCACCACAGCCATGCTGTGCGACACCCGCAGGGACCTTGAGATGAAAGCTGACCCGGCACTTGGAGACCTTTTCTTGTTTTCCTTCCCAGCGACTCCACGGCATGTGGACTTCGGCACTGCACTCTAGGTGACCACGGGAGACTAGAAAGGGTGATGGCTGTCCTCATAACACTAATCTAGATGGTGATCCCTGTCTGCCCACCCAGATCACCCACGGGGAGGAGACACGGCCACAGCACCGGTGTCTTACCTGGAAAGCCATGGTGTTGGCAATGATGAGGAAGACCCTCAGAGGCAGCCGCGCCTTGTAGGTTCGGTGGCTCCACAGGCGATGAGCCCCGGCCGTGATGCCCAAGGCACTGATTACGTAGTACAAATATGCTGTAGGACAAGAAAGTCAGGACATCACCAACAAACCAGTTCCACGAGGGAAATACGCCAAAGACAGTTTCCTAGCGCCAGCCGGCTTCTCTTTAACCTAAAGGTCTGTTTTTTCCGGAAGCCCTGGGATGCCCCAGTCTGTGAAACCTTATAGTCTTTACCACTTTGTGCCACTGGTTGTCATCCCAGGGCCTCTACTATCTACTTTGACCTCTAGCTGTCCTCTAAGATGCTCTGGCCAGGAAACTGCGTTTTCTCAACCTTGAACCCAAATCCAAGGGCATCTTTTTGAAGCAGCAGCCAGAACAACTTGGGCACTGGCTAACTGGAGGAGACAACTGGTGATCCGCTGAATGGATAACCACACGCGAGGCTTTATCAGAGGGCACAAAAGCATTTCAACACGGCAGCAGGACAAATGGTCAGATTCACATCGCGGCTCAGACATCGGATGCCAACATGCTCATGTTCTCCACACACCTTAAGGAAGGTGTGCGCTCTTAGTACCATACATTTCTGTTGGAGAAACAGATTCTGGCAAGGGTGAGGGTGTTTGTCTACTGTTTGGAGGTGAGTTTTCTGTCCCCTACCCCTTGTTTCAGTTCAACTATCCAGCCCCAAAGATCTGTGTATCCAGTTCCTGTGTCTCTCCTTGGCCATGCTCTTGTCTCTCTAGACTCTCACCCTGAAGGTTAGATGCACCGGGAGATGCCCAAAGCTGGCAAACGACCATTGCTTCTCTGTTCTTGAGGCATGCAAGTTCAGGAAGTGCCAGTCAAGATATCTAACCGGGAAGAAGGAAAGTAGTACACCCACCTGTCCCCTCCATTAGCAGAACCAGGAAGGAGGGACTGAGGCCTTGGGAGAAAGGGCTAATTAATACTTGTTCCCTCCTGAGGAACATCAGGAAACAAAGAACCTTCAGAGGCTACAGAACTTAGTTGCTATTGGAGACACCACACATTGTATGAACTGCTCTGTGTCCTTGTGCAGACAGATAATGTTTCCTAAGAACCCTCTCTCCTCCGTCCCTCTTCCCATCCCTCCTCCATGATCCCAGGAGAGCAACAGAAAGCATTTCAAGGGAAGTTCTGGCCATAGGATGGAAGACCTTCATCCCAGTGTCTGACTATCCCTAGGCCTGGAAAAATCCTAAGGTAACCAGAGCCCAGCATCACAGGAGGACTTTGGGCAAAGCAGAAGCCCTTAGCTGGGCACAAGGAAGCGCCTACACTTGTTTCATGCTGCAGATGACCCAGGCAAATTGGATCTAAAAGCACAGATTATGTTACTGGGGTGAGGGAGGGGTGGGGGCGGTCCACACAACATAAGGAGACCACACAGGAACTCAGGCAGTCTAAGGCCTCCCCAATCCACCTCTCAGTCCAGCAAATAGGAGACTTAGATCCCTTCTCTGTCTCCAAGGGGCAAGTGTCTACAGCTTTCACTTTAGCTGGCGGAGCTGTGCCCATCAGACTCTCACACTGCTGTCAGACTTCTGTTCAGCTCTGGGGTTCTAGAGTCCAGGAAGATACAGAAGACTCTAAAACAGCTGGGCCAGGACCAGGGCTGGCCGGGCACACAACTAATTTAAAGAAGTACTCCACGCCTACTCTGGACAAAGACGTGCTGTTAAGATTATGAGCGGAATGTTTGGGACCTGGAAAACTCTCAAGAACCGTATCTCATCACTAGTAAGACCCAGGAGGACAGAGGGCGACGCAGCTAACACTCCCATACGCTGTCCTCCAAGAGATCTGCCATTAAGTACCTACACTCAGACGCTGCTCCCATTGCTCTGAAGAACCCCTTGCTCAGGACCCCTCAGAGAGCAGCAAGAGGACTCGCTGGGTCTGCCAAGTCCCTCCTTCCTGACTCAGGGTTCAGAGGAGAACCCACCTGCAAAACACCTGTGTGTACCCAGGGGGCAGCACTGTCGCCAACCTGTAACGGAATCCCTGAGGAGCTGAGCTAGGCCAGGTCAATGGCACAGTGGCACCCTCTCATCGCAACAGTCTGATCGTGGGGGCTGCTCGAGGCTCCATTCTCTGCCATGGAGGCACGCGTTAGGTACAGTGTGTGAAGGGAAAGGGTCCACAGCACTCAGTGGGCACAGGAGACGAGCAGCAGATCGCTGGATAGAAGCTGAAATGGTTTGTTGACTGACTTGTGTCAAACCCTGGAGTCACACACACCTTTGAACCTGGACATACAAGAGCCTGCTTCGTCTTCCTCCAGGGCAAAGCAGCCTAGTCTAGCCAGGCAGAGAGGTCCAAAGAGTTGTGCATACTTATAAGCCTCTGCTGTTCTTTCCTCCTAAACAGTACCTGACTCTGTCCCTCACAGGCTCAACATGCTGCCCACGAGGCCCGCTGTCTAACCCTTGCTTCCAATTTCCCTTAGGCAGGGCCTGCTTCTTTTGTGGCAGGCAGGGTTGGGACAGGACCATCCAAGGACTCAGAAAAGCTTGTTTGGAGACCTCAGCATCAATGTTAAGAAACTCAAAACTCAAGTCCCCCCTTTCTAATCCTACTAGGTTCTTTCCCCAGTGCAGTTGGTCCACCAGGAACCAAAAAGAAAGGGCCGCCGCCTTGGGTCAGAGGCCATCTCATTTAAAGAACAAGGAGAAAGCCGAGGCAGGGGTCAGGACACGGGGAGCTGCTCACCGAAGAGGCAGGTGTAGAGCTTGCAGGAGGGAACCAGTGTGATCCCATACAGGGCTCCCAGGTGCAGCAGGGCCATGAGGATGATGTTTCTCCAGACGTACTCCAGCTTGGGCGGGGGGCCCTCCTCATCCTGGTAGCTGGGGTCATACAAGTCATCTTTTATTTCTGGGCGAACGTCTGCTCCCCAGTGGTGAGGACTCTTTTCAAACTTCTCTCCTCCATTCTGATGTCCCCCAGAGGGGGGCGCTGTGATTGTGGTGGTGGCTGAGTAAGAGCCAGAGATCTGCAAGAAGGGGGTGGGGGGGAGAATTAGGACTGCAGACGCACGGGGGCAGTAGGGGGTACGTGCCTCTAATGTAACTGCGGGAAAGATGCAGTACCGGCCATGCGCCAGTGCCAAGGTTGCATGACTGTGGACTGTACCACGAAATGGGACAGAAGTTCCCTTCAATGTGCAGACCGACGGGAATAAACCTTATGTTGAAAGCACAGGAGAGGTGTGTTATTAGCAGCACCCTTAGCAACTCACAAAGGAAAACCCGCACGTATGGGGGTGGGGGATGGGGGGTGGGGGCGGTTTCAGGTTTTACTTTAAAGTTTGAGAAACACAAGTTGGGGGATCGAGCGCCCTGAGTAAAAATCTGGTTATCACCCGGTAGAGGAGCAATCAATCAAGGTAGAGCAACTCGGACGGCTAAACGCTCCCAGATGCTCTGAACGCTCTCCAACCCCGAGCCAGCCACCCACCTAGAAGTCCAATCTGCACCCGCTAACCTGAGAGGGAGGGGCCATTTGCGGGGAGCTCACCTCTTGCAGTATGTGGGCCGGCATCTTGGCGTCGGATGCTGGGATCACGTTCCCGGGGATGAGAATGTGCAGCGAGCTTCGGATCTCAGGGAAGGAGGGTGCTATGACTAACTTTCTGCAGCCCGCTTGGTGCAGAAACCCTGGGCTCCCTGGACAAGCCCTGGGCCAGAGCTAGCAGTGAGGTAATCGTGTCCTGTATTTCCTTAGGTTCGCTTTATTGATCAATGACCAGACACAAAATCAAAAGCTGGCTGGCCAAGGCAGCCGCAGGCGGCGATAAGAATAGGAAACGAGAGGACGCCAAAACGAGAGGACGCAGCTTGCATCCTCCAGTGTCCAGGAATGGGAATACTGCAGACACTAACACCGCATTGTCCCATCCCCAGCCAGGCGGGAGGGGGGGATGCTAATGAGGCTTTCGTAAACTCTGGCTAGTCATTGGCCGATGGGAATTTGGTACCACCTCGTCCTGCTGCTCTCATTGGCTCTGAACAATCTGCTGTTCCCTCTGCCTCCAGCTCCTCCCCCCCTCCTCCCCTTTTTTTCTGCCTCTTGGCTTCTCACCCATCCCCCTCTGGCCCTCCACCCAGCCCCCACCCTGCCACGGGGGCGCCTCTGCCATCTCTCTGGGAGAGAAGACCAGATCTAGCAGTGGGGGTTGGCTACCAGGCCAGGAAGACCCGGAGAGGTACAGAGAGAGGTTGCACAGTTGGAGAAGTCACGATAGCACCGACCACTCAACTCCATTCGGTCTTTGCATTTTCAGGGGCGCGTGGGAGGGGAAATGGCTACCACCAACAGAGAGCAAAGCTGAGAGGGGCCGGCAGCCTGCCTCCCAACCCCAACAGGCGCTTCTGTAGACTCTGTTGGAACAATGGCTCAGCCCCGTCCACCAGCTCCAGGATGCTTACTAGATAATACTCAGAGCTCTGGTGCCATAATCGAGTTTTCATAGATGCGTGGCCTGCGCATTCACTCGGTCTGTAAGGTCACTGCACACTCGGAGAGCTCAGCCCTGCCAGTCAGCAGTATCCAGTCCCACCCCCATCCTCATGCCTTCCAATGCGCCTAGTACCTTCGGGAAAGTCCTCTGTCAGGTTGGAATTTTGCAGTTTTCTACCTGCAAAAGACCAAGAAGCGGCAGGCCGAGGAACTCGTATGTGGAATAGGAATTGAGAGCGGGTGTTGAATGATTACTGCTCACGGTGGCCGAGCAGTGGGTACTCCATCCGTCCATTTTAAACAGGAGGAACGTGACATACACCGATGAGACAGCTTGCAATGGTGGACTCAGCCACTAAGTGTTGGGGCTAGCTGAGTCAGTGGGGTGAAATTGATGCCCAAGCTTTCAGCCCCTGCTCAGGACTTTGGACCCTTAGGTGCTCTGACCTTACAGACCTCCCCATCAGGGCCCCATCTTCTCTGGGCCTGTGTTAACTCTAACAGGAGAGCTTGTAGCCTGGCATGCACAGAGTCTGCTTTCATATCCACGTCATCTCGTGATTGGGTTGCCCCCCTGCTCTAGGGAAAGGGGATGGTAGAGATATGGGGCAGCGACTGGCTTCTCAAGAAGAGAGGTGCCCGGCGTTTCCTGGGAGCAAGACCTCTTGCCTTCTGGTCTCAGGGGCTTGCCAACTCTTTGCCTCTCTGGCCAGTACCAGGAATGCTGACCCAGGCCAGGTGTCTCAGCAAACAGCAGTTGGCAAACAGCAGTTGAGCTGGGGGGTGGCTCAGAAGCGCTGTGCAGAGATATCTACAGGTGCTGCTCCCCCTTGGCTTGTCTGTGGGGTGTCTGATCTGCTTGGTTCTTTTACCAGGTGTGGGCTTATTCTTTGTCCTTGGCTGCTAAAACGGGCCCCCTTAGACTGTAAGGCATGTACAACAAAAAATCGGTTTCTCACAGTTTCGGGGGCTGCACGTCTACACGAGAGCATCGGCAATTTGATATCTGCCAGGAATGGGCCTCAGATTCATAGGTGGCCATCCTTTCTCTGTCTTCAATGGGATAGGAGTGAGCTTTGTCTCTGAGGTTTCACTTTTTTACAAAATGTTTCTTATTACTTTTAATGATGCGATGCGTATCTGCACGTGAGCACTCGAATGCAGAGGCAGTGGATCCCCTGGAGCTGGAATTGAGCCGTGTAATGTGGGTGCTGAGAATCAAAACCTGGCTCTCTGGAAGAACAGCAAGTGCTCTTAACTGCCGAGCTGCACCTCCAGCCCCAGGGTCTCTTTTATAAGGACACTAATGTCACCCTCGAGGGTGAGCATCACCTTCCAAGTTACCGTTCCAAATACGGATGAACTCACCGTGAGTTCAGATTTCAGAGTATTGCACTCTTTTGGGAAGAAGACACAGTGTTTCCTCTGGGGTGCCTTAATTGCTGCCAAAGACAGCTCTACGTTTGAGTCAAACCTGCCCTCGCGGGGTTCCTCACTCAGCCTGCAGTCCAAAGTGCCGCTGGCGCTAATACCCCGAGCTGGCCGGCGATGTGACTTAAGCCAGCTGCCACTGCAATCACTGTCTATCAGGGAAAGCTAGGGAGGCCTGCTAAGACAGTGTGGGAGTCCTACCCTTCTCTCCAAGACAAGTTGCTGCCCCAGGGGAGAAAGCTCTGGGAGCCTAGAAAAGGGCTGAGTTAGGCAGAATGAGTTCCAGGAAGAAAGGAGGTGGGAGACAATGTAACTGTTGATAAGGGAGATAGGAAGCCGCCTGTTGGTCCCCTGCGTGCCAACTTCAGGCGCTCCGGACTGCACACAAAATAAAGTTGCACGGTCAAAATGACACGGGGATAAGATGAGGTTTGGCGTCAAGAAGTGGCCATCCAGTTAGGAGTTATAGGTAATGTGTGATAAATGTTTGTCTACAGTTGAGTGTACAGTGATGCAGGCCAGAGCTGTGTTGGTACATCAGTGCACAACGTATCTTTGGAAGGTGGAGATGGGAGCTGTAAATGTTCCTGTATGAAAAAAATTATACAAGGTGTTACGGCAGCTTAAAATTTTGACCTTTCAACTCAGGAGAGTAAGAATAAAATACCCGGTGCGTAGGCATCTTCAATAAATAAGTTAACTGCAGGGAGCTCCTATTGGCCATGGGATGAAGGCTATATTTCTTAGTATGGCCTTGGAGGCCCTCTGGATCCTGGACCTTCCCTGCTCATGTCTATTAAAACCTACGAATATTCCTTTCCCTTTGCCTAGAGCATTCTGCCCCTCCAACCTTGACCCACTGTTGACCTTAGTGATTCCTGGTTGTTGTTTTTTGTTGTTGTTGTTGTTCTTAAATCACTGTCTAGTTTACCAGGCTGGCTCCCCGTGACTTGTCCTCCTTAAGTCCTTTGTGGTTCCGCTCTTCTGACATCGGTACCGGGATTTACTGAGAAGATAGGACTCGCATACCCGACCCAAGAAGGGCTTTGAGTATTTGTTCATCGAACTTGTTACCTAACCCATAAATAGGAGACATTTGAAATATTACCTCTTTTTAATCTCTTTCAGGACCATTCTCTTTTAAGCAACAGATGAGCATCATAACAAAGGTTTTGTGACAAGCTGCCCCTCGAGGCGTGTATCATTTCTTTGCTTCCCAACCAAGGTGCCAAGTCATAGGGATTCAAGGTGTGCAGAAGTGGGGGTGGAGAGGAGTCAGGTGGACAGGGAAGCTTCTGTCTAGCATCACTCTGGGACTTTGCAGCAAGTCTCACACGGAGGCAAGTTTTCTGCCTCTCATTTCTAAGCCAAAGCTAGCCAGGCAAAGAGAAAAGAGAGGAGAGGCACTGGCTCTGCCTGCTTCGTGCTAGCTCAGCAGAGCACTTGCTAGAGAAATGCCTTTCTCATTTTTCCCATGTTAAATGGCTGTTACCGTGTGAACTCTTTTCTCAGCGAGAGAGAAGAATCAAAATTACTGTAAGCAGTGATGCCCAGTGATGTTCGGATACAAAGTATTTTCTAATGTGGAATTAGGTCAGACTATTCCCATAAGCTCCCTAAGGAAAGTAAATTAATAATTATTTTCTTAATTCATTCTTCTACCCATTTCACTCCCCTTCCCTCTCCTCCCCTCCCTTCTTTCTTCCCCTTTCCTCCTTTCCTCTTCCTTTACTTCATGAACAGTTCAATTCAAATGATGGTGGATAAGTAAGGTTTTGTTCTCTGGGTGGTTGGACTTCCGGAGAGGAGAAGTGTCTGGTACCCAGTGCTAGGTGTGAACCCCTGGAGAGTCATGGATGCTATTTGTCACTGGGTGTCTGAGCTTTGAGAAGTTCCGAAAAGCATGCTTCCCCCCCCACCCCTGCTCCTGGAGAGGCAGCCTGAAGTGTGGCTGAAGTACAGTGAGGAAGTACCTGGCTAGTGAAGAAGGGGATATTTCACAGACTCTCGTGCAAGGCCCTTTTTCTATCGAAAGCACTACAAGAAAAAAAAAAAAGTTGGGTGCTGTTGTTCAGACTGGTAATTTCCACCCTTGGGAGGCTGAGGCAGGAGGAATTTTAGTTGGAAACACCGTAGACAACATTGTGAAACCTTGTCTAAAATAAATAAGTAGACCCTGTGCCTCTCGCCACATCACTTGAAGTTGCTGGCAAGTGTTTCATAAACCAGTTGGCCCGGGGAAAATTCAGCCATGGGAAAAACACATGCCAGGCAGTCATTTTAGAGTCATGGGTCATGAGTGGGGAAGCCCGACCTGGGTAGTGTGACATAAGTCCTTTCCACACTTGGGGATAGATGCGTCCCCGTCTTGACCCTGTCTAGACTGCCCCTTGCTGCTCTGTGGGGCATGATCTCCCAGATGACCCTCGTCGCTCTCTACAAAAGCCCAGGTGTCACAGTCAACTTATTCAAAGTTCATATTTTCAAAATGGTCAAACATCGTATTTTTCTGAAAAGTGGTTTTAAAAGCACTCTTGTCTCCTTTTCTTCCTTTTTCTTCTCTTCTCTTTTCAGGGCACTGTTTTCGTATAGAGTTAATGCGAGTTGTTGTTCTGGTGAGAAGCTTGTTATAGAGAGAGAGTAAACTAGCTATGCACTTGTTTTTTGCTTGTCAAACCCATCTCTAAGAGGGCTTCACCGTGAGTCCTTCAGCAAGTCCGAATAAAAATTTCAAAAGAATTTTTATTTTACTTTTTGGACCAAAGTTGGAGTTTATTGGGGTAAAGTTTCCACAGATTTAAGTGCAAGTAGAGAGCAAGGGAGAGGGAGAGAGGGAGGCCAGGGGGAAAGGTAGGTGAGGCCAGAAAGAGAGAGGGAGAGAGAGAAAGAAGGTTAGAAACTAAAAGAACATTAGAACATGCGCAGACAGTGGCCCCCTCAAGAGAGCAAGCCCTCAGAATCTTAAAGCAAGAGGAGAGGTTGGAGAGAAGGCTCAGCTTGTCAAGCTGCTTGCACCAAGCCCGAAGATCTATCTAATCGCGGGAACCCACAAGCTAAAAAGAGAGAATTCCCGAAAACCATCCTCTGACTCCACCCTCGACCTGTGGCACCGGCTCTCTCCCAAACACACACAAACACTCACAAAACACATCCGTGTAAAAATCGAAGAGAAAGCAAGTAAACAACCCACAAAATCAGGTAAGAAGAACAGGCATTTCTGGGTAGGAAGGGCCCAACGAATGTCGCTGGTGATAACAATATGAAACTTGGAAAACCTGAAGACGCATCTCTTAAAACAGTTTCTCGTGTACTAATAGGGACTGTGCTTCTCCAAAACTATGAAGTAAACAGCTAAGGGAGACCCCGGGGATAGAGGAGCCACACTAAGGAAGAAAGGCAGTCACTACAAGAGCACTGAAGGCGAATGCCATGCACAGGTTGGGAGAGGACCTGTCTAGGTCAGGGCCGGTGAGATCCACAGGACGCCTGATGTTGCCAAATGTGTAGTGTGGAGATGAAGACAGCAGGGGCCGGGTGGGGTGGGGGGCTTGAGCGGCAGTAGTGGAACAGCGTGTAGAAAAGTGGGGGAATCAAACCAGGATCAGGTCCAGAGCAAAGAGAGTTGTGCAGTAGTGAAGCCACTGTGTGAATGATATTTACACAGTCGCAGTAGTAAAGTACCAGTTACTGATTTAACTGAAATTATGATGCAACCGTATTGAGAGGGTGGAGAAAATGAAGTGTGCAGGCTCCCGCCTGAATGCTCGAGTGTGCGGTGGTCACCGCCATGATGGCTGCTAAATGGTTATATTTCGGTCTTCCAAGTTGAGAGGTCCATAATGAAACTCTTAAGTCAACTGATCGTGATTGAAGCATGGATTTAGAAATAGAGAAAGGAATGCCAGGAGTCAGCTAAAGAGAGTTCAAGGATGTTCTTCTGAGGATCAAAATGGAGAGGAAAGTGGGCTGATACTATTTACAAAACAAGCCTAATGAAATTATTATTATATAGGTTCAACTTGGCCGTAACACAAGAACAAATGCATGCAGGTGGCGATGTAGCCCAGTTGGCAGAGTGTTTGCCCAGCATGTGCAAAGCCCGAGGTTTGATTCCCAGGACTGTATAACATTCAGTGCGTAGCACAAGCCGGCATCCCAGTGCTCGGGTGGAAGAGGTTCAGGATCAGCCTGGGCTATATAAAACTTTATCTCAGGAAAAGGAACTGGAAGGGATCCTTTTGGATTTTGTTTGTTTTTTGTTTTCCCCTGATGTGGGCCTGGCTGGCCTGGAAGTTGCTATGCAGACCCTGCTGGCCTTGAACTCACAGACATCCTTCTGCCTCTGCCTCCTGAGAGCTAAGATCAGAGCACCATCACACTTGGCTGCAAGAGACTTTTACTTAAAGTTGACTAGACACTCATCCCTCAAGCTCTCAATCTCTCTCTCTTTCTCTCTTTCCCTGTAGTCTCCCAATGTAGTCCAGCTATCCTTGAACTTTTTAAATGTTGAGAATTTTATACATACATATAATGCACTTTGATCAAATAGAGCCTTTAACTCTCAATTCTCTGCCTTAGTCTCCCAAGTTTCCAGCTGTGAGATACCATCCTGGGTATCTCCCCCATCTCTTAAAACATGCTTCAACTTCCCCCACCCAGAGTGGCCTACAGCCCAGCACCCAAGCAAGGGTGCCATAGAGGGGAAGGCATTGGGTGACTGTGGGATCTGTGTTTCTGGGAAGTGTTAGAAGTACTCACGTTAGGTAACTACTTCGCTGTCACTTGATTTCTCCCTGGGGCTACTTGAAGGGCTGATTCCTCTTCTACTTTCTCAGTTCCATGTCCTTGACTTTCTCCTAGGATCCTTCCTCTCAGATCTCCATCCCACAGGGCAGAAAGACCATGGGCCCTATCTGCCTGCCTTAGGTGTGGCTCACAGGTGCCAAGGTGTTAACACTTGGATAGCAGGTTCTTATCCTCCCATCTCTGTTTCCTTCCTGTCCAGGGCTCTGGTTATTTTCATATGGAGCATTGCCACCTCTCTATCTGATTTTTGAACGATTTCCATTTTTTCTTTCTGTGAGCTCTGGGCCAGCCTGGTCTACATAGTGAGTTCCAGGCTTGCCGGGGCTACTAAGTTTTTGTCTCAGAAACAAGCATGGGGTGGGGCACTCCTGAGAGTGAGGTTGTCTAGTGAGCTGAGGGAAAAGCACACACTCAGAAAGCTCCAGGCCATGGTACTAAGGACCCTTCACATAATGCTTACACATTCACCCACTTGAGAGTCTCTGTTTGTTGTATGAAGTTCAGGTGAGGAATGGCTCCGTACAGTTTTCCTGTTTGTTGGCTTCTTTGAGTTCTCCTGTCAGTCACCAGGCTCTGGGTTCTCATGTTCTTTAACACAACAATCCATTGGTCTTGCCTGCATTTCTTTTCTTCCTTTCTCTTCCTCCTCTTCCTCCTCTCTGCATACTACATAGCCCTGGCTGTTGTGAAACTATGTAGACCAGGCTAGCTATGAATTCACAGAGATGCTCCTGCCTCTGCCTCCCAAATCCTGGGATTAAAGCTCCAAGCCAGTACACCTGGCCTTTGCTTGCATTTTTCAAGCCACCTTTTATTCATGCAGGATTTTGTAATGTGTGGTGCTTTTGGTTCACTGGATTAGGAAAATGCTCCAAAATATTAATATACTTCATTTTACAAAAAAAAATGTTCATTAACATCACCACTGATTTTATCAGATAAGCCTTAAATTGT
This sequence comes from Cricetomys ansorgei, assembly GCA_026225945.1. Lineage (NCBI taxonomy): Eukaryota > Metazoa > Chordata > Mammalia > Rodentia > Nesomyidae > Cricetomys > Cricetomys ansorgei. The sequence goes on from JAMJFZ010001258.1 coordinate 15,661,795, forward strand.
GAGAAGCTGTCAAACTCTGTGCCATATGCAAGGTTTCCAATGTATTATTCTCCTTAAGAACTACTAAGGTCATTAACATAAATGCTCCTAAATGTCTTTTCCCATTCCCACCAGCACCGGTCCAGATTTGGGGTCCCACACCCTCACAGGAGTCCGGATCTGGCCTTCCAGCCCTAATCTGATCCCCTCTGCTCTGCTGTGGCCACCGCAGTAAGTTTCTGAAACAGAGATTTTCCTGTCCTGCTTGAATACAGCTCCTGACTCCGTATCACCCAGGAATCTAGACTCTCTGTGCCCGGCTGGCATTCGCAGCCTCCCCTGCACATTCTCCTCTCTACACCCCTTCAGGCCCGGCAACATCAGCCTGAACCCTTTCTGAACACTGTGGTCTCGTGTTTTCTGTAACTTTGGACTCTCTGTGTTTTTTGTATCATCTTCCCCTGCCACGAAGTACTAATGGGTCTTTGAACAGGCGCCCTGCCGCCTACGAGACGGATGTCTGCACGAAGCAGTAAGATCGCACTTCGCCAGGTCCCCCCACAGCGGAGGCAGCTGGGGGCCCGAAGCCCATACCCAAGGTCACCCGTGGGGCAGGAATGGCCTTGTGGAGCTCTGCGTTCCTCCTCCTCAGAGAGGGAGGCCTAGGATACCCAGGAACGTTCTCCATCGGCGCCACCGAGGTGCGCGCGCACCACCCGCACCCGCGGAGCCAGGCAGGGGGGTAGAAGAGGCACCACGGCGACCCCGCGCAGCCAGGCTGCAGGGGCGGAGCCTCCTGATTGGAGCGGGCACGGGCAGAGCCGCGGCGCGGCAGCTGATTGGCTGCGCGGGGTCAGGCGCTGTGGGCCGAGTGAACGCTAGTAACCCTGGGGGCGGGTGCTGACCGAGAGTAACCCCGGGGCGGGGCCCTTCTCCCTGGGTCTCCAGCGCGTCTGGGCCCCCGGGCCCGCCCACTGCCGAGAGGCTGGGCTCGGGGAGGAGACGGTTGGGACGTGAGCCTCGGAACTTAGGTTTCCACACCCACCTTCCTCCTGTCCTGGACTTCCTTATGTGGGAGTTTAATGGGAAGCGTGGCGACTGCAGAGGTGTTGGAGCATACATAGTAGGAGTCGCACGAGTACCTGTAGTGTGTACCTTAAAGATCCAGGGAATCTATAGCCCGCCCTAACCTGCTGTAGAAAAAGACAAGGCTGGACTCTGTAAGAGTCCTGGGTCGGACGGTCTGCGAGGACTGGCTTTTGTGGAAGGAAGGAGGAGAAGAGACAGATATGTGAACACACATATGTGAAAACTCCAGGTGGACAGTCATTGCTGGTGGGAATATAAAATGGTGCAGCCTCTATGAAAGACAGTTTGATGTCCCCACAAAAAGAAAAAGAATTACTATAAGAGCAATGAAATCCACTCGTGGTTACAACACAGGGAAAATTAAAGACAGGTTTTCAAATATTTGCACAGAAATACTCATAGCAACACATTTCACACTTACTGAAAGACGGAGACAACCTGTACACCCAAAAATAAAGGGTACTTCAGCTGGGGTACACATTAGAACCCAATATTGATCAGCAGAGGGGAAGGAAATACTGATAGAGGCCGCCCTTCCCCCCAAAAAAGACACTCTGAGAAAAGAGATCCACAGAATACCACAGGCCTGTGATCCCATTTCTGTGAAATATCACCAGTAGATAAATCCTGGAGACAGAATGTTGATTGTAACAAGGTATGAGGAGCTGAGTGCAGCTGGAGTTGGGGGACGCACTGTGGCAGGGGTGTGGGTTTCCTCTGGGAGTGACGAAAACGGTTTAGAACTGAAGGTGGTGGTAGCACATTATTAAGAATGTAATAAAGGTTTAATTTAATATAATTAATTTTATGCCACGAAATCCACTTCAGTTTAAGTGTGTGTATGTGTCAGAGATCACAGACTACAGGGGAATTCTGCTGCCCTCCAGAATTTCTTTAGGTAGAGGAAAGTATGGGGCCCTTAGTAATTCCGGGCCTGTCTCTGCCTTCCTCGGACATTTCCCTCATTTCCTCTCCTTGTCTGGAGATGTCCTTTTTGTGAGCCCTCTGTGACCTGGGTGTAGAAGTCTGGGGAAAGAGTGGCAGAGGAGCAGATCTGAGTTTTGCAAGGAGAGGAGTTTGGTTATTTGTGTCTCCAAGAGAGCCTCTGCTCCTTGTAGCCTGCGATCATTGCCTGACATGTTTATCCCTGTAAGTGTCCAGAGAGGCTAGTTGCCTGTGTCACAGATTTACCTAAAGTTACAGCAGGCTCCCACTTCCATGACGTTTCCCACAGTTTGTGGCACAAGGGGAACGGAAACACACGATATCATCTCATGATTTCGTTGAGTGTTGATGGTTTAGGCTCAAGGAGATTTTTCCTCTAAGAGAAAACTGGGGCTGGATGATGTAGCTCAGTGAGGAGCCCTTGCCTAGCATCTGCAAAGCCCAGGGTTCAGTCCCCAGTACCTCCTCTGCTCCCCTAAAGGAGAAAGCTGGCCTTGAGGAGCAAGAACTTTACAGGGCAGTGGGCTTCAGTTAGAAAATCAGAGAAGGAATACCTGGCTTTTCTATGATTTGGGAGTACAGCCTAACTCAGGTGTGACTGGATATCAAGACATTCGTGAGTCGGGTCCTTGAAGAACAAAGGGAGTTTATGCACAATGATCGCGGAAGTCCAGCCACCCACCACTGCCCGGCAGAGAGCGGGGCCACGCCCCCTGGCTTGCCAATTGGTTTAACTGGGCACCACTGGCAGGTAATGAGTCTATCAAGGCGCTCGCACAACTCCTTTGTCCTTTGCTCGACACAGGAGGCGAAGCCACAGTTCTGGAGACACACTATAGCAGACCCCTGACTCTCCTGCTGCTCTTCTCCCGGGGAACTCACCCACCATGTGAATCAAACTCAGCAACCGGGCTGCTGCCCATACAGTGAGATGACGCAACCTCTAGCTCGCTTGCAGCATCTGACGAGACAAATGCCATTGATGCCCTCATCGTGTTCTTCAGTCTGATGGACACAACATGTATTTCCCAATCTAAAGAAAGCCGTGTTTAGATCTGTGCCATGGCCTATGCCTCCTTTGCCAATGGAGAACAATCTGGATTTTTCCATCTGCTGCACCTGCCATCTTAGACTCCAGGTCAAAGCAACTGCTTGTCCACGGTGCCGTCTTTGTCTCTTTTGACCTTGAGATGGCAGACCACACAGCAGTGGGATTTAGAGAATACTGAGTGCTTCCTTCAGCCAAAGCCTTGTGTTTCATCAGTGCTTCCTTAATCTATTTGGGTTTGAATTAAACATAACCAAATACATAGAGTATGCTGGTTTCTTTCCAATAATTTAATTTAAAAAACGTTTATTTGTGTGACTTAGAAAGCCAGGTCTCTGTAAATGGCAAAGTGCCACCATCAAATTAAGTCTCAATGTGTATTATCTTCGATGTGGGGTATTCGGAATGACTGGCAGCTACTCAGAGAGTCCTGATTTCCTCCAGAGTGAGGACAACCCTTAGGTTAGAAAGTGAACAGCTGAGCTTGATCTAGTAGCTCTTGGAATCCAAGATGCTGGTCTGCAAGCTATGGCAGGAATACAGAGCTTCCACAAGATGTAAAGTCTGCCTCCACAGATCAAGAAGACAAAGCAAACACAAAACAAACCCATCTTTCCCTGCTGTGGCCAGGAAGCCTTCTTATTCTAGGACCCTGAGGACCCTCCCTGGACTGCTTCCTTTTCTCCTGTCAGCAGGCATCAGCATGCTTGGGGGTTCTTTGTTCTTTGAGGGCAGACATTTGTAGACAGGAATTGACTGCCTGGCCTGGGCTTCAAGGTAAGAACTGCTCTCCTGGGCGGGCCTCTGCGGTTGTTCTCTGCCCCTCCCAGCATCTCCATGTTGAGCCTTTGTGAGCAAACGATTCCTGGAGTCTTGACATTTCCCCAGGCAGTGGTGTCAGCTTGTGGAGTGTTTGATTTAATGCCAGAAGACTCTTTGTTTCCTGCTGCCAGAGTTTAACCTCACATTACTCTTAGGAAGGGCAGGTTACTGGACTATGACTCAGTCTAAGTGGATTCTACTTCTTTTTGATATTAAAGGTACAGGCTATGGATAAGCGGTGGGCCACAGAGGTCCCAAAACTTACCAAACAGTGCTGTCAGGTCGGTGGTGTGCACACCTTTAACCCCAGCACTTGGGAGGCAGAGGCAGGTGGATCTCTGTGGGTTCGAGGCCAGCCAGGTCTACATAGTGAGTTCAAGGACAGCCAAGGCTACACGGGGAAACCCTGCTTTGAAAAAAACAAAGACAAAACAAAAAACAAACAAACAAACAAAAAACAAGGAAAGAAAAGGAAACCACAAACTCACGTCAGTACAATTAGTTTGAGAACTGACAGCAAAGAAAATAATGGCAAAGTTTTTCATATGCCACACTGACCCATCTGAGTTATAATTCAGAGAGTGTAATTGGGATTCTAGAAAACTCAGGAGAAAAACTTCCACTTTCAATGCCGTAACCACCTTTTATAACTCTTTTTGTTCAACCTGTCACTCTAAACAGTCTGTTGTTTCATAAACCCATGTCACTCTGGCTGGCTGTGAACCCTGATCAACCTACCTCGGACTCTGGAGAGCCAGCACTTCAGGTATGCTCCACCGTGCCTGGCTAGGACGTCTTTTAATGTAAATTTTAATAATAGTTCATCACAGAGAAACAAACAGGCTTTTGAAAGGACCCAGCTTTACACTGGTTTCATCAGGACATCTAAACACTCACTCAGCAAATTCTCAATACCTGAATGTCTTCATTCAGAAAGTAAGGAGCTGCCTGCAGACCCTGTTTCTCAACTGCTTTATAGCCTCCCCAGCAATGGAAAGAGTGCGTAATCCAGCTCATTCTTTCTCTAATTCCAGTTATCTCAGCACCCTCCTGTCAGAGCTGAACACACAGAACATTTTCAGGTTCCAGACAACTATGTCATTCACCTTAAATTTTGGGTTGTCCCAACACTATCTTCTAAAATGCATTTTTTGGGTTGTGGGGGGCAGGGCCTCACTATGTAGCCCTGTCTAGCCTACAACTTGCTACGGGGACCAGGCTGGCTTCCAACTTACAGAGATGCACCTACGTCCGCCTGCTAAGTGCAGGCATTAAAGGCACCTGGCCTGCTTATGCTTTTATGGATGCCTGGAAATTGTATAGACAGATTATTACTGTGAGAACAGCAACCAATGTCATGAATGTAGCAGAGGAGAGAAGGAAAAGACAATGGATGAATTCTCAAAGCTCTGCAAGCCACTATTCCCGACAATTCTGAACACACCCAATCTGCAGTTTTCTTGCCCCGTGAGACACGGGATTTGCTTGCTGTCAATGGAAAATGAGATCCTTTCCCCGCAGAGACTAAAGTCTGCTTCTCCTTCATCTGCAGGCTGAGTTGGATGGAGACTTTGGTGTCTGCTGCTGGGCTTGAACACTGTCAACACCCCTTGCTGTCACAAGAGAGAAAGAAGTAGGCTGTGTGGAGAGGCCATGAAAGAGGCTTATTTCCAGCTCAAAGCCAACGTTATTTCTGAACTCTACCCCACAGGCTAACTCTCACCTCTTAGTATTTATCTGCTTTATACACAAGCTGAATGCCAAATAAAGGTCTTTTCTCTTTCTGCGTAGCAAAATGTGGGCTCTTGAAAATCAACAGGGCCTTTTCCAGAGATGGTGTTCCATTTCTAGCCTGAGGCTCAAGAGAGCTCAAGGGACAGGGTTATCAGAAGAGACCCTTACTCTTGAACTCCAGAGAGCTTTCCAGGATGATAACAGCCTAGGATGATAACAAGCTTTCTAGGTGATAACAACCAGACGTTTGGGAGATAGTGAGGGGGAGGGCAGAGGAAGGTGACAGGAACACAGAAACAAAAAACCAGTGGAAATAGACGAAAGAGAATGGAAGAGTATCTGCTTGATATCAGAAAGGTCAGTGTGAGCTTCCAGTATTGAGAGTTTTATCACTGTACTGTACTGAAATGGGCTAAGGTAATTGTCTTTAGCATCCTGGAACATTAAGCCCCTGACTAGATAATTTTTGGCATTGGAACCCAGGTGACTCTAAATTCAGCCTTTCTTGAAGCTTCCATCCCCAGTTTTCTTAATCCTGGCTAAGACAGCGACTCTGGACAGCCTCTTCCGGTCATAAGCCAGCCCCAGGGCAGCCATGCAGTCGATGAAGAACGTGGTGAAATTGATGTGCCAGCGGTACTCACTGGCAGAGTAGTCGTAGGGGAAGGCGTGGTGGTAGTTGTGGAAGCCCTCGCCTGGAAGGGAAGCAAGGAGAGCAGTTAGGGGCTCAGAGGTTGCTGCTTCCTGCTTTTTTTCACACTTCTATGCTACCGGGTACCTCAAACTTTGGAAAATCTCAATGTTCCCAGTATGAACCCACTATTTTCTACTCTAAAGTAACAAATTGCCATCACAGGCACTCAGACAAGGATTCCATGACCCTGGCCACCCATGACCTGTCCTAGAACCTTGTGAGAGGAAGGTTTCTATCAAAGTACTAAGGTATAAAGGAGAAACTCACTCTGTTAGGAAGAACTTTAAAACTGGAAGAGTCAGTGAAGAGGCTGATCAGAAAAGGAATGATGATAAGGTTCTTATAAAACTGAGTAAGCCACACACCCTTCCCCACAGCACTGATGCTCCCCTTAAGGGTGGCAAGCTCCAAGAGAATGGGCGACATTAACAAAGCGTCAGAAGAAAGGGAGTCTGGCCAGTGACAAGAAGATTCCCTTCGGCTGGGCTGGTTTGTAACAGGCTGCTCTGGCTGCTGATTCTCTCAGCCTTGACCCTTTGATGGGGGAAGGGAGGGCAGTGATGTTAAGCAAACCACTCTAGGTACTGGGAATTTAGCACCAGTGGTACAGTTCTCGATTCACACCCAGCATGCATGAAGCCCTGGGTTCCATCCTCAGGGTAGTATAAACCTGCCATTGTGCACACCTTAAATCCAAGCATTCAAGAGGTAAAGGCAGGAAGACCAGAAAGGAAAGGTGACCTTCAGGTACATAGCAGAGTTAGGGGCCATCCTGGGGTACATGAGACCCTGTCGCCCAAAACAGAACAAAGACCCAGACCACTCTTATAAATCTTAGAAATTCCCTCTAGCCCCCAATATTCTGAGACCTCTCAAAATGAGCTTTTCACTCTGATCTAAAGGCAAATAAAGCTGTTCTTGACTCAAGACAGTTTGCACAATAGATAAATGTGGAAACTCCACAAGAGTTTGCCAATTCTTGGCAGTATTAGTCTTTCTGAATCTATTCCAACACCAACAATACCCAGTGCTTATCAGTTTAGGGTAACTGACAGGCAATAAGAGAGGTAGTTGAACGAAAATACCCCCAGCTAGAATAGCAAATATATCAATCAATAAGCAAGTGAAAGAAATCTTGCCAAGGAAACGACTCTAGCCAGGGCTTCTCAAGGTATATACACCTGGTTTTCCACACTAGGGTGGTATAAAGTAAAAACATGCAAAATGGGGGAAGGTGCCTTCTAGAAACTAGGAAGGAGAGTCATAAAAACAATGACAACAAAACAAAAATATTTCCATAGTGTCATGCTTGAAGAATCTTGAAGCTTGTCGATTATTTTGCCTATATATTATAAAGCATAGATTTGTATGAAACACTAGGCTGTGGCCTCTCCAGCTGACCCTACTGTTCTGTGTATTCACCTCCTTCCCAAAGCAAGACAGCAGCAGCTCAGGTGACTAGAGAAAGGTAAATCAAAAGGCTAATGTAAATAGTGTTTGGAGATGGTTTGGGGACCAGACATGTACCTGACTCTGTAGGGGTTTCCCAAGATGGTGTCTTGTAGCAATACGCTGCTATGGCATCTCACCAAGGACAATGAGGAGGCATTTTTCATAGGTGTAAACTCTGCCAGACCTCAGCAGAGGGAACCACTGTACTGGCCAGCTCCATACTGGACAGTGGAACCACAAGCGTCCCAGCTCAGGTGTTTTATTGATTCGGAACTCCTCAGGTGTCCTACTGATAGCACATGCAGATCATTAGTAATCAAACATCCCCCACATAAATCCAACACCTGCAAACAATACAAAATGCAAAGACCTAGGGAGCCCCTCACCCAATAGTGCATAAAGCAATTATTTTATGCATAACTAAAAATAAACTTCTACAACAATTCTCCTTTTCTGTATAAGCAAATCCAAAAAAAAATTGCTTTATCAGTATAATGTAGGCACTGGGCCAACCCACAGACACCACGAGATCTTGCAAGGACCAGGGCATCCTGCAGTCTCCAGGGCATTCCACAAGTGGCCAGATATCCTGCAAGTACCCAGATATTCCAGAGGCACCGGGGCTTCTGCAGATACCTGGACATCCCACAGGTACAGGGCCTCCTACAGGTACCTGGACATCCCACAGGTACAAGGATTTCCCACAGGTATTTGGACATCCCCACAGGCACCAGGACTTCCCACAGGCACCAGGATCTCCCAGAGGTACCTGGACCTTCCTGCAGGAGGGAACAGTTGGAAACTTTTTGCAAATATTAAATTTTTGATGAGGTAAAGCCTTAAATGCCTTTTGGAGGATCATCCCAATGGGTTCCAGTAATATCAAGGGTTGGAACATTCACCTGTTTGGGGAGGGAAGAGTCGAGATTGGGTCTCAACATAGTCCAGACTGGCCTCAAACTTGCTAAGTAGCCAAGACTGGTCTTGAACTCCTGCTCCTCCGACCTCTACCCACAAGTTCTAGAATTACCAGCATGCACTGTCACACCTTGATAACACCTATCTTTGACTAGAAATTCATTTTTTTTCCATAGGAGTATAAGGTCATGTTGGCTTAACTGTCAGGGTCAAATCACAGATTCACTTGCCAGGTGCTGCTGCCAAGGCTATTGTTTGCATACCATTACACCTTCTTTCTTTAGCCTTTCTGGATCTTCAGTGTGTTGTCCCATTTCCTCCTACCACTTCTACTTACTGGATCTTATTTTCCTGAAGGTAGCCCATTGGGTATTCTTCATCAATACAGGCTGGTCCCTGCCCTGCTCCTCTCTTGTTTCTCTTAAAGTCTGCATCACTGATATTCCTAGGGAACCAATTGCCTATATCACTACACAAATGATGTCTCTGGCTTTTTGTCACTTAGAGTCACTACCTCCATCTCTGACACTGCCACGGGCTACTGGAGAATTCTTGCTGAGTGAGTTGACCCTAAGTCTCTAGGATTCCACAGGAAGGGCTTCGCCTGTCTTTACCCTTTCCGTCAAGCCCTGTATTTGCAGCAGAGGCACTGGTTCTGGCTTGTGCTCACTCCTTCTTTTGATGCTCTGTCCCTGCTCACCCACACTTAGTCTAACTCTGGCTGAGTTCTCCATTCATGAAACCTTTCTTTCATATCTCCGCTGAGCAGTCTACTCTTTGTACCTCTCAGTACAGACAACACTGCCCACCGCATTACGGCTGCTTGTGCGCTTGTTTCTTCTCCCCACTTCCCTCCCACCCTTGAAGGAAAGGGTGCAGCAACACTCACTGTTGTGTCTGTGTCTGTCCTTGTGAGGGACTAAGAGTTAGACAGATTCTCTGATAAGCAGACAGATGGGGAGAGGGGCCATGACAAGGTAATGAAGACATTAAACTTCCAAGATAGCTAGCTTCTTTATCTCCAAGATGGCTGGCTTCTTCCTCACCCTCCTGACCCGAGGCAAAAGCCCGCCAGCTCAATGAAAAGGCTTGAAGGGCTTTCTCGCACCGCAGGAACCCATTGCTATTGGACCTCTATGAGTTCAAAGCTGGATCAGGATATGTTTACACAACAGTTGTGGGCTAATCAGCCACCCTGTCTTAGTTTAAGCTGATCAACCCCAAATTAGGGGAGATGCTTCAAAGACTCCCCAGCCTTCCAGGGGAGACTGGGATTTCCGACTCTCAAGCCCCCACCTGCTCTACGGAGGGTCTCTCTCTATGTGCTTGCAGTAGCCTCACTCCCAATACAAGCCTTCCTTCACCCGTTGACTCTGCTGTGTGGGAGAACCCCCTTGCTGTTCCTGTCTCACTTGAGAATTCCCCTGCCTTTTTATTCTTTAACTGGCAGAAAAAAACAAACCTAGATGGCAATACTCAGTCAGCGTATATTTATTACACTTAATTGTTTGTTTGTTTTTTATCAAAATAGCTTAGAGAGAAAAGAACAGAGCAATAATCCACAAGTTATTAATCTGTTTGCTTTAAGGAGGTTTGAAAGGATGATTTTGGACAAGTGAGCCAAATAAATCCCTCAGGTATTGTTTTATATTTCCTAAGAGAAAAGGCCGAGACTATGAACCCCAGGTGCCTGGGGCCGCATCTCTGGTTCCATCTCCCTTCTCTCGCTTCCACAGAACATCACCAGTTCTTCAGCTTTCTGGTTTGATGTGTTCACCAAACCGCCCATCTCTTTGATGCTGGGTGTTTGTGTATAAGCAGCCAATCCACGGGGTAGGGGTGGGGCACACATAAACTTTTCTCCCCAGAGATGGCTCAGTGCGTAAAGGCACTTGTCACCAGGCTTGATGACCTTGATTTGATCCCTAGGATCCACACGGTAAGAGGAGAGAGCTATCTCCTACTAAGTGCCCTGTGACCTCCATGGGCACACTGTGGCCCCATGCTCCCTGACAAAAGAATAAATAGATGTAACTTTTAAAATTAAAGAAGAGGGGGCCAGAGCAATTGCTTAGCAGTTAAGGACCCTGGCTGCTCTTCCAGAAGATGCAGGTTTGATTGGCAGCATTCATGGGGTAGGTCCTAACCGTCTGTAACTCGGGTCCCGGGGGATCTGTTGCCTTCTTCTGACTCCCAAGAGCATCAGGCACACACATGGTGTGTGTACACACACGGCGTACATACACACATGCAGGCAAAACCCGCATACACGTAAAAACAAAGGTAAAAAGTGTTATTTAAAAAGAAAAACGACTCCAGGGAGTGCATTCCTATGAACTTGTGGAGGACACGGTGTTCTTAGGTCCACGCACAGCGCTTTTCTAAGAGAGACTGAGATGACTACTCCAAGACTAAGGGAGACGCTTTCCCGAGAGAATTCAATGCCAAGAGGTTTGCAAGGCCTCGAGACCTCCAGCTCAGCTGCATAAAGTCCTCAGGACTCTGGCCCCAAAGTGCCCTCCTGTCCACTTGTCTTTGAAGCTTATACAGAAAAGCAGCTCAAAGCTCCAGAGCACAGCTCTGCTACTTCACGAGAGTGGGTGAAGGGAGGAGGAAGGAGGGTCACTGCTCCAGACAGTTCTTCAAGCAAGATATGTGGGACTGGGTCCTAATGCATTTACTAAACCCTGAGCACAGAGGGTAGAAGGAAGGTGGCCTTGGGTCTTAGAGTGCCGCTCTGTTGATAACGATGTTGGGATCTCCGTCCTGATCTTTTCACTATTGTTGGATTACACTCAGCATGTAACTCATGCTTGCAACCATATTTTCAAAGGACCTCATGATGGTCTGGGCTCTTTCTGTAACCTCGGATATGAACCTCTGCGTTGTCTTATGTGTGGACAGGAAGCTGAGTGGTGCCAGCTGATTACCTTGTACGCCCTAGCAACGGCTGTGATGAGGAAGAGCCCCAGGGGTGGCTGCGTTTTGTGAGTTGGGCGGCCACAGGGTAAGTGAGCTGCTAATGCACCATCCGTGCAGAATAGCAGAAATCTGTCTCAGGACCAAGCATTTGAGGATTCATCAGCAGGCAGGTTCCGTATGGGGAGGGACAGGAGCACTGTCGCGTTCAGGGTGTCTTCTTTAGGTTTGGGATAAAGATCCCTGAACCAGAAGGATGCCAGGGTCCTGGGTGTACTCATTTCTTCCTAGTTGAAGCCATGGTTGAAATTGTATAGTGCCCTAGGACACACCTGTAAACAATAGACCTTCAGGGGCTCCAGAATTTAGTTGAAGTTGGAGACGTCACACATTGTACAAACTTCCCTGTGTCCTTCGCAAGCAGAGGTAAGAGTTTCTCAAACAGCCTTCTTCCCTCCGCTTCTTGCCTCTTGAATGTCATCCTCTTTTTTTGCTGGAGCCCCATGAAAGCCACAGAGTCAATATTTAAATAAGGAAAACTCTGGTCACATTCCCTCTGGGCTGGGCCAAAGCCCAAGGTGATTTGCCACCTCTGACCATGATTAGATAGAGATCATCACGCAGATAGGACCTGATCATCATCGGCCTGGGAAAACCTCAGTGGGGCTTGAACCCTGCAGCCATGGGAAGAAAGAAAGGCTTCGGAGCAAATGCGAGACCTCTGTTGAGCTTAGAAACAAAACAAAACAAAACAAAAACAACAACAATGAAGAAAACCCAACCATAGACAGTAGTTTCACACTGCGGGGCACTTTGGTCCAGTAACACTCTGATCTCAATTAGCCACATGTTGTCCTGATGTAAACTGGGACCACGATTCATGCACTCTGATGCCTGTGCTAACCGCAGCTCTAAGGCAATGTCTCAGGTCACTTAAATTGTTTCTCTCTCTCCAAGGGATGGACTGCTGGTGTCCACATGGAGAGTAAAGCAATCTCTCATAGCATGGTGTTCAGAGGGCATCGGAGAGGGTTCTGCCCTCGGTGTTGCCAGAACCAGTTCAGTTCTGCCCTCTGGGTTCTTCTAAGCAGCTGCAAACTCTAAGAACCAAACCCTTATGTAACTGGAAGTCAGGCAGGTGGGAGACCCAAATCATAACCGCCTGCCAATTTTGCACTTTTCTTTGGGCTACAACAAGAAAGAGGCCCTAGTCCAAAGCTGGGCGGTAGAGAAGGTCAAGCCATAATACCTGCCTGCGGTCCATCCGCTACAGAGATTTAGATCACACTTCTCTTGATCGTCATTCTCTCAGCCTAGCTGCTCACCAAATAATGCAGGCACAGGAGTAAGTAGGTCACCATTCAGGCTTTGTGTACCTACATTCTCTCCAAAGTCACAGCATGCACCCATCAGCAGAACACCAAAAGGTAGCAAGCACAGCCCTGGCTTACGGACAGTATTCTGTTCCCTGTCCTATCAGCAGAAATCGGCCAAGCACGGGCAGTCTGGTCAAACCTGGGACTGAGGCCTACAGGAAGGGGCTCTGGGAGATGAAAGCCCCCATCCTGGGAAGGAGGGGAGAGGTTGTCCATAGTCTGCTGCTCTGGGTTCGTCAGACTACTGATCCACCTCTGGGTTCTCAGAGGAGCTAAAGAACAGAGATGTTCCTCTCCATTCATCACAAATAGAGCGACACTTTCCGGTCTGCGAAGGGACGGATCTTCTACATCTGGCCTGTTCCCACCAGGGTCTCCTATGGCAGTGATAAAATGACTTAACTAAAACAAAGTGACATTTCCGCTCTAAGACAATGCCCTGTTGATCCTCACAGGCATCTGGGAAAATTGAAAAAAATCAGTGCGTGTGCTGGTGTGTCAGAAGGGCTCCACAAGACAAAGTTGAAATGGACCAGATCATCCCACTTCTAAGTCCAAAGAGGCCCTAAGTACTTTCCAACTGGCCAATCAAGTTTCCTACACCACTGCTCCCCAGGGGCAGGAGACCTCTTCTTGTCTTCTGGAGAACCCCTGGTTCTCTGCCACACAAGGGCAGCGAGTGGTCCTGGGTCTGTAGAACCCCACTTCCCCCTTTCTGATCCAGGTGTCACGGGGTCAGAGGTGGAAACCTGGAGGTCTAGGGAGCAGCTGTGCCAAGAACCCACACCGTGGACCCCCAAGGGACTAACTTAGGACAGGTGGCTGACAGGGTGACAACTGTCTCTCTCAGTCAGTATCTTGAAAACAAGGGCTGCTAGAGGCTCTGTTCTCTGACCCGACCCTGCCGAGGGTCACAGTGAGCACAGACGTCAGAAGGCACTCAGTCCTTGCTAACTCTTGGCCTCATTAGAGGCAGGCAGGAGCAGACTAGTTGAGCAATGGAACATGAAACATTTTGCAGCGCTGTTTCATTTTAAGAATGTTGCGTTGACCGCGTGTGCTGCGCCCCGGAGACCTAATCCCATAGCAAAGCTATTCACCTCTCCACTTGAGTTATACAAGAGCCTGCTTCCTCCACTTCCTCCAGGGCAAACCAGCTGGGTCTGGCCAGTGGGTGAGGTCCAAATGGTTTCGTGGATGACTGCCTACTGTTCTTTCCTCTTCAATGGCTTTTCCTTATCAGTAGTCTCCTCTTGCTCTGTCTTCTGGCTAAGCTCAAAATGGCAGTTGGTTCTCATGACTCTCAGCTAGGGACTCCATTCTTTGTAGCAGGCAGAGCTGGGACCCGCAGCCAAGCAAGCAAATCACACAACAAAGGTCATTCAGGGACAGCTGCCGCTCTGTCATAGGTGTACCCGCACAAAGGCTCTGACACTTGGGTTCAGGAATTGCTCCCCAATACCCATGTTAAAAGATCCCTCCAGGGGGGCAGCCTGACACTCTTGCATCCCAATTCCCTTAAGTCTCTATTTCTAGCCTAACTACTTTATAAACCAAAGAGAAGTATGTAGGAAAACCTGAACTGAGAAGGGCCACTGCCCTGGGTCAGAGGCTACCCCACTGAAGGACAGCAAGAACACTGAGGTACCGCCTCAGGACACCGATTTTTCTAGAGCCAGGTGTAAAGCTTGCAGGTGGGAACCGTGTGATCCTGTACAGAGCTTCCCATGCAGCAGAGCCGTGTCTCCCTCCACCCTGGAAGTAGCCTTGTTAACAGCCCACATGTGTCTTCTGAGTTCCATGGATCTTCTCTGAAAGACGGGTGGTGGGAGGTGTATTATTCCATAGCAAGGCCATGAAAGGAATCCACACTCACATGTTATTAGTGGCTCAGCACGTACACTATTGAAGGCTTGCTTGTTCCGAGTTAATTCCCCAGCCCAGGGGGCACCAGGAGGAGTACAGAGGTGATGCCAACAGTCACTAACTTGACGCGGTGTCCTGAGTCCTGAACCTAACTGTCCAGAGATGAACCACTGAGAGGGAAGTACAGGAGATGACAAGGGGAGAGGTGACAAGCTCAGGGATGAGGCTGGACAACCTCAGCAGAGGGGCAAGACTGACCTCTGCAATGACTTTGTCCAGCTCCCTGTACGACCTACTGACTGGAGATGAAATGTAAGACAAATGTCTGAGGTGCTAACACCCTGTCTCTCTACAAAACACAATTTAAGGATTCAATCCCCATCTGGGCTCATTGGCTTTGGGGTGACAGACATCACAGATTGCTTCTCCACCAGCATAACTCCTTTCTTCTGCTCTTCAGGTCCTAGAGGGAGGCACCGTGGGGAGCGGCGGTGTCCTGTAGGAACTGAGATCTGCAAGGAGCAGAATGAGACAGAAGGAGAGAGCAGATACAAGGAAGGAGGGGAGCACTTTGATTTGTAATGCAGCTGGACGAAGGAGGAAGCACACACCTTGACCCTGGGGGTGAACCTCAATATAAAGGCGCAGAAGAGTGCGCTGAGACATTAGCCGTCCTGGTAGCAAAGGCAAACCCCGACGGATATATAAACATACATGCTTCTTTCTGTGGTTGCTGCCCACAGGCTTTACTGATGCAGAGCTCTGTCACCTACCTTACCCAGCCTGCCCCCCTCCAACTCACCTTCCCCATTGTTCCTGTTGCAACATCGCAAAATATCCTCTGAAATCAGACCATCAGAAAAGCAGTAAAAACCAAAACAAAAAGCCCAACATGCTTTGCGGTGTCTAGAGACATGTTAGTTGAAGGAATTGGGTTTTATTCAAACCTGGCCTGGAAGACAAGGATTCTGTAAACCTCATTATCTCCACATTGAGGGAGCTTGGTGATTTAGAGCGTCACCGAGGAGGTAGGGGGGATTAGGGTGAGACAATGGGCGGGAAATCTACATCCTGGGCTCTGGAGTCAGTCAGCGGGCACACGCGTGGCGCACACTGAGGAGGGAGTACCTATGCTAAAGTTTATACCACAGAAAATATTAAATAAGCGTTCATTTGTACATGATGCAAAGGGTGATACGAGGATGCGAAACATGTCGAACTGCACCGACAAGGTATAAATTCAAAACGCCAGCAAATGCAGACGAGCCAGACACTTAAACCTAATTTTACAGGGTCAGCAAAGCGTTAGCACTCACAGAATATGCAGCAACTGTGACGGACATCTCTATAGTGTTATATTTCGATTTAGAAGCAGCTAAACCATTAGCAGCTCTTACAATCAGGGCATTAAGGCCTATGTAATGAGATGGGATTTTGATTTACCCTGTGACTCCACAGCAGCAGGTACAGACAAAGATTTAATGGGCCATTGAAGGAAAATTACAGTTATTACCAGGATGCTCAACTCCCCAACTGAAAATTCTTCAGGCGTGTTTCCGTCTAAATTAGAGGAGGTAAGGAAGGAAGGGAAGCCCAACTCCTCTTTAAAGACACCGACCGGAACCAAAGAAAGAAGAAAAACAGAAATGCTATTCACAGTTATAAACCAAGAGATAAAAGCAAATCCCCACAGGAAATCCTGGCACCAGAAAAACCTACTGGAAAGCAAGACACGAGGACACATGATAGCGACAAGACATCAACAGTCTCAGCCTGAATAGCTAGGAGCGTTAGTGAGAGAATCACATTGGTCACACGGACGCCCACAGTTGATCTGACTACCAGAGCGGTGGCAGCAGTGATACTGTCAGAACCTGTGCAGTAGCCAAGAGAAAGGCCAACACCAGAGACCTCACCTGCAGCGGTGACATCTGTGTTCCAACACTCATATTCTGGTTTGACAAAATGTGATGGGGTTGTCAGCCATGTTTCCTCCTATGCTCAGTCATCATATGCTTATGATGTTATGATCAGAAGTTTATTTTTAGTTATGTGAAGTAATTGCTTTATGCACTGTTGGGTGAGTAGCTGTCCAGGGCGTTCT
Source organism: Cricetomys ansorgei (assembly GCA_026225945.1). Classification (NCBI taxonomy): domain Eukaryota; kingdom Metazoa; phylum Chordata; class Mammalia; order Rodentia; family Nesomyidae; genus Cricetomys; species Cricetomys ansorgei. Next base: position 15,678,741 of record JAMJFZ010001258.1, read on the forward strand.
GTATTGTCTGCAGGTGTTGGGTTTCTGTGGGGGATGCTTAACTGCTAATGATCTGCGTGTGCTATCGGTAGAACACCGGAGGAGTTCTGAATCAATAAAACACCTGAGCTCAGAGGCTTGAGGTTCCACTGTCCAGTTAAGCGCTGGCTAAGACGGTGGTTCCCACTGTTGAGGTCTGGCATGGCTTCCATCTATGAAAATGCCTGTCTCTCTTGGTGCGTGACACAGCAGCATACGACTACACTCATGCCATATCATGGTGTCACCATGGCTACAACACCTCATCTATTTTCCCCACAAAGCAGTGTCATTATTATTGTTCATCTGCTGGTAGTACACCTGCATCTGCTACTAGCATGGTCTCGAAGTCCGTAGGTCAGCATATAGAGAATACTGTTGGAAAGTACTAGCCAGATCCTTTGCGTGATATAAACTCTTACGGAGACAAAGCATTTTACCAAGTTAACAGATGCAACATGACACATAGAATACAGGGTATAAACATGCAGAAACCAGCTGTACTATACATAATCTGTAAAGGTATACACACACACACACACACACACACACACACACACACACATATATATATATATATATATATCAGGATAGCACATAAACAAGGAAATGGTATATGTATGGTCATTATCAGTTCGTTACACACTTAAGGATATTATCCCCTCCATAGGTTCGGTAGCTATGACAACTATACACACATAGGAATATGGCAGACTTGATATAGGTAATATGTCATAAGTCAGTCACTGAAGTAAAGGTTTATAGTTGTACTCAGGATCAATACTTGGGTTATTACAGATTCAAAATGTATAAAGTTGATAAATGCTATTAACGTAATGATGGATGAAAAACCCTACCTAGCCTTATGTGCTCAGAAGATGTTATACAGAGGTCTGCCTGTATCATGATATATGATAAAATCCAGGAGATCCCAGGACACATTGTAACAGGGCCCTAGCCCTTAGTAGGTCCCTGAGACCTTAGCACAGCTGCCTCATGATGGAACCGCCATTCAGGCTGTGTGACTCAGCCCATAGACAGCACCACCAGCCAGAACTAAAACAAAGACCCAATCCATCAAAGTTCATGCAGCTCTGGGAAAGTCTCAAAATGTACCAACCTCGTCTTTTAGCTTCTGTAGTTCCGCTTCTGGCTAACCGTTCTTGTTAACTGAAATATATCAGCCCAGAATATGGTTTTTGTGCTTATTCTGAGAAAGGCTGGGGCTACACTGGACTCCTGAACACCCAGTGTAGTCGCCAGCCAGCTAATAAAGACTTTCTATTGACTTAAACCCATGTGTGAGTAGTCTTCTTTGGTGATACCGGTCCACAACAACACGTAGACACAATTATTGAAACAAACCAAGAGGCACTCAAAATAGCATCTGCCCTCTTCCACAAACAGCTGGCAGATGTAAAGAATTCAGTTGATCCCTGAGAGCAGTTACAGGACTAACTACAAACTCAGCTGCAGAGCAAAAGGTACTAAAGACATCCATACAAAATACACAAAGTCTAAACAAATCCCTCAAAACACGCACACCAAGTACAGGCTCACGGTCTGACGGGAACCCTCGGGTACAGATTATGACTGGCTAATATAACTTTCCCAGTGCATTTTGGCCCTATTTAAACATTGCTCTTATTGTTAGTAATTATATTTGAACCTTCTCTGCTTAAGACGTGCCGTCAGCCTCTGTAACACATTTTGTAAAAGGAACAATGTGATTTTTCTCAACGCAGAAACGAGTTCCTGATCTCAGGGGTCAGAGAGTGGATTCTGGAGATAATGGGGTGCCCTGATCTACGTTACTCCATATTGTATTTAAAAAGTAGCTTTCAGGCTGTGCCTTGCCCTAAATGGCTGCATTTCATGAAGCAGCGCTTTCTTCCCATTTCAGTGTGAGCGCTGAGACACGGCTGTACATTGGAGCAGGTTACCGTCTCTCCTCCACAAACTGTGACACAAACTGGCGGCCAGCTCATTCACACAGGTCAGATAGCACCACCTCTGAACTCACAAAGGTCAATCAGGAACATACAGACACACAGGCAGATGAAAACCATACCAGAAAAGCCAGGCCTGTGAACGTATTGAACACAGCAGACCAACTAAGATGCATTCTCTCACCTAGACCACATGGTAGGAGGGTTGCCTCGTCTATGAAACCCACGGGATGCCCACCAACCCGTCATCAGACTATTTGGTCTGTGTCTCTCAACATCACAGGCAACAAGACTTCAAATGTATCCCCGGGTTTCAACTCAGCACACTCTCCCTGCTTGAAGTGGCTTACTTGGACTGCCATTCACCCAGAACAACAACGGGCACCCCTGCACCCCGAACAGTGTGGCACCTATATATAGCTATATCTCGCTGTGTACAATCAGTTCAGGTTCTGAGACTTACATTAGTAATTAAGGCGACAATAAAAGAACCTGGGACCCTCTGGGGAGGTATAGCCCACAAAGTCGGCATAGCTTACATATTTGTCGCTGCTCAATAACTTCTGACACCGTGGAAAGACACAAACACATCTGTCTACATAGTCAACTCACAACCCTGCGCGGAAATGTCTTCAGAATTGTCAGCGTTGGTTATAACAGAAGTACAATTTTAAGTATTAGCATAGAGTTACTGGGTAAATGAGTTTATTGCCTCTTAGAGGTTTAGGGTCATAAAGCTGTAATTCCAGCTCAATTCCATTGAGCAGAAACACAATGAAAACTAATTTCTTTGTGCATTTCACTTATGGAGACAGGAAGGAGATGTAAAAATACCTTTAACTTCTTATTCCCTTTGCTTCTGATACCAGATAATATACAAAAAAAACTGAGTGCAAATGATGACAAGCCTTGTTTTCAAGGAGAAATTAAATCATTTCCCTTTAAAAATTACTTATTTGTTGAGATTATAATATAATATAACTACATCATTTTGCCCTTCCCTCTCCTCCCTCCAAATCCTTCCATATACCCCTGCTAGCTCCCTTTCAAATCATGGCCTCTTTTTTCATTAATTGTTGTCATATATGAATACATATATGTATATACATGTATATTCCTAAGTACATAAATACAACATGCTCAGTCTGTATAGTGTTACTTGTATGTATATCTTTAGGGGCTGACCTATTGGTATTAGATAACCAATTAGCACGTTCTTCCCTGGGGAGGATTATATCTCCTGCTCTCAGTATTTCCTTACTGCCTCTAGTTTTTTATCTAGGGTTGAGGCCTCATGGGCTTTCCTTCCTCCACGTTAGCCTGTCTGTTGTTGTCATCTTTGTTCAGCTCAGGTTCGAGCCGTCACGTTGGTGAGACTTTACGGGTGTTGCTTCTGACATCACTAGGAGACGCAATCTCACAGCAAACTCCCTGATCCTCTGCCTCCTACAGTCTTTCCCCCCTTCTCCCACTGTGTGTCTGTTGGGGAAAATAATTTCTTAATGGCGAGCAGTTAGGTGGAGAACTGGAGAAATGTCTCGGTGGTTAAGAGCGTTTACTGCTCTTGCAGAGGACTCAGGTTCAGTTCCCAGCAGTCACGTGGCTGGGATCACAACTGTCTGCCAACACTAGATCCAGGGAATCTAATACCCTCTTCTGACTTCAGCAGACTTTTGCATGCATGTGGTGGATAGACATACATGTGTGCGTACATACATGCACATGCACACACACCAAATAAATACACTAATTTAAAAAAATGAGTAGGTAGGTAAATGGAAAAAAGAAAAACTGCCGGGAGGTGGTAGCACTCAGGAGGCAGAGGCAGGCAGATCTCTGAGTTCGAGGCCGGCCTGGTCTACAGAACAAGTTCCAGGACAGTTGGGGTTACACAGAGAAACCCTGACTCAAAAACCAAAAACAAACAAACAAACAAAACATAAACATTTATAAGTGAATTGTTTGTACTTTTACATTCTATTTAGTTAACTTGTGATTTAAAAGTTATATTAAAAATAAGAGCTCAGAGGAAACTAGTGGGTTGTTGCTCACTGTTTTATAGGCTTTCAGATCCTGAATCCGCCCATGTCTCTCTAATCCAACAGTGTCCCATAAAATATCTGCGAATATGAGCTACTCCAGTCCTAAAGCCCTCTGAGCTGGGGCTGGGCAACCAGATATAAATTTAGGGAGCCACTCCCCAGTCTGATGTTTGGACCACACACACAGGATTCACCAAAATGTATCATGCATAAGCAGAGACATTCAAATCACAAACCAGTATGAAAGGGAACAACTTGTTCATCAGAATAAGAAGCCCAGTCATGGGACACGAGTTCATAGAATTGCTACCAAACCACAATGCCATCACCCATGCTCAAAGCCACACTGTCAAACTGAGACTTTAAGGAAGCAGACAGATTCCCCCAACAATCTACCTTTCACTTGGAAATAGGAGCTTGCAGTCCGCTGCCTGGTAAGGAAGTCTTTTATTGTTAAACCCTGACAGTCATATCGCCTGAAGTCATCTGGTATTTTTTGTTTCATGTTAAACAAACAAATCCAACCCCCCAAAAACGAACATAAGATTCTGCTCTTGGCCGATAAGAACTTTCACAGTATTTTGAAGAACAGGGGCTGTTCCAAACATAAATTGTAAATTAAGGTCAACTGTAATGAAATTTGCTATAATTTTTTATTTTTAACAAACTTAAGAAACAAAATTCTTACCACGAATATGCAAAGCCAAGACTTTGACCCTTAGAACCCAAGTGAAAAAGTATGCTGTCACATGCCCTTAAACCTGATGCTATGAAGTTGGGGGACAGACAACCAGGCTAGCTCAGGGCCAGTGAGAAAGGTTGGGGCAGTCACACAGCAGGAGAGAAACCATGATAGTGCCCACCACGTAAGTCCACCATTCTCCCAGGTGCACAGACAGAGAAACACAGACATAGGTGTAACCTGACTTTCTTTTTTTCTTTCTTTTTCATAACACTTCAATTTTTATTTTTACTAGTTACTTGAGTTTCACACAGTGTATCTCAATCTTACCCTCTTCCCATTCCTCCCTAGTTGATCCTCCCACCCCTGTGCTCTCAAGAAAAATAAAAGAAAATAAAATTGAGTCCAGCTTGTGTGGCAGGGGTATGGATCACAGGCATCACCATGGTTTTCGGAGGCAGCAGGCTGCTCTGACCATAGACATGCACCTGGCCAACATTAGCCTGAGATCAAGCATGACCAAGTTCAACCTGAAGTTCAGCCCCATTACCCAAACATGCAGGTACCCAGGAATCATGCAGACATCCGGGCATCCTGTAGGCACCCAGACATCTCACAGGCACCCAGGCCCCGCAAGAATAACTTGCCTTTCTAGTGAACACTCAGGGACAGGGACAGGGATAGTAATAGCATTGCCCAACCCACAAAAACCCAGGGCGACAGATTAGTACCGTGAGGATCTGTGGGTGCAGGTACAGACACACATTGTGTTCTGTGTGCTAACATGGAACCATCACACCCAAGGTCTGGGCACACTCTGGTCCCCATTGGTTCCCATTCTCTTGCCCTTCCAGAACACAGAGAGACAGAAGGGGATTCTTCTGTTTACCCACTGGAATTTTGTTGAACCTTCTGTGATCCTAAGAGGTGGTTACTACATGGAGAAAAGCAAGGCAGAGAAATCAAAGAACTCACCTATCAGGCTGACAAGATGGCTCAGTAGGTACAGGAACTCCCTGCAAAGCCTGATGACCTGAGTTACATCCCTGGCACCTACATGGTGGAAGGAGAGAATTGACTCCAACAAGTTGTCCTCTGACCTCGAAACATATCCTACAGCTCGCATCCTCATTCCCCTAATTTTTAAAACTGTGCGTTGTCCTAGTTATTTTGTCAACCAGATACAAGCTAGAGTTATCTGAAAAGAGAGAATCAAAACTAGGAACAATTCTCCTATAAAATCGGCCTGTAGACAAGATTCCTCCATGGCCCAGGCTTCCATTTCTACCTTCAGTTCCTGCTCTAACTTGCTTTGATGACAGGCTATGATGTGGACGTGTAAGTGAAATAAACCCTTCCTTCCCTAAGTCGCTCTGGTAAATTAGCACAGCAATAGAAACCCCAACTAAGACATATGCATATGGGTGTTTTGCCTGCATGCATGTCCATTGCACACCTGATACCCACAGAGGCCAGAAGACAACATCAGATCCTTTGGGACTAGAGTTAACAGACAGTTGAGACGTGTGTCTGGGAAGCAAACCCTGGTCCCCTTGAGGTGTGACCAGTGTTCTTAACTACTGAGCCACATCTCCAGCACCAAGTGAATGTCATTTAAAAAAACAAAACAAAACAAAAACTCACTCATGTTTACACCAACACATTTGTAGTGCAGACTCAGACTGGGGTAGAAAGATTGCAAATTCAAGACCTGCCTGGGCAACTGAGTCAGACCCTGCCTTATAATTTGAAAAATAAATAAATAAGAAGCCCTGGGGAGATAGCTTAGTGGTACAGTGCCTGCTTGGTCTGTGTGAGAACCTAAATTACATACCTAGTATTGAGAAAAATTTCACAAGTAAATCACCCTTCCCTTCTGCGTGCTGTAGTTGTATGTAGTTTGATACAAGCTAGCGTCATCAGGGATGAGGGAGCCTCAGTTGAGAGAATCTCTCCATAAGATCTGGCTGTAAGCAAACATAGTAGAGCATTTTCTTAATTAACAATTGATCCAGGACGGAGGGCCCAGTCCATTGTGGGTGGTGCCATCCCTGGGCTGGTGGTCGCAGTTCTGTAAGAGAACAGTCTGAGCAAGCCATGGGGAACAAGCCAGTGAGCAGCACCCTCCATGGCCTCTGCATCAGCTGCTGCCTCCAGGTTCCTGCCCTGTTTGAGCCTTTGCCCTGACTTCCTTCAACGATGAACTATGATGTGGAAATCTAACCCAAATAAACCATTTCCTCCCCAACTTGCTTTTGGTCATGGTGTTTCCTCACACAACTAAAACCCCAACATCCGATTTCACTCTGTCCCTTTCCTTCCTTTTCTCCTCTTCTTTCCTTTGTGACATAACATCTTCATGTTGGTGGACAAAGGTGCCTAGAATTGGGTCCTACGGTGTCCTACGGTGTATATAGCTGAGGTGCCTCTGCAGGGGACTGCCTGGCACTGGGTGCGGGAGCTGGAGTGTGGTAAAGCAAAACACCCACAAAGAGAGACTGCCCGGAGTGCGGTGTTGAACTCCAATATAGTGAAGAAGATAAACATTTAGTGAAAGGGATTTTTAATAATCTCCAGGAAACTCCTTTCTGGAGAGGGCTAAAGTTTGGGGGGGCAGGTCAGCTCTGCCCACATCACTACTTATGGCTCTAGAACTCTGACCAGTGTGAGAATTCTAAACCAAGACCTAAATCTTCAAGGTTATGGCAATACGTTAAGGCAAAAGGAAAAGGCACACCTTCACCTCGTATTTAAGAGTGTTATTAGTTTGCTTTATAAACCCAGGTAAGGGGCTGGGGAGATAGCTCAGTGGAAAAAGTGCTTGCCACGCAATTATGGGGACCGGAGTTCGGATCCCCAACACCCACATAAAAGCAAGGCTGAAGCGGAAGCCCATCTGTAGTCCCAGTGCTCAGGAGGCTGATTCAGAATTCCCAGGCAAGCTGCTAGCTTAATTGATGAGCTCGGGGTGGTCAGCGAGACCCTGCTTCAGGTAAACGGCCTGTGAGCCTGTGGTCCTCGCTACTAAGGCCAGGCTAGCTGTAGCCGGACAGGCAAGTATTCTGACTCTTGCAAACCGGGTGACCTCAGCCTGGACCTCTCCTGAGCTCGGGCGTGCTCTCCCGCGTGCTCTCGCGCGACCCGATCGTCCGAGCGCTTTGCTGAGCTGGCACTCTGCCGCCTACGTGACCGCCTCGCCCTGTCTGTTCAGTTCGATCGCGCCACCTCCGAGGCAGCGGCGGACCAGAGACCACACCCAAGGTTTCTTCTTGGCAGAGTGCGAGGCCTGCGGTGGGAAGACCGCATCCCAGAAGCTCTTCCCAGACTCCGGGGCAGGGGCGGGGCGGGGGCGGGGCGGGGGCGGCGGCTCCTGATTGGACCGGGCGCGGGCAGAGCCGCGGCACGGCCGCTGATTGGCTGCTCGGGGTCAGGCGCTGTGGGCCGAGTGAAGCCGAGTGACCCTGGCGCCGTGAGTGACGGGCAGCGGCTTGGGCCGCTCCCTATCTTGGCCTGGGTGCGGGCTGGCGGAGGGCCAGGGCGGGCCTAACGCCCAGCCGCCGCCTTCCTCCCTCGGGGCGCTCTGGGAGGTTTACTGGGGGATTCAGTCTGCACCGAGTGCCGGGGTTGGTGGGACCGTAGTTTTACTGAAGTCCCAAGCATGCTTGAGGTGTGTGCCCTTTAGTGACTCCTAACAGGTTGCAGCCTGTCCGCCCTGCTCCTGAACCACTTCCAGTTCTGGAAAAGGCCAGGCAGGAGGCTCTGGCTGATGACACTCCTGTTACTTGGGGTGCAGCTTCTCCCACCCAGTGTCCCAGGTGTTAGGGGTCTGTGTGTGTGTGTGTGTGTGTGTGTGTGTGTGTGTGTGTGTATGTGTGTGTGTGTTGGGGGCTTTCCTGTAAGGAGGAGAGGCATATGTTTATTTGAAGACTCGAGTGCGATGATTAAACATTGCTGGTGGGAAGGTAAAATGGCTGAGATACTGTGGAAAACGGCTCGTGGTGACCCTACAGAAAGTTAAACAGACTCACACACGAGCATATTGCTCCTGGATGTGTACCCAGATCGAATGAAAGCAGATACCCAAATGTTTGTACGCAAATATTTGCAACACTTTTCACACTTGCCAAAAGGTGGAGAGACGGCTCAGCTGTTTGTCCGTAGATGAATTGGTACACCTACTGTGGGTCACCGGGAATATGACCACTCCGAGGTGTGGTTGGGGGGACGGTGTTTAGTGTAGATCTGAGGGCGAGTACAACAGAGCCAACTGCAAGAGTCCCGAGCAGGGAGAGACAGTAGGAGACTAAACATGTCCAGTAGACTAGACCAGGCCAACGGAGTGGGGAAAAACAAGAGAGAGGGAGCCAAGAGGACCAAGAGAGGGAGGTCTAAGAGCCAAGAAGGCAAAGAGGGTACATGTCCAAAATGGCAGGGTTATATAGGAATGAGAAGCTGGAGGAAGGAAGCCCACCCGGCTGGAGAAGTTTAGGGTAAGGGGTGGGGTGAGGAAAGCCTAGAGGAGCCACAGGTACAGAGGGAGCCTGGAGCCAGCAGGCACTTTGGTAGCTAATAGACACCACAGTTAGCCATTTGTCCTGGGTTTTCTTTGGAACCAGACACTACTGGATTTTGCTACCCAGTAGGTGATTGCCTAACACAAGGTTCTGGGAATAGGAAGGCAGACGTGGGTTGTATTGTCTAATCCCATTTCTGTGAAGTATAAGGCAAGTGCATTCAGACAGACAGCACACTGGTTGTTGCTAGGAGTGGAAGCCGGTTGGCTTGTGGGTGAGAAGATTAGATGCCACTGGTGAAAGGTTGTAAGAGTTTTAGGTGATGAAAATGTTTTAGGGAAAAAAAAATGGTGGTCACACAATGGAATTGTTCACGTTGGGCCATTTTTAAATTCTGAATTTCCACTTTAAGTAGGTGTAGGAATATGTGAAATAAATTTCACAATCACTTCCCTCCTTTATCTCATTGTCTCCTGTGGCTCACAACAGTTGTTACAGCTTGGCCTGGCCTGCCCGGGTTACTCACTGTTTCTCTATGAGAGATGGCCCAGAGGGAGAGGATGTTCTTTCTGACCAGGTCTTCCCCTGGGCCCAAGGCCAACATGAGTCAGCACAGCACACACTGCCCCCTGGGGAGCTCTCTGGAGCTTGAAGAAGCCCAAGTGGAAGAGGTGGGGTGGGGGCAACTGCCTCTAGTGATCCCAGAATAGAATCTCAGCTCTTTGTATCCTGGAGCCTGTGGCGTTTGCACCAAGGTCAGTGTTCACAATCAGAGCTTTAGTGCCACAGAAACCAAACTACGCTTGCAGAACAGACATGTCCCCTGTGGCATTTCTCTTTAGTTTGTCATGGAGACAGTGTAAAGAACTCATGAAATCTCTGCCTCACTTTACTGACTACTGACCAGAAGCACAAAGAGACATTTCCAATAGATTAAGACACATTTGGGAACCTCAGAACTGTACAGGAGGTTCAAGTGTTGTAGGAAACTTAGAGAACAATGTCAGGTTAGTGTCTATGTGGTTTGAGGAGGGGAGGTGTTTAAAATCAGGTGTGGTTAACGTTAGGATGGGCTGTTACAGAATCTTGGGCTTGATGTACTGGGCACGGATCAGGCCAGCTTACCAGTTCAGACGGTGCTGGATCAAGGGCAGCCTGAAAAACCGGAACACGCACACACTGTATCTTGAGTTCACAGGGCCGAACTGGCCAAATAGTTTATTCTCAGATTTTTTTACACTTCCCCACCAGAGGCATGCGTGCGGTTTCCGAGGCAACGATCACAAGGGGCAAACCAGGTGTGCTTGCAAGCACAAGGTTAATGATCACAAGGTAGAAGGCATAGGTACAGTCACATGGTTACAATCAAGGTAAATCAAAATATATACAAAACATTATTGTTCTGTAGTTAACCCTAAAGCCATCATCCTGCTTTGTGAGATTAAGAAGAAGGTCTCTTTCAAGTAATCTTTGACCTCCTTGAAACGAGCTGCCTCTGGGCTTGTCTTTTTACAACTTAGCCTTGCTCAACAGCTGTCTCAAATGAGGTTTAGCCAAAGGCACACAGCAGAACTTGAGCTCAAGGTCAGGGGGCTCTCCACAGGCACAGGTTCAATCGTTGCCAGCCTGGGAGGAGGGCCATGCCACCAGGCTTTGCCTTTGGCTATAACTGGGTGTGCTGGATAGTTTTATGTCAACGTGACACAAGCTAAAGTCATTTGAGAGAGGACAGCCTCAGTTGAGAAAATCTTTCCATAAGATCCAGCTGTAGACAGGCCTGTAGGACATTTTCTTAATTAGTGATTGATGGGGGAGGGGCCAGCCCATTGTGGGTGAGGCCATCCCTGGGCTGAGCAAGTGAGCCGGTGAGCAGCACCCCTCCATGGCCTCTCCATCAGCGCCTGCCTCCAGGTTCCTGCCCTGTTTGAGTTCCTGTCCTGACTTCCTTTGATGAAGAACTGTTATACGGAACCTGCTTTTGGTCATGGTGTTTCATCACAGCAATAGAGACTGTAACTAAGACACTGAGTATCACTATGAAGCAGTTGGCTAGAAGGCAGATTCTGGGGTGTCCTCTATTCCACATCCAGGATAGCCAGGAAGCAAAGCTGCAGTCCTAGAGACACACCGCACCACCACCTTCACTCACTTTCTCTGAGGTGGAACCCAGCCGCCGTAGGTGTCAAGGTCAGGCAGTAACCACACTGGCGGCTGCTACAGTAAGATGATGCTCCCCTAGCCTGTAACATCTGACCAGAGAAATGCTGTCATTGGTATTCGATTGTGTCTTCCATCTGGTGGACTCAGAATGTGCATTTCCTGCTCAGTTTCTGTGTTGCAGAAGATTGGTGTAGAAGGTAGTATCTGGTAATGAGGTGCAACAAGACTTGCTTTTCTCATGATATTGCTTCCTGTAAAGTCTGAGTCTGAAGAACTCACTCTTTAGAATGATGAGAATATAGCAGGCTTCTCTTAATAACAAGTTGAAACTTAACCAACGCTTCATTAGTTTATCTGGGTTTGACTTCCAACTATAAACTATGGTAAAAACAAGAAAAATATAAGATCTTTTTTTTCTCACGTAAGCTTGTGATTAAGCTCTGCAACCGCCACAGTGATTTAACTTTCCAGCAGTTTCGTCAGTCCCCATGAAACAGCGCCCACCGACAGTCACTTTCTTCTCTTGTCCGAGATGTGAGGTCCAGCACTTTTTCTACTTTGTAACTGGACTATTTGTGTTTCTATTGCTGAGGTGTAAGAGCTCCTTTTCTGTTCCGAGGCCTCACCCCCTAGGAGATACATGGTTTGCGTGTCATTGTTGTTTTCGTGGCATGGTTTGCCCTTGCTTCTCTTTTATTTTTGAGACGGGGTCTTACGATGTAGTTGAGGCTGGCCTCATCCCTGTGATCCTTCTACAAGTCTTCCAAGAAGAAAGGCCATCCAGGGCGGGGACAGGACAGTGCAGAGAATAGAATGCCATCCCAAAGCCAGTGTTGTTCTTGCTACCTTTTAGGGGCCTGCCCTGTGGCTGGCTCAGAGCTACATCATCAGATTTGGATTGGTCAAGACTTATGAGAGAGAAATTGTCCTGGCTAGCAGTATCTCTAGAACAGCTTAGCAGACAAGAATTTGTCTGGGGTCATCAAGGTTCTAGAAGCCCCAGAGGTGGATGGGGAAAGGATCTGGAGGCCTAGGAAGGAGACAACCAACTCTGTCTGCTAAAGACAAAGAATAGCTCCATGGTGTTGTGTCTGCCAGAGTTGCCAGGATGCAGACTCTCAGACTGGAGGCTTCCTGTTTAGGAATGAGAAAATTCCAGGAATAGAACAAAGCAGCAGGGGAACAGAGAAAGATGGAGTAGAGCCAGGAAGGCAGAATGAAGGTAAGTCAGAGGTTCCTGTCCTTCTCCCAAGACAGTCCTATAGGAAGGGATGGCTCCAAGCAAGGAATATGGGAGAAGGGGCATAACACTGTAGGCAGAAGCCTGGACTTTATCAGTCCCGGAAGCAATTTGGATGAATAAAGTGACCTGGCTTTGAAACTGTGTCAGCGGAACAGAGTCACCTACTCAGGAAGTTGACAATCCCCTGGACAGTGTGTGCAGCCCTTCTTTCAGGAAGTTAATTTTGAGACGCTGCCTACTGACACTGCCCCCATCTCTCCATCTCTGCCTTGAAATGGCAGGAACAGGAGACTCAGGTAATCAATCCCTCCTCTGCTTTGTGTCTCCTTCAAGGATAGAACTCAGAAACACAATCAGTAATTAGGTCATCACCCATTCTGGATAGCCCAACTCGATCTTCCTTCCTTCCTTCCTTCCTTCCTTCCTTCCTTCCTCCTTCCTTCCTTCCTTTCTCTCTCTCTCTTTCTCCATCCTTCTCTCTTTCTTCCTTTCTTTTCTTAAAAAAAAAAAGATTTATTTATTGATGTATTTTATGTATGTGAGTGCCCTGTCTACATGTATACCTGCATTCCAGAAGAGGGCATCAGATCCCATTATGGTTGTGAGCCACCATGTGGTTACTGGGAATTGAATTTAAGAAGAGCAGCCAGTTTGCTCTTAACCACTGAGCCATTTCTCCATCTCTTGCTTAGGGAGTTTGGAAATCCCATGGCCATCTTACCACTGTTAGAGGTGATCTAATACCCCGAAGCTGGCAGAGCAGAGTAATGAAGGATGAGCAGCATCTCACTGTACTCACCCATTCTGGACACACCCTACTCAAATACCTCTTGCTCTGTGAAACGAGATCCTGTTATCACAGAAAAGCAAACTCCTTTCCCAGCTGAGACCCACTTTCCTTCTACATAAATGGTTGTTTTAGATCCTTACTCTAAAGAACATTTAGATGATGGATTTACTGATGTGTTTTGACGTTGCCAAGCTCTGGGGCTCAGAACAGAAAGGAAGGGTGCCATGCGGAAGGCTCCCTGTCTTCTTGGGAAGCAGCTGGGTCTGATCACAGAACGACTTCCTTGTAACTCATTCCATGTAACACCATCCCTGCTTAAGAGTCATTCCTGGCATGGTAACTCTCTTCCGTTATGATTTGCCTGCTTTGTAAGCTCTGTGAAATAAAGCCTTTTCCTCTCCCGGCTAGCAAACCACAGGTGCTTGACAATTGAGAGCAACACCCGGATTGTCCCATCTCTAGATGAAGCCACCCGCCCTGAAGGGTGCTTCGCTGAGAGTTTTCCGAGGCAAAGACTTTTACCACTGGGCTATCCAATGGATGCTAGACGTTCAAAAGCAGACAAGAAAGGATTTATGAAGCCTGAGAGACAATGAGTGAGACAGAGAAAGGATAGGATGAAAGGGTAAGTGCATCAGCCTAACATCAGAAAGGAGAGGCATTGCCTTTTGATACTTGAGCGCTTTGTAAGAGTGCTGTGCATAGCTGGGCTGCGGCGGCACGCCCCTTTATCCCAGTGCTCAGGGGGCAGAGGCGGGTGGGTCTCTGAGTTCAAGGCCAGCCTGGTCTACAGAGTGAGTTCCAGGGCAGCCAGGGTTACAAAGAGAAACCCTGACCCCCAAATAAGAAGACAAGAATGCTGTGCAGGAGTGGGTTACAGTCATCTGGTAGTGATCCTGGTAGTGATACTCCATACTTATCAGCAGAACATCAGACTTCTGCCCAGGTGACTTTTGGAACAGGAACTCAGCTACTCTTGCAGCTCTGGTCCCCAGTTCTCTTAATCCTGGCTAAGATATCGGCCTTGGACACCTTCTTCAGGTCATAGGCCAGGCCCAGGGCAGCCATACAGTCGATGAAGAACGTGGTGAGGTTGATGTGCCAGCGGTACTCACTGGCAGAGTAGTCGTAGGGGAAGACATGGTGGTAGTTGTGGAAGCCCTCGCCTGGAATGGAAGCAAGGAGAGCAGTTAGGGGCTCAGAGGTTGCTGCTTCAGCTTTGCACACCTCTAACTTAGAAGTTACCTTGAACCTCAGAGAACTGTGCTGTTAACTGTATAGATGACCCCGGTGTCTTCTACCCTGAGATGTGCCCTTAGAGGCATCTTAAATATATTGAGTGATCTCACTTACTGATGGTGTATGGGGGCTTTTGGGGAAGGATGTTTATCTTGTGATAACTGGATGAGAAAACATGATTTTACTGGGAAAATGCTTTACCTTGGAAAAAGCCAGAGCAAATATAAATACTGACTGAAGACTCCACCGGCTCTGTGTCTGTATGCATGTGTTCTGGTGGGGAGGGGAGGGGAGGGGAGGAGAGAGGATGTATGCTTCTTACATAGCTCACCCTTCCCCTTGGTATTGGTATTCTCTCCAAGTGTGGGAGATTCCATAGGGAAAGGCAACAGCAGGTAAAAGTCAAAGGAAAGGAGGCCAAGGGCCAGAGTTCCCTCAGCTACTGGAAGTTTACAGGGCACTGCTCTCCTCTTTGATCTTGGATGAGGGAGGTACTGATATATCAGAACCACTCTGAAAATGCTTAGAGATGCCTCCTAACTGCTGAGCACTCTCAGGCTGAGCATTCACTCTGAAGGAAAGGGAAATACATGTATTTTAGATTCAGGATAACTACTGTGGCAGATTAAATGAAAACCCTACAGATTGTCAGCCATTGGCAGAACTTTCCTTTCTGACTGGTTCCCACAAAAATAACACTGACCTCATCAAGTTAGCATAAAGAACACCTACTAGAAGAGACTCGGATCTCGAGCATTCCCGGATAGATCAGGAGCGATGTGAAAAACAAGCTAGGAAAGGGCTTTCGGACACAGAACAGTTTCTAACCAGTGCTTCTCGTGGCTAAGTCTCCTGTCTGCGCGCCAGGTTGTCCATTGCATAGACTCAGAAGGGGGTGGGAGAGCGCGCCACTAAGACCGCTAACAAAGGACTGTGACTTCTGTAGTCACGGGTCTGAGTGTTAGATTTAAAACAGAACGAGGCAGGGGTTATGTGTAGCAACTGGGGCGTCAGAAAGAAGAAAAAACCTTCAGAGATCAACTTTCTCAGATAACATGAGCATATGACAGGATTGGGGGTCAGGAGTCATTCAAGAAGCAAAAGAATACGAGAGTGGCAGGAAACAGCTGGAGAAGAACCAAGCCTGAGGGAAGGCAGACAAAAGACAAAAGGAGAGACAAGAAGAAATCATGTGATATAAAGTAAAGGCCACTCTGGACAACCAGTCATGAGGACGTGAGCTGAAGAAGCCCGCTCACTACATTTCCAGTTACAGAACAGAACGCAGCTCAGGCCCCATTAGTCTGTGAACATCTTGTATTTGTAAAAGAGTGAACGTAATTGGCTTGAGGAGGATCAAAGTAAGAACCTGTTCAGAGGTAGAAAGTACTTGATTCAGGAAACTGGAACAGGAAGATGAAAAGAAAATGCATCCAGAAGGATGCACTTGAAGCTGACTGAACTAAGTAGAACTGACTCTGCATTTTACATGGCGTGATTGAATGCAAAACACTGGGCTCACTGTCTGCCCTGTTGACACTACTGTTCTAGTCATCTCCTAAGAAGTGAGACGCTGGCTAACCCAGAGGCCGCAAAGAATGACAGGCTTAAAGCGCTCGCTGTAGGCTGGGTGCAGTGGCTCACACCTTCAAGCCCAGCTCTTGGAAGGCTGAGACACATGAATCTCAGGGAGTTTGAGGCCAATTTGGTGTAGATAGCAAGCTTCAGAGCAACCAAGGCTACATTGTGAGACCCTGTCTAAAAAAAGGGGCTTAATGCACACGAGATTTGGAGACCATTTTAGAACTCAATGTTTTTCACCTTTTCTTTTTGTAGCAGGCATGTTGCCCGTCTTTAGTATGGGTTTTTTATATAATACTTGGTTGGTCTGGCTTTTTGTTGTTTGTTTTTGAGGCAAGGAAGGTCTCACTATATAGCCCTGGCTGCCCTGCTGTGTAGACCAAGCTGGCTTTGTACTCAACTAATAAACCCTAGTTTTAAGGTAGAAAAACTGAGACACAAATTATCATTAAAACCAAATGTAGGAGCCACACATGATGGCTCACACCTGCAATTCCAGCATTTTGGAGGCCAAGGCAGGTATACTGTTGCAAACTTTGAAGCCAATTTGGACTACAGAGTGGATTCCAGACCAGCCTCGGTTATAGAATGAGATCCCAGCTTAAGCAAATCTTAACTGAACTTTCAGGTTTCTAGCAGAAAATCCTAACTATTAGACCAATAGATGTGTTCATGCTGTAGACAGCTGACTTACCCAAAGCTCCCATTGAAGTTAGCATATTTTCTCGAGCACCAATGTTCTTGTCGTAGGGGCGATATCCATAGAGGTGGGCGGCACTGTTCACCAGCCAGGTGGCGTTGAGCACCGCAGTGTATCGCAGGAAGGTGCTGACGCACAAGCTGTTCACGAAGGTTTCGCCCCAGCAATACCAGGGCACCAGCGTGGGCAGGATGAAGCACATCAGCAGGAGGCCAGGAATGTAGTACCTCCGTGGAGAGATCACACAGAATATGGAGAGGTAACTCACGCCTACCTGAAGTGTTCCCTCCTACAGTGTACCTGTGCCTTTCCTCCTACCGCACTGAGTATGGGGGCAGGGCGAGGGCAGAAACCATCAGGCGAGAACGGGGTGGATAATGTTTGGTGGTCTTATGCAAATTTTAGATGAGGCAACGTGGGCGTATTAAATGGCTTTCCTAGGCATATATAAGAATTCTTATCTCCAGGCGAGAAATCTTTTCTTGTTTCCCACAGAAGCACAGAACCATGTCAGTTAAACGAATCAGGGTCAAATCACAACCTCATCAGCCAAGTTCTGCTGCCTGGGCTCTTGTCCATCTGCCTTTGAGCTCCTAGTTATTTATTTAGTATCTGACGAGGTCTTTGGCACAAGACAGTGGCATGTCCTGGCTCCATTTCCTCCCGTCGCCCCTAGTCTTTTCTTTGCTTCCCATTCAGGAGGCCCACTGAGTGTTCATGACCACCTGAAGGTCTCTGTGTCTCTGGAGGCCTTGTTCCACCCCCAGGTCCCCGTCCTGATATAGACCATGACACTGGCATTCCCCTTCAGCCTTCACATCTTGGACGTGTACATCAGTGACATTCCCTGTATTTAACTCCCTTCTGCCACCGCTTCTTTACTTGGTCCTTCCTACCATCTTCATTTGTTCCTCTGCTCCTCAACTCTTTGGCTCTACAATTGCTTTTGCCTGTCCTGGCAGCGGCCTCTCCGAAGCAGACCTCTGACTGCCAATGCCACTGGAAGGATCTTTAGTTGTCCTTGTTACAGAATGTGTTGATCCCAAATCTGTGTCTACAAGGGCCAGCAGTTGCTCCTAGAAGTCTTTCTTGGGCTACAGAGATAGATCAGCAGTAAAGAGCACTGGCTGCTCTTTCAAAGGACCTGGGCTTGATTTCCAGCACCCACATAGCATCTTACTCCCATCTGTAACCACAGTTTCAGAGGATCTAACACCCTGTTCTGCTGTCTGGGCTCTGCATATGTGTAGTGCATGTACATACATGCAGATAAACCCATATACAAAATGAAAATAAATCTTAAAAAAGTCCTCCTTCCTGACCTCCTGTTCTTGAAAGAGAAGGACTTTGTGGCAAGAATACCCTACATGCTTAGCTCACTGTTCTGTTTGTACAGTCGCTGCTTACCCAGAGTCTACACAGGGGTAGCGTCTGATTGTGTTATTTTTATACACTCCTCTTGATATTTCCACTGAGCCCACTTCCTTTTCTCTGTACCTCTTGGGTGCAAGCAGTGTTCTGAACATTCTGCCTTGTGTCATGATTATTTCATACATGTCTTGTCTCTCCACCTCAATAAGCTAGAGACCCCTTGAGGGGAAAGACTCAGCTACATTCACTTTTATGTCTATGACTATCCTAGCTAGATCAGTGATAGTTAGATCAACTTGCATTTCATTGCATTCATGTAAGTTGCTCAATGGGCGTGGAACAGAACAAAACCGTAACGTATCATTATGGCTTCTGAGCCATTAAAATAGGTTCCAAATGATGGTCTTAAACATATAAACCTAGAAATCCCTCAGCTTTTATTTACAAGTTATAAGAGAGAAGGTGGAATCTCTAAACCCCAGGAACCCTGGGCTACATTTCAGGCTCCATCCTCCTTCACTCACCTCCTCTGGAACATCACCAGCTTCTCAGCTTTAAGGTCAGACATGTCCAGTTTTCTGCCCTTCTCTTTGACAGCCGGGTGTTTGCGCACAAGCAGCCAACCCACGTGAGAGAAGAAAAAGCCCCGCCGGGAATTGTGAGGGTCGGCGTGTGTTTCTGTGAACTTGTGATGGGCGCGGTGGTCTTGGGCCCATTCATACACGTCATTCTGGAAGGACAGGAAAGAGGGACCCAGTATGAGAAGAGATGCCCTCTGGGAGAATGCAGGGGCCTAGATGTCTGCAAGGGCCTCTCAGTCCAACTCACAAAGCCCCAGGACTCTGTCTCCGAAGGAGGACTTGGGGAGCACCCTCTTCTTCATACGTGCAACTTACAGTCTCAGACTCAAGAATAGCACTGCTGCTTCCTGGAATCGTGAACTAGGGAGGAGGGAGGTGAGTCCCAGCCCTCAGTTTCATCAGTAAAGATCAGCAGCTCTTCAAACAAGGAATGTTGGACAGGATCCTAATGGCTGGCCTAATCCTTGAACACAGAGCATGTGTCCTTGGGGCCTGGAGTGCTGGTCTGTGAATACAGGTGGAGGAAGCTCTATCTTGATGCCTCCACAATGACAGGTCACTCCACCGGTAACAAGGCCAGCATGTAGCTTATGAGCTTGGGCACATTTCCTAAGGACCTCTTATGTGGGACTCTTTCTAACCCTTTAATTATGCACCAATAATGTCACCGTCTCCCTTTTCCCCACAGAGAGATCAGAAGAGTTCAGGGTGTAAACTGCTAGGGCAGAGATGATTGTGCACATACATTGAGAGCCTCCAATAGTACCATGTAAGAATATTAATTTTGTTTCCTCTTTCCCTCTTATCCCAGTTAGCCCCATGTGACAAACTATCTGATGCCAGTTGCTACAACCTAATACAATTTCATCATCTGAAATGAGGGATAATAACAGTACCCACCTCGTAAGACACCAGGAAGACTAAATGAGCTCATCTGTGTCAAATGTTAGCACAGTGCCTACACACAGTCACTGCCATTAGAAAATTTTACACTTATTATCTGAAACAAGAGTTCCTTGGGTCTGAAACCCTTCATTTTCAATCCCATTGTGGTGGGACCTGAGAGAGGCATCCCAAATGTAAGTTTAGTGTTTATTGATGGTCTCGGAAACCACGGTCAGTGCCTAACTAATGCATGATGCTTTTTATGCTGAAGGACCACATCAGTCACGCTGTGTGAAAGCATAGGAGGACCACGTCAGTCACACTGTGTGAAAGCATAGGAGGACCACATCAGTCACACTGTGTGAAAGCATAGGAGGACCACGTCAGTCACACTGTGTGAAAGCATAGGAGGACCACATCAGTCACACTGTGTGAAAGCATAGGAGGACCACGTCAGTCACACTGTGTGAAAGCATAGGAGGACCACATCAGTCACACTGTGTGAAAGCATAGGAGGACCACGTCAGTCACACTGTGTGAAAGCATAGGAGGACCACATCAGTCACACTGTGTGAAAGCATAGGAACTTGGTCAAAACTGACCCAGTAGTCACTAGAGCGCCTTCCCTCCCCTTTCCTATCCAGTGGCTCTGAAGTGTCTCGTGCTGTGTGGACCTCGGTACTAAGCATGCACTTTAGATGACCACAGAAGACCGGGGGGAGGTGACGGCTGTCCTGCCGGCTCCTCTCTGGGCATTGATTCTGTCTAGTCTGCCCGGGATATCAGTAGAAGTGACACACACGAGCTGATCAGGCTTTTCCAGCTCTTCTTACCTGGAAAGCCATGGTGTTGGCAATGATGAGGAGGAGCCGCAGGGGTAGCCGCGCTTTGTAGGTTCGGTGGCTCCACAGGCGATGAGCCCCGGCCGTGATGCCCAGGCCAGAGAACACATACGACACACACACTGTAGGAAAAGACAGTGGAGGTCACCGACAGGAAAGCTCATCTCGTAAGACTGTCACAGCATGCTCTTTGATGCCAAAGACAGTGTGTCTCTGTGAGGCCTGGAGTGGGGATGGTCTTCTCAGGACCCCTGATCCTATGAACAGAAGCAGGATCTTCTGCTGCCACAGCAACAGAAACGAGACGTAGCCAAATATATGGACATGCGGGCAGGGCATTCATGTCTCTTGACGTGTGGGTAAGGGAACTGACCGGAGAGGAGACCAGGCACTGTCTGAACAAGCAGAGAGTCAAGCCTTTATTGATCTGATTGACTTATTGACTTGTGAAGTGGTAATACATGGGCAGAGGAGCACAAGCTGATGTGGAAGCCTATATAACACGGAGAAGGGACAGAAGCGAGCACGTGGTGTGCTTTCACCCAGTAACCGGCTGACGGCTTAGGAATTTATTTGCCTCTGTCCTATTGGGGTGTTTCTGTCTCAGGGGTGCTGCATTCTTTTCCCCCACTTGAATAGAATACCATCTCCTCATAGACTCTCCGCCTAGAAACGGAGATGAACTAAGAAGGTCCAGGTAGGTCAGGGAATAGGGTTCTGGCCGGTGTCCTTGTGCAGGGGCATTATGCCAGGTTCTGTGTCCTTTGATCTTCAGCTAACTTTCTTTAAAGTGCTAAGCTCATCAACTATTCCCACAGTACCAAGGACCCATAAACATGGGTTTTCTGAAAACAGTAGCCAGATCAATCTGGGCACTGCCAAATTCAAAGAGATACAAGTGGCAAGGGACACATGCAATGCAGAGCCGGGACTATTTAGCAGCCAGTCCGACACTTAATTACAGTAGTAGATGGGGCGGCTATCTCAGGGCCAGCCAGCGCTGTATATGGCCACATTTGCACAAGGCTCCAGCTTGGCCAAGGGTGTTACTATTTTTATATCCACTATTTCTTAAATGGGTCAGGTGCTAGGGTCAGGTGACATTACAGTTGAGGAAAGGCATGATGTAAGTGACATGTGTTTCCAGGACACAGGACGGGTCGAAGCAGAGGCACGGTTTGGAGCTGGGGTTTCTGGCAACAATCTAGTCTGGCTTCAGCTCTGTCATCTACTTCCCAACTGCAGAGCACACCAGCATTACTGTCCTACCTCGCTGACCCCAAAGACTACAGCTCAAGAGGTATTGCATAACCCATGATGGGCAAAGGGGCCCCGAGTGTAGCCATCTGTTCCTCTGATTGGCAGCACTAACAGAAGGGCTGGGACCTCAGTAAAAACTACATACAATATCAAAGGGATGGCTGGAAACAGTGGATCCTCAAAGGCTACAGGACTGTAAGGCTGGAGATACCACACATTGCACACATGGTTCTATGTCCTGCTGAAGCCAAAGATAACAGATTACTAATGGAAAGATACCAAAAAGAGAGCATTCACAGCCTTGCCTTTGGGGTGACATTCTGTTCCCTGCACTAGCAATGGAGGCCTGCCAAACACAGATAGTTTGGTCAAGCTCAGAATTGAACTGAATGAGGCCCACAAGGAGGGCCCAAGCTGGAAGGGGCCAAGCTAGTTGCAGGGGCTGAAACTATTTGAAGACTTCCCTTCTAGGGAGGAAGAAGAGAGAGGGGAGCCCATAGTCTGTAGGGGAATGCTCCCATGCTCTCTGGGTCGATTGTGCCACAGCTCAAGTTTGGGGTTCTCAGAGGAAGAAGAAAACAGATACCACCCAGTTTCCCCAACAGGACTAGTCTCCATGACCTACAGGTAATATGTGGGAGCATGACACTGTGTGACAGGAACAGGATATTCCTGACCGCCATGCTGGTACGAGGTCCCGAGGCAGGAAGTGTTCCCAGTTGCATTGCCCCAAGGCACCTGGAAACCTTCCAAAATGAAGCTCCAGAGTCCAGATCTCAACACTTAGAGGACCTAAGAGGACTTCAGCAGATACAGCTAACATCTGGCCAACTATCCCTTCTACACCACTACCCTGCAAGAGAGAGAGTACCCAGATAGAACCCACATCTGACAACGCTCTGCACAACCTCCCAGTATCTTCATAAGGAGAACTTGCCGGAGCGGAGTGGCAGGTGCTCTTGCATCTACACAGGCCCTGTCCACTCTCCCTGGTTCAGCTTTAGGGGCCGCAAGTGAAACCACCTGCAGGACACATCAGTGGATGCCAGGGGCAGCACTGCCATTAGCCCAGGTCCATGGATCCCCAAGGGGCTGAGCTAAGGCAGGTGAGAACCACACTGTCTCTGCAAGTACAACAGCCTGAAGGTTGGGGTGCTCAAGATGCATCTCTGCCAAGGAACTGTGTGTTGGAGACGGGGGGAGGCTGGTGTTAGACGGTCCATAGCACTGGAAGGGATGAGACGAGCAAGCAGCAGGCTGGATGGGGAATGGAACATGAAACCCTTGTGCGATCTCATTTCATTCTAAGAACGTCTTGACTGGGCTTTGTGGCACTCTGGAGACCTATGTGGAGCTGGGGAGACATATACCTGTGCACTTGAGTAGTATAGGAGCCTGTCTTATCTTACTTTAGGGCAAAACAGCCTCATCTGGACAGGGGGCGAGGTCCAAATAGTTGTATGGATAATCCTCTTCTGGTTCTCCTCCTGTACAATCTTCCTCTGCTTTGTTCCCTGACTGGGGTCAGTGTGTAGCCCATGAAGCCCCTGCTCTAGTAGCTGAGGAGGGCTAACTCCTCTTGTGGTAGGCAGGGATAGGACAGGCAGACAAGTCAGGAACTCACACAGAAAAGCTTGTCAGGGGCAGGTGCTGCTTTGTTTCAAGTCTTCTCCTCCAACCCATCACGTGCACGGACTCAGCACCCATGTTAAAGGACTCCCCAAACGGACATCTTGCACCCCAATACAACTACACTTTTCCCCCAGCCTGGTCAGTCCCTCAGGAACCAAAGGGAAAAGGCTGGTGGATGCGGTACAGAGCATGGCTGCTGACTTGGGTCAGAGAGGACCTCATTAAGAAAAAGGGAGAGACCAAGAACACTGGCTCTGGACACCAGGAGCTGCTCACCGAAGAGGCAGGTGTAGAGCTTGCAGGAGGGAACCAGCGTGATCCCGTATAAGGCTCCCAGGTGCAGCAGGCCCATGAGGATGATGTTTCTCCAGACGTACTCCAGCTTGGGTGGGGGGCCCTCCTCATCCTGGTAGCTGGGGTCATGTATATCTTCTTTCATTTCAGGGCGGATGTCTTCTACCCATCGTTGGAGAATCTTTCCTATCTTCTCTCCGTCATTCTTCAGACCCCCAGAGAGAGGGTTTGTAATCGTGGTGGTGGTGGTGGTGGTGGTGGTGGTGGTGGTGGTGGTGGTCATGTAGGAGCTGGAGGAGATCTGTAAGAAGAGGGAGTGGAAAGTCA
Source organism: Cricetomys ansorgei (assembly GCA_026225945.1). Taxonomy (NCBI): domain Eukaryota; kingdom Metazoa; phylum Chordata; class Mammalia; order Rodentia; family Nesomyidae; genus Cricetomys; species Cricetomys ansorgei. The sequence goes on from JAMJFZ010001258.1 coordinate 15,702,851, forward strand.
GCGGAGAGTAGCTGCCAGCTAGGCAACAATGGAACCTATGTTCTCTAATGCAGGTAAGGGAAGGATGAAGTGCAAGCACAGGCCCTGCCTGGGTGCCCAGGTTAAGTAGGGTTAGCTGGAAGGGAAAGTCCCCATGAGCTATGAGTCCAACTAAGAATGGATTGAGCAGTGAAAATAGTTTGATTGATACTGTAGTCATGGCAGAAGAAAGCAGAGGAAGTGGCCGTGTTTCTTATACTTTATATGATTCAAGAGGTCATTATTTTTCCATTGCCTTTGTTTTCAGGCGAGGCCTTGTGTTGTCTGACCTGTATCTCAGAATCCCGCCATCCTAGCCTCCTGACTGTTGGGATTTCAGGTGAGTGCCATTGGGTCCTGCACCAATATTTTTGATAATTTACAGATCTATCATAAAATAATTAGCCTGGAGTGTCTGGGTGTACCTGTGTTCTCTCTACTCTTGAGCCAGAGGCGGGACGGCGATGAGCTCACTGCCAGGATGGCCTATACGCCGAGCTCCTGACTGAACTGAACTATGGAGTCTCAGTGCTATTCCCCCCCTCAGAAAAGACAAAACAGCAACAACAAGACCCAACTTGGAAGACAGGTAGTCCTTCCTTTCTATGAACAATTTAAAAAATGTTAACAATGAGTTTATTAGGTGAATGCAATTAAGAAAAAAATTTATATGTGCACTTCTTATACTTTCAAATTATTTTTCTTTAACACAAAGTCTCAAAGTTGTGTTATGTGAAACACGTTTCGGTAGAAACGTGACGACAGAGAGTAAACTTCGGAGCATTCCCATTATGAGACTGTATCCCTCATCTTTGTTTTCTTCTCTGGGTACCAAATATTTCCAAGTATGTCCATTTCAATGTTGTCCCACCAGATCACTAAGAATAAGAGCTATGTGGGTCCTGAAACCCTCTAATCTGGAGCTGGACAACTCCTGCCTGATGTGTGGGCCACACACAGTATTCCCCAAAATCCATCATGCGTAAGCAGAGACTTTCTAATTATACAAAAAAAGGGGTCAAGTTCATATTGTGGACAGCTGGTCTCAAAATGAACAGAACAAAACTCCTTCACAATGGAACTCGCACTTTTGGTCCTGTTTCCTTGCTGTGCCTACCTCTTTTATTTCACAAGATAATGCTGTGCAGTTAATTTTAGAATCAAATCTTTATCTGCTCTATCAATCCCAAATATTCCCGTGACCATCAGTCTATCTGTTTTTAGGTGATTTGGTTCATAGGGACCTCGGCTAAGCATCATTTCAAGTCTTTCTGGGAGCTTGAGCTCACTTAGCCACTAGCTTCCCAGGGAGAGGTCCCAGTTTTTTTTTTAAAGCCTACATACACTAACAGGGAGTCACTGCTTAGAAACTCCCCTTCTCTTTTTGCGAGTATTCTGGCTCTCAGATGCCCAGAACTTACCAGAGCTGAGACCACAGAGTAGAACTCAAGAGTTCTGCTTCCAAGGGGGAACAAGGCAGGTTCTGCACTCAGAATGTGCCCCGTGCCTTATATATGAAGCGCCTGTCCAAGCTCAGCTTTTCTGTGTAGGTTGTTGCCCAGAGCTGTGCATTTAAAGGCATTGGATGGCTGAGTCCTTTATTTCCTCATACACCTTTATCCCCAGCCAAAGAGGGCAAGGTGTGCAGAGGTAGCTGGCCCAGGTAGCCTCAGGCAGAGATGGGGGTGGTAAGGGAGAGGGGACAAAAGGACAGGCACTGGCCAAGTGAGAGCAATAGATGTCACACACATCACATGTGATCCTAGCACAGCACGGCCCCAGATCCTGTCCCTGTCTTTCCCATGAGAAAATGATATGTAGGGCTGAGGAGATGGCTCAGTGATTAAGAGCATTGGCTGCTCTTCCAGAGGTCCCAAGTTCAATTCCCAGCACCCACATGGTGACTCACAACCATTTGTAACTCCAGTTCCAGGGGACTCTCCACCCTCTTCTGTCCACCGAGAGCACCTGGCATTTAAGTGGTGCACAGACATACATACATATAGGCAAAACACCCATGTGCCTACAATAAAATAAATAGTATTTTCTCAAAAATATAGTTAATGATACATTTGTCAATTCTGACTTCCTCATTGGTCAAAGACTGTATAATGTAACCTTATCCAACCATTGTCACTGGCTCAGCTCCGTCTGTTGTCCCTCCCCTCCCCTGTCCTGCCACGTTTTTTCTTTCCTTCTCCCCCTTTCTTCCTCCTTGTCTTTTCTTCCCCTGGCCACTGGGCCTCTCCTGTGGGCATGGGAACACTTGAGTTTTCATTCTGGAAGATAGTATCTAGCAATGGGTGCGTTCAAGCCCCAGGGAGACCCTGGCACACGGTAAACGGTTGGGCAATGGGGAAATTACACAGGAGAGAGTGGGAAAGTCACAAATGGCAGGGACCACTCCCAACTCCATCTTGTCTTTCTATTCTTCCAGGATCATGGGGTGGGGTCGGGGGGATGGCAATGATTTTTGAACCAAAAATGAGGGCTCAGTTGTAGCCCTCCTCTGTAGAGGAAAGCTCCCAGCTTAGGGAAAAATAATGGCACTGGCTTTCCCAACAACTCTAAAGGATATCTTAACCCTGAAGCACTACATCCAGACACACACTCTGACTTGTGGGATGCAAACACCATGCTTAGTCAATGGGCAGTCTCTGCAGTGTAGAACCAGTGGGCATTCCCCTTGGTCCACTACCCACGTCTATGCCTTCAGAACATGCTGGGACTTTTGAAAGATTCTTGATGCCATGGGTAGAATTTTGAAGTATTTATTTATTTATTTATTTATTTATTTATTTATTTATTTATTTTAGTAAAAGAGGCAGGGGGCGCGGGCAGGTGTTTATACCCAGCAACAAGCTGAAATGGGCTATGGAATAAGAACAAAGAGCAGATATCGAATGATCTCTGTGAGACTCATTCTTTTGAAGCCTCACTCTCTGAAGTGGCTGCGCCATACTTTGTTTTTAAATAAGAGTAAAGTGTCAAGTGGAGTTACCCTTGGTCATGGTCATACTAGCCTGTTTGCGGTAGGAGTTCAGAGCAGAAATGTAAGGCTGATGCTCAAGCTGTAGAAGTCAAACCCTATCGCCCTGTGCCTCATGACATGCTCCTTATGACCCCACCTTCACTGGACTGGACACACAGCTTTTGAGTTAGGCGGGCTGTGTATTTACCTAGTCAGCTTCCATCTCCATGTCTCCCAATTACTGACCATCTCCTTCGGGAAGAGGAAGAGATTTGGATTTCTTAGCAGTGACTGTCTTCTTAGGAAGTGAAAGGAAAGCCCTGATGTAGCAGTATGCTACTGTGTGGCTTACAAAGAAAGACAAGGAGGCATTTTCATAGGGACAAACCCTGACCTCAGCAGAGGGAACTGCTTGTCATGGTCAGCGTCATTCTGGACAGTGGAAACTTGATCGTCTGATTGAGGGGTTTTTATTGACACAGAAGCTCCTCAGGTGTTCTATTGATAGCCCAAGAGATCATGAGGAATCAAACATCTTTTACATAAAGCCAACACCTGCAGACAATACAAAATGCCAAGGCAGCCCTTTCCCCAACAGTACACAATCATTTTAAACATAACTAGAAATAAACTTCTGCAACATTTCCCCCTTTCTGTAAAAAAACAATAAAAAATTGCTGTATCTCTCCAACATAATTTAACACTACACCAGCAAAAGTATTTATAAGAGGAACAATCATGAGGCTTGTAGGATGCACAGGATGAAATTAAACATCTATCAAGCTTTTCCTAATGTCCAGCATGGTTGTATTTGGTGATTTCTAAAGAAATAGGTTTGAGTTCAAAGTTCTGTAGAATATCCCAAACGTTTCTTCACTGTCTTTGGACAGCAGAAAAACATTCATTATCAATGTCCAATTACCTGGGACTCGCTCACAATATCCTGGGCTCCTCCAAAGGGTTTGGATCACTTCTCTGCCTCTGCCCTCTGCAGCACACACAGCTTGTCCTCCAGGCTCTGCCTGGCTCACTCCGCTGCTGCTGCCTTTCTTGGTGGTCATTGCATGGTACTGGCATCTCAAAAACTGCTGGGGTCCCTTTCTGCAACTGGGCTGTACTTTCACCAGTAGCCTCTCATAGGCTCTCTTCATGGTGCCAAGCCTCAACTTCTTTGCATGACCCCTTCAGTCCTGGGCCTTCAATTGCCACTGAGGCTGCACTTTTACCAATGATCTCTCCTGGACTCTCACAGTGCCAATCCTCAGTTGCTGTTTATGTGACCCTTCATGCATTCAAAACCAGTAACACCTGATGATTCTTACAGTATCAAGTTCAGCTGCCAGCATGAGATACAACCTTGGCCAGTTATGGAAGACAGTTTCTGTGTGCTGACCCTTAGGAAACACTTCCCAGATTTTAAGATAGTGTCTGATTTGCAGGAAAACAAAACAAAACCAAACTGGTAAGTTTCAATCACTGGCTTCTTGGCTCCAAGTTGGGGGTGGGGGCTGGCTTCCACAGCAGAGGTTCCTGGGCAGGTAGGAAGAATCACCACCTGAGACATCCTGGTGGTTTGACATTCTCTGTCCTCTGCAAACTGCCCCTGAGCTTACTTTAACGGACTCTGTGAGGTCTGGAGTTTCTTTCTCTTCCTCCTTGTCTCCGCGTTGGATGTAGCTGGTGTGATGTCATGCCCTCCTTTGCTTTCTGCATACCATGTCAGTGCGCCATTTGTAGCAGTACACTTATGGTGTTGCTCAGCAATAAAGACAAGGAGGCATTTTCATAGATGCACTTAGCAGAGGGAACCACCTGTCATGGCAAGCACCATACTGGACAGTGGAACCTTGATCTTCTGATCTTAGTGGTTTTATTGACACAGAAGCTCCTCAGGTATTCTATTGATATCATGTACAGATCATTGTGGGAGTTTTCTAGAGGGAGGTCAGGGAGGGGGCAAGGACAGTAGAATCACAAACTTGGGAAACAGATCCCAGAGACCAGCATCAGGGTGCAGATCCAAGTTTATTGTGCAGCAGCAAGGAATTATATACAACACAGGAACCAATGGGGATACAACAGGAAGCACAGCAAGCCGATCACTTGACAGGTCACCTGACTGCATTGTGGGGGAGGGACAGAATCAGTTTACCAGCAGGGACTTCTGGGGAGAAGTGGGAAGCGCCCACTTCCTAGTCCTGAGTCCTTTTTGGGCTCTACCAGTGTGATGGGATCCACCATCATAGACCATGGGGTGAGCTGCAGGTCAGGACCATTTGAGAAGTGTGAGGAGCTGGTGACTCTCTCTCCTTCCCCTTCCATCTCCACTTGGCTCACTTGAACTTCTCCCACAGATCATGAGCAATCAAACATCTTTTACATAAAGCCAACACCTGCAGACAATACAAAATGCCAAGGGCTAGGCAGCCCTTCCCCCAACAGTGCACAAAGCAACCAATTTAAATCTAACTGGAAATAAACTTCTGCAACACCTTGCCAGTGACCAAACACATCCACTTCAGGACTTGGTCATTACCCACAGTGTTGAAAGTGTTGAAATCATGAGGTGTTTTCATCGATGGACACATCTGGTGATTCTGATGGCTTGGAAGTACTCCCAGTTGGGTTCAGTGCTCTGTCTGCTCTGCTTGGCTCTTTTACCAACTGCTGGTTTATTCTCTGTCCTAGCCCATTTGGACTATTAAACTCTTTACCATAGTTCTGGAAGCTGTATTTCTGGATCAGACATCAGCAGATTTGATATCTTCTGACAGGATCCCCAATTCATAGGTGGTCATCCTTTCTATCTTTACTTGGGGAAAGGGTGAACTTTGTCTCTTGGGTCACTTCAAAAGGACACTGATGTCATTAAAGAGGACTCTGCCCCAATAGCTTAATCACCGCCCAAGGCACCACTCCAAATATTATCATGTACAGGAGTAGGTTTCAATGTACTAGCCTTTGGGTGTGATCTGTATTACTCTTAAGGAAGAAGATCTGGGGTTTCTTTTGGTGTGTATCTGTCTTATTTAGGGTTCCTATTGCTGTAATGAAGCACCATGACCAAAAAAGAAGTTGAAGGGGGGTTTATCGGCTTACACTTTCATATCATGGTTCATCATCAAAGGAAGTCAAGACAGGAACTCAAACAGGGCAGGAACCTGGAGGCAGGAGCCGATGCAGACCATGGAGAGGTGCTGCTTACTGGCTTGCTCATCATGGCTTGCTCAGCCTGTTTTCTTATAGAACCCAGGACCACCAGCCCAGGGATGGGATGACACCCCTCACAATGAGCTGGGCCCTTTCTCCATCAATCACTAATTAAGAAAATGCCCTACAGGCGTGTCTACAACTGGATCTTATGGAGGCACTTTCTTAACTGAGGTTCCCTCCTCTCAGATGAACATAGCTTATGTCAAGTTGAAATAAAATTATCCAGCACAATATCTGTAATTGCGGCTGAAGATGACGTTACCTTTGAGATCAACTTTCCTTTCTGTAACTTCCCAAGTATGTTTTTGTTTGATTTTGAGATGGGGTCTGATGTAGCCTTGCTTTGATATGTAACTGAGGCTGGCCTTGAACTCCCGATCTTAACTGTGAGATCTCCCAAGTGCTGGGATTGTAGGCATGCACCACCACAGAAGGCCCATTCATGTTCGACTCTTAACTTCTTGAAGACCCTGGGTTTCATAAGAGAATAGTCTGAAATTCAAAGTCCCCTGAAAACGTCCCTCCCACACATATAGCATTGTATGTATAGCATCGCTGGTATCATCACCTAGGATCACAGACGTTGCATAGGCCAGCTGCCAGATCATTCATTTTCCATTTTCTGACAGACAACAAGGAGAGGTCTGTTAGGACAACCATACAGAACAGGAGCTCTGCATATCTTTCCAAAGATAGACTGCTAACCTCTGGAGAAAGCTTTGCGTGTCTAGGGAAGAACTGACGAGGGTTGCTGAGTTTCAGGAAGAAAGGATTGTGGGTCACCACTGGGTCTCTGAAGGGTTATCAGCATCTGCCAAGAAACAGTCTCCCCGCTCTTGACATCAGTCCTTCTCTGTCCCCCTCCACAGCTGGAGTTCATACACATGTTCCTTGCTTCCTTCTAGCCCCTGGAGCAATAAGGAAAGGTCTAATTCCTTTTCTGCACATTGTGAGCTTCCAACACATAATCAAAATGTCTCCTTTTTATTTTCAGTCCAGAAGTACTGTTGTTGGTTTTTTTTCCCCCCTTCTTGTTGGCGTAAACACATGCAGGACCCATGTAGAATCTGTTATTTGTGTGAGGTTCTGTTTGGAGGGCCAGATATGGTCTGCAGTCATTCTTGCAGGACTGGATTTGTAGGCCTTCACTGTTCCACACGGTGGTTCCGTGTCCCTCCTCCCTTCTGCAGTGTCTGACAACTGTCTGTGTCTCAGTCATTGTGCTCTGGTATCACTCAATTCCCAGCACCAACCTATGAAGGAGGGACTATGAGTAGACATTACAATTACTATCAATAAAAGATTACACTGAGAAATTTGGTCACTACTACAGTTGTATATCCACCGCCTCAATCAAGGAACAGGACAGATTTCTCACTCTCAGATTTCTTCACATGAACTTTTGAGGTTCAACTTTTGCCTGTAAATCCAACATCCAGGAGTTGGAAACAGGATGATGAGAAATCAAAGGTCATTGTTGGCAACATGGTAAGCTCAAGCCGTCAGGACTACGGGAGACTGTCTCAGAAAATATAACAAGTACGTTAACTAAATAAATACAACAGAAACACAAACCGTCTGGGCTAGAGGCTCAGCTGTAGAGAACATGTCTGGCACAAATGAAGTGCTCCTAACATGCAGCATCTTTCGCAGCTAGCAATGTCTTTTTGCAATCCAATTAACCGCCTTTTCCCCTAGAATTCTGTTTTCACCTCTCTATGAAGATCACATGGCGCTTATCTGGCATTTTTTTTCATCCTGTTAGGTTGCGTTACTGCCAGAGAATCTTTTGTTAAATCTTATTTTACAATTTCTGTTTTACCGACTTTCTCCCTGCCATCTCTATAAGCCCTTTAGACGTTATCTTTCTTTTCCCCCAAACACCAGATCTTCATCTTCAATACCCAAGTCTATTGGGTAATACTCCCACCGTCATGTACCTTCTGCAACTCACTCTTACAAAATCGGAGTCCGATTCACTTTTGAAAACATCTCTCTCTACCTAAGTTACACGCTAGTCACCCGGACTGACTCCGTTCCTCCTTCACGTTACAGATGAGATCACTTTCTGTTCATTCTGCTCCAAAACACCCTTTGGATGTTTTCTTTTTCCATTTCCACCAACCCTCTTCCCAATTTGGAGGTCTATGCCCGAGAGAAATTAGACTGGGTCTGTCCATCCGGCCCTCGTCCAGCCCTTTCTGCGCTGCTGTTGTCACTACAGTACAGTACCTTTCTGGAAATTTTCTGGCCTGCTGTCACAGATCTCATGATACCTTATGACCAATAAACGTCTATCTAGGCCAGCATTCCGCCTCCTCTGCACTTCCCCTCCTACTCTTCAACCGACAGGACACCTTCTCATGCCTGGTGACATCGCTTGTAACGTTCCTCTCAGTACATGCTCTCCCAGCCAGAATCTAATCTTTGATCTGTTTCATTGACTTCCAGGATCAGTGTTTGCGCAACGGCAGCCGGAAAACCCAGATTGCACAATGCTTAGCCAGGTCCCAGCACCGTGGCGGCATCTGGAGACCACAGTCCACATTCAGGGTCCCCCGTGGGAGATGGCTAGCCGCACGGAGCCCACCGTGCCGCGTTTCTCCCCCTTAGACAAGGAAGGAGCACCTTCGCCAAGCAACTCTCCCTAGGACCCACTTAGCCCAGAGACCTCGAGGTGCGCGCGCACCTCCCAGCCCTCCTGCAGGGGCGGAGCCTCCTGATTGGAGCAGACGCCGGCAGAGCCGCGGCACGGAAGCTGATTGGCTGTGCGGGGGTCAGGCGCTGTGGGCCGAGTGAACGCTAGTAACCCCGGGGGCGGGTGCTGACCGAGAGTAACCCCAGGCGGGCGGCGCGCCTCTCCCTTTGTCTCCCGGGGCGGCAGGCGGTGGGCGGTAGGCTCCTGCGCGGCGGCCTGCCCCGGCCGCGGCAGGGCGTGGGAGCGGGCACACGCGAGCAGCCCGAGCGGAGCATCCCAAGCAGCTGCTTCCTCCTGCCCTGGCCCCAGCTTCTTTGTAGGAGTTGAAGGGGGTTCTGGGTAAGGACGAGAGGGGGTCTCCGGGAAAGTTTATGAGATCCACGAGTGGATGTGGCGAGTGTGCCTGGGTGACTCTGGAGGACAGGCTGCTGGCCTCCTGTAAACAGCCCTAAACTGGTTAAGGCTGGGCGGCTTCTCCCAGTCCGTACAGGAGAGTCTGGAGGCCCCGTCCTGGGACAGTTTTGACAATGCAGAGTCGAAATCAGGGGTGCGCTTAAACACTGCAGGTGGGGATGGAAAAGTGGTTCAGCCTCTGCGGAGACAGGTTAGTGGCCCCACGGAAGACTGAAGAGTCGCCTAAGAGCACGCAGCTCCACCCCTGTTAGCCCCTCAAGTCCGCTGGAAGCAAGCCCTCCGGCAACTGCACAGTGTTCCCAGCGGTGTAGCCAGGCGCACAGGGCCGTACACTTGCCACCTCAGTTTTTCATTGTGATCGGTTTAAATTGCCAGCTTGACTGGATTTGGAAGCTCACTAAAGAGATGCACGTCTTGAGTGTGTCAGAATGGGCTGACTGAGGAGGGGGAGAGCCGCCGTGGGTGGCTTTTGACACACACTGAGGTCTGCAGTGAATTAAAAAAAAAAAAAAAAAAGCAAAAGTGTGTGGCTGGACGCCAGCGCTTCCTGACTCTAGATACAGTGTCACCTCATGCTCCTGAAGGCGGAGCTGGAGCACCTCCCTGCCAGGCCTTCCCATGCGAGCGAGCCAAAAGGAAAGCTTCCATCCTTAATGTTGCTTGTGTTGGGAAAGGAAAATGGACTTATTTACAATTTGACCAAAAGTGTGGGGATATACGTGCCTTGCCAGTTCGTCTGCACATTTCCCAATCTGTAGAAAACGAAGAGACAAAAGCAAGAACGAATGCAAATTTAGCTGTGAAATAGGTAAACTGGGGGGAAAAGAGACTGCTCTCCAGATTTAAAACAACAAAAGAAAGAAAAAAAAAAAAAAAAAAAAAAACCAGACGGTGTTGGGAAGGTGGCTCAGTGGCTAAGTCCCTGACAGACAGGCTTGTGGACCTGACTTCAAATGCCCAGAATGTAGGTAAAGCCAGATGCAGTGCACACCTGTAATCCCAGGGCTCTTACAGTGAGATAGGAGGGAGAGACAGATGGATGCCCAGAAGTCCCCAGGCCAGCTAGTCTGGCTCAGGCAACACTGAGGAAATGAATAAAGACGTTGTTCTCTTCACGTAAATGGGATGCTGATAAGAAAAATAAAAGGAGTCACGTATTGATTTGTGCTACACTGTCAACAGATGTATACAACATACGGAAAGGTGAAAGCCAGATGCAGAGCTCACAGACTGTATGGTTCTATTTCTGCGAAATAGACAGTGAATCCAGAGAAAGAGGAATTGGTTGTTCCTGGAGGTGGGATGGGCTTGGGAGGTGAGCGATGAGAAGGGTCAGAGTTTAGGTGGCGTGGTGTCTCTTTGGAGTGAGGAAAATGCTTTGAAATGAGGGATGCTGGCTCCACAACGTTGTGAATGTACTCCATACCATAGACTTGCTCACTTTAATTTTTATCATTTTTAGAAGAAAATTAAATGATTTACAGTTCTTGTAGCAATGTCTGAGTGAGGATGGAGGAAAGAAGCTTGCAAAGATAAGATTCCTAGGGTCCCAGAAGGGTGTATTTCTGACCCTGGGTATCAACAGGGCACTGACTGTACCCACCAGTGATTCCAGACCAGCAACTGGGGATGCGATTCTAGTCTGTATAATTGTCCACGTTAAAATGGCTAATTTTGTCTTGTGGAAATTCACATTATTTTAAATGGCTATACCAAGAAAAATGGGGGTTGGGAGTAGGAAGGGAAGAGTCTTCTGGGTCGTCTAGAATTCCCTGAGAAATAAGTAAAGAACTGTAAGTGTTCTTGCGCCCACTGCTGGCATTTAGAGAAATCACTTCCTTTTTCCTAACCCTAAATATTACGCTTCCTATGAGAAAGGGTAGAGATTGAGAACTCCTTTGGATTCTTTGAACAGGCCCTCACGTGGGCCCGGACCTACCAGGAGTCAGCACAGCCCATTTGCTCCATTATAGCTTGGATAGAGGAGGACAGTGGGGAGGACAGTGGGGAGGGACAGAGGCGAGTGTCCCTCGGAGGAAGTTCTTTTTGTCTCCAGCAACTCCAAGGCACACACTTCCATTTCTTGTACCTTGTGATTGCTATCTAAGTTTCTTGCTCCAAAGTCAGTAAGCAAGATACGTTTTTGCCTGCATATCAGAACATTAATATAGGTCACAAAATTGGACTCATACTCATGTGACACGTTCACTGCGCTTTGTAGCAGAGATGGAAGGAACACACTTGAGATCTCTTCATTTCACTGTGCACTGACTGTTCAGTTACATTGAGACTTTACAGCAGGGAAAGATGCCCTTAGGGACTGAGAACTTAGTAGGGTGGACTGTGGTTGGGAAAAAGCAAATGTCAGACCTGTCAAAACACAGCTGGGATTTAGAGTTAAGATACTCTAATAAATTCAAGCACTGGGGAGGCAGAGACAGTGGATCTTTGTAAGTTTAAGACCAGCCTGAGCAGGGTGGTGGTAGCACATGCCTTTAATCCCAGCACTTGGGAGGCAGAGGCAGGCGGATCTCTGTGAGTTCCTGGCCAGCCTGGTCTACAGAGTGAGTTCCAGAACATCCAGAATCCCGAAATTCAGAGAAAACAGAGAAACAGAGAAACCCTGTCTTGAAAAAAAACAAAAACAAAAACAAAACAAAACAGCCTGGAATACATAGTGAGGCCCTGTCTTAAGAAATCAAACAAACAAGCGATTCTGCAGTAACTACTTTTGTACTGATATGACCAAGTAACTGTTACAAACAACTCATGGGCGGAAGGATTCATATGGGCTCGTAATTTCAGAGGTTGAGGTCTGCCGTGTCAAGGAAGGCACGGTGGAGCTCTTCATATCATGGGAACACAGAAGAGAAAGAAGTCCTTGATTCTGCCGTCTGGTTTGCCTTTCTCACTGACTGTGAGTCAAGAATCTTCAACACAACTACTAAAGCCAGAATTGTCTGAAGAAATGTGTTTTCCAGAAGACATCTTCAATAACAATGTTGACAACAGCCGGCAGTGGTGGTGCACATCTTTAACCCCGGCACGTGGGAGGCAGAGGCAGGCAGATGACTGTGAATTCCAGGCCAGCTTGGACTACAGAGCGAGTTCCAGAACAGCCAGGTGTGTTGCCCCTGTCTTGGAAAACAAACAAAAATCAAAATGAAACAAAAAGAACAAGTATGTTTCTTTAAGGTAACTTGGTGGCTTTGCACCTCTTTCTCATCCCTAAATCAAAACAGTGTGCCTCATAAAACCACCACAGTTTCATTTACAAAAGAAGATTCTCCAAGATAAGGAAAATAAAAGTAGCTTATGGAATTTTAATTTTTAAACCACATTTAAAAGTGTAAGCCTCTCTTGGTCTTCAAGCCCCGTTGTAAATTATGATCTCTGAGGAATGTAACTTAGAAAGCTACTGGGTCATCTATGAAGCCGTGGCTGAGACACTCCTACCAGACTTTCTGTGTCTTCCTGAGGCCTCTGTTACCCTCTCTTGTTCTGCTCTTGTTCTTACTCGGTCCTTTCCTCTTCTCCAACCAGCCTCCTCTGCTTTCATGCCTTTAAACAGATGTTTATGAATGTGTATGTATGGTGCTTTGCCTGTGTATATGTCCGTGCACACGGGTGCAGTGCCTGGAGAGGCCAGAAGAGAGCGCCATAGCCCCGGGACTGAGGTTTACAGACAGCATGAGCTGCCATGAGGGTGCTGGGAATGGAACCTCGTTCTCCCGGAAGAGTGTAAGTGTTCTTAACCACTGAGCCATCTCTCCAGCTCTCTTTCTTTTTTCATATCTTTAAGTTTCATTCTTATTTTTATATAATCAACAAATTCATTAGAATTGCTTACACGACGATGGGCCCCTTACCAGTGGCTGCACCACTAAAAAGAATGAAAGATAACATTCCCTCTCTCATCAGCTATTAGCTATGGATATATCCCCACGGAAGGAGAGGATCCCATGAGCTCCTCTCCTAGGCATGACATAATAGTGACAGGCCCAGTCTTGGGTAGGTCTTCTGCAGATAATCCCAGCTGCTATAAGTTCAAGCATGCAAAGGCCATGCCACACCTGAAAGTCAGTGTTCTATACCATCAAGGCTCTTCGCTCAGGCTCGGATGCTCTTTCTGCTTCTATGATATTCCCCGAGCTTTGGAAAAGTTGACAGGGGTGTTGCATTCAGGGCTGATCAACAGCAGCAGAACGTGTGACTTGCAGTCACACATTCTCAGTACTTAGACAACCGTGAGTCTCTGAAGTTACTGCTGACCCCTGCAAAAAGAGCCTTCTCTGACCAAAGCTGATAGTGGCACTAATCTGTGGGCAAAAACACAGTTATTCAGGAGGCAATCTGATGGACACATTATGCCCATTTAGGAAAACAATATTAGTAGCTTCCCTGATAAGGTCTAGGACCCCACAGGCTTTGAAAAATTTTAAGTGTCAGTGTGTGTGTGTTTGCGCGTGCATGTGCATGCAGGTCACAGGACGACTTGTGGGAGTCGGTTCTTCCACCTTGTTTTGAGGCAGGGTCTCTCTTGCCAAGCTACTGTCAGCTATCTGGCTGGCAAGCTTCCAGGCAATTCTCCTTCCTGTGCTTCCTGAAATACCCCCAGATACCAGATTCTTAGCACAAAGGAGATATATTTGCCCTAGAGACATAAAGGGCAGGGAACAAGGGATATGGGGTGGTGTGTGTGGGGCAGTGGGCAAAGGGTAAGGGATATTTGCCCCGGAGGGACAAAGGACTGACTCTGGATAAAGTAGAGACACTTGTGGCCCATGGGCAAATGGCAGGCTTTAAAGGGTCCTAGGCAGAAGGGAAGAAGGGGAGGTACAGTCAGAGAAGGGTTGGGATGGCTGTTGATGATTGGGAGGAGAACAAAGAAGAAAGGTGGGGGAGGGTTGCTGTGGAGGGCCTATATGTGTGAGAGGTTGGAACTTAAGTCTGGCTGTCTTTTCATGACCCATCACCATCTTGGGGTTATGTGAGAGATGTACTAACACCTCTAATCTCTCCACGGGAGTACTAGGATACGGAAATGTACTATAGTCAGCTTTGTACATGGTCTCTGGGATTGGCCTTAGGTCATCAGACTTGCACAACCAGCACCTTTACCTGCTGAACCATCTTACTGTTCCCCAGCCAGGGGTTTTTGATGGTGAATTCCCTTCCAGGGAGTGGGTCTCAAATCTACTCATGAAGCAGTTGGTTGACCCTTGTAACAGACTTGCTAATATGGTACTGGTGGGCACATCACCTGGCCAGTCAGTCCATGGAGTACAGAGTCCACAGCTGAGGAAGACTGTTGATAAAAATTCTCCTTTCACGGCCTGTGTAGCATCTTCCAGATCTTTTTATTAAACCAATTATAAGCAACAAATACTCACTTGTTCGGGTATGGCAGGTTATAAATCAGAAAGTATAAGTAAAATAATTCAAAGCCCTTATATATCAGTTCAAAGATCAGAACTGTACGCTATTCTTATGGTTTTATAGATTTTTCAGAGCCTCTTAATATAGTCACTGACTCTCAATATGCAGAAAGGGTTGCTTTACATATAGAAACTGCTGAACTTATTCCAGATGATACAGAACTAACATTGTTATTTATGCAACTGCAACAGACAATTAGAAATAGAGACAATCCATTGTATATCACCCATATTCGATCTCATAGGGCTTGCCAGGCCCAGTAGCACAAGGAAATGATGAGATCGACCAATTATTACTAGGAAATGTGTTAGAAGCTTCAGAATTTCATAAAAAACACCACGCCAACAACAGATGTTTAAAAAGAAACTTTTCCATTACTTGGCAACAAGCCAAAGAAATTTTAAAGAACTGCCCTAATTGTTCTTTGTATAATCAGCTTCTATTACCCATTGGAATTAACCCGAAAGGCACCCAGAGAAATGAAATTTGGCAGATGGATGTATTTCATTTTGCAGAATTTGGGAAAATAAAGTATGTACATCACACAATTGATACCTATTCAGGGTTTCAATGGGCAACTGCGTTAAATTCTGAAAAGGCTGATTCTGTGATTACACATTTATTAGAAGTAATGGCTGTCATGGGAATACCATCACAGATTAAGACCGACAACACTCCTGCATATGTCTCTAGTAAAATGAAGCAGTTCTTCGCCTATTTTAACATAAAACATATTACAGGCATACCACACAATCCTACAGGACAAGCAGTTATTGAAAGATCTAATCGAACATTAAAAGAAATGCTTTATAAACAGAAGGGGAAAATAAAGACCCCTAGAGACAGATTACACAATGCTTTACTGACTTTAAACTTTTGGAATGTCAGTGAGACAGGCACAGCAGCTACTAAGAGACACTGGATTATAGAGAAAACTGCTGAACTAGAGCAGCCTGTGTGCTTTAAAGATGTATTAACCTCAGAATGGAAACCAGGGAAAGTGCTACCTTGGGGGAGGGGTTTTGCCTTTGTTTCCACAGGAGAAGAAAAACTGTGGGTACCAACAAAATTGATAAAAATTCGATCTGAGTAAGAACCTTCAAAATATGTCCTGCTAACAAAAATTCAGCCAACTGGTCCTGGTCCTCCAGGGAATTGGTATTTGGTTTTATTTGATTGACAAAAAAAGATTTATTTTACCTGTATTTGGAAGTTTGTTTATGGTTAATGTTTGAAAAAAGTTCCAAACTTCCCAGTTTGTCATGGACTACAAAACCCATAAGGCATTGCAGTGATTATATGTCCAGTTATCAGCCACAGCTACAACTCCTGAGGCTGGCATGTTAAATGAATGTCCAGCAAGCAGGGACAAATTATTGGATTTTTAAATTATTCATGATAAATAAAACTTCAGCTAAAATTTAAAAAAGAAAGGGGTATAGGATATATCTATAATTGGCTATTTTAACCTCAAAATAAAAAAATTAAAATTAAAAAATTAATGTTAAAAGATAATGTTTAAGCATTTTGCTCTAATAATAATAGCCTGGAGTGTGAAGACTCCACCCCATGTTGGGGAAAGGTTGTGTTTTTGTCTTTTCAGAGATGAAACATCCAATTGAGAGTATCCAGAGACCACTGGGCTGAAGAGAGACATCAGAGTGTGTGGGTTACTGTCCAGCCTTCAACCTCAAAATGGACCGTTGAAGGCCTTCCTAGCTGCCTTGCTCCTGTGCTGCTTATAAACCAGAGGCCATGGATTACAAAAAAATTGAATTCCCCAGCTAAATACAGAGGCTGGCAGTCAGAGACGGGATTGAGAATTATGACATGAATTTCCCCAAGACAGAGTGCTGATCATGCTATCAGTAACTCGGACAGGTAATTTTCATTGTTCATTATTTCTCTCCTAAGACAGAGTCATCTTGAAAAGGGGAAATTTGGGAAGCTATTGGCTTCATATCTTGTCCTCTGAAATCATCTTGGAGATGACTCTGCAGCTGAAAAGGGAGCCTGTTTTGAATATTTGAGGCAGCTTTCACAGTGCTCAGCTGTGATAGAGATGCAAATACCTGCCTGCAGGGAGTCTGTTTTTGCCAAACAGACCAGTGGAAATTGAGGCGGCTTTCACAGTGCTCAACTGTGATGATGCAGATCAGATACCTGCTGATTCTTACCGCATTGTCTTCTGCTACCTCTGATTTCTCTTCAAAGACATTTGAACTGCACAAGCATTTTGCTAGACATTAAACTTTTATGAACAATTGGTAAACTTTTATGAACAATTGGTGAACTTCTATGAACAGTTGGTGAACTTTTATGAACAATTGGTGAACTTTTATGAACAGTTGGTGAATTTTGGACTTGATACTTGATGTTATGGGACACTTACAGTCACAAAGACATTTGAACTGCATGAGCAGTCTGCTGAAATTTGGACTCGATATTTGACAGACTATAACTTTATATCTTAGTTTCATTTGATTGAGTCAATATTGTTCTTATTGTAAGTAAAAAGGGTGAGATGTTGTGGGATATTTTACTCCTGTGTGCTGTTTTGGTTTGCAAAAGGGCTTTGATCCCTTGTAGCTGGGAAGCCAGATGCCTTGCAGCAGATGCAGGCCTTGCTTCCTACCTACTCACACCCTTGTGCTAGCCCTGCTGGGGTCTCCACATATAGAACTAACTGTTTACAGTTGAAGGTGACCCATGACATGAAAGAACTGCAGGCAGGTGATCAAAGAAGACTCTGATCACCCCTAGCCCAGTATGCTAAGGTACTATTGTATTGTAATGAAGGCCTGGATGTGGAGAGGGGGCTAGGGAAAAAAGTTAAAGAAGGACTGAGGAGAAGCAGGGGGGAATAAGGAAAGAGAGGAAGTCTCTGCTTAGCCTCCTGGTGTATGGGATTCCCTGAGATTTGACATGGTTTGTGATTAATAAAGAGCATTGGAAATTTCAACGTCTGGACTCTCCGTTAAGCGCCCTAAAGTAATTTTAACATAAAATTTAACAAGGAGGAACAAGGCAGGGAGCAAAATACTGTGGAGGGATCCCAGAATCTTATCAATCCAAGGAGCAACTTGGACTAATAAAGGGACCTGGCTTTGAAACTGTTCTGGAGGACATCGAGTCACGTATTCAGGAAGTCTTCAATCCTAATGGCTTTTCCTCAGAAAGTTATCTCTGAGAAGCTGCCTACCAACCCAATCCCTCGATCTCTCAATCTATGTTTTGAAATGGGAAAAATCTCATTGCCAAACTCTGGGGCTCAGGAGAGAAGGAAGGATGCTGTGTGGAGGGCTCCATGTCTGCTTGGGAAGCAGCTGGTCAGATCATGGAAAGACTTCCTTATAACTCACTCGTGCAACACCATCCCTACTTAAGGACCACGCCAGCACGCCAACTCTCTCCCCTGACATTTTAACACAGTGCAAGCTCTGTGCCCAGGAAAGGTTAGGGTTTTTTTTTTTTGCTGTCTTTTCAAAGTTGTGTGTATGCCTCATTTTGTTTGTCTGCTTTCATCTTTTCATGGCGTGATGACAGTTAATAGAAAACATCCAGGAAGATTTGGTTGGGGTTTTAGCTTGAGACATCTACCTTGAAGCTTAAGAGAGATCAAATACTGTTAGGGCAAGCCGGGCGGGTTTCTAAGGAACCACAAGACACGAACCACTGCAACATACATGAGGCATTTATTTGAAACCGGCGCGCCCCGGGTCCTGCCTATCCCACGCAGGAGATGAGCATGGCGGGGCCCCATCCCTTCCCCCCCTAGCCCTTTTATCAGGTTCAGGGGAAAAGGGTCTGGGGATGGGGGCTTGTGTAGCTGATTGGCTCCCAGCTCTCTATGTTAGACTAATTGGTTGGGAGTTTTGCGCGCGCAGGATCCATGGGGGGTGTGGTCAACCTGTGCCCTTGGACTAGCCCCTTGGGACAGGGTGGCGCCCCGGGAAGGAAGAATCCTGCTTAAGAGTACTGTTAATGGCTGTACTTGGGAAGGCATTTCTCAATAGGAGGCATTTCCCCCTATATGTGACTGCATTCCTAGGCTTCGTATTTCCTTCATATTTCTTACATCCTTTCAATACTGCTCTCTCTGGAGTCCTTTAAATTTAAAGCATCTGCTAAGCTTTCAAAGGTCTAGTCCAACCTACTGCTTACCTGCAGCTTACCTGGAAGGCAATTAAGTAAGAAGAGAGACGTGATAAGAGCTAGACAATAAAAAGGCCCCTGGAACCAAAGACGAAGCATGGAAGAATATCTGCTTAGCTTCATAAAAGAGAGTTTTTGCCTCTTAATATTTAAATATTTTTATAGGAAACCCGTCTTTAGAACATTGATGGCGTTGTTCAGTATTTAAACAACATTATTAAACCTCTGTTCAGCTGTCTTTTGAAATAGAAATCCAGACAACCCCACACTCAGCCATTCTTGTGGCTCCTGTCCCCAGTTCTCTTAATCCTGGCTAAGACAGTGGCCTTGGACACCCTCTTCAGGTCATAGGCCAGGCCCAGGGCAGCCATGCAGTCGATGAAGAACGTGGTGAAGTTGATGTGCCAGCGGTACTCACTGGCAGAGTAGTCGTAGGGGAAGGCGTGGTGGTAGTTGTGGAAGCCTTCGCCTGGAACGGAAGCAAGGAGAGCAGTTAGGGGCTCAGTGGTTGCTGCTTCCGCCTCTCTGCACACCTATAACCTAGTGGATAGGAGAAAACTTCGCTGTTTAGTGAATGGAAAACCCACTGCCTTCTACTCTGAAGCAATGAGTTGGCAGGCCCTGGTTGTCTTTAATATTTGAAAGCATGTTAGAAGAAAATGCTCTGATTATGCTGGGAAAATATTTTACATTGGAAAATGCCAGAATGTCAGTATGCTCTGAGATGCTGTAGGCTCCTTGACTGTGTACATGTAAGCAGGAGGGGAAAGTCCATTGGAAGATCCACGTGTATGCCTCTTAGAAAGATGAGCGGGCAACACACCTTTCCTCGAGGTACTGGTATACCCTGTAAGTGTAGGCAGCTACAACAGAAAAGGCAATCACAGCCAAAAGTCAGAGGAACCAGAACCCAGCCAAGGTGAGACTTCTCTCAGCCATTGGAGGCTCATAGCAGCTGCTGTAGCTACTGCTTCTCGGGAGTTTTGACCCTGGTGCAGTGGGATGCTGATAAAATAGAACCCCTTTAATAAAGATTTCTTATATTATCTGATATTTAATTCTTTCCTGAATTTTCTGATTTTGGGATAACAATTACTTTCAGAGTAAGCAAAACTGAATATTTAATAAGACATTTACATAAACATATTGCAAGACATACACTTGGAGCCAGCCTGGCAACCCAAGTGCAACACAAAGAACCCACATAAAGATAGAAGGACAGTATTGACTCTGATCACCACATAGTCACCGTGGCGTGTACCCCTCCCCTCACATCCCACACAGCTACATAGCCACGAAATCACACGCACTGCGATGGCTATTCTTGACTGTGTCTGGAGTTAACTAAAATCCCACAATGGCTTGGCACACCAGTGAGAGACTTTTTTGCTTATTAATGAAGTGATTTGGAGTGTGAAGATCCACTTCTAGTACAGCTCTTTGAGGTGGGACATGCACCTCTAATGTGGACCACTTCTGCTGGAAGCCTAGATAAGGAATGGAAGAAGGGAGCTGTTCTCTCTTTGCTTGCTTGCTCTCACCCTCGCTAGCAAGCCCATTCCTTCACTGGCCTGGGATTCCAGCTGTAAGAGGAAGAGCAACTGAGACATCCAGCCTCTGGACTGAGCAACTACTGCATTATCGGAACTTCTGTTCACAGGCAGCCATTGTTGCATTAGCTGGACCACATTCTTAATAAATCCCACTATATATATATATATATATATATATATATATACACACACACACACACACACACACACACACAATACACATATACATAATACACATATACATACACACATAAACATGTATTTATACATGTATATATACACATATATGTAGCTATACATATATATGTGCGTGTGTTTGTATAGGGTTCTATATGCATATATATTCATTCTCTCTATATATAAATATATGTATGTGTATATATACATATATATATTCATTCTGTAAGTTCTGTTAGCCTTTGAGGGTCAGATGACCCTTTCACAGGGACCGCCTAAGACAATCTGCATATCATATATTTATATTACAATTCATAACACTACAGTTATGATGTAGCAATGAAAATAATTGTATGGTTGGGCCTCACCACAACATGGGGAACTGTATTAAAGGGTCACAGGATTAGGCAGGTTGAGAACCTGCTCCAGAGGACCCTGACTAACACACCACACACACACACACACACACACACACAGACGCACACACCACAATCACTCTAATAAAGATTCTTTGTATAATGTGATACTTAAACTTTTTTTTCTGAAATTTCTGATTTGGATGAAAATGTGTTATTTTTACACTAAATATTTAGCTAAATATATATTGCAAGAAATATAAACTGTGACTTTAAGACGTATATAATCTAATTTCCTTTTATAATTTCTTCTCCCCTGCCCCCCTTTTTTTTGAGGCCGGGTTTCCCTGTTGTAACTCTGGGTGTCCTGGAACTCACAGAGATCCGCCTGCCTCTGCCTCCAGAGTGCTGGGATTAAAGGAATGCGCCACCACCGACCTCTTTATCATTTCTATGTACATAGCCAAAAACTATGCGGGAACGAAGATTAGATAGCATTGACATATAAGGTGCTAAATTTTAAGGAATGGACAAAAACACAGAAAGATATATAATGCAATATAACAAAGCAGATAAACCCCTTGACTCTTGGGTCTGGATTTATACATTTTTTAGTGGCAGTAGCCTGTAACCTAGCTACTTAGATACTGAACTAAGAGGATAGAAAGTTCGAGTCCAACTAGCACAAGTCAGAAAGATCGTCTTTCCGAGATTAAAAAAAAAAAATCTGAACTAACAGCTTGCTTGGTAGAAATTCAAAGTCAGCTTGAGCACAAGGCCCGCCTAGTGACTTAGTGAGCTCCTGTCACAGTGTAGGCAAGTGTGAAGAAGGCGTGGGGATACAGATCAGTGACAGGGCCTCTGTACAGGATGTAAATGAAACCACCGGGCGTTCGGGAGGAGCAGGATAAGGCAAAGGGGAAGGGAGGAGGAAGAAACTGGAGGTTAGAACGAGAGGAAACGGGAGAACAGAAGATGGGGTGAGGGAGGGAAGAGAAGGCGTGGAGAAGACGTGGCAGTCGGGACAAAGCAAGGTGCTGGCTGCCGCTGAGAACAGCCAGGTCATAAAGAGGCCAGAACTGGGGACGTTTATTCTAGTTTTATTTTCGGAACACACCTCAGTCCACATGACTCCATTTCGATGACAATCTAAGCACTGAAGGGTACCGTTGATTTACTTAAACACTGGCGAATGGAAGCGTGTGCGCAGTGGCGGTTAGGGATGCCTGAAACTTGGCTGGGCGCGGGAGCTCATGAAACCACATCAGGAGGTGCGCAGTACTCGGGAATGGCACCCTTTTAAGTCCACCGAGCAAGGTCACGATTGTTTTCCTCTTTATATAGCACGGCTAAACATGACACACTGAGATTATTGGATTCTCCCTGGATCCTACTGTTCTATTAATGAATCTCCTGACCCAAGCAGGATGAGAGCCCAGCCCCGAGAAATGAATTAGAGGTGACTGGAGAAAGGGAAACTTAACCAGGCTCATTTGGAGGGTTTTTTGTTTGTTTGTTTTGACCTTTTAAACAAAGGCAGTAGTTTCTATCCTTTCCTTTTTTTACATAAAACGTGCTGCCTGATTCTCATGTTCCCCCCAATATAACAACCCCCTACTTTTACAATGGAAGATGTGAGACACAAAGTGTCTCTAAAAATAGATGACTCAGTTCTTCCTCCCAGCTCAGCAGAGAAAGCGAGCACTGAACGTGATAATGTCATAGATTTCTGACTTACCCAGAGTTCCTATGGAAACCAGAGGACTTTCCCGGGGATCAATGTTCTTGTCGTAAGGGCGGAAGCCATAGATATGGGCAGCACTGTTCACCAGCCAGGTAGCATTGAGCACCATGACGTATCTCAGTAAAGTGGGAACAAAAAAGCTGTGTAGAAAACTTTCACCCCAGAAATACCAGGGCACCAGTGTGGGCAGGATGAAGCACATCAGCAGGACGCCAGGCTTATAGTACCTACATGGAGAGATCACACACTGAATCTCTGGAGAGAGGACTCTGTCCCTACATGCATTGGCTATTCTCAGTGGGGCAGGCTGCTGTCTTCCCTCTTACACTGTGAGTACAGAGATGTGGAGAAGGATCGGGGAGGAAATTCTTCTCAGTATATTGTGTTTTCATCATTTTCAAGAGATGCCTATGTTGAGCTGAGATTGTCCTAAAGTAATCCCACCAGTTGTCAACAGAACAAGGGATCCATTGTTCTTACTCATAGAGGGATAGGGCCAGTTACTCAATACATTTGGGCCAGAACATATCCTCAGCCAGTTTGGACCACCTGGGCTGTTTTCCTTTGCCCCCGGGCTCCTTTTTCTCTCCTGTCAGGGTCTTTGACATTTGCCATTTCCTGCTTGTAGGGCTGTCCTAGAGCTAAGAGGGGGCTGAAGGATGGTTTGAACCCCTTAATTCTCCCCCTGAGAGTGGAGGCCTTTCAGCTGCTCCCCTCTCACTCTGACAAATCCCAGCTAGCTCCTATGCTGCCTGCCTTCACGGCAGGGCACTGCCTCTTCAAAGGCATGCAGCTTGGTTTAAGTTTACTTGTACTGTGGCTGGAAGCCAGGCCTTTCTTCTCCCTAAAGGACCTTATAAGGTCTCTTCCTTTGGTCCCTGTGAGACCTCTATCTATACAAAAGAGGCTCTCCCAGGACTTTGGCCCCAGCCAATGACAATACGACCACCTTGGCCTGATTATGAGCCGCCACCTGCAAATGGGGCTGCCCCAGTATCACTGTCTTAACCAATGGCCCCCATCCCAGGGTGTCAAGGTCCCTTTCCCCCCTTTTTTACCCTATAAATGTATCCACCCTTGCTTCAATAAACTAAGCTGTTCCACTGACAACAGTCTCCTGGGAATTTTGTTTCCTGCAGCTCTCAGCCTCTGACTGAAGATCTGCCCAGACCCCGCACTGACCCTTGCTGGTGGCTACTTCCCAGGGAGGAAAGCAAACAAAGGAATCTACAGTTGGCGCCCAATGTGGCACTCCTTGCTCAAGGCCTTCCTTCTACAAAATCCCCAGGAATCATGATGGATGCCCTTGATCCCCTGCAGGTTCTGTCCCTCTGGAAGCCTCACCCAGTCGCATTTCCACACAGACCAAACCACTGCTTTCCCAAGAGAATTGATGGGTGTCTCTTCAGCACTCACGTCTTTAATTTTCTAGTCAGCGGCATGGCCTGCACCCAGCTTTCCAATTCTTGCACTGCTTCCCTAGCGGGAGTCCTCTCTACTGCTCCTTGACCATCTCTCGGCTCACTCGTCACCTGACGTGACCAAAGCACAGCTCCGATTCTGCCACATGCTGTTGGAGAAATAAGCTCCTCATTGCCAACATCATTAATCCCAACCGTGTCTAAGACACTCAGGATGACATCAGTCTGTCCTCTTTTTTCCTGTCATATCCTGTAGGTCAAGGAAGTGGACTGTATTCCTGGATCATGCATAAGGCTTTAGTTCATTTAGTACTCTCTATCAGTACACAAGTGTGCAGGGCACTGTCTTTCCGTTGTTTTTGAAGCTACATTTTCATCAGCTGTTCTTGTTCTCCCTGAGCTATCTCTGGTCCTTTCTGCCTCTCGCAGTACAGAGTTTTTGCCTCGTTTTGTGGTAACTTGGGTAAGTGTATTATTCCTCCACCTGCTAGGCCAAAAGCTCCCTGGAAGTAAGGACTCAGCTGAAGTCATTGTGTCCATGACTATCCTAGGTCAGAGAATACTTGTTGCATTTAATTGGTTTAATGAAAATAGTTAAGAGAGAAAGGAACAGAGCAACACTCCATGTATATGGACATCCAAGCAATTAAAAACTGGTATCTGAGGGGCTGGAGAGATGGCTCAGCAGTTAAGAACACTAAATTCTCTTCCAGAGGTCATGAGTTCAGTTCCCAGCACCCACATGGTAGCTCACAACCATCCATAATGTGATCACATAGAACACTTATATAAATAAAATAAATAAATCTTAAAAAACAAACTGGGGTTTGAAATGATGCTTTGGTTTCTTTGTTTGTTTGTTTTTGTTTTTTTGTTTCTTTTGAGCTATGTTGCTCTGGCTGTCCAGGAACTTACTATATAGACAACAGTGTCTTCAAACTCACAGAGATACACCACTTCTGCCTCCCAAGTACTAGGACTAAAGGCACGTGTACTACCACAACTGGCCGAGGTTTTTTGTTTGTTTGTTTAGATTTATTTTTTGTTCTTTTATTTTATGTATATGTGTATGTCTGTGTGAATAGATGTCACATGTGTATGTGTGCCTGTGAAGGCCAGAACTGGGTGTCAGATCCTTTGGAGCTGGAGTTATAGGACTAAGCCACCCAATGTGGGTAATGGGATCTGAACTAGGGTCCTCTGGAAGAATAGGAAATGTTACTGCTGAGCCATCTCGTCAGATCCCAGAGTGTCTTTGTTTTTCGAGACAGTCTCATTATGCAGCTCTGTCTGACCTGGAACTCACAGATCCATCTGCCTCTGTCTCTCTAGTGCTGGGGTCACAGGCATGCACCACCACACATGGCTGAAATGATGGTTTAGACATACAAGCCTAGAAATTCATTCAGCTATCCTAAGTGCTAAGAGAAATATGAAAATATTGAAGCACTGCCTCCTGAGCTCCATCCCCCTTCACTCACCTCCTCTGGAACATCACCAGCTTCTCAGCTTTAAGGTCAGACATGTCCAGTTTTCCGCCCTTCTCTTTGACAGCCGGGTGTTTGCGCACAAGCAGCCAGCCCACGTGAGAGAAGAAGAAGCCCCGCCGGGAATTGTGAGGGTCGGCGTGTGTTTCTGAGAACTTGTGGTGGGCGCGGTGGTCTCGGGCCCATTCATACACGTCATTCTGGAAGGTCAGGAAACCCAGTATTGAGAAGAGATGCCTTCTGGGAAAATGCAGGGGCCTGGATGTCTGCAAGGGTCTGGCTATGTGAGTGTCCCTTCTCTAATTTCCTACAGTCTACCCATTACAAACTTGTTGCAAGTCCTATCCATCATGCTAGCCCTTGATAAGACAACAAGGTCAGCTTATCTAATGCCTCGGTGACTCTGTTTCCTCATCTGTACAGTGGGTAGGACAATACAGCCTACCACCTGGAGTGGTTGTGAGACCCAAGGAGTTCACCTGTGTCGAATGCGGACAGTGTCCAGCACATGGCACCACAGACGTTGGCTCTTATTATCTGAAACCAGAGTTCTTGAGTCTGTGACACAGCCCACTCCAGTCCCATTACAGTAGGTCCTAAGACAGTCACAGCAAAGCATGATTTATTGCTGACTGAGTGTTTAGGAATAGTCAGTGTCCTGTTGATGTCCTATGGTCCTTTAAACAAAGGACCACAACAGCCATACTATATGATAACCCAGAGAACGTTGGATCCCAAAAAAGTTACACCTGGAAAACCTGTTCTGGTTATTTCCCCTCCCACTGGTTCTTAGGTGTCCCGTGTTGTGTGAAGCTCTGTAACGAGCATGCTATTGAGGGGACCACCAAAGGCTAGAAAAAGTAATGGCTGTCTCCATTCTGAGTGTAAGTCCTTCTTTCTGACCTAGGTCATTCATGAAGTGGAGACACAAAGGTGAACCTCGACAGCTTCTTACCTGGAAAGCCACGGTGTTGGCAATGATGAGGAAGAGCCGCAGGGGCAACCGCGCCTTGTAGGTTCGGTGGCTCCACAGGCGATGAGCCCCGGCCGTGATGCCCTCCATACTGATCACATAGGAGACAAGTGCTGTGGAGACAGCAGAGGAGTCAGCCAACTGGTAAGTGTCCAACTGGGAAGAGCGTGTGTAACACTCTCCTGATACCAGAGTATGTTTCTTTAGGTTTGAAAGAGTGCATGGGTTGGTGTCTGAGACATCATAGCATCCGCCACCTCGAAAATCATTATTGCCTCAAACACCACCTGGGAATAGGGGTGAAACCCCTCCACCTGGGAATGGAGGTGAGACCCCTCCACCTGGGAATGGAGGTGAGACCCCTCCACCTGGGAATGGAGGTGAGACCCCTCCACCTGGGAATGGAGGTGAGACCCCTCCACCTGGGAATAGGGGTGAGACCCTTCCACCTGGGAATGGAGGTGAGACTCCTCTACCTGGGAATGGAGGTGAGACCCCTCCACCTGGGAATGGAGGTGAGACCCCTCCACCTGGGAATGGAGGTGAGACCCCTCCACCTGGGAATAGGGGTGAGACCCCTCCACCTGGGAATGGAGGTGAGACCCCTCCACCTGGGAATGGAGGTGAGACCCCTCCACCTGGGAATGGAGGTGAGACCCCTCCACCTGGGAATAGGGGTGAGACCCCTCCACCTGGGAATGGAGGTGAGACCCCTCCACCTGGGAATAGGGGTGAGACCCCTCCACCTGGGAATGGAGGTGAGACCCCTCCACCTGGGAATGGAGGTGAGACCCTTCCACCTGGGGTGGAGTGAGTCAGTGAGGGTGACTCAGGAAGACCCAGGCAAGAAAGTGGCCAAAAAGCAGAATGCTAGAAAGAAAGCAGGTCATGAGCACCATCTAGCTCTCATCATCAGACCGTAGGGACATTTTCCTGGATCCTATGCCCCTTGACCTTCAGCTATTTCTCCAATGACTCCAGTGATGACTTCAGGGTCATCAACTACTCTTCTAGAACCAAGTAACCATAATCAAGAATGTTTGGGAGATGACAGTCAGGGCTCAGCTGAAGGAGCCCTCAGTAGAAGGGGAGATTCATGGGACACAGAACCATAGCTGTTGACCTGTCCTTAGCGCTGCAGCAGGGGTCTCAGCTCTGCACAGGTCACATTTACACAGAAGCTCAAGCTTTACCGTGCATTAACATCATCAAATCTACTGCATACCCTAATGGTTTGGAGTCTAGCAATACCATGTGTGAGGTGACACGGCACAGATAGTGAAGCAACTTTGTCCTGTAGGGGCTTTGTGTTGGGTGCTCGTCAGATGTCTCTTTGAGTGAGTATGTAGATGAAGTTAAAAGCTGAGTATTTGTTCAGGGTCACAGCACTGGTGAAGGTGGAGCCATGGTTTGAAACTAGGTTTCCTGCCAAGAATCAGTTCCAGTTCCAGCTGTACCATACACGTCCTAGTAATACAGCACCTTAAGCACCTACAAGATCAGGAGGTGCCGTTTAGGGTCTAGAATGGGGGAGAGGACACTGAGTTTTTCCATCTGTTCCTCTGATTGGTCACGAGGATATGGAGCTGAGGCCTTGTAAAAAGCAGTATAAAATACCCCAAGGGATACCTGGAAACCGTAGAACTATAGGGGGTTACAGAACTTGACAGAAATTGGAGAAACCACACATTGTACAATCTGCCATGTGTCCTGCTGCACAAGGGGTAACAGTTTCCTAAGCGGTCTCTTTCCTCCTGTCTTCTGCCTCCTGTGTTCTATCCTGTGTTCCTTCTATAGATTCCCAGGACAACCACAGAGACAGCACCCACCCTCAGGAAGTGCTGCCCACATCCTTCTGAACCTGGATGAGGCCTCGGGTGATTTGCAGCCTGGGTCTGTGGGTGATTGGGATCTTCCCACATTGAGGGCCTGACTACAGCAGGGAAGCCAGGGGAGTGCAAGCCCTGAGGTCGCCTGCGGAAAGGGAAGGCTTTGAGTAGAGCAGGGGAGCCAATAAAGCGTCCGAATTTGCTTCATGCTGTAGCTTGCCCTGGCACGTTGCTCCAGAGCACAGACAATGCTATCTTAACAGGAGAACTGGGGTGAAAACCCTCGTACAGAGTCATGTTCTTATTCTGCCAACAGCTTAGGTCACATAGATCCTTCCTCTGTCCCCAGGGAAGGAATGTGAGAGTCCACACTGCTGGTGAAACACCTTTCCCCTCAGAGGAAGGTTGGAAAGGTTTTGTACTTTGGCCCTCAGTGTCGTCAGAGAGGTCTGTAGTCCAGAGGACTCTGCTGAATGGTTCTAAAGTGAGAAAAAAGTCTTTCAAAATCCCCAGTCAGGAAAATGGTGCCAATACAGCCAGTTACTAGTTATGCATTTTCCTTTGGGATAAAACAAGAAAAGTGTCTAAAACCTAAAAGAAGGAGCAGAAGATTCCAGCTGAGACCTCGATCCTTTTTGTTCCTGAAAACGAGGGTTTTGCAATCCATATTTCACAAACACCATTCCGTCAGCTAATCTACCCACCAGAGCCCGGGGACAAGATTAAAATAACTTATCATGCATGTTCTATGTGCCAAATTCCTTTCCAAAACCGTCACATACCCAAAGGGCAGGGTACCAAAGCCAATGAACACAGCCCTTGCTTTGGTTGGTACCCTGTTTCCCACAATAACACAGACAGTTTGGTTAACAGAACTGAGCTGAATGGGGCCAGCAGGGAGGACACAGGCTGGACAGGGAGCTTGCAGGGAATCAAACTACTTTGAAGACTTCCTCCACCCCCAATCTTCCTGCTCCTGAAAATGTGCCTAAGTAGATAACTAGAAAAACTGATATCCTAAGAAAGGGGAACTCCTAAGTTGTATTTTCTTGAGGCATTGGGTGGATCTCCCAAGACTGCCTAAGGCCTCAAATCTCACCACCTACAAGATGCAAGAGAGCCGGGACAGACAGGATAACACCAGCTCCTCTACATCCATACATTCCAAGAGGATCCCCACATCTGATGCTGTTCCCCAAACCTCCCAGGAGTACCTGGGAAAGAATGGCTGGATCACCAGCCCTCAGAGAAAGTAGGGGCCCCTGGTCTGCAGAGCTCCTGGAGTCAGGGCTTCTGCAGATCAGAAGCCTTCTTCAAGGCTCTATTCTCTGGCATGCTGTCCCTGCCAAGGAAGGATGCATACAGGGCAAAGACAACCGGTGTTAGAAAGTGTTAGTACCGTAGCATGATACGGCCTCAGGAGAACAGGACAGTGGCAGGCTGGGTACAGAAGAAACCGTGAAATAGTTCTGAA
Organism: Cricetomys ansorgei; assembly: GCA_026225945.1. Classification (NCBI taxonomy): domain Eukaryota; kingdom Metazoa; phylum Chordata; class Mammalia; order Rodentia; family Nesomyidae; genus Cricetomys; species Cricetomys ansorgei. The sequence continues at coordinate 15,732,773 of JAMJFZ010001258.1, forward strand.
ATACTCGGATGACATCTGGTTGACTGGCATATGCTGCACCCCGAGACCTACATGGAGTAGCAGAGCCACATAACTGTACACTTGGGTGCTATAGGAGCTTGCTTCACAGTCCTCTAGAGCAAGACAGCCTGGTCTAGCCAGGGACTAAGGTATGAATGGTTGTGTGGATAAGCATCTCTTTTGTACTTTCCTCTTCAGTGACATCTCCTGTGCAGGATCCCCTATGTTTCCTGACGGGGCTCAACACGTAGCCCACAGGGTTGGTGGGCTACCTGATTCCCATGTCCCCTGGATAGGGCCTAGTTCTCCTGCAGCAGGAAGGGTTGGGACAGGCAGGCAAGTAAGTGATTCACACAGGAAAGTGTGTTTGGGGCCAGTTGCCTCAGACCTGTAGTGCTAGCCTTCAGCAAGTCCTGCACATAGTTCCAGGGCTTGGTCTCCAGTGCTCATGTTAAAGCACCCCCATGGGTAAAGGATATGACACAGTTGTGGACACCTGTTTAGTATGTCCAGGGTCCTGGGTTTAACAACAACAAGAAACCCCAGGCTGCTTTTGCCAGATATGGTAGCTCAGGATGTAATCCCAGCAGGCTGAGGCAGGAGGATCACCATGGATTCAGGGCCAGCCTGGACTACATGGAGAGGTCCAGGACAGCCTAGGCGACAGAGTGAGATTCTGAAAAAACAAACCAGTTGTGGCGATGGACATAGTAATGTCTGCACTTAGGAAGTGGACCCAGATCAGAGATGAAGGCCATTCTCTGCTACAGACCAAGTTCCAGGCCAGCCTGGCTCCATAAGAACCTGTCTCTTCCCAATCCCACTGGGCTGTGTTCAGTCAGTTTATCAAGAACCACAGAGAAGGGGTTAGGGAAACCTGGACACAGAGGAGCCACTGCCCATGGCAAGACCCCACTTCATTAGAGAGAGGGGGAAAAACTTGAGACACTGTCCCAGAATAAAGAGAGGTGCTTACTCCAGAGCCAGGTGTAGAGCTTGCAGGAGGGAACCAGTGTGATCCCGTATAAGGCTCCCAGGTGCAGCAGGCCCATGAGGATGATGCTTCTCCAGACGTACTCCAGCTTGGGCGGGGGGCCCTCCTCATCCTGGTAGGTGGGGTCGTGTATATCTTCTTTCATTTCAGGGCGGATGTCTTCTTCCAGGTAGAGCGGGACCGTCTTCAGCTTCTCTCGTCCATTTTTCAGGCTTCCGGAGGGAGGCGCTGTGATGGTGGTGGTGGTCGTGTAGGAAGTCATCTACAAGAACAGGGAGAGAGGAGAGTGGCTACGCAGCTGGCAGAAAGGTGCGCTAGAGGTTCCACCCCTACCGCAGTGTCCGGCTTAACTAAGGGCTGGTGGATGATGAGGTCTGCAGAAACTGCATATTGGCTGTTGTCAAGCCTCAAGGTGAAGGGGCAGTGGGAAAGGAGAACGAACCTCTTACATCACTGGCAAGTCAAAGAAAGCCCTACGTGTACGCGTAAAGGTACAGGCAGCGCCAGATTATCCTTTAAAGCTTGTGAGACAAACGTGGGGAACCAAGTGTCCAAATGCCACCCACACCTCTACCAGTTGGTGGCAGTACAACTTAGGAAAGATGACTGGAGTTCTCAACTGTCTCTCCCTCGCCTACAGGGCACCTACAGGTCCCAGGAACACCAACTCAAGATTCCAAAAATGCCCGGTTAAAGAGAAATTACAGGAAACTATCGTTTTGGACTCAATTCCTCTACTAGTTCCCAACAGAGAGACCAATCCAGAGCGGGTGTTACCAGAATTGTTAGGACCAGACCCGGCCCTTCAGCAAGAGAGGCTAGGTCATCTGCCCCAGTATACCAATTAAAGGGACGATAGGAAGAGCACCGGACAGGAGATTTGCTTCATGTGGCCACATTGTTACTATGGAAATTACAGTTTCCTTTTTTGAGTTTTTGTCTGGCTAATGAAATAACTTAAATGTAGTCTCAAAAGCAAACTTAAGGACTTTAAAAAAAAAGATTTTTACAGAAAAGCAGCAAAGCAAACCACCTATAAATTTCAGCAGCTACCAGGAGGAAGGAGATGGAGGGGCTTGGGGGAGGAGGCCAGGCCTTTTGAGTTAGGGTCCAAGAGCTCAGGCCTGTTCAGCAGTGCTTCAGAAGACAGGGGGGAAGCCTGCATAGGCTTTTGGTTGGCATTCAAAATAGAAGGAAAAGTTAGTCTTTTTGAGGTAGAACTCAGAAAAATGGACAAGCTGAACAGTGTTGCATTGTAAAATTTCTGTAAGCAGCTGTGCTTCAAGAGGGGCTCATGAGAAGCGTACGTGCAATATTTCACCGAGGGGATAACTATTCATCCTATTTCCTTCAGGTGAATCGGTTTTCTCCAGGAATGGCCTTCTGGTCAAATGATTGACAGGTCTAGCTGGATTCATTTTTTTTTTTTTTTTTTAATAGACAGGCTCTTATTATGTAGCCCTAGATGGCCTGGAATACAGACCAGGCTGACCTTGAACTCACAGATCCTCCTGAGTTTTAAGGTGTACCAACACACCCAGCTGGGTTAATTCTTAATGTAATTAACCTTCGGATCAAATCAGAATGTCCTGTCTCCACCCAGGACCAGAGTTGGCTTAGAGTCCATTCTTTTCTCCAGGAGAAGAGCCTAATGGAACCTGAGCAAAGTCCTGGTATCTTTACCTTCTTATTTGATATTTTAAATCCTGAAGAGGGGCGGTGTGATGTCTCCCTTCTCTGTTATCAGGGAAATGAAAGGTAGGTCCTCTGTAAGAGCAGCAGGTGATCATTAGCTCTGAGCCACCTCTCCAGTCTCCATGAAACCACTTTCTGAGAGGCAAACCAGGACTTCAGTCTTTCCTTCCCCTAGTATGGCATTCCAGGAGACACTTGAATTCTTGAGGGTGCATTATTTCATTATGACAGGGCACCGCATAGTTTATAATTCAAAAACACATTTGTATGTCATTCTGTAGCAAGGAATCTACACACATACATTGCTAGTGGTTTGTTTGGGTTTTTGGGGATTGTTTCTTTGTTTTTGGTTTGGTTTTTCAAGACAGGGTTTCTCTGTTGTAACTCTGGCTGTCCTGGAACTCACTCTGTAGACCAGGCTGGCCTCGAACTTACAGAGATCTGCCTGCCTCTGCCTCCTGAGTGTTGAAGGCATACACCACCCCACCTGGCCTGCTTTGTTCTGAGTTAACCTTCAGTCTGCAAGTCATCCGGGTGACTCAGACGCTCTGCAACACTCCAATACTTAGAGTGTTCCAGCCCGCCTCCCGCCACTCAGACAATAATGATGGAAAGGGGACTCTCAGAGACTACATCCATCTGGACAGAAGGATAAGACTGGACTTTGGATTGATTTATGTTTGCTCTGATTCTCTATAAAAATTCTATCAGGAAAGAATCCAGGGGAGCAGCTCTGCTCTGACTTCCCAGATCGTGGACTCTGAATAAGACATTATTTAAAGATTTTATTCCTGGGTTTTGTTTATGCAAAGGGCATTATGGGTTTTTTACATGTAGTTTGGAGGCCAAAAGGAGGGGCTCAAATGACTCCCTAGAATATCTCCTCTCTTACCAGGGCAGTTAAAATATCCCTCTTTAGTTTTAGACAGTTGCTGGAATTAGGGAGATAAGGCTGGATTTGCTGTAAAACTTTGTGAGCTATGCCAGTGTCTGAAACAAATATAAACAGAATAGAAGCGGGAGCCGAGATTAGAACCCATTACATTAGTGTCAGACAACCACGTACAAGAGTCATTTCTCCATGACCTCTCAGTGTGAGTTACTTTCTGTGGCACAAGTGATTATTTTTGTTGCTGGCTGTGAAACAGGTCCTGTAATGAGGTCCAGGCTAGCCTCAAACTCATTCTCTAGCTGAAGTCTCCCAGGTTCTGGGATTACAGGCAAGCCCCACCATCCCCGGCATAAACTCACTTTGATACTGACAACTTCCTCCCTTGTCTTTGAACAACGTTCCCCGAAGACACCGCTGATCAGCCATCTTGTGGTTTAGTTTTGGCCATTCCATGCTCCAGACCTGTCCTTGTTGGTCTGATCTGACTCCACACTGAGAGTGTCTTGGTTGAGGTTTTTTGGGGTTTTGTTTGGAGTGTGTGTGTGTGTGTGTGTGTCCTTTACACAAGCTAGAAAAACTTCAGTTGAGAAAACGCCTGCATCAGCTGGCCTGTAGGAATCTCTGTCAAGCGTTTTCTTGATTAATGATTCCTGTGAGGGCCCCAGCTTACTGTGGGGTCCTGAGCTGTGTAAGGAGGCGGGCTGATCAAACCGCGAGGAGGAAGTCAATGAGCAGCATTCCTCCGTGGCCTCCGCTTCAGTTCCTGGCTCAGGTTCCTGCGTTGAGTTCCTGCCCTGACTTCCTGAATTCCCTCAGTGATGCGTGTGACCCTAGAGTTGTAACCTGAAATCAACCCTTTCTTCCCCAAGTTGCTTTTGTTTTTTGTTTTTTAAATCATATCAATAGAAAAACTAACTAAAACAGTGACAGAGGTTGTTAAGGAGTCAGTATCAATAAAATCCCTTTTATATCAAATTCAAGTAACAAGTGGCTTAGAATGCTCTTAGGTCAGCCTCAGCTGGAGTCCATTTTTGCAATGAATTCTGTGTGTCCTGTTATACCCTAGTATCTTAAACAATACTATTTACATCTTTTGTAAGAAGAAGAAAAGTCCTGAACAACAACAACAGACAGGAGTTACAGAGTTGGGTTCTGTCTGTTTGCGTGTTTTATTTCTGAGACAAACTCTCAGCCCAGGTTGCCTCAAACTCACTATGTAGCCAAGGAAAACCTCAAACTTCTTAATTCTCCTGCCTCCATCCGCTGAATGCCAGTATTACAGATGCATACCAACACATCTGATTTTTGAGAATGTATACAATAGTGAGGCGTTCCTTCAACTAAGTCAAGTAGAAGCACATAGATTTTCAAATAGCAGGACTATTCACACGGCAGGTTTTTGTTTTTCATCTGAATGTTACTCTGTTTTTTTTATATTAAAAGCAGTAACTCCTTCAGGATCTGTTGTAATCTCTCCCTTTTCATCACTAAATGTATTATTTTCCTCTCTCATCTCTCTAATGGTTAATTTAGTTAAAAGTCAATTTTGTTTTCTTTCAAAGAATCAGTTCTTATTTCATTCATTCTTTGTGGTTTTGTTTCCATTGTTATTTCCTTAGCATCGTCCCTGATTCGGTGATCTCTTCCCATCTACATGTCGGTGGACATTTGTTTCTTGCTTTTCCAGGGCCTTCAGGTGAGTCCATCAAGTTCTTGGTTTGTGAGCTCTCCGATCCTCTGATGCAGATGCACAGGCTGTAAGCTTTCCCCTTAGGGCTGCTTTCCTTGTGTCCCATCCATTTTGTTATGTTGTGTTTTCATTTTCATTCAGTCCTAGGATTTTAAATTTTTCCTTCTGGATTTTTTTTCCTTGACCCAATTATCACCCAGTAGTGTGTAGCTGAGTTCCTTTGATTTTGTGTACTCTCTGCAGCTTCTATTGACAACCCAGCTTTGTTCTAGTGTGTTCTGATAGAAACACAGGATGTGATTTCAGTTTTCCTGTATCTGGTGAAACGTCTCTTGTGTTCTAATAGGTAGCTGATTTTGGAGAAACTTCCATGGGTTGCCTGAGAAGAACAAGTGTGTGTATGGAGTTAGTCTTTGGGTGTCTTAGGTCTGTCTGATTTGTGACGTCATGTAAACGTCAGTCTCTGTTTTTCTGGATGACCTGTCTATTGGTGAGAGTGGAGTACTGAAGACATGTACTATCGCTGCATTGTGGGTACTCAGTGTCCTTAGAACTAGAAGTATTATCTTTTATGACACTGAGTGCTCCTGTGTTTGGTGTGTGTATGCACAGGATTGTAATGTCCTTTTGGGAGATTATTCCTTTAATGAGTATGAAGTTCCCTCCTGTTTCTCTCTGACTAGTTTGGAGCTTCTGAATCTATTTTTTTTTCAGATATTGATAGCCATCTCTCCTTGTTTCTTAGTTTCATTTTGTTTGGAATATCTTTTTCCATCCTTTGCCCTAAACATGGTAACTATCATTGACAGTGTCATGTGTTTCTGGAGGCAGCAAAGATAGATTCTGTTTTCTATTTCTAGTGTTTTAGTTAATATTAAGAGCTATTATTGAACAAATGTGTAATATTTCCTGTCATTTTGTTGCTTTTTGCTTTAATTTGTTAAACCTTTCAAATGTATTTATTTTACTTTTTGTGATTATAATTATAATCACATTATTTCCCGTTCTCTTCCATAACCTCAAACCCTCCCATATGCCCCTAGCCTGCTCGCTTTCAAATTATGGCCTCTTTTTTTCAATAATTGCTACATACATACATAAAATTGGTGTGCTTTTCCCTGGGCAAGCCATTCCATTTCCTCCACCCTCATTATTTCTTAGCTGTCTGTAGTTCTTTGTGTAGGACCAAGGTCTCACGAGCTTTCCCTGTTCATGTTGGCATATGTCTATGGTTGTTCTTGTTCAGTTCATGTTTAAGCAGTCACATTGCTGAGACTTTATGGCAGAGGTTCTCCACCACGAGGGTCACAACTCCTTTGGGAGTTGAACGACCCTTCCACAGGGGTCACCTAAGACTATCAGATATTTACATTATAATTCATAGTAGTATCAAAATTACAATTATGAAGTATCACAAAAATAGTTTTACAGTTAGGGGTCACCACAACATGAAGAACTGTATTGCAGGGTCACAGCATTAGGAAGGTTGAGGACCACTCTTTTATGGGCTTATTGTTAATTTCAATATCACTAGGAGACACAGTCTCACAGCAAATTCCCTGATCCTGTGACTCTGACAACCTTACTGCAATGATCCTTGAGTCTGAGGTGTGGGAGTTGTATTGTAGTGTATTCTTTGGGATTTGGCTCTATAACTTTGCATTTTGATTTGTTATGGTTTTCTGTAATGGTCTCCATATGTTTCAAAGAGAAGTTTCCTCAATGAGGGGAGTGAGGACTACACTTATCAGATCCTGGGTATATGGGCAAATATTTAGAATGTATTAGGGATTTTGCCTGTTCAGTAAAGTGGCAGTTGTAGGTTCTTCTCCAAGACCATGGACTTCACTAGCCCAGGCTAGTTGACTGGGTTTCCAGTAGCAGACATGATTTCCCTCTTATTGAGTGGGTCTTAAGTCCAAGTAGAGAGCTGTTGGTTACGACCAAGGTATGTGTGCCACTACTGCACCCTTAGGATTATAATGCTTACTCTATGTGGTCATTGCTGCAGTTCACAGGTGTCATAGGTGGACAGGACCACTGGTTGTTTCCCTTCTTTGAAAGCTTCCAATGCGTTTATTTGGTACCATGGAAGCTAGTCCTCAAGAGGAGTTTTCAGGTCAGTTCCAGCTCAAAGTCTTTGAGCTCTGTTTCTGAAGTGCATGGCATCTTTAGGAATAGATACTTACTTTCCACCCCTGGGAGGCAACTAAGGGCAATTGCAATAACCTATAATGTTTAGGAGTTTCTTGACCAACCCTGACCAACAACCTAAAAGAGAGCTTTATTAGAACCTTTTTGATTAAATGTTTCTGGTGTTGTTTTAACAACAATGTGTCATTAGTCTTTCTATATAGAAATTGACAAGATATCCTGAGAAAGAAAATCAGAGAAACAATACCATCCATGATAGCCTCAAAGAGGGAAGTGAAAGACCTTTCTTACATGAGCATTTGTAAAACGGGCTTGAAAAACCGAAAGGAAAGAAGTACAATGAGCAGCATTCAAGACCTCCCGCACACACAGGTTGGTAGAATAAATACTGTTGAAACTCCTGGCCATTCCTGACCAAGAGCAATCTATGATCAATGTAATCACCTTTAAAATTCTGAAACAATTCTTCACAGAATCTGCAGAAAATTTCATTTTTAAATTTTCATATGGAAAACACAAAACACCTAGTACAGAGAGAAGAAGGAGGAGGAGGAGTACCCTAGTATCTTAAACAATACTATTTACATCTTTTGTAAGAAGAAGAAAAGTCCTGAACAACAACAACAGAACAAAAACAAAACAAAACAAAGAACAAACACCATCCACTGGAAGTATCACCATTTTAGATTTCAAGCTACACTACAGAGCTACAGGAATAAAAAGAGCATGGTCCTGGCATAAAACAGACATACTGACTAATGGAATACATTTCAGCATCTACATATAAGCCCACAACCCTAAAGCCACTAATTTTAACAAAGAAGCCAACAGTACACATTTGAGAAAAGACACCATCTTCAACAAATGGTGCTGGTCAACCTGGATGGCTACATGGAGAAGAATGAATGAAATGAAATCCTTATCTCTCATCCTGCACAAAAGTCAACTTCAAATGGATCATGGACCCAGCATACAACAACTTGATGTCCTGAAACCGATAGAGAAAAAATAATAGGAAATATACTTGATCTCCTTGGCACAGAAAGGGACCTTCTGGTCAGGCCCTGGTAGTGCAGGCATTAAGACTAGCAACTGGAAAATGGAACATCATCTGTCCCAAAATAAAAAGCTTCTGTATAGCAATGGACACCGTCATTCAAGTAAATAGGCAGCCAGCAGTATGGGGAAAAAATCTTCACCAGCTACACATCTGACAGAGGGTTAGTATCCAGAATATATATATATATAAACAACTTTTAATCCCAGCACTCAGGAGGCAGAAATGGGGGTTCTGTGAGTTCAAAGCCAATTTAGTCCACATAGTGAGTTCCAGGACAGCCAGAGCTAATAGAGATATGCTCATGTATTAAATGAAGAAAGAAAAGAAAGAGAAAAAAAATCAACTTTAAAGCTGGGGCATGGAACTAAGCATAAAGTTCTCAAAAGATGAAATACAAATGACTGAGAATTTTCTTTTCTCTTCCCTTTTTTTAATGTTCAACAGAGGCTGAAGAGACGGCCACCACCCAAATGACTCAGCAGAACCCTAATGGCTTAAAAAGCCCCCCAAACAAGTAACCCAGTCTCCCTGTTGAACAAATTTCAGAAGTTCAAATTAGTGCAGAATGAAGCCAGACAGGATGTGTCAGGGCTCCATGTCTGGAGAGCCCCACCCCCTACCCAGTCCCCAGCACAGGGCTCCCCTGTCTGGAGGACCCTGCCCCCCTAAGCACAGTCCGCAGCCGGCATCTGTGGAGAGCTCCACCCCTGGCACACCCCTCTTGAGTCCTGCTCCCCTCAGCTCCCCTCAGCCCCTCCCTCCTTGTGGAGGGAGCTCCGCCTCAGCCACGCCCCCTTGCCACGCCCAACCGTCCTCCAGGTGTCAAACTGTCAAGCTGCCTCCTCTAGACAGAGCTGCTTCAGGGTGGGCCCTGCAGGCAGCCGTGGAGCAGGCAGACAGAGTTGAGGACTGGCCTGCTGGCTGATCCCAGCCCAAATGGCACCTCGCAGCTATCTGTGTTTCTGCCAGGGACTAAATCAGACTTTTCCCAGCGAGTCTAGCCCCTCCAGCTGCCAACTGCTATTGTGTGCTAATGTTTGCCTCCCTCACCACCCTGCTGGGGATCCTGTGGGCCTGGCCACCACCTCTTGTGCCCACCGTGAACCCCAAATGGTGCCGATGACCACTGGGGAGCCAGCATATTTCCCCTTTGGGGGAGTCTGGCTCTGTAAGGCTGGGGAGCTCTGGGACTTGAGACCCCACCATAAAAAAGCTCCCCCCTGGGACTATCAGGGACTACATTCCCAGTTAGCTGCGGGGTCCCCCAACCTGGCAGAGCAGCACAGAAGTGGCCCCAACTAACACAGATGGCCCTAAGCTGGGCCCCTCATCCCTCTCTGGACTTGTAAAATAAGGGCAAAAAAATCCCACCAATCGCAGGCCACTGTGAGGGGGGCGGCGCCTCCCAGGGACACTATATAAAGAGCAGCCTTCTGGACTCTACTGAGAGTAGGGAGGGGGCATAGCCTTTGCTCCTGACTTCTTTCCAAGCGGAGGCAGCCACCAAGAAGCAAGAAGAACACCTCAGCTCGGCCAGATGCAAGAAGAATAGCTCAGCCAGGGATATTGTCCAGAGCTGCAACATTGGAGACACCTTCCCACCTCAGAGCTGTATGGTCCCTGGGCTCCCGACTGCCAGGCCACTTTCCATCTGTTCCATCCAAATTTAAAAAAACAATGAAGCAAAACAAAAAAAACTAACGGCAGAACCTCCAACTGACAGGAGAAAGGAAAGCAAAGTCTTCAAGTGCACGTCAATCAAGAACTTAACAGGGGTCGAACTTCTGGGGCCAGTAGAGTCTGCTTTACCAAACAGTGGTAAAAAGCAGCCAGTGCTGGCCAAAATTGGAAGGTAAGACATCTCTGGTTTCTTCTCTCCAAGGATTGACTTGTTAAGAACATCAGACACTCAAAGGGTATCTGTTCTCCTGCCTGGCTTGCCAAAGTTGGTACTAGAGTTTTAAAGTTAAAAGTCTAACGCCTGGCAGTGGTGGTGTCCATCCCCAAGATGGCTATTAAAGAGCTAGTAGTAACGAAAAGCAGAGAAAAGAGATTTATTCACTGTGGCCCTACTGGGAAGAGAACAAGAGGTCTAGTTGTAACCAGCATGCCTGTAGGAAATGAGAATATTCTAAAGACACAGTGTCCGGAGCCCTGGCTACTTGGATTGTTGGAACAAAGGGAAGTGGAAATTTCCCAAGAATTTCATGCTGGGAGAAGCTGAAGCTGAAGCCTGGAGCCAACCAGAGGCAGAGTTTTTCTCCCAGAAAAGGGGAGGGATTTCACACAGTTCCACGGTGTCTCAGACTCTGTGAGAAAGAGCAGTCTTTGACTCTGGGTTAGTGGTAGACAGGACCACACCTTGACCAGGACTACTTGATTATAAACATCTCTTGCCTCGTATTTAAACCTCAGCTTCATGTCAGGACCCTGGGGATGGATATGATCTCTGGATTTCCTTGTCCCTTGTCCAGTGTGGCCACACTGAATAAATAAATATCCTATTTCTGCTTTTCACTATTATTTTGACTCTTTTAATTAGCTTATTGAGACTGGGTAACTGAACCTGGCTTGTCGAGGTACAGGCTGTGACCCTAAGTCCAGTATCAATTATGGTGACTCTAAGTGTTGGGGAACACTTGGAAGAAGTTTTTGTGATTTTGGTTTCTTTAAAAACGCAAAACGGTATTTGGATTAGGTTTGCGTTCCCACCCCAGCTGCGGTGTAGTTGTTTCCGAGTTGGGTTTGGAATGCTTGCTGCAGGTGGCTATGATTTGGTTGAGTGCAGTCATTCTGGCACCTGTAGCTTGTTTTGAGGGGTTGGGTGCTGCATGGGTTTATGGGAACTTTTGGCTTAAGGTATAAAAAGTCAGAAGACCCGAGAGTCATTGTGGGAGTTGGTTAGTAGTTCGTTGATTAGTTTGCTGTCATTAGTTAGTGAGATAATTCCTAACAGAACAAAGGTTGGAGAGATTGAATTTATAGACCATGAGCTGAGATGCTAGTCTGACTCACTGTCAGCTAGTCCTCTTCAGCGCAGGACAGCCTAAAAAGAGGCTGTGAAGATTTCAACCTTTCTCTCATTCTATATCAAGGCTGCTTGCAAAAAGTCATGAAGATTTCTTTCTCTCCTTCCTTTCTCTTTCCCTAAATAGAGACTAAAAGATTGTAGTGCACTGCTACATATAAGTCTAGTCACACATTGCCTCTCCACCCAAGTCCACCTTTGACATGAGGTTTTTATTTAAATAGAAGGTATGTAATTAAACAGTTGTCAAAGTTTGTTTTTAGTTGTGTATAAAATAATTGTTTTGGGCACTGTTGGGAAAAGGGGTGCCTAGGCCTTGGCATTTGTATTGTCTGCAGGTGGATTTATGTGGGGATGTTTGATTTGATTGCTTTATGATCTGCATGTGCTAGGGATGTTTGATTGCTCATGATCTGCATGTGCTATAAGTAGAACACATGAAGAGTTTTGTATTAGTAAAAACACCTGAGCTGGGACGCTCAGGGTTCCACTGTCCAGTATGGCTCTGGCTAGGATGGTGGCTCCCTCTGCTGAGGTCTGGAAGTGCTTGCACCTGTAATCATGCCTCTTGTAATCATACTGCCCTGTAGGTGTATCATTGCAAACAGTGTACCAGGCAAGAGAAGAGCCAATATTTTGGCCCCTGACCCAGGTCAGCTAGTTCCCAGGGAATGATTAGATACCTCTGAAAGGATCTTATACTTCAAGTAAGTCACCCATCCTCCTGATCAGAGATGCTAGAGACCCCAGAGGTTGAAGTCTAGTCAGTGTACATTCTGCAGAGGTGGATCACTGCAGAGGGAAGTGTCCTAAGAACTTCCAAGGCAAGTCACACAAACAGTAAGACCTTGGTGCATCCCAATGGATGACATAACCTGCAGAAGAAAATCTAAAGGAGCCATGTGGTTCCTTCTGAGTCCCTAGTGAGCCTCAACTGACCTTAATGATGTAAAGAAAAAGGGATGGGGGAGGCTTCCAGCCCTGGCCTTTTTTGAGAATTTATCAGTGGTTTCTGTGGGTGAGGCACTTATAAAGCCATGCCCCAGCCCCCCCAGGCAATTAATACTTACAGGGTGACATTTTCTTCACTGGTGTAGGCCAGTGGTAATTGCCTACATTCCTGTAAATAACCCCTCACCCATGCTCATTTAAGACGCCTAATTAAACTCCTCGGGACACACATGAGACATGAAGATAGAAGGGGGATCGTAGGAAGAATAAGGAAGGCAATAGAGAGGAAGTAACAAGAAAGGGCAATGGGGGCGTTACCAACATACACTACACACATGTATAAAATGTCATGATGAAGTACATTATGTATGAATTAATGTATGCTAATAAAACAGAGGGCTAACAAGGTGGCTCAGCAGGTAAAGACACTTGCTGTCAGGGCTGAGAACCTGAGTTCCTTCTCCAGGACCCATGGTGGGAGGGAAGATGAGGTTTCTGAATCTCAGGAATATAGGGTGTTCACATGAGCCTTGGCACTCTCATTCACACACACACAAATACACATACACAGACACACACACAGACACATCCATACACAGACACACACACAGACACATACATACACAGACACACACACACAGACACACACACACACACACACACACACACATACTCAGGCACACACACACACACAGACACAGACACATACATACACACACACACACACACACACAGACACACAAATACACATACACAGACACACACACAGACACATCCATACACAGACACACACACACACAGACACATACATACACAGACACACACACACTCACACACACACTCACACACGCACACACATGTTCGTGTAATAAAAATAAAGAGAACATATAAAAAAGGAACATATTAAAAGAGAAAGAAAAAGATAAGGATTTATATTTGGCCACCTACACGGTCTTGAGGTTTGTCTCTGGAGAAAGCAATTGGTAATAATACCAAACAAAAAGTACTAAGATTTATTTTGTTTCATTTTGTTTTTATTTTCTGAGACATGGTCCCTCTACATTGTCTGGCTGTCCTGGAACTCATTACATAGATCAGCCTAGCCTTGAACTCACAGAGATCCACCTGCCTCTGCCTCCTAACTGTTGGGATTAAAGGCTTATGCCACCATACCTGGACTAAAATGGATTTTTAAGAAGGGACACTGATTCGTTCTCTATGCTCCCCTCTTGGCTCCAAGTGTGCTAGGTTAGGGTTAGGGTTAGGGTTAGGCCTCTATGCTATTTGTATGGCCTAGACCAAGCAAGACCCTTAGATCCTTAAGCTAGCACAAGTAACCTATCTCTAGAACCCATCATTTTAGGAAATGGCAGCCACCCTGAGTTGAATTTCAATGTAATTACTCTTACTGTGCACCGGGAATTGTATTATACTAGGAAACATTTTTCCAAATTGTACTGGACTTAAATATGTTGGGAATAAACATCCTGGTATCAGACTCCCCAGAGTCTTGATCCAAGCTGATAAAGTCAATCTGAACTGGGTTTCATTCTCATCTCTGTGTGTGGTTCGCTTCTTTGCCTGACATTTGCAGAGACCCCCTCAACCTCAGAAATACAGAAGGAAACTTCCATCTTAAGAAGAAATGGAATTTACCCAGTGTGGTAGTCTAGAATAATCATTGTGGCTGCTATTTACCACCAGAGAAAAGAGTTATTTTTATAAAAAAGGATTTCCAATATGATAATGATAAAAAGCATATATTAAACAACCGTAATAAATGCTACAGGTTTGAGGTCAGCACCTGGGCTACAAAGACTGTTTTGAAAACACACAGCACACACACACACACAGAAGCAGCTAAATTGGAAAACCAACTCTTCAAGTGTTTTTTGCATTCAATTGATTAGTTCAGTCTTCAAACAGCCTTGTAGGCTAAACTGTGCTCTTTCATAAAATTCTGTATATCTTACAACCTTTTTGTTTTGTTTTTGTTTTTTTGAGACAAGGTTTCTCTGTTGTAACTCTGGTTGCCCTGGAACTCACTCTGTAGACCAGGCTGGCCTCGAACTCAGAGATCCGCCTGCCTCTGCCTCCTGAGTGCTGGGATTAAACATGTGTATTACCACCTCCCAGCCCTCCTTTTTCTTTTTCTTTTCCTTTTTCTCTTTTTGAGTTCCTTGTGACCCACCTAAGGGACACACATAAACTTAAATCTCTTCCCAGTCAAGACTCTGTTAGAGACTGGCCATCTTGGTAGGCTAACCGCATAGAGTTAGAGTGCATAGCCTTTCTCTAGGACAAATCTCAAGACCAGGCTGCAGGAAATGTATATCAAATGCATTTTTAAGATTTTTTTAAAAAATTTCATCTTGTCAAATTCAGGATTCTGCAGTTGCTCAATGGGAGCCCGAGCTCACCATATTTTGAGGAATGGAAGTCTCCTCACCTAGCTCTACAAGTTTATTGTGATTTTTATTTTTGACAAGTTTAAGAAGCACAAGTTGGTGGCTAGAGACGCGATTCTGTGGTTAAATGCTTGCTGCATAGTGTGAGGTCTGGAGTTCAGATCTCCAGAAGCCACATGAGAGCTGCTGGGCATGGCAGCCGGCCTGCAACTCTAGGGGCGAAGGTGTCCAGGAGGACAAGCCCCATCAGAGAGCTCTGGGTTTGGCCGGGAAGCTTTGCCTTGGTAAACGAGGTGGAAGAGTGATTGAGACGGGGCAGTTAACAGTAGTGGCTGCTCTTGCAGATCAATCAGGTTCAGTCCCGGCACCTACAAAGAGGCTAGCAACCATCCATAACTCTAGCTCCAGAGCACTGGAGATTCTGTTCTGGCCTCTGTGAACACGGGGTATGCACACAGCGCTCGTACCCACACACAGGAAAAACATTCATACACATAAAAACGAGAATAAATCATCTTATTAAATGATCACCAAGGACTTCCAACATCCACCTTGGGACTCTACACTCCATACATACGTGCAGTTACATTCACACACATGTGAGCCTATATACAAGTAAACATGCATTCACACGCATATACAACACAAACAAACGTGAAAAGTGAAAGAGGGAAAAAAAAAAGGTTGGAAGATCAAGTTAGCAGACAACAGTCCACACCCTGGAACAGTAGAAGGCGGCCCAACTTTACAAGATGGGCAAGTCCCTCCAGGAATTCTTGGCTGTTTCGTGCACCAGGTGATTTACCAGAGGCCCAGTCTGGGCCTGCATGCACTGTTGGGGATCCACCGTGTGGAAGCTCACCTCTTCTTGTAGCAAGTGCCCCGGCATGCTGATTCTTGAATGCCCAGAAGATCTTCCAAGGACAGACCGTGGGGATTCTCGGGCTACAGGAGGGAGTAGGCTTCTGCTCCAGGTCTTGCTTCTGCAAAACAAGTTAGGTGTTGCCCCGAACCCTGCCCTGTGCCTTCTACATGTGATGGTTGTGCGGGCTCAGCCTCAGAGTGTGTGTCATCTCTTAAAGCTGCAGTTTTAAAGGCTCTGGCTGGTGGTGACTGACTGGGTCCTATTTCGTCACAGTCTTTATCTGCTGCTAATAAGGGACACGCTGGCTGGCCTAAGGGCAGCCCTGAGCTCAGATAAGCTCAGGAGAGACCAAGAGACAGAACAGACTCAGTTGGAGAGTAAGCCAGAGCAATAGAATGTCTTGGACACCAGCATCCCCATGGCTTCCACCCCTGTTCTCTGCCATGAGAAAATGCCAATGATTCTTTGTCAACTCTAGCCTTGTCATTGGTCAAAGAGAGTTTGGTGCCATCTCAACCTGCTGCTGCCATTGGCTGAATGTAATCTGCTGTTCCTTCTTGTGTCACCTCCTTATCTTTTTTTATTAGCCTCCTGGATTCCACCCATCACCACATGACCTCAGGGGTACTTGGGGGATACCTCTCTGGAAGAGGGAGAGCTCAGAGTCCCACAGTGAGGATTAGGTTCAAGCCTAGGGAGTTTACACATACACCACAGACACTGGGGGAAACGTACGTGAGAGAGCAGGAAACCAAGGAGCTGCCCATCACCTTGATTTCACCCTGCTTTCTCATTCCTCCAGCCTTTGGGAAGGTGAACATGGCCTCCATCCCAGACCATGAGCCAAAGGTGTGGGTGGAATTTGCATCTCCTCTGCGATACTCCTGTCACATGCTGGTAGCCCAGGTAGCTCTTTACTGCCTACTGACTCCAAGGCTACAGCCTAGGAGCTCTGGCAACATCTTTAGACAAACATACAGATTTTCATGTTTACATATGAACTCTACGTTGGCCCACTAGGCATTCTCTGCAGGGATCACTTCCTCCAGGAGCCAGTGAACAACCCCACCTCCGTGCCCACATTTCCAGAACACGCTGGTGAAACTCTTCTGCCTGTTGAGTTGGAAGTGGTTTTGGGTTTTTTATTCGCTTGTTTGTTCGTTTGTTGTTTTTGGTACTCTCATTTTGTTTGGGTGCTGGGAATTAGACAGCGGGTATTGTACATGTTAAGCAGATAGTCTTCTACTGATCCACCCTCTAACCCTCAGCCCTCATTGGAATTTGGGCAGGCAGCGTAGATATGTGTTTTAACCTAAAATAGTCCAAAGGACAAGTGTGTGGAATAAGAATGGAGAGCAGGTATAGAATGGTTCATGTAGACCAGTTCACAGGAGTCAATTTGTTGCGCCCTTACTAGGGCTCTGGGAGGAGGGTACTTGCTGTGGAAGTTTATTTTCAGAGGGGCTGCCTAGGCCTTGGCATTTTGTATTGTCTGTAGGTGTTGGATTTCTGTGAGGGATGTTTGATTGCTCATGATCTGCACTAGAGTTCTGAATGAATAAGTCACCTGAGACACCTCAGACGCTTGGGGTTCCACCGTCCAGGATGGCACTGGCCATGGTAGTGGTTCCCTCTGCTGAGATCTGGCAGAGTTTGAACTTATGAGAGCACCTTCTTGTCATCCTTGCTGAGCCACACAGTAGGCATACAACTACAGGTACTCCCTGGATCCATTTAAAAGAGGAGGAGAGTAAGATGTGGAGAGGTCGAAGAGCTTGGCCATGGTTGCACCAGTGCTTGTGGGGAAGCTGAGTTGGTACAGAATGTATTTCTCACAGTTCTGGAAGCTGATGTTCTAGATCAGAGCTTGTGCTACGTTATATAAATAGAGTTCAATCTTAAAAAATAGATTTACTCCTTTTATGCATCTGAATGTTTTCCCTGAATGTATGCACGTGCACCATATGTGACCTTGGTACCTGAGGAGGTCAGGAGAAAGCATCTGATCCCCTGGAATTGGAGTTACAGATGTAAACTGCCATGTGGGTGCCGGGAACTGAAGTCTGGTCCTCTGCAAAATCAACCAATACTTTAAACCCCTGTGCCATCTCTACAGCCCAATAGGACACTGGCTTATTTATGTGATCTCAACAGTGTAATGTAGTTTTAGATAAAGGAAAAAACAAAAACAACAAACACCAGCCTGAACTCCTAGCTCTGAAACCTGTTGAGATGAGATACCAGCTTACCCTTGGTCAGTTTACTCTGCGTGCTTCCTTTCATCGTCTGTGTGATGGGAATAAGACTTTATTTTGCAAGTTTGCTCTGACGGATTAATAGACTGGTACAGAGTTAGAAGCCCCGTGAGTGGCGATTGTTATTATTACATTTACACACAGACCCCTTTATGTAGTTTTCAAATTGCTCCATTGTTTTACCTGGAATGTCTTTCTCAGACTTAAATCCCCTGGCCTGTGCAGCATAATCTAGGTCAACGTGCTCTTCTCTTCCCAGTTCCCTCCTTCCCTTCCTTCTCCCGTCTCCCGTCTCTCTCTTGCTCTCTCTGCTGTTGTTTCTGGAGATCTCATCATCTAACGCCAGCCCAGCATGGCCTTTCATACACACTCTTCCCGCGCCAGCCTCTCCAGTGCCAGGACTAGAGGTGTGTAGCACCTCCACACCCAGCTTTCTCACCGATCTCTGCGCTTGATCTTGGCCACAGGGTGAAGGCACAGCGATGCCTACTGATTTCTAAACACACTCCCCATCTCTTAGTCATTGTTCTATTGCTGTGAAGAGACATCATATGACCATGGCAACACTTATAAAGGAATCATTCAGTTGGTGCTGGCTTACAGTTCAGAGGTTTAGTCCGTTGACATCATGGCGGGGAGCATGGCAGATGCAGGCAGACATGGTGCTCGAGAGTAACTGAGAGCTCTACCTCTGGATCGGCAGCAAGCAGAGAGACAGAGACACAGACACAGAGAGACAGAGAGACACAGACACAGAGAGACAGAGAGATAGAGACAGAGACACACAGAGAAACAGAGACGAGACAGAGAGTGAGCCACTGGGCCTGGCTTGAGTTTCTGACACCACAAAGCCCACTGCAGTGACACACTTCGTCCAACAAGGCCACACCTCCTAATCCTTTCAAATAGTTCTAGCTGTTATGAGCCTATGGGGGCCATTTTCACTCAAACCACCACATCAACTGACTTCCACTCTGCTCATTCCATAAAAATATTACTCACCACCTGCAAACTTTATTCATAGGTATATACTCTACAGAAATGAAAACAGACACACACACACACACACACACACACACAGCAAAGGTTATGTTTTAAATTGTGATTACTGTGCCTATAAAACAAGGCTAGCTAACCGCCTGGAAGGTTGGGTCAGGACTGTTAGATCCTAAAGTACCAGACACGCTTAGTTACTTGTAGGTGGGAGACACCCAGACAGGAAGTGCATCAGGATGCTTCCTACTGATTTTGCCTGGGGGAAGTACGTAGCCTTCTGGGTTTTGCCTTTTTGAGCACCTGTGCCACAGGACTTGGTACCATTCTGTGCGAACTCCGGAGGTGGCAGGGTCGCTCCATGGGAACCTCGGAATGGACCTGGTCAGGGTCCGCCTTTCTGGCCAGTATTTAAAAGTTTAATGAAAGCTCCCTTCAAATTTGACTCAGTTGTGGTGTTCTTATTCTAAACCAGTGGGATTTACAATACAACTGTGTCAATGAATTTAATAACACCCCAAAATGGAAGCAACACAAGCCTTCATCCACTGAGTAGAGAACAGTGATAAATGGTAGGTCCCCATAATAAAGTATTATTTGGTCATAAAATGGGACATATGCTAAAACATAAACGGGCCTTGTTAGACAAATGACAATTGGAAGAAACCAGACAGACAGACACACACACACACATACACACTGCACAGTTGGGTTCATAGGAAATGTTCAGAAAGGTGACTTTACAGAGACAGAAATTAGATTAGAAGTTACTGGAAACTTAGAAGGTAGGAGGTGGTGCTGGCTGTAGGTGATGGCTAAGGGCTAGAGGGTTTCTTTGACAGTGTGGGGATTCATCTATGACAAAACTAAATGTCATTACATTGTTCCATTTAAATAGCTGAATCCTATGGTATAGAGATTTTATCTCAAATAAATAAATAAACACAAAAATTCTCCCAGCTAGTGTTGGTGCAGCCATTTCAGATGATGAAATGCTGTCAATTTGCTTAAATAGATGAGCACACTGAGATTCATTGTTAGGCAAGTAGCCACACGGATTTCCCCATCCATACTTGGCCTCGTGGCACCTGGACCAAAAGTCAGAGCTGGAGACACTGCCTCATCACCTCATGGCAGAGGGCGGCGTAGGGAAGGGGTGATGGGAGCCAGAGCTGCTCCTGCCCCAGGCCAGTCTCAGCCAGTTCTCTGGGTAAGAAGAGACACAAAACATGGACTCCTGGGGTTGTGAGCTTTTCCATATCCAGCGACCCCAGCTAAGTCCCAGACAGCTGACAGCCAGGAGAGATGGTGCACATGCCAGCGTGCCAGGGAGAGCGGCCGGCTCTCACAATGTGGCTCTTGTCACACCACACACTTCGCCACAGTCCTCCCTAGCTTGCCAGGGTCTGGTGGACATGAAACGCTCTGAAGGTTTTTGGGGTGGTCATGGTAAGAACAAGACCACGCTGGTGACAAACACACTGTCCACACTAGGATAGAACTAGACCAAAGTCTCACAGCAATAGAGCTGAGTAACCAACCCAACAAGGGAGCTAACGGGCTTGCTGACCTGTGCTTTTGGTTGTGATGGTCCACATGGGTTGTCGTGCGGTGGGAAGTCCTCCCGGGAGTTGTCTGTTCAACAACTGTCAAATGGCTCCTGCCCATAGGCACCACCCCAGTCTTCTGGTGCTGCTATAATGGGGCTGTGTGGACACGGCCAGTTCTCCTGTCACTAAGAGACACTGTCCACACAGTGGACCTCAGAGTTCTCAACCCGTGGGATGCGACCCCTTTGGGGGATCGAACAACCCTTTCACAGGGGTCATCCAAGACCATCTGCATATCAGATATTTACATTTATGATTCATAACAGCAGCAACATTACAGTTTTGAAGTAGTGATGAAATGGTCATATGGTTGAGGGTCATCACAACATGAGGAGCTGTGTTAAAGCGTCACAGCCCTAGGAAGGTTGAGAGCCACTGGGCGACCTTACCCTGAAGCGTGAGCGGACCGCATAGGGATGCTTTGGGAAGATGTGAAGTCGGCCTGTGCTTTAAGAACGCAATCGCAAAGCCTCTACATTCTAGGGTTTTAGCCCCGAAACAGTCCTTCAAATCTGGAGGAGCAATGGTTTTCAACACTCTGTAGACAGTAAACTAGTCTCAGTCAGTCCTTGTTCAGAGACATACTCCTGGTGAATTAGGGAGCTAGCAGATAGATAGATCCAGGAGTTTTGTTCAAATTTACATCAGTCTGAGCTCAGAGGCAGCCTGAGCCTGAGGCTTTCCCAATCCACACTGTTTGCCCTTTCTAACAGGAAGAGTCAAGAGCCCGTTGGACTTGAGAGCTTAGAGAAATATAAAACAAAAACCATCATGACATTTCTATTTGATTCGTGACTTCTTGAGTAAGTTTAAACACCGGAGGGACGAGGGTGCCTTCTGAGATTTCTCAGCCTGTTCTGCATAGCCTGCCCCAGAGGCGGTATGGTCTGATCGACCCAGGAGGAAAAGGACTCAGTGCTGTGCAGGGGAAGCAGTTGATGGGTTCCAGGTTGGTGACTACGGTTGAAGCAGAGGTCTGGAGTTCTCGGAATGGGGAGACTTGTCACATGAGGAATGTCCTCAAGTCCATTCGACCCTGCTGATCACACGCCTGCTCCAGAATTCAGGATTACCCAAGGGAATGGGAAACCATATCTCCTCTCTCTGCTTCCCGGGGACCACACTGTCGCCATCCCATCCCAGGGTCCAATTTTACAAGTGTGGAGTTGGCTCTTGGCTGAGAGGCAGCAGCCCCCCCATCCCCCGTTACTCAGCTGATCTAACGCAAGGTGCTCCCCCTCCCCTCCCTCAGGATGCCCAGCTCCTCACCCTCTTCCCCAGGGAAAACAGGCGCCTCAGTGCATCCTGCTGGCTGGTCCAGAGGAGAGATGGGCACTTGTCCTTCTAGGAGGGTCAGGCAGTCCTCAGACTGTGCGGGGAGTCACCCCTTTCCAGTGTCCGGGCCTTGGACAGGAAATTCATATGACAGGTTCAGGGGCACGACAGCCACCTTTTCTTCCCTGTCTTAGAACTTTGGGCACAGAGGGGCAGAGACTAGACCAGGTCAAGATCTCCCTCTGGGAGTATTCAAGGCTGGAGATCTCCTCCAGGCTGCCAATGCTTTGCTAAAGTTGAAGATGGACTTCAAGCCTGTGTGGCTGAAGTAGCCCGTGGCAAAGATCCATGCTTTGAAGAGTCCCCTGCAGCCACTTTGGATGAACAGCACCCACACTTACCGCACCACCATGTTTTGGGGCATAGCTCTTGCTCATAAACAAACCTGGGTGGGTGAGCAAAGGGTAGAGCTGGGCTCTAGCAGGCACATGATCAGAGCTCCATGACTTAAATATTCTACCACATCCCTGTCTGTCTTCCCACAAAGTCCCTGCGGGACACAGGGTAAGGCTACCATTCAGAGTCTATTCAGAAGCCGAGGAAGGGGCCGTGCAGACCAATCTCAAAGGCTCCCGTTCTCACTTCCTGCTCACACTTACAGTTCTAAGCCTAGTGCTAAGTAATGTCCCAGGAAAAGATGGCCAGATCATCTGGAGCAGAGGGCTTCTCCCTCTAAAGGTCCCAAGTCACTTCACCTCTGCCCTAGGCTCCGTGATATGTCTTCCCTGACAGACCACAGCCTGTTTACCCAAACCGAGCCCCACATTCTCAATATGTACATCTCTATACATATTGTGTCACCTATAAGCCATGAAGCCAAACTTCAGGAAAACAAAGCCAACCTGGAACTTTGCAGTTCTTTTCTTGTTCCTACCACCAGCAGAGGCCATCTCTTAAGATTTGAGTTCTTCCCTGGCCTCTGTCTTTCATTGAGCTATAAGGGTGCAGTGGGAGCCTCTTCCTCCCATGGCTAGGGGACATGCGGAGGCCTAAGAGCCCCTGACTGCACTGGTGGGGAGCAACACCACCCAGCCCTATCCTTGATCTTCACCCCAGCCCATGTCATTCCTTTCAGGAGCTTTTCAAAGTGGATGTTAGCTCAGACCCACCTCAGAGTTCTGCAGCCTTCCCTTCCCCTGGCTTCCCGACTGCCATTTGATAACTCAAGGATGAGAAGTCTGGACATAACCATTCCAGGCCACATCTGACCCCAGCACCTCTCTTGGTCTCCCCGACTCCCACCATCTGCACAGCATCCTCACCCACCTTTCTCTCCTCTCCTTACATCCCAATTCCAGTTCCCTTACAATTCCTTTCCTTTTGTGTCCTGGTTCTTGCAGAGTGAGATGGAGAGGGAGGGAGGGAGAGAAAGAGGGAGGGGGCAGGGGAGGAGGGGGTGAGAGACAGGATTGATGACCATCCCCTTCCTGCTCCCTCCCCTAGGTGAGATCAGCTCCCCCACCCAGACAGGAGGCACAGGCTGAATGTGAGCAGCTGCTCTCAGACACCGTCCCCTTGGCCCTCTGCTGCCAGTGTCAGGCTGGCCTTTGTCCCTGTGTCTCCCATGAGAGTGGGCACCTGTGGTGCCAGGTCCCCACCTCCTTCCCCATGAATATTATGGAAAGTCCCAAGAGGCAAGACCTGCAAAAACTGGGGAATGGAGCCTGGGACAATCCTGCCTTCAGCAGCCCTCCTTCCCCAAATGGGACCCTGAGGATCTGTACTGTCTCCAATGGGGCAGTCCCCCAGCCTCAACCCAAGAAGCCTGAAGACAGACCCCAGAGAAACCTGATGTCCAGCTGCTGCTTCCACTTCGGCCACAGCATCAGAGGTACCGGGCATGAGGAGGGTTCTCCTGGCTTATTAGAGTCAGAATAGGGACCTTCTCAAGGTTTGAGAGGGTGCAAGTGACCCAAACAAGAGGAAATCTCAGTGTCGCGATTTGCTTGTGTTAAGGTGGCTTACCCCAGTCCACAGAGGCCAGTCTCCTGATCTGCCAGAAAGGCCATTTGGCACAGTTATCGCTTGGGGACCCAGAGGGTATGGGGGAGCTTGGTACATGGAGGACTGAAGTAAAGAGGCTCTCGAACACCCCACCTGTAACAGATGCCCACCCCTTCATGGGTTCCCTCTGATCCAGTATCCTCACCCTGACCCCATGGGGACTTTGTAGGAAAACAGGCAGGGGTGGGGGTGGAGTAGGCAAGTCCAGGGTTATGGGATGGGCAAGGCTGGGCCTGGTGGAGATGGGGTGAGCTCTTGGGACAGCTAGAAGTGGATAACTGGAAAGATGTGCTGTTGGGGACTCTGGCCATCTTTCCTGCCCTTAGGACTCTGGGGAACAACACTGACTGAGAACACCACCGAGAACCGAGAGCTCTATGTCAAGACCACCCTGAGGGAGCTTGTGGTGTACATCGTGTTCCTTGTGGACATCTGTCTGTGTGAGTAGCCACTGTCCTACGGACATCTGCCAGTGAGAGGAACACGTGTGGCATGTGTGCAAGCAGTGCTTGAACAGCCATGTGAGGCGCGTGGATCCTGAGAATTTTGCACGCACGTCAATATATAACTGCTGTGGCTTTCCCACGCTGAGTCCGGTGGAAGAAACCCAGTTGATGGAAAACTTGTTAACAAAAGGAGATTTCTCTCTAATTATTGGATAGCACACTTTTCAAGTTCAAGTACCTAATGCTAAGCCTGTTGCGTTGACAGTGGGAAACATTTAACCCTTTGTAAAGGGTGGAGGGGCCCCCGTTTTGTTCGGTGGGTTTTGTGTGATTTGGTTATTATGCTGTGCCTCACCCATGCTTCTTTAGTGGAAGAAAATGATTCGGGTCTTAGAGAGTTACTGAGCAGGAGGTTGGGGTTCAGTGGGGTGGCCTTGCCTGTGGGAAAGCCTGTTCCACAATTGCAACTGGGCAGTCTCTGTGGACACTAGCTGGGGAGCTTTGGTGTCCAGGTTCAGAGAAGGAAGTAGAAAGACCACAACGTAGACTGTGGAAAGATGGCGTCAAAAACACGCCAGGCGAGAAACAGCTGGAGCACACAGAGGTTGATAGGCCCATGGGGAGGGAACTGATGCTGCATTCCATTAAAGCCGCCCTGTCCCTTAAGACTTGTACAGCGAGTGGTTTCCCCTCTTACAGCGTGCTTTCGGTGTGACTGTGTGCATCCAGCTTGCACCTCCGACGGCAGCACCTCCCTAAGTAGTTGGTGTCTGCCCTCTTGGAGGCTCTCTGCTTCTCAGGATGCACAAATCATCGGCAAGAGAAAGCGAAGGCCTGATAATGGAGGTGTGGACAGGAACTGTCACCTGTGCCAGCCACCAGTAGTTGTGCACCCCTCTGGTGGCTGAGCAGGTGCACTGGCTTGGGCCTACCGTGTGCTGCTTGGGAGCATTTCCCTCCTACAGCAGGCAGTGTAGCGTGAGGCAGAGGTGGTGGGACAAGGGCTGTGGCCCCATTCAACCCTTTGAGCACGTGACTGCCAGAGACTGGTTTGTTGATGTGTTGATTTTCTAATGCCACCACCTGTTAGGACAGGAGGCTCCTCCCCCTCCTTAGGCCCGGTAACATCAGCCAAAGCTCATGACTAAAGCCCTTCTCTGCAAACAACCGTCACCCAGCTACACAAGCTCAGGAACAAGGTTAGGAGATTTCCAACTCTCCAGAGTCGCCGTGAACCATCCTGAACTCCTGGGTTTGGGGCTGACGGGAGGAAGCTCGAGCCTTGTCTCTTATCTCTAGTTCTTGTGAGCTCACTGCTCTGATTAGAGCCGATGGTTGGGAGCTAGCTGGATTTGCATCCTAGGCTGAGCTCACTTACTGTCAGAGCATCCTAGGGGATGATTCAGACGGTGGTGCAAGTCAAGGACACAGATGATTCAGAATCACTTCACTATGGCGCCTCCCACAGGGTTCCATCTGGCATCCCACCAGCCCCACGCTGGGGGCACCCATGAGGGTTCAGTCATTTCACAAGAAGCCAATTCTACCTTGGACAGCTCTACCTCCTTCCATCTATGGAGCCCTTTCTCTGTGCCAGAGAAAGATCGGACAGAAGGCATAGACTTGCCTTTCTGCCCCAGAAGCTAACCTCATTTCTAGAACTTTCTTTTGCGCTTCTCGGTTACTCTCCAGAGTGGCAGCCTCTGAGCACTGAGTGACTGTGTAGTGCTCATTTGTTCTCCAGCCCAGGAGTTTCCTTTCTCTCATGAAAGGAGTCTGTGCCACATAGTGACCAAGGGTAGCTTATGTAAGATGGAAGTCTGGGCTCTCAATTTACACAGATTAAGGTCAAAACACTTCATTCTGCCATTTACCATGTGGGGACCCTGGAGTACTTGCTTAACTTCTTTGAATCTCAGTTTCCCCTTCTGTACCTATCCTACCTAACAGGATTATGTGGCCATTGTACGGGCCCTTTGCTCAGCCTAGCATGCAGTGACGACAGTTTCACGCTCACCGTCTGGTTTGCCTATCCCAGCCCTGACCTTGATGCCCTTTACTGAAGAAATGTACCAAGGGGCATCTGACTGACCCAATGCCCTGTGGCATCATGCTCCTGTTGTAAGCAGACGTGTTATGACTTGGCAGCTCCCACAGATCTGAGTTCTCTCCCTCCTGCACACAGCTACCTATCTGCCCCCCTCCCTACTGCCCAAACACAAGACAACCTGTGAATTACGATCTTATCCTAGATAGGCCACATGGTACGGGACTCACACACACAACACCCCCCAAAACCTATTAGCTTTCTCTAAACTGAAGGGTCCGAAACTCCTGCCTCTCCCTCTGCCCTTACCCCTACCCTCATGGCTGCCTGTAGCTAAGATGCATTTCCCTTTCCTCATGATGCACTTCCTTAGACCTGAAATCTTGCTTTCCTACTTCTGGCCCTGAGGCTGTGAGTCTCCTGACAGAGTTTATCTGAAACTTCCCTTCTACAAACTTGCCGTTTGATAGGTTGTAACAAAATTACTTCTGGAGACATCGGGCAGGAGGAATGCCCTTGATCTCTGGAAGTAATTACGTTTTTGGGTCCTCTAGTACAATTATAAAGCTTTCACACAGTTCCCTAGACTGGTTTTAAAAATAAATAAGAGCAAAAATCTTTTAAGAAAGAAGTCAGTGTGAAACGTTATGTACAGCGTGATTCTAATGACGTGTCTTTCGGGAAGAGACTGGGAGCCAGCAATGGCTGCCAGGGGTTGACGGTGGAAAGAGACAAACAGGGGAAGAGGATTCTGAAAATACTCTGAGTGATTTCCATGTGTCAGTTACACAGTGTCGGGTTCATCGCAGAACCGGTGTATCTCTCTGGTTGGGGTTTTCATACACGGAATGGCTGTGTTTACCCGAGGGCCAGAGGAGCATAGGAAATCTCTGTGTCTTTGATTCAATTTCACAGTGAACCTAAAACTCCTATAAAAACAAAATCAGGCTGAATGTGGAGACGTACATCTTTAATCCCAGCACTTGGGAGGCAGAGGCAGGAGGATGTCTGTGAGTTTGAGGTTAGCCTGTTCAAAATCGGATATTCTCATTTATAATTTTTGGTATTAAGTAGGTATAAGATGACACAATGATCTGCCTCAATTTTCTTGTCTTTGATTCGTAGTGGGGACAGACAGTTTGCTTATGTCTTACTTTGTAATTCATATCCATTTTGTATAAATTGCATAAGTCAGACTTTGTTTGCATGGAGGGGAGGGAGATTTTAGAAGAGAAGAATTAAACTCTTGATGGGAACCACCTACGAGGGCCTTCGTTATCAAAAACTGGAATTCTGGGAGTGTAAAGAGTAGCCAGTCAAGCTGGAGACCATCTGTACAGCACTTGGGCCTGGGATGAGCCCCAGGGAGCTAACTATTGCAGACAGCCATGCTGACCCAAACGGATGACCATTTGGTGACTCATTTGGCTAACGCGGAGCTATCTTCTTTAGGCAGGCAACATGAGGGAGCCATCAATCTCCCCTTAATGTCATCATGCAGCCCTGGAACCCCCAAAGAGCAGTCAGGCATATGACCTCACTCGACAACAACAGCAAATCTGTATGGGATAGATATCATTATTTCCATGCCACAGATCAGGGAAATGTCATTCTTGTCATTATGAATAGTGAAGGAATGATCAGTCATCCAGAAGACTCATGTTAGTGGAGTGTCCTGTCTCACTATTGTCCAGCAGAGAAGTGTGGGGAGTGAATGATGGTGCTGCTCCTCTGCCTCCCCACATCCCACCCTGCTATTTATGAAAGAGCTCCCAGCCTTTGTCTTCTTGGACGGATGATTGTGGTCTTTTGTTAATGGAGGAAACACTGAAGTCCTTTGTGTAGAAACAATGGCTATTTGTTTTAGGAAACATTATTGTTATCTCAAAGGATCACCTGGGACTGTCCCTAAATAGAGAGGCTCTGAGCCATGACCTAGGCTGGGTCTGGTCACCATGGAGTTGGGGGAGGAGTTCAGAGACTCTCAGCCTTTCATAACTCATGTCTGCCCATCAATAAATGTGGGCCGCTTGCTCCTTGTCATTGCTGGCCATAGAGAAGTGTGTCTGCCTCCCCTCACTGCTTAAAAAAAAACAAAACAAACAACATTTGTTTATATATTTGGGGGTACCCGTGGAGATGAGAGCATAACCGTATAGTCGGTTCTCTCCTTCCACCATCTGGGCTCTAGGGACCAGACTCAGGTTGTCAGACTTGGTGGAGTCCCCCTTGCCCGCTGAGCCGTCCCTCCAAGCCTCCATTCTGCGTTTCTCAGTAGGATTCAAGGATCATGTAGGCTCTTACATCACCAGCATATTAGGAAAAATTGTCTTTCTTAACTATACATTCCTAGAATTGATGAAGAAGGAAACAATATATGTGGGAGGTCCAGCTAGGGTCTGTAGGTGAGCCCTTGTGTGTGTTACGATGGTGTAAGTTAACTGGTCATACGGGACCATGACACCAGGGAATGGAAGAAGCATGGCCTGGGATAAGGCCACCCGGTTCAAGTAATGGCCTATCAAGTATTAGCCAGGGAAATTAGGATACTTCAATCTCCTTGAGCCTTGATCGCCTACTCAAGAAAGGCTGATCTGCCTCCCCGAACTTGGTAGAAAACAAAGAAAATACTTAATGCCTGCATTAGGCTCTCAACAAATCACAGTTCCTATTTGACATCAAGGCACAAGTGAGGAAGGCACTGACATCTCCAAACTCTGGCTTGTTATAGGTGAGTTCAAGCTCTGACACCACTGTCAGTGCTGGACAGAAAGGAGATTGCTAGTATCATAGGGACTAGCCTGAGCACTTCCTCTGCTGCTACCCTGCAGCCGGACCCTGAGCAAAGCACAGGGACTGAACTATACGATTCGCAGACGACTCTGCCCATGAGTGAAAGGACTGGTGTTTAAGGTTCAAGAGGGACACTGAGACAGATTATCTTTTGGTGTAAAACAATTTATTAGGGTCGGAGAGGTGGCTCAGCAGTTAAGAGCACTGACTGCTCTTCCAGAGGACCCGGGTTCAATTCCTAGAAGCACGTGACACCTCACACCTGCAACTGCAATCCCAGAAGATCTGACACCTCTTCTGGTCTCCAAGGGCGCTGAATGCTTATGTTGTGTGGATAGACATGCAGACAAAACATCCATACACATAAAATAAAGATAAATATAATCCCCAAAATTAAAAGAAAACTTAAGAGGTTTATTAGGAGAGTATTAACACTCTGGACAGACAGACAGTCAGACAGCTGCATGATGGAGGCTCTGAGGAGCTGGTGTCATAAATAGACAGAATGGCAGGAACTCCAGTGACTTCAAGCCCACAAGGCAGAGTAGGGATATCTCTCATAGATGTCAGAGGGGTCTGCCGCCAGGCCGTCTCTGATTCTCCAGCAGGCAACAGGGACAGGGATAAGAAGGGGCATGTGTCAGCATCGGCAGGGTAGTAGGGTGGTGTGCTGGCTATTTTATGTCAGCTCGACACAATCTAGAGCCCTATGGGAAGCAGGAATGTCAACTGAGGAAAAGCCCCGAGCAGACTGGCCTGTGGGAAAACCTGTGGTGCAGTTTTGGATTGATGATTGATGTAGAAAGATCCAGCTTATTGTGGGTGGTACCACCCTGGGTTGGTGGTCCTGGGTGCTATAAGAAAGCAGGCTAAGCAAGTCACATAAGCAGCATCTCTCTAGGGCCTCTACATATGCTCCTTGTCTCCATTTCTGCCTTGAATTCCTGCCCTGACTTCCCTCGGCTACAAGCTATAGAATGAAACTGACTTTTCCCTCCCCAAGATGCTTTTGGTCATCGTGTTTCATTGCAGCAACAGAAACCCTAACACAGACAGGTAGTTACTGGTAGCAGCCCTTTGATATTGAGGATCTGGAAACCTCACTCCAGAAAGAGAGAAACCTAGCTTGTCACAATAGCAGGCTCTTTGTCAGCAGTTTGCCAGTAGCTGGAACGCTGGGTGAGAGAGGCAGGCTTCTGTGGGCATTTTGGCTTTAACTGCAGTCTCAGCTGGAGTCTAGCTATGTATAAGAAAGATGGAGTCAGCAGCCCTGTCTGGCAAGCTGTCGTGAGTTAGTCTGTAGAGAGATCTTTGAGACTATTAAATAAGGTACACAGGTAAAGGGCTCTGAGGACACTAATGAACTCTGTTGTGGGTGGCGGAGCTGTGTGCAGGTGGCAGGCTTGGGTGGTGCCCCAGATATGGGTGGAAGTTCTATCCCCAGAAATAAGGGATAGGGCAGCAGGTCTTAACGGTGTGCTTGAGGAAGCCTGGGGCTCCCTGTGACCCTATCAGGGAAATTGTAACAGCCTCTCTTACCCAATGACATAATTGGGTAAGGTCATATGTTCTTCTATCTCAGCCAAAACAGCAGATTGCAACATATTGACTGCAAAAGCCGATATGAGAATTGAGCCATTTTCTAGTAAACTGAGCGATAAGGAACTCGAAAATCCTAACACAACGTATTTTTTTAGTAAAAAAAAATTAAATTGATTTTTATTTTTAGACTTTAGGTACAAATGTCTTTTATGCTTACATGCATTGTGTCTGCCATCTTTTTTTTAATGCTAGGGAGTGAGCCCAGGGCCCTATGCTTGCTTAGCGTATACGCTGTCACCAGGCTCCATCCTCAGCCTGTCAGAGATTACCTCATAGTCTGGAGGGAAAATCAGATGAGACAAGAATGAGATTCTGCTATTCACACATTCATTCACTCAGACATTTGTGAAGTTTTATTATGTGCTAAACCCTAGGATGACTGCTAAAAGCTGTGAACTATCCCAGACACCATACCTTGAAGGAACAAGGGACTCTAACACATAACCAACTGTGACATCAGACGTGATCAGTGGAAGACTGCTCCAGAACCATGGCAGGATGCTTGGAACAGAGCAGTCAGGGAGAGCTGGGGAACTTTACAGGTCCCAGAGGCCAGTGGCCCTTTAAGTCTGAGGAAGACCAGAGTCACTGCTGTCTGGTGCTTGTTCGTTCTAACAGAGTGGGCTCTCTGCCTGGGAACATTAGTTGCTGAAGGATGCAGAATCAGTCACGGAAGCTGCAGGCTCTGACTATGCAAGGCCCTCTCCATAATCAGAGTCCCAAAGAGCAAGTGAGACAGGATGGCCAACAATATTCTCTTCGTTTCATTATAAAATAGCGATCAACAAAACTTAAAATATTTTTACCGATATTTTTAACCTAATGTGTAGACTCCGTCTAAAAAAAAGCCATAATATCAAAGCACTTTCAGTAGGATTACTATGGAAAGTCTGATGTCCTCCCCCGCAGCCATTCTGCAGACACACATGCACCTGCAGGGGTTGCTTCCTCCTGAAGAGGAGTTCCTGAGGTGATGCTGAGACGCGATGTGCTAACGTGGTGCGAGAGGCTGCAATCTTCAAGGCGAAAGGTCTCTCAGGCTGGGAGGATGGCTTAGCGGGTAAAGTTCTTGCTGTACAAATCCGAGGACCTGAGTCCAGGCCCTCGTCACTCAGGAAGAAGCTGGACACGGCAGCACACACCCGCAGCACCAGCTCTAGAGAGCAGAGACCATCGGAGCCCTGGGCCTGTCCGTCAGCCCAGCTTAGCTGAAATGGTGAGCCCCAGGTTCAGTGAGAGTCCATCTCAAAACAGTAGGATGGGCTGGACTCATGAGAGCCAGAATAAAGCCTTTCTCCTTAAAATAAATAATTTAAAAAGGTGGAGATTGTTGGAGAAGATATCTAAACGTTCATCTCTGTTCTCCACATGCACCTGCATGGGTAAATATACTCAGACATCACACACACACACACACACACACACACACACACACACACGCACTTCTTTAGCATACTCTGTAGCAGATAAACACCCTCAGAGTAACTACACTGAGCTACCAGCCTGCAGCCAGGCTGGGCACTAGGATCCTGGTCCTGGTGGCCTCGCTCACCTTTGTCCTCAACCTCAGTTTCCTATTCATTGTTTTCTGGGTGCCCTGTCTTATAACCTTTCTCTGTTCCTCACACAGACATTCAGGACTCCCTAAGATTCCTAAGGGGCCCAGGAACTCCAAGAAAACATATTTTCCACTTTGGGCTCGTGAACCCCAAGGAAAATTTGATAAAATATTTCAAGGGCATTCATGTCTTTCCAAGCAGCAATGATGCAGTTTCTGTTTAAATTATTTTAAAATTCAGCATTAATTACCGAGATGTGCTCTCCCTTAAAATGGATCCATTCAGGAGCTTCCTGCCCTGCACGGAGTGAGCAAGTCCATCAGTAAAGGGCAGCATGCATTTCCCTGGAGTGACCAAAGCTGGCTCCAGATCTTCCCAGATTGCTTTTATTTTCCAATACTTCATGAATCAATCCGTGAAGTTCCATAAAAGACAAAGCAACTCCAAAAAGAATTGTCGCTCAGCTTACTGTGGCCTTTGTTTTATTACCCTTTGATTGTCAAAGAATATCAATGACCCATGTGGCTTGATGTGCAAGAACAGACAAGCCTGGGGCTTCTGCTCAGTGCACCCCTAGACTGACACTGATATTGATGTAGCTTGGACACCTCTGCTCATCTGTTGCTAGGACAGTGCATACAGGTAGCACTGCATTGGGGTGACCCCTTTACACGTTGTCACCAAGTTCTCCCTGCCTGATTCCTTATCTCTTCCAGGTACACATTTTTTATGACTCTGGCCTCGGCAACTTTGGACAGTAGGACTTCTTTTCTAATGCTTCTTCAGTTCTGTTGTAAAATATTATTTTAGTTCAGCTCATGTAAGCGGCTAAACGTCCTTGGTCTCAGAACTATATGGCACCATGCTGCCTTCCTTCTTTCCTTCCTTCCTTCCTTCCTTCCTTCCTTCCTTCCTTTCCTTCCTTCCTTCCTTCCTCCCTTCTTCCTTCCCTCCCTCCCTCTCTCCCTTCCTTCTTCCCTTTACTTCTCTTTATTTTTTAGATAGGGTCTCATGTAGCCCAGATTGGCCTCCAACACATGTAGCCAAAGATGACCTTGA
This sequence comes from Cricetomys ansorgei, assembly GCA_026225945.1. NCBI lineage: Eukaryota > Metazoa > Chordata > Mammalia > Rodentia > Nesomyidae > Cricetomys > Cricetomys ansorgei. The sequence goes on from JAMJFZ010001258.1 coordinate 15,766,213, forward strand.
ACTCCTGATTCTCCTGCTCCTACCTCTGCAGTGCAAGCATTACAGGTGTGGATCACCGCATCAGCTTTCTATGCCACAGAATCCTCAGTTGAGATATTGACTTAGCTAGACTAATCGGTCTAATGCCATGAAGGCTCAAATAAGATGACAGTCGACTTCCCCCTCGTGGGACAGCATGAGGTGTAAGAACCCTGGGCTAACGCTGGGCCCCACAAGCACAGGGCCCAGGCTCCCCTTACTTTGCACTGCTGCCCTCAGTAGGAAGCTTCTAGTTGCGGCTCCTGCTGCTGCTCTCAGATCCACACCTGGCTCACAGGAAGTAGGAAAATAGAGAGAGGCACTTCCTATGTCCTTCCTTTCTGTGACACAAAGCAAAGGTCAGAAGTGGAAGTCTATTCCTCCGCTCCCATCCTGGAACCTAAAACTTAATGAAATGTTCATCAGACCTGGACACAATGAAAGCTTCGTAGTGTGGCCTCTGGTTGGACAGAAACGAACCCCACTTAAAATGATATTATTATGAAGAACAGCAGGAAAGACACTTGGAAGTAACTACCGGTCTGTGCCAGATAAAATGAGAAGAAATAGTGTCTTAAGTTTAGCAGTGACGGCAGCAATGGTAAACAGAGGGTATTGCCTGAAACAAACCTCCCCACAGATAAAAATTCCTGAGGAGACTGATGAAAGCTTTTTTTTTTTTTCTTGTTGTGACAGGACATTACACTGATTAGCGAAAATATTGTGAAAGTATTATCAGAGACTGTCGGGAAAGCATAAGAAAAGGAAGACTCTCGACATTGGATACTATTCCTACAAGAAGTAGAGACTTGAAATAGTTACCCTCAGCTCTCCCCAACTCTAATTATTTGACAAAAGCCACACGAGGTCCAATCTGCCAAGAAATAGGTAGCATCTTTTCAGAGAGCTTGTCAACCAGCCAATAGCCAAGAGTGGCTCAAAGAGGCCTTCAAAAGTGAACTGAATGTACAGGACTGTCAACTCTCCAGTCACTGGAGAATGACAGGACAGTGGAGGCTGTGCCCACAGGATGGTGGTCAGGATGGGGGTAGAAGAGACCCCCAGACCTCCAGAGAAGCTGTGAAGCTGTCCATTGTCCTCAGCCTAGGAGAGATCAATGGGCTTTTGGGTCTCAAAATTTGGAAACATTGTATTTCCTTGCTATTTAATTTCTGCAATTCTTCATCAGTTCATCACTAGCCCCTTGTATGACTTGGAGCTGGTAAAGAAGCCCTCCACTCTGGCTGGCTGTCAGCTCCACTGCTTGCTTCCTTTGCTGAACAGAAACCTATTTTCATGTAATTCCATCTGTAGCAATTGGGATTTGTTTCTGGGCAGTTGTCTCTCCAAGAGGACCAGAGTTCGATTCCCAGCACCCAGATCAGGTGGCTCAAACCACTTGACTCCAGCTCCAGGGTGGTCTGACACATCTGGCCTGTGCAGGAGAAATGCACTCACATGGACACACCCATTCCCTCTCCTTGCCCCCTACCCGCCTCCCCCCCACAATACATACATACACATAGCTAAAAATAATAAAAATATATATTTAAACACCATGACTCATAACCACACAGAGTCATAAGGGGTCATTTCTACAGGAAAAAAAATGTAAAAACAAAGTTTTGCTGACACAATATCTTCACACAATTCCCTGTGAAGTCTTCTAAAAGTATCAGTATTTTGGGGTTTTAAATTAAAGACTTTGATCCATTTCGAATTGATTTCTGTACAAGGTGAAATTCCAATTCCATTCTCCTGCAGGTAGGAAGTCAGCTCTGCCCACTCCGTTTGACACATAGGCTTTTTCCCCCTAAAGTATGTTTTTGCATCTTTTATCAAAACTTAAGTAGGCATAGTTTTGCCATTTTATTTCTGGATAGATTGGCATGAGTTATAAAAGAGCATGTTTTAATGTTATCATTGATTTTTGTTTTGTGTTGAATAAGTGCATAAAAATATTGGTGGTGGGTAAATGCATAAAATATTCAGTACTGAAAGTGTAAGATTTAACGTGAAGCTCCTTAGCTTGCGTCCCTCATGCCTATTCTAACTGTATAGAAGTTCATTGGCTAGTACAGACTTGGAGTCTGGTGAGGTTTGGGGTATGATGCTTTATTTATCTGAAAGTTTAATTATATTTTTTATTTCTCGTTTTTATGGTTGTGTGTGTGTGTGTGTGTGTGTGTGTGTGTGTGTGTGTTTTACAGATGTACATGTACCAAGTGTATGAAGGTTAAAAGATAACTGTCAGAGGTTGACTCCCTCCTATCTGGGCTCAGGGGTCGAACTCCCACCACCAGACTTTATGGGAAACATTTTAACCCGCTAAGCCCTCTCACCAGCCTGAAATGCAATGTCTGACTCAGGAGTAGATCCTGATCCTGCCCAAGGAGAGGCTGGCTGGAAAGGCACAGCCAGGTTCCATTCAGCCATAAAAGGGACAAGAAGGCACCTGCAGCACTCGGTGGCCTATGGAGCAGTTCCAGGGAAAGGAAAGCACAATGACTAGGCCCACTGCCTGTGGCTCTGAGCTGGGCTCCTCTCCCAGCAGTTCAAAAGGGAAGACTAGACTGTCAAGTCTCCAAGCACAGGAACAGATAAAATCAGGTCATTACCCAAGCTCATGACTCATGATGATGATGATTAATGATAATTTCAACACTCAGACTTCTTTAACAGCAAAGCGCTTTCGTGCTCCACCCGTATCTAAAAGCGACATAGGGGGACTGTGCGTAAGCACGTTATATAATAAATAAGCACATTATATAATCAAATATAACCCACTGGAGCTATGACAGAAGACATAGCATAAGAACTGGGAAAAGACGAGAGAGGAAGAGAAACTGTTCCAGAAAACTTATAATAAATAAAGACTGTTGGTGAGAACAGAGCTTGAGGCTCCCGGGCAATAACAGGAAATAAGAAAACACAAATACTTTGCATAGTTTTCATTGAGTAAGGAAATACAAGTACACTAAGTAATAATGAGACGCAAACTCTGGAGGAATTGGTTTTGGCCAACTTTATATGCAGTACATGGACTTTAAAATTGATCTTAAAATGTTAAATATTGGAGATCCTTTTCTTACATCTGTTCCCTTTAATTCATGTTTAATATTCATAAAGTAAATATGTATGTATTAAATATATATACATATATCCCATAAATTCACCCTTTTGAATGTAGTTCTGTTCTCAGAGCAGTTCACAGTCAGCCCACCATGGAGGCAGGCAGAGCTGCATTTGAATCCTGGCTTTCCTAAGTTTTTACCTGGGGCAAATGACAGCCTCCCTTGAGGTTGGAAAATGGGGCTCCTCAGAGCACTCCCCATACAGTTTGTTGTCAGAGCAAACGAAAAAGCACGTCAAGTGCACAGCACAGGACGCAGAATTGGCATCCAGAGGCAGGCGTAGACATTCTGGTCATTCCTATTCCTCGAATAGAAAGGGATGGTGGTGAGATGGATGTGTTGAGTTCCTGTCTCAAATCTCTGAGCCACGTGTTCCAGGTAGACAAATTCGTTCTTCACATAAAAGTCAACTTGGGATCCTTATTACCTGAGTAGAAATTAATGGGAGTCAGTGGAGAGACGGTAAGAAAACCCAACACTTTGTTTTCAACATTCTCCCATCACGGTGGACCCGAGATGCGATGCCCTGCCTGACATCTAGTGGTTCAGGTGGGCAGTGGGCTCTGTGATTTTCCTCTGCAGTGGGAAGGTCATGCTTTATGCATTCTGTGCACTTTGTAAATGCTCTTCAAACTCCAGGGAGGTTGTTCATGTTCCAGGAGACGTATGATTCTTTTCCACTCCTAATCTTAAGAATCGCTGAAATAGGTTGGGAAAACCCCTCGTCTCCAGAAGGACAAGTGGTCTGACTGTCTGACTGAAACAGGTCACAGCAGTGGCTTTCCACAACCCGATCCTGACCCTGCAGCATCAGGAGCCCTTATTAGAAACACACACATTGAGCCCCACCCAGTGCCACAGCCATGAGCTCTTTAACACGTTTTCTAGGTATCGAATGGTACAGGTTGTTTATGGGTAGAATACAAGGAAGTTGCAAAAGAGACAGGCATGCAGATCACCGCGCCATGGAGCAACCCTGGGCTTCCCTGATCTTCATTTGGATTCAGATCACACCAGCCTCCAAATATGCTGTTTCCTGTTTGTTTGTTTATTTGTTTGTTTCTCAAGACAGAGTTTCTCCGTTGTAACTGGATGACCTGGAACTCTCTCTGTAGACCACCCTGGCCTCGAACCCAGAGTTCTGCCTGCCTCTGCCTCCTGGGTGCTGAGATTAAAGGAGTGCACCACCACCACTGACGTTTACTTTTAAAACTCTGTTTTCTTTGCCAGTCCTTGGAGAAGCTGGCATCAAACTCAGGGCCTCTACATCCTAGCAAGTGCTCTGTCACTCAGCAACATACCAAGTCTCTGTTCCATTTTCTGAATGAATGATCATGACGGAGATTGACCTCACACTATAAGGTTACTGGCCAACTCCGCTTTCCTGATAGGTGAGTCAAGGTCAAGCTTCATTGATCTTACCCAAGTCTGGAATGAATGACTGTTCTCTACTGAACTAAGGAATGTTCCAGATCCTTCCCAAATCTACTAAACAAAAGTTATCTTCAACTATTTTGATTACACTGTCCATGGGTCAAATACAGTTTGAAAATGATTCGGTTCATTTTACACTGTATTTTATTTATTTATTAAAAAAAAAAAAAAAAAAAAAACCTCTTCCACAGGGGGCCTGGAGAGATAGTTCAGTGATTAGGGGCATACATGCTCTTCTGGAGGACCAGAGTTCGATTCTCAGCACCTACGTCAGGTGGCTCACAACCACCTATAGCTCCAACTCCAGGGGATCCAACACCTCTGGGGGCTCCATGGGCACCCCACAACAGACACACATATGCATAATTAAAAATACTAAAACAAAATAAACCCTCTTTCACTCTTTGCCCAGCATAACAACTCATGACTGAGAACCTATTAATTACTGAATGCTAGCAGTGGTGAGTTCATTCCAGCACTTGGGAAGCAGAGGCTGTGAGTTTGTGCCCAGTCTGGTCTACGCAATAAATTCCAGGCCAGCCCGACCTACACCGTGAGGCCATGCCACAAAAACCAACACCCCCCCCCCACACACACACACAACCAACCGAAGTTTTATATAAAGTGAAGAAAATAAAGTTCTCGTCCCTGGGGACGTACAGCCAGGGACGTAGATCTACTTAGTTATGTGGTCAGAACCTGTTTATTCCATGCATCCTGAATACGTTGCCTTTATGTTATAGAATGTAATAAAAGGTATTATTCTGGAACAGATCCTCCTCAATAGAATTTTTCTGAGGTTAGAAATATTGACAGCTAGCAAAACATTTTGTACAATGTTAGCCTTTAAATACTGTTTGCCTAATGAATACAGAAAGTATCTTGATAATAATCCGTGTTGATAATACACTCTACATCAACATCAGTGGTATTGGAAAGTTTGGCTTCACTAATGGTGAGAGAAAACACCTCTTATTTATTTTATCATGTTTTCTCTCTCCCTCTTTCTCCCTCTACACAAACACACACATTAATATTTGAGAGTAACCAAGATATAGCATTTCATTGTTCCTATCTTGATGTATATTTGTGTACAAAGTACACAATGTTCATAGGTAAGAATCAACAAGGAATGCAGGGCATTTGTGTATGAGTAACTGCATATATGTGTCGGTGTCACATGTAAGCCTTGTGCCCTCAGAGGTCAAAGAGAACACCCGATCTTCTGGTATTGACGTTGTGAGGCACCGTGTGGGTGCTGAGAACTGAGCCTGCGTCGTCTGAAAGAGAAACAAACGTTCTAAAGCACTAAGCCGTCTCTCCAACTCCAGGAACTGAGAGTGTCTGGGTAGGAAGCCCAAGCTTGGGCTTTCGTCTAGAAAGGTTTTAAGGTTCCCATTCTTGGTCTTTTTTGGCACATCTGAACTGTAATTAGTATCACAAAGGCAAATGAATACTGAACGTCTGAGTGCTAACAAGCATTTGACCAGGTGAAGGCATTTTTTCTTAGAAATCATAATTTTTACTGTCTCAGAGAATAATCTGAGGTTGCTGGGGCTGGGCCTGTAGCTCAGTGGGTAGACCATTGCCTATCATACTCAAGACTTTGTGTTCAATTCTCAGCACTGAAAAAAACAAACAACAAACAAACCAAAAACCAAAAAACGAAACCAGATGCTGCTGGGATGGTGATGTGCACCTGAAATCACAGCCCTTGGGAGGTAGATGGAGGTGGGGGAGCTTTGGGAGTTCTAGATCAGCCTTATTTACGTAGAAGTCCAATGCCAGTCTGGGTTACATGAGGTTCTGTATCAAACAAGCAAGCAAGCAAGGAAACAAAAGACTGAAGATATTATGCCCCATAAATAGTTGATGATCAATTTAGAGCTAAACCAATTCTGGGCTTTAATTTAGATTAGATTAGGAAATGCCAGGGCAAAGTGTGCCACCTAGTGTCCACTCTGCATTATAACAATTTAGTGCAGGATTCCCCTGGGAACTTTAGTGCCTGGGGCCATCAGTTCTGTGAGGCCGGCTCTCAGAAGGTTGCCCCTCTTTCTCCAGATACTGAGCACGGGTAATCACAGACATGAGTCAGGAGTAAAGCCATGTCTTGGGCATTATTAATAGATTGGAATGGGTATGGCAGAGGGCCGATGCTTTCTCCTTTCCTTATATCCCCCCCACGGTGAAATATGATGTCTGAACCTGTCAGCAGGGATCACTTTAGTAAAGGAAAATATAAGTTCTGAAAAATAAAGATATTGTTATTTTTATTGCTGTATGTTTATATACATAGTGGTGTGTTTCATAAAGACACTTTTTTCAGTATTTTCCTAACATGTATTTATTTAACTTGTTTCGTGTGTGCATGTGTACACATGTCACAGTATGTGTGTGGAAGTCAGAGGACAGCTTGTGGGATTTGGTTCGCTCCATCTACTATGTGGGTCATGGGAATTGAACTCATGCCATCAGGCTTAGCCTCAAACGCCTTTACCGATTGAGGTATTTTCCCAGCCCTCCCAGAGATGCCTTCATTCAAGTAGATCAGAAACAAAAACCTTGATTATACTCATTCCGCAATAACCTCTTTTTAGCCTCTTCTTCCTCCTCTGCTCCCCTCTCTTTTACTCCCCCCGCACCGTGTGTGTGTGTGTGTGTGTGTGTGTGTGTGTGTGTGTGTATGTGTGTGTAAAATCAAGCTAGGATACACGTTTGAGAGAAAATATTTGGTATTTTTCTTTTTGAGTCTACTTTACCTTGCTTAATATAATGATCTCCAACTTCATCCATTTTCCTACAGATGACATATTTCATTCTTTAGAGCTGACTTTACCGTATACATAACTTTACACTTTCAATTGTTGATGGGCACACAGGCTAACTGTGTGACTTGCCTACTGACTAGTGCTACAGTACACATGGATCTGCAGGGGACTCTGTGGTACGCTGACCTGGATTCCTTTAGAGATGTTCCTAGGCACGGTACAGCCAGACAGCATTGTAGTTTTAGTTTTAATTTTGTGAGGAGCCCCCCTACGGGCTTCCATAGTGGATGGACTAATTTATGTGCCCACTAGCAGTATGTAAGGGTTCCATCTCCATTTCCACTCTCAGCAGCATTTACTCTTGTTGTTCCCTTAACGGCAGCCACTCAGACTAGAGCGTGGTGGAATCTCCATGCAGTTTTCATCGGCCTTTCCCTGATGCTAAAGATGTAGGATATTTTCCTTATGGTTATTAGCCATTTGTACTCTATCTTTCGAGAACGTTTGTACGTTTATTTATTAGATTGTTTTGCTCTTTAATATTAAAACTCTTCATGTATTCTGGATCTTGGTGCTCTATGGGATGTACAGCCAGTGGAGACTCCCCTCCGGGGCTGTCGGCTGCTCTTGCCACTCTCTTATTGCGCTGAAGCCAATCGATGCTTTTCCACTCGCCAGTGTTTGTTTCACGAAATTGTACGCCGCAGTGGTTGGTGTGTCCGTATTTATAATTGTTATAGCCCCCTACTGAACTATTTCCATAACCAGTGTAAAGCGACCTTTTTTGTCTTTTCTGATTAATTTTGGGTTAAAGTCCACTTCCTCAGATATTAGCATCCGAGTCCCGTTAAAAAAGAAAACCTTTTGAGATTTTTTAAATTGCTTACATGAGGTTGAGAAATCTTACAGTCCTACTTCAAAATTTTAATGCAATTATACAATACAGTAAGTATAACAAAGATGTAAAGAATTCATGCATTTCCCCGAGACACTCGAAGAGGAGATGCTGTGTAGCCCCTCCCCTCCCCCACAAATTTACTCTTTGAAAGTAAATTTGCTGCTGTGATGGTGCGAGGCCTCGTTATTCCCAAGTACCTTAACGCACATTTTCTTAAAATTCGCTTGTCACAATTAGGATAGTGTCATTGACCTAGCACTGTCATTTAATGAACAAACCTTATTACAATTTCACGAATTATTTTACTAATAGCTGTTTTAAAAGAGATAGTTAGACCCAGAGTCCATTTCAGAAGTTCATATTACATGTTGTTTTAGACCAAGGCAAACAGATCTTTGTGAGTTCAAGGCCTGCCTGGTCTATATAGTGAGCTCCATGGCAGTCGGGACTACATAGAGACCCTGTCTCAAAAACAAAATAAAACAAACAAAATCACTGAGTAACAAGATAAATAATAATAATAATTAATAATAATAATAATAAATTAGAACCCATCAGGGGAACAAAACAAAGCATCCATGAGTCTGAACTGATAAACAAAATCTCTTCCTGAGAAGAACACCAGTGTCTTAGCCACTGTTCTACTCCTGTGAAGAGACACACCGTGACCAACGCAACTCTTGTGCAGGAAAGCATTTAACTGGGAACTTTACAGTTTCAGAGGCTTAGTCCATTTTCATCATGGTGGGGAGCATGGTGGCATATATGACCCTAGAGCAGTAACTGGGAGCTATATCCTGATCTGCAGACAAAGAGAGGGCATGTGGAGTGGCGGGGGGGGGGGGGGGGGGAGAAAACCTGGCATGGAGTTTTGAAACCTCAAAGCTCACCTTGAGTGACACACTTCCTCCAACAAGGCCACACCTCTTAGTCCTTCTAATCCTTCTCAAGCAGTTTCACTGGTCACTAAGCATTCAAATCTGTGAGCCTCTGGAGGCCATTCTTACTCAAACCACCACAATCAGCTAGTAAATGTAGAGGAAATAATCGGTGGAGAAGAAACTCACCATTTGATAATCAATCATCTTGGTAATAATTAGACAAAATCCATCAATGAATACTTTCATCTCATAGGTGAAAGATGAATGAGTAATAAGATATTTACATAGCATCCAACTATTTTCCTCAAAATGTATATTAATTCTAAAAAGGGAAATCATAATTTTTATATTGAAGAAACATAGCAAACACTTTTTTGTTGTTGTTTTTGTTTTTCAAGACAGTTTCTCTGTGTAGCCCTGGCTGTTCTGGAACGCACTCTGTAGAACAGGTTGCTTTGAACTCAAAGATCCACTTGCCTCTGCCTCTCCATGGCTGGGATCAAAGGCATGCTCCACCATGCCTGGAAAATATCACTTTAATAAGCGATCAGAATTAACTTCAGTAGTGAGGCATCACCAGACAACCTGTACCTTCTGACATGGTGCTCTGTGACGTACACAACATCATCCGTGAGGAGCATCTCCCTCAAACCTGAACTTAAACATGAGGAAACATTAGACAAGCCCAGATTGAGGGACAACCTGTGAAATAAATGGCGTATACATTTCAAACCCTGCCTTTAAGCAAGGACACACAGGGCTGGGTCTGTGAGCATTAGTGCTTGAGTGAGGTGCCATCAATCAGAGAAGAGGCTAGATTTTTTTTGCTCTGCAATGCAATGAGTCCTGTTCCCAGGAGATGCCGGTGCCCACATCATGCCTGCCTGCTACTCTCATAGCTACAGAATCCGTGACTCTAGAAGTCAGGGGTTTCCTTAGCATCGCAAGGCAACTGGCCTGAGTCTACTCTAGAGTGTAGACGCAAAAATGGAGAACAAATAAAGGGGAGCATCACCCAGCAGACATCTCTTGGTTCTGGCAAGTAAGAACCAGGTAGTTGAGCGGAGTCGAGGAAGAGAAGTGAGACTGCAGAATGACAGCGCCAACAGACAACTACTAAGTGGAATGGCTATTCTAGGCGACCTTGCAGACACACCCTTCCCTAGAGCATCCCCTGGTTTCCCTGGTGACAACATCACCTTCTCCAGACAACTCGAAGGGGAGGGTCTGGTGGGCTCCCTCCGCCTGCTGTGTACATCGGGCCCTAGGGCAGTGCTTTCCCTGAATCCTCTGGGGAGACGGACCTTGAGGACATGCCTCTCGGGTTCTGATCTAGTGACCTATGGAATGACAAGCTCCAGTGCCTATTACTACACCAAAGTGATGTCTGAGCTGTTCCTGAATACCCGGTCAGACACCGGAGTCTCCTTCCAGACCATCAGCAGCATGTCAGACTTCTGGAATGTGAGTACAGCACTCCCTTCCCCCTCCCTCTCAGTAGTCTGAGACACGGGCCAGAGTCCAGGGAGGTCAGTCTGGAACCAGGGCAGATTAAAAGATAAAGCTGAATTAACAGATCGGGCTAGAGTTAGGTCGAGGTTGGGAAGAGATGGGTGTTGATCTGGGGGTCGGCCAGCAAGAGCAAGACTAGCATTTGAGTCAGAAGGGAAACCTCAAGTTACAATATTTTAAACTGTATTTTGGTCAAGTTGCAAAGGTCAGCTGTGGGGAGTCCAAAAGTAGAGACTAGAGACCAGTTGAGGGCCAGGGAATGAGGGCTCAGGTCATGCACAGGGGTTAGGAGGAGGCTGGACCGGACCCAACCCAGATGCTGGTCCAGTTTGCTCAGGGCCCACTCCTGGACAGTTTGTACTGGACGAAGTGGTACAACAACCAGAGCCTGAGTCGGGGCTCCCAGTCCTTCATCTACTACGAGAACCTACTGCTGGGGGTCCCGAGGATGCGGCAGCTGCGCGTGCGCAATGCCTCCTGTGTAGTTCCCGAGGACTTCCGTGAGGACATTTTGAACTGCTACGATGTCTACTCTCCAGACAAAGAAGATCAACTCCCTTTTGGGCCCCTCAATGGCACAGCGTGAGTGAGACCCTGCCAAGAGCACAAGGCAGCCCTTTGAGCTCGCCACCGAGAAGCACTTCCATTGAACTTAAAAAGTATAAGGGTGGGCACCTTACGGGACTTGGGAGCCTCTCCCCAAGTCCCAACAGGAAGTCTTTGAGGGCATTGGTGAGTGTCCTTCAAGAGTGGAGGAGGCAGATTAGCAACAAAGACACCGCCTCTGGGCTTGTTCCCACACACAGGCCATGGGCCCATCCTTCCATGAAGGCAGAGTCCCTTGGGGTATGTGAGTGAAGTTGAAGTTGCCACCCAAGTCGTATTTGGAGAGTTTGCCTCCTGGGACCTGATGTGGGAAGTCACAAGGGAGGGAAGATGATTAAGAAATGAAGAGAGGAAAGGAAGAGGGGGGAGAGGCAGAATGAAGAAGGAATAAGCAGGACAGAAACCTGGGAAGGGGAATAGGGGTCTAGAACAAGGAATCCTGGGGCTGACCAGCCAGCTACAGAGCCGCAGGAACAGAGGGATCACTTGTGGATTCACGCCCAAGTGTTTCCTACGCAGCCTGGGCCGGTGCGCATTTCACGTAATGAAAAAGGAAGAGACTTGCATTTGCGCTTCAGGACTCCCCCTGAGTCAGCATTTCCTTTGCGGCAAAACATGCACACTCTTTTCCCTCTCTTCCCAAACATTTGTTAGTAGCCAGCAAAAGGGAATAAGTGAAATATCTATTGCCTGTGCTATTATGTGCATTATATGTGACATCACATCCAGGGTGTGTGCGATACATAACTTACAGCTCTGCATCACGTATATCACTATATATCGAATGGATCCCGTTATATCACATATAATATATGCACACATGTTCATATATAGTACAATACACAATGCATGTGGAACTGTGAAGCCAGGCATTCTCAGCCTTAGGGCAGTGGTTCTCAACCTTCCTAATGCTGCTTTCATACAGCTCCTCATGTTGTGGTGATACTCCAACCATAAAGTTATTTTTTTGTTGCTACTTCCTAACTGCCATTTAGCTACTGTTATGAATTGTAATGTAAATATCTAATACGCAGATGGTCTTGGGCAACCTCTGTGAAAGGGTCATTTGATCCCTAAAGGGGTCACGACCCACAGGTTGAGAACTGTTACCTTAGAGGGTGAGCATTTAGCCTGGTTCTGACCTCTCTGCTCAAAGGGCCTTATTTTCCTTATTTTTCCCCTGCAGGTGGACATACCATTCACAGAATGAGCTGGGGGGCTCCTCCCACTGGGGCAGGCTCACAAGCTACAGTGGAGGTGGCTTCTATTTGGACTTTCCAGGATCTCGACAGGCCAGTGCAGAGGCCCTCCAGGACCTTCAGGAGGGGCTATGGCTGGACAGGGGTACTCGGGTGGTCTTCATCGACTTCTCAGTCTACAATGCCAACATCAATCTTTTCTGTATTCTAAGGTGAGCACCCTTCCCCCACGGCACCACCTCTCTGTCCGTGGTCCAGCTGCTGCGCTAGAGATCTTTCCCTACCAGGTACCCTATGTGGGGAGCGGGGGACAATGAGGAGCCTGGGAAGCGGGAGGAACCATCTCAGCCAGTCCCCACCAGCCCTCTCACCTAATTCACAGACTGGTGGTAGAGTTTCCTGCCACAGGAGGGACCATCCCGTCCTGGCAAATCCGCACCGTTAAGCTGATCCGCTATGTGAGCAACTGGGATTTCTTCATCGCTGGCTGTGAGGTCGTCTTCTGTGTCTTCATCTTCTACTACGTGGTAGAGGAGATTCTGGAGATCCGCATGCATCGGCTTCACTACCTCAGCGGCGTCTGGAACATTCTGGACCTGCTGGTCATCTTGGTGAGGGACTTGACACAGACTGGAGGGTGGCGAGGCCTCCGCTTTGATAGGGGTCTGAGTTCTTCCTTTCAGAGGCGCAGGCTCTCCTTCTGTGTTATTAGAAGTTCTGTGCCAAGTGTCCTGGAGAGAAAGAAAGGCTGATACCTCCCTAGTTCGGTCCCTGGGGAAACTTGCCCTGCCTGTCTCCTCTCCTCCTCACTGCGTGCGAGCCCTCCTTTCTCTTTTATACAAATCGATTCTGTAACTCTTCTGTCTTTTGTTGTAAGACTTGACCTCTTGGGTTTTCTCTTTTCTGTTTGAATCCTCTGTCCCTTCATTGCCAGCTCCTTCCTACCCATGTGACACATTTGTTGTGTTGTTTTATTTTTACATTTATTTGTGAGTGTGTGTACGCGCACATGTACGTGAGTGTGCAGGAGCGTGTGTGTGCATGTGTGCATGCGTGCATGCGTGTGTGCATATGCAACAGTGTGCTTGCAGAGGGCAGAAGACATCTTATGGGAGTTGGCTCTCTGCTTCCACCATGTGGGTTCACCTGCCGAGTCATCTCCCTGGCCCACACATTTATTTCTTTTGATGAAGGCTTGGGAGCAGTAGAGATGAGGATACATCATGTTCCTTAGTTCCAATTCCCCATAGATGTTTACAACCGACATACCGCCATTGGCCTCAAAGCCTTCTCTTGGGCTATAGGACATTTAAGCTGCTCCCTGGCTATCCACTCTGTCCCATCTGGACCTCACTGAACACCTCCGCAGACAATGTTTCTTGCCCAGACTCTCTCCTCTGGGAGCTTGTCTTTGAACTTCCCTTAAGATTTCCTTGGCCTCTCTGACACCCCAATGACTCCTGTGTGACAGCTCTCCGTTGTGGCTGTGGGTTTCCACATATTCCGAACCCTCGAAGTAAACCGTCTGATGGGAAAGCTCCTGCAGCAGCCAGACACTTATGCAGACTTTGAGTTCCTGGCCTTCTGGCAGACACAGTACAACAATATGAACGCTGTCAACCTCTTCTTTGCCTGGATCAAGGTACTGGGGACTGGCCTCCCGCCTCTGCCCCAAGGCCCTCACTTTGCTTTCTCCTTGTCTGATTTGGAACCTCCTGTGGCTCCCATCATCCCCTGGAGTGGCCCATGCTTTCCTCCTTTTCTGTCTCACCATGGCCCTTACAGATATTCAAGTACATCAGCTTCAACAAAACCATGACCCAGCTCTCCTCCACCCTGGCTCGCTGCGCTAAGGACATCCTGGGCTTCGCTGTCATGTTCTTCATCGTCTTCTTCGCCTATGCCCAGCTCGGCTACCTGCTTTTTGGGACCCAAGTGGAAAACTTTAGCACTTTCATCAAGTGCATGTGTGTGTCCTGCCCCCGACCCAGGGCCCCTCACCCTCCAGCTCCCAGGGTGTCTGTAACCTTGGGGAAGAGAGGGTCGTGTGGGGGCTTGTCAATGCTTAGTGTCTGAGCGACAGTGTCCTCAAGTTCAGGTTTGTGCTCAAGTAGTTTTCACCCCTGCTGTTTCTGTTACACCGGGTCTGCTGTAGTAGGTGCGGTGAGGGGTCTGCAAGCGGTTAGGAACGTGGGATGGGGTACGAACTGGGGCAGGTGTCTGGCTAAGCTCTGGGTGAAACCAGATCTGATCTCTCAGTTTCACTCAGTTCCGGATAATCCTTGGGGATTTTGACTACAACGCTATCAACAACGCCAACCGGATCCTGGGCCCTGTGTACTTCGTCACCTACGTCTTCTTCGTCTTCTTCGTGCTCCTGGTGAGGGTCCCTCGGAGGGCTGGCGACATAGAGGGTCTTCAAGGTGGGGTTTTTGACCCTACATAACTCCCACTTAGGACCATAACCTGTTTCTCACAGCATGGGTCAGTTACGTGGGGGTGGGGGTTCTTTTGTGTTTTCTGAGAGCCAGTTAACAAATGAAACCAGATGGCCAGGTGGTGCGCGGGGCATAAAGGAAATTGTGAATTCTCCCAGGAAAACCAACTCCCCACCTTCCAAGAATAGAAAGGGAGGGGGAAATGCCTTCCACGGAGAAGCAGCAACCCCTGGAAGCTTCTCTGTCTGTTCTCCAAGAGGCCCTTCCTCTGGGGATGGTTTCTACTGCCAGTGTTTGGTGGTGGTTCTCTTTTCTTGTCTGTCTGAGATTTAATTTTTAAAAATCTTGTTTTGGTTTATTTATTTTACTCGATGTGTATGAGTGTTCTGTTTGCACGTATACATATGCACCATGCCTATACCTGGTGCCTACATGGGTCAGAAAAGGGAGCTGGATCCCCTGGATCTGGAGTTACAGATGGTTGTGAGCCTTGGTGTGGCTGCTGGGAACTGAACCCTGACCATCTGCAAGAGCGACAAGCACTCTTGTGCTGAACCATCTCTCCAAGGCCCTGAGGAATCTGATTTTTATTTATATAAACAGAAAGTGTCCTTATTGATTAACTGGTGGACTCACAGCCATGGAATTGGGGTCAATGGTAAAGAAGAGAGCACATTTGCATTTTCACATTGAAAAATGATGGCTTCGGTGATTGGTGGGCCCCTGTGTAGAGGAGTTTCATGGCGTGCGCTGGGATGTCTTGATAAGCTAGAAAGGCTGCTGCAGCATCTGAGAATGAGGGTCCTCAGGCTGGTGAGGGAACATGGGCTTTCCTTAACAGAAATGCACCAAAAGGTCGACTTTTCAGGCAGGTATGGGTGGAGCTAAGGTTGAGAGAATTGCTCCTTTTGGAACATATCTCTGGGACATAGGTGAGAGGGCTCAGTGCTTTTAGTGGGTTTGAAGGTGAAAACCTGGGTCCCATACTGGGCATGGTGGCGCATGCCTTTAACTAGCAAGGGAGGCAGAGGCAGGTGGATCTCAGTGAGTTCAAGGCCAGCCTGGTCTACAGAGCAAATTCTAGTATATCCAGGGAAATATAGAAAGTCCCTCCCTCAAAAAACAAGAACAAACCAAAAAACCCGTGTCCCTACTTTATCCTTTAGAACATGTTCTTGGCCATCATCAATGACACATACTCAGAGGTCAAGGAGGAGCTGGCTGGCCAGAAGGATGAGTTGCAGCTTTCCGACCTCCTGAAACAGGTGACCACTCAGTCTCTTTGAGCAGCATCTCCACATCTGGATTTGGTTCCAAGCCCTGCTCTTGAATGCCTTGACTTCTGCCTGGAGGCTTGGGGTCTTTAGGTGGAGGTGAGGGCCTGTGGTGACGAGAAACCCGTGGGGACTTCTGCCTGCTTCCTTTCCCTTTCAGAGCTACAACAAGACCCTACTACGGCTGCGCCTGAGGAAGGAGCGGGTTTCAGATGTACAGAAGGTCCTGGAGGGTGGGGAGCCAGAGATCCAGTTTGAAGATTTCACCAACACCTTGAAGGAGTGAGCACCTAGGGATCTACCCTTCTTTGAAATCGGTCTAAGTCTGTGACCCTCAACTGTACACCTTTTGCTGATAAGCCGTGGTCTGTGGGCCTGTGATCTTGACTTACGGGCTCCTGATGTTGACCCATAGGTCTCTAAGCCTGACCTTCAGAATTGTGACCTTGCCTTACAGATCTCTGACCATACTGCACACATATTCTGGACCTTGTTGAACAACCTTTACACCTAATTATCCTATTATTACATATACCCCACTCAAAATACTGGGAAAATATATTGTGAGGACCAGCTGTGGACCAGGCATGTGCAGGGGATGACATAATTAAATGAGACAAAAATCTTTTGCCTCCCAGGAGCTCAAAGGCATGTAAGTAAATAAGCCAAGACACGGACTAAGTTCAGGAACAGAAGTGACTTGAAGAGAAGGAAGCATGGAGTAAGAGAGTTACTGATCCTTTTTGATATTAAAGGGGGGGGGGGTTCCAGGAAGAGGTGGTGATTGAGAAGGGTTTTAGAGAATGCGTAGCTTACACATGGACAAGCAGAGGAAGGCCAGTGTGATGGCCGAGCATTGGTAAGCTATCAAATGAACAGTCAGTTATAGGAGGAATTGAGGCCATGGCTTAGGGCCATATTGGGAAAGGCCTTGAACATCACCACTGTATCCAAGGAACAGGGTGCTTAGGAGGGACTTTTAAGCAGGGGAGAAATGCTCTTAGATGTATATGTTCTATTACATTTATTATTTTTGAGTTGGGTCTCACTTTAGTACCCACATTCTTCTTGAATTTGATTTGATCCTTCCTCCGGCTTCAGCCTCCCAAGTACCTACGACCTATATACATCTCCCACCGTGCTCAGGTATTAAACCTGCGTTTTTAAAAAAATTTGATTATTCTCTTTATGGAGGATGAGTTTCAGGGGTAGGGAGTGAAAAGGAAACTGAGGCTGTGTTGGTGGCAGCAGGATATTTAGAGGCAAAGAAATGCAATAATCTCTGCATGAGCTCCTCAGGTCCCCACCTCGCCAGCAAGAGTCCCAACATGAAGAAGAAATGAAAAAAACTTGTTGGCAGTAGAATCATTAGACCCTGGAGATCCTGGCTTTCCCATGTGATCCTCTTTTTCCCCAGAAAGCAAGCCCTGGAGATCAACACCCTTACAAGAATCTAGTGTAAGGGCATGGAGGCCGTTTTTTGAGCGATCACAGTTTTCTCCTGCTTTCCTTAGACTGGGGCATGCAGAGCATGACATGTCTGAGCTCACGGCCACCTTTACTAGGTTTGACCGGGATGGGAATCGCATTCTGGATGAGAAGGAGCAGGAACAGATGCGACGAGGTCTGGAAGAGGAGCGGGTGAGCAGGACCGGTTGGTGGGGAGGAAGGATAAACGCATCACTCATTTGTCCTCCCTCCCCCGCATCCCCAACCAAACCCAAGTTGAATACCCTTCCATATATGAATGGGAAAGAACTCTCTAGAATAGTGGTTTTCAAACTGCTGCATATTAAATAGCCTGGAGAGCCTTTAAACGCCATCATTCTTGGGCCATGTATCCTAGAACAATTAGATCAAGCATACAGCCAAGGGTCAGGACTATTGCACTGCAAAAGGGACCCATTCCCAAGATAATCCCGAGGACTTGTTTTCTGGGAATTTTGAAATTGGTCCTACTATGCCTGCCCCATCCCTATTCAGCGCAGGTCTCAGAAAATTCAACAGCAGTGTTACAAGTTAGGGAGGAACAGTGAGAAACAGATCATGAGGCTAGGATCGTGAGCCTATTCACAGCAGAGGGCGGATCAAAAAGCAGGTGGCTTCCCAAACTGATCCTCTTCCCTCTAACATCCGTCTTCCCGACTAGGGGGCCCTTAGTGCTGAGATTGAGAACCTAGGCCAGTCCATTGGATATAGCCCACCAGGTGAATTGGGCACAGAGGCTTCCAGAGGAGGAGGCTGGGTTTCTGGAGAAGAATTCAACAGGTATGTGCAGGCAGGGGCCCAGTGGTGGCTGGTTGTAACATCTTAAGAATCTTTCCATAACTTCCCAATTCCTTTTCCTAGTCCAGGGAGGATTTCTGTTCCCCTGTGATTCTCCCTACAAGGTTGGGTCTCACCCTCCTTGTTCCCATCCAGGCAAACACCATTGCACTATCTCCACCCCTGGGCATACCCAGACACATATTTATGGTCCCTTGGTCTCTCTCAAACCCCACACAGGCTCACAAGGAGAGTTCTGCAGCTGGAGAGTGTTCTGGAAGGAGTTGTGTCCCAGGTTGATGCACTGGGCTTAAAGCTTAAGATGCTGGAGAGAAAAGGGGACCTGCCTTCCTCCCCAGGAATGGTGAGTGGGCTTCAACTGGGTCCTCTGAATTCTTTACACTGGAATCCATCTTGTTTTCCACTCAGTTAGGGAGGACATTCTAGAAAGACCTGGGGAGTAATGCTCACAGTGGTTGTGCATCAGTGGAGGTGGGGGCGGAGGGCAGGCCTGGAAGTTGCTTACGTCAGCCTATAGATTGCCTCAACCTTTAAGGAGAGTCTTTTTTTTTTTTTGAGTTATAATAAACTATCAAAAATTAGGCTGCTTATAAACAGCAGAAATATATTTTTCACAGTTTGGGAGGCTGGTAAGTCTAAGATCAAGGTGCTGACAGATTCAGGACCTGGTGAAAGCCTGCTTCTTGAACCACTCAATTCTTGATGTGTTCTCATATGGTGGCAGGAAAAAGGGCACTATTCCCCTTTATAAGGGCTCCGTACTCATGACCTCGTCACCCACCTAAGACCTCATTTCCCAGTACTGTTACATCAGGGATTAGCATGTCAGCATAAGACTTTTGGGGGACACAAACATTAGTCTATAGCAATCTAGGTTCTCTGAAATTAGGTTAAGATAAAAATAAACTTCTTCAAATGAGCTATTCCTTTTCCTTCCAACAGGAGGCGCAAGCTGTTTGGGAGAACCTGTAACCAGTTCTAGTTGTCACTTAGCATCCTTGGGAGTCCATGGTCATCAAGAGAATGGAACAGGGATCCTAAAGCATCAGGCAGAAAGTTCCTCTCTCTCTGCCTTCCCAGAAGCCTCTTCTCCATATGCACTCTACTGTAGGGAAGCATGTTTCACGATAGCTGCTGTGGAATCCTACCCTGTATCTGGCCTTTTGAGGCAATGTTTTTGTGTGTAGCTGGGCAGCATGCTTAGGCTTGTCTCTTGCTGTTTCTGTGTATAGTCACACAGCTCTGTAAAATTGCAGTTCCTACCTGGCGTCTCACTCGCTGTGCATTTACTTCTGCTGTAGTGATTAACATCAATAACAAGAAAAAGGAAGAGACAGCAATGACTCCCCTGAAGCACCCAGACACCCATGATCAGTCAAAAGGTAGAAGCCCAAAGACTGGACAGAGGATGTGTTCTCCTACTTTCCAGTAAATCCTACTCTTATCCTGCGTGTGTCTAGAGATCTGCCATTGGCATGAATGAGTGTGTGTCTCATGAGATCTTCTCTTCCCCTGTGGAGTTTGCCTGTAAGAGTGAAAAGGAAGCCTTAGAGGAGGGTAGACTCTTGTGTGGTGAGATTCCAACAGAGGAGTTAAGAGGGACGCCCTCCAAAGGTGAAGTCAATGAAGGCTTTTCCGGAAGAGCCTGCCTTCTGATTCCAATGTTCTAACAAATACCTGAAACCGAGCAGACTTGAAACCTGGAAACAGAAACAGAACCTGAAGGGGATCAGGCAAGGAAATGGTATCTGGATTCACTGATCTTTGGACTAATATGTTGTGGTCTCTGATTCTATTCATCATAGGACAGCTTGGGGTTCCAAGGTGAATATCAATAAAACTCTTTAGAAAACCAGGTCTTATGTTTGCTTCTGGGGTTATAGAGAGAAGACAGAAGGCTAGAAATGTAAGACATTCATGTGCACTCTCTGATAGATACAGAGTGGGAACCATGCCAATGTCAAGGTGCTTGGCTGTCCCAGGGGTCTTGAAATAAGCCCTGGCTCATAGTAATGTTTGAAATGGTGGATACTATGATTACTCTGTAGAAAAGAGTGGAGACAAGGTACCTAGGGAGAATCAGCCCTCAGAAAGGAGACAGTCAGGTTAGGAAGGCTTGAAGGTAGGGGCAGCTGTGGGGTGTGTGTGTGTGTGTGTGTGTGTGTGTGTGTATGCAAAAGCAAGAATGGATAAAGAATAACCACAAATAAGACAAATTCTTACACTAATATTTGGGATGCTCAGGAGTCTGCATCCTGAACACTCTTACACACCTCCCCTTCCCTCTCCTGTGACCGTCATTCCCCCACACTGTACCTTCCGTTGCTCCGCACGGTACATCTTATTCAATCCCTTCCCTCACACCTCTTCTCACATCTCATGAAGTATCCATAAACCTAAGAGACTTGCGCAACAACTAAATACAATCAAGATAACCAAGGGTGTCAACTACGATGGAAGCTCTCTTCAAGAAAAATCCTTTCAATTAAACTGCAGTAGGGGCTATCTTGCAGTTTAAGAATCAACTGACTCTTGCATCTTAAGAGTCAGCAATTTGCTATAAACCCAAGGCTTGTTCGGGAAAGGGAAGGGAGAGACTATTTAGGAGCAAGAATCAAGGTCGAAAGCTTGTGGGAGACACCTTGCAAAAGCATGGATCCCCTGAGCAGTTCTTTCATGAGTAAAACACGTCACGGGTGCTGGTGTTTGGGAAGAAGGTCACATATCTCCAACAGCCAGCTGACAAGTTATGGGTCTACTCTGGGTCCACTACCCAAGACAGGCTGCAGCTGGTACAAGCCAAGTGACCAAGAGTACTGCTGCCCGAATGAACGCATCTTTAACACCAGATTCCGTGATTCTCAGCAACGGGTTGATTCACAACAGCCTGTCTGAGCTTCAGTTTCGGCTTCACGCTCGCACTTCGATACAAGGTCACTAACTGAGGCGTGACTCAGACAAGACTAGCCAAGCCAGGGGGCTGCGAGCGCGGCGGGGCGGGGCGGGGCGGGGCGGGGGGGGGGGCACTCGCGGTGCGCACGCGCAGACGTCCCAGAACCGGAAGCGGCGTTGAGCCGGGCATGGCGGCGGCTGCAGAGGGCGTCCCAGCGACGCGACGTGAAGAGCCGGCTCGAGGTACTACCTTCATGGATGGAGATGAAGCTGGTGGGGGGCTGGGTCGGGATGCAGGAGCGCCTGCACCCGTCTGGCGCGTCAGGACACTGAGATGGAGGTCACGGGGACGGAGTTGGCGGCTCAGGTGGGCAACTGCGGAGGGGTGGGGGCTTGAGATTATGGCAGGTGGAGAACGAAGGTGAGCGCCTGAGCGCCGATCGGGAGGGGCGTAGGAAGAGTCCGCTCTGGCCGGGTAAGGTCTGGGTGTAGGACATTTACTCACCCCCATCCACCGCCGTACCTTGGCCAGATGATGCTGCGGTGGAGACGGCTGAGGAGGCGAAGGAGCCCGCCGAAGCTGACATCAATGAGCTCTGCCGGGACATGTTCTCCAAAATGGCCACATACTTGACTGGGGAGCTGACAGGTGAGGCGCCTTCCTGGCTGATCCCGGTCGTCCAGTTGCGTTTGGCTCCGCAGAAACCTGAGAGGTGCTTTAGCAGCCCCTGTCAATGGCTGAATGGGAGGAAAAGAGTCCCCTCCCCCCCATTCTTTCTCTAGGGAAGCTCACGAACCATTTTAGAAACACAAATCCTCAGGCCTCAGTAACACAGCTAACAACAAGGATTCCGCACTATTAGTCAAGAAATGCCTCCCCGGGGGAGGTGTATCTTAAACATGACTGTGAAGGAAATGGAGACGGGGGAGACGATACAATTAGTAAAAGAGCTGGAATAAGCCAGCCATTTGATTAGAACAGAAGGTTGAAGATTTGATGATCCACCCTTGGGACAGGGTTAGATTTTAGTTCGGTGTGGGTGTGCCTGCACTGTGTCTGTGTATGAGGCAGAGTCAGAAAGCGGAGTCTGGGCTATGCTGACTGTTGTAAGAACTTGTCCACTTCTCTGGAATTAAAAAAAAAATTACACTTACTTTGTGTGTGTGTGTGTGTGTAAACGAATACTCATAGGACAACTTGTGAGAGTTGTTTCTCTTCTACCATGTAGGCCTGGAGGATCACACGCATATCTTCTTCAGGCTTGGTAGCAAGTGTCTCTACCAGCTGAGCCATCTCACAGCCCCCACCCCCAGAAAGTTTCTGTGAGCTCAATTTGTGAACCAGAATCTGTGAGGAAAGGCTCAGTGGAGAAGTTGGAGCGTTGCAAGTCACCAATTCATCGGCCTGATGATTCATTTAGTTTTGAGCAAGGGAAACCAAGTAGGAAAAATAATATTTATGGGTTCTCTCTGCACATTCTAAAGATTTGGCAATAGTAACTTAACAGTTTTTTCAGGGCTTTACTTGACTAGTTTTGCAGCCTTTTAAAAAGACTGTATGACTTGGTTTGTTTTCACTACTTTGTTGATTTCTCCCCTTTAGCTTTGTGTCCTTTGCCATTTAGTATTTTTCTTTTACTGTTGTTTTTTTTTTTTCATTTATCATTTAGAAATGGTTTTCTGTACCAGTGCCTTAAAACTAGGCCGAGAGGAAGCACATTCCTCTGTGGAAGTGAATGATTTCCTTGCATGTTTATTCTGTAAATACTTGTATTACTTCGTCATTCACATTCTTTTGCTGGCTTCCAAGTGTGTGGCCCTTGTTGTAGAGAGGCTATTGTTTGATAGGGGTGAGAGAGCAAATGTGGAGGAGGGAGACCAGGAACAGAGAGTCATGGGAGTCTGAGTTCTGGAAAGTGAAGACATACAAAGAGTGAAATGAAGAGTTATGAATGCGAGCACATTGCAGAAGTGGACTTCTCAGGGTTTGTTGGAAGTGGGCATTGAGCGGCCTGAGATACTTGTGAGGTGTGGGTTGGACCATCAGCCGAAATAGGGAAGCTGAAAAGAGGAACCATGTTTCTGTGGGAAACTGTTTCAGTTTTTGGCTTGACTGTAGGGGGTTTTTCTTTTAAAAGGGGGTGTGGGCATGGTTGCTTTTTTTTTTTTTTTTTTTTTTTTTTTTTTGCCATTTGGGTCTGAGCTCTGTATCTAAGCTTTCAAACCTATGTAACTGTTACTTTCTCTGGCAACTTGACTCCGCCCCTCTGTTCCCAGCTGAAAGATTTCTAACTTGTACCATTTTTAAACCTCAGTTGGCTCAAAGAGTTAAGAAGGAAAGGAACTGAAAAGAAACAAAAGAGAGAAACCTTTACAGCCCTTCTCTGGCTGTCTTAATCTAAGCCTGGGGAACTGAACTAACTACCTCACCCTGGGTCAGCTTCTCCTGGCATGGCAATTACCGAGAAAGATCCAAGTTGTAACTTTTCTAAAACCCCAGTTAGTCTACTTTATCTGAGCCTTATTTCTGCCTGCTTTCCCTATCGTCAGCTTTTGTGCTCTCTCTTTCCTACGGCAACTGCCATTCCAACAGTCACTCTCCCTCTTATACCTTCCTCCAAGCTGTTCCCAGAAGTCCAAGGGGCACGGAACCACAAGGGGGAGGGGATTTTCTTTGGCAAAGTTTTATTCTACACTTGACTGTGGTTATTACTGAAACACCCAGGTGGGTGTTCTCAAGACACTCAAGTACCTTGTGCATATGGGTCCAGAGCTCAGAGACGGGTCCTTGCAGAAGAGGCGCTGGCATCGTGTGGTGTAGGTGGAGGCTACACAGAATGACATTGCCAAGGAGTTTACAAGTAGACCACTTAAGGGCCTAGACTGACATCACAGGAAACGGAGCAGTTCATTTTGAATTGCTGGGGATTGAACCCAGGGCTTTGCTTATGCGACGTGAGTGCTTTGTCCAGTGAAATATATTTGCAGTTCCAAATAGTTTCTTTTTAGATAATTACTTAATTTCTCACCAATTGTCATTCTTACCTTTTTAAAGAAAAAATTTTAATGCATTACTTTAGTGCACGCCTGTGCACGTGTATGTGGCCAGGAGCCCATGTGCGGAGGTTGGAGGACAGTTTCGGGTGTCAGTTCTCTCCTTTCACCATTTGGGTTCTGGGGACTGATGGTTCCACATCATGGGGACTTGAATTCTGGAGGGAGAAGTAGAAGGATTCCTAGGATTTGCAGGCCAGCCTAGCTAAATTGGTGAGCTCCAATACCAGTGAGAAATCTTGTCTCAAAATAATAAGGTGAATAGCAATTGAGAAAGGATACAATTGACCTCCAGCCTGCACTAACCTACGTACACACACACACACACACACAAACACAAACACTAGTTGACACCAATATACACACACTTGTGTATTTAAGTTATATCTAGTTGATGCTATATATATTATGATGAAATCCTCTAAATTATATATATTATTATAATATATTTCATATAATATACAAATCTTTTACTATCTCTATATATTTTTATCTTATTTTTTTCTGAGACAGGGTTTCCTTGTGTAGCCCTGACTATCCTGGAACTCACTCTGTAGACCAGGCTAGCCTGAAACTCAGAGATCCACCTGCCTCTGCCTCATGAGTGCTGGGATTAAAGGCATGTGCTACCACCACCCGGCTTATATTTTTTATGCTACAGAGGTACTAAGACTGTATCACCTATATTTTCTTGGACATGAATTTGCCATTTTCTTTTCTAACCATGACACAAAGTCTTCTGACCTTGTTTCGTTTAGTTTGCAGATTGCTGCCTCTGTTTCTACTTAGATTTTGAGGATATATAGGCTAAGTATAAATACCACAGATTGAAAGTGGGCTGCTCTTTTAACATTCCCTGGAGCTCTCCCTTGAACTTCTATATTCCCTCCCTGAACTCCTTTGACCTAAAATTCTGCACCCCAGTAACTGCAGTCAAATCCTAAAGGCACCTGTCTTCTGTTTATTTTAAAGCCACCAGTGAAGACTATAAACTCCTGGAAAATATGAACAAGCTAACAAGCTTGAAGTACCTTGAAATGAAGGATATTGCTATAAACATCAGTAGGAACCTAAAAGACTTAAACCAGAAATGTGAGTACTAATTTTCACCACTCAAGTAAGTACTGCTCGCATGTCATGTTATTCAGTGCTCGGGGCTCAAGGGAACAGGTAGCAGGGTGTCCTTGTCTCCTGGGCGTTCCTGTTCCAGAAAGCATTACTGGCCAAGGGGGATTTTTTTCCATTCTGAAGACAGTGCACTTTGTTGGGTGGTTATTTCTGCTCCTAAACCTTGCTAGTCCATATATCCCTAGAAGGAGAATGGACAGAGGGGAAGTCTAGTGAATTGATTTAACAGTGAAATCTGCAAAGGACTACTTTATAAGCAGAAAATCGATGTTAATACAGAGTGGTCTGACTTATATTTTTCCACTGAAAAATGCCCTCTGTCACTAGGACATCCCTGGAATGGACATGCCCAAGATGCTGACTCAGTAGCAGAAAGATTGCTTAAGGAGTCAGAACTTTACAGGGAGGGGAACCCAGAAGAGGAGAATGACTTCCTTTGGCCGGGTCACTGATGTGCGCCATAAGCCGGCTGTTTTCACAGAGCATCTGCTCTGTAGTGACACATGTCACCCACCCTGGTCTCTGTGAGGCACGGCAGGAGAAACTCAGCTTTCCTACTTTATGCCCTTCCTCTGTATCTGTAGATGATACATTAGTATGTGGTTTGTTTTTTCCAGATGCTGGACTGCAGCCTTACCTGGACCAGATCAATGTCATTGAGGAGCAGGTGGCAGCTCTGGAGCAGGCAGCCTACAAGTTGGATGCTTATTCAAAAAAACTGGGTAATCATTTTTACTTCTATTTCGATCATTTAGGGTTCATTTTATAAGTGTACCTATGTGTACCATGTGCATGCAATATCTGTGGAGAGCAGAAGAGGGCCCTGAATTCCCTGGAATCAGAGTTTTAAATGGTTGTGAGCTGCCATGTGGGTCCTAACTGAACCTGTGTTCTCTGAAGGAACAACAAGTGCTTTTTAACCTTTGAGCCATCTCTCCAGCACCTTTTGTTTTGATTTGATAAAGAGTACTTAGCTAGGCGTGGTGATGCACATCTGTAAGCCCACTACTCAGGAAGCTGAGGCAGGAGGATTGCAAATTCACATTTAGGTCAAGTTATACAGCGAGCACACCTCAAAAACCAAAAAGAAACAAACAAATGCTATTTGCCTCTTAAATAGCATTTCCTGTGGGTACTGGTTCATCAAGCACTGTTCTGAATGAGTTGCATGTATCTCACTCTTTAGTCTCCCAATAATCCATGAGTGATTTTTGTTTTATTGTTTTGTTTGTTTTTAGAGAAAGGTCTCTTTATGTAGCCATGGCTGTCCTGGAACTCACTCTGTAGACCAGAATAGCCTCAGACTCACAGAGATCCTCCTGCCTCTGCTTCCCAAGCACTAGGATTAAAGATGTGCGTCACCACAACCAGCCAGTTTTTAAAATTACAACAACAGCAGCAACAAAAAACCTTCTAGGGAAGGTAAATGTGGTTTAAGAGGCAAAGTAGCTTGCTTAAGGATACAAAGCCAGTTTAGCACATGAAGAGGCCATAAGTCAGGTATCTGACAATGCCAACCTCTTCACTGTGTTCAACATGCTGAACTATCTTTAGTAATGTAGATACGTATTTTTTTTTTTTTAATGGAATTGCTGGTTCTATGTTTTCATGAAAGACTGCTTTTTGTCTAAGTAGAAGGCTGGTACTTTCTAGTGTTGTTTGTTGGCTCTTGCTATTATCTGCTTGGTGAAAAATAATGAGTGCATTTTTATGCTAAATAGCTTTAACAGGTTCTTTTACTTTTATCATTGCTACTTGCTGGCCGCTTCGAGAGAGTGGTTTGTAAGTCACTAACGGGAGTAGTGATCAACAATCAGTTTCACTATTTACAGTTGCATTTACTAGATGTTTGCTGTGGCCCTCACCATAGAGAAGGCATCACACCAAGTGCTTTTGAGATTTTAAAAGCCAAAAACAAGTTGGGTGTGGTGGTGTATGCCTGTAATCTCTTGGGAGGTGTAGGCAGGAAGATCAGTAGTTCAAGACTAGCCAGCCAGGATGTCTGAAAATTTGTCATTCATAAATAAATAAATAAATAAATAAATAGATAGATAGATAGATAAATAAATAAATAAATAAATAAATAAATAAATAAATATCACAGCAAGAGGCTTAAAAGGACTGGGGGCACAAGCTCAGCTGGTAGAGTGGTTGCTCACCATCCAGGAAGTCCTGTTTTAAGAGCACTGAATCTTAACACTAGAGATACTAAGTCTGGATTCTATACCCAGCACCGGGCAAACAGGGCTTGGTGGTCCATGCCTGTAATCCCAACACTCAGGATGTGGAGGCAGGAAAATCAGAAATTCAAGGTCATCCTTGGCTGCATAGTGAGTTTGAAGTCAGCTCGAGATCCGTGAGGCCGTCTAGGCTGGGTGGATGTGGGGTAGGCAGAAGAGAGGAGAGGTGGGCATACAGACAGAAACATGTATTTATACTTTCTGTATTTCTACTTTTTTTTTTTCAGTCTGGTTCCAGAGGGTACCTGAGATTGTTCCCGAAAGGGCCGTTTCCAAAATGTAGTAAGGCTCCCAACCCAGTGCCAATGGTTCTTGCTTCACTCTATCAGAGCCACCCAAGCATGTGTTACTGACAGAGGTGGAGCTTAGTGAATGTGGTCTGGGCTCCCAACTAGTTGTATATATTTGACTCTTTGAGGTTGTGCAGATCCGTGATCTCTGCACTTGGGCAGATGATGAGACTGAGCTAGTATCTCTTTAGAATACAATAGGTATATTGGAACTTGCTCGAAATCCAACTAAAAAGTGTCTCCATTGAGAGCTAATGTTAAAAAGGTGCAACTGCTGTTTTCCCCAAACAGAAGCCAAGTACAAGAAGTTGGAGAAGCGATGAAAACCATGGAGAAGCGACGAAAAAAGTGTTTTTTTAACATGGAAGAATGTTTTATAACAAATAAATCCTGAGGCTGATGAATCGTCACAGCTCCGCAAAAGAAACTGTGCTGGTTAACCCGAGGCCATGCCGGTGCTGGATCAACTGGAAGGCTGTGGCTGCTCCCAAGGCTCCTCTGAGGCAGCCCCTCTCAGACACTCAAACTGGGTACTCCTCACCTTTTCTTGAATGCTTCATCTTTGGTTCAAGACAGAGACTCTAGAGTCCAAGGTATACCTGGGCCCGCCAGCAGAGTCAAGAGAGAGGACCTGCTTTCCCTGGTAGTGGACAATTAGCACGTTATTTTCTAAAATGGCTGTTTTGTTTTCTATTGATGATGCTAATGTATTGTTAACAAGATTTTAAATTAAAAAGGAAAACAAAACAAATGTGTTCTTTGCAACTAATTACTGTCTGTGTATCAGCAGTTTTTTTCCCATAACATTGCAAATAACACAAACTCCTAAAACAATTCCCAAGCCAAGTCTTAAAGACTGAGCAGAAGTAGTGAAAGGAGTATTTTTATAACTTAGTATACGGGAGCTCCCCCACCCCACGCCCACCCCAATTAGGGATCAAATCTAGGCCTTGAATGCGCTACACAAGTGTCAACCAGGGATCTGTTTCCCCAGCCCTTTTACTTTGTATTTTGAGGCTGGTTCTCTTTAAGGTATTTAGCAGGCTTTCAGTTTGCAGCCCTCCTGCTTGAGAAGCTGGGCTCATTAGCCTGTGCCACCAGCCTCCCAGTTTCTCATCTTTTCACTTGAGGCAGATGCATGGTGAGAGGACACCCTGACATCTGTCCCGTTTGGAAATGTGATGGACAAGATGTGTATGTGTGCCTGTGTGTTAGATGGGGAAGGTGGCATTCATATAATAAAGTATTTTGTAACATATTTCCTACTTGTATTTGTGGGGTGAGGGGAATTTGAGGGACTCAGTTGCCTAAAGACAGCGATGATAGGGGTTACTAAAGCACCAATCGGACTGGGAAGAAATATAACCATGTCTACAGTAGCATGCTAATAGCCAGCAAGGCACCTGACGTTCTCAATGTCATTACCAAGTGCGGTGGTTGGAATGAGAATGGCTCCTATGGGCTCGTGTACGTGAACACATAGTCACTAGGGAGTGGCACTACTGAAAGGATTAGAAGGGTTATGAGGTATGGCCTTGGAGGAAATGCGTCACGTCACGGGAGGTGGGCTTTGAGGTTTCAAAAGCCAGGCGAAGCCCAGTGTTTCTCTCTGCCTGTGGACCAGGATGTAGCTCTCAACTGCTCCAGCACCATGCCTGCCATGTCTGCTGTTCTGCTCCCCCACCATGATGATAATGGTCTGAACCTCTGAAACTGTAAGCAAGCTCCCAACTAAATGCTTCCTTTTATGAGTTGTCTTGGTCATGGTGTCTCTTTACAGCTGTAGCACAGTGACTAAAACACAAAGAGAGGTTCTCTTTCCACGTCTCCTGACTGCTGTAGACCATCGTTTCTCCTTACTTCTCTGATCTGTAATAGGTGCTTTTATTTAAATAAAAGATTTATGTGTATGCATGTTTTGTCTTCGTGTACACATGTGCATCTATGCACCTAGTGCCTATCGAAGTCAGGAAGGTGTTGAATCCCCTGGAACTGGAGTCACAGTTCCCCTGGAACCACAGAGTTAGTGCTAGGAATGGAACCCATATCCTCTGTAAGAGCAAAAGTGCTCTTAACCATGGAGCCATCTCCCCAGCCCCCACCCCTAACTAGAATTCTTACATACCCAAGAGCCCTACTTAAAAACAAATCTGTTTCTTGTTATTCCTACACTTACAGTGTGTTAAGCCATCTCCAGCTATCTTCCATTCCTATAAACGAGTCTTCATTTTAGAATAGATTTGAACCTACAGGAAAGTCGCAACGGTAATACAGAATTTCACAAACAAATTTTCATATTGTTTTATCATCTCTGAAATGTAGGGGTTTTTGTCTCTGAGCCAGATATGGTTCAGGATCACTCGGCAGAGGAAAATGGACTGGTGATGAAAAAATGATAGACAAACACAGACATCTTTTCTTTTAGGGTAACTGGCACTTTTTAGCCAGGGAGAAAGAGACTCCCCAAGCTTTCTGTGGCTTCAATAGTGCCTAGTTTATTCAAACAGTTTTCAGGTGGCAAGCACATTTCAGAAGAATCAGACACCTTTTATCACAAAATGGTAAAGACTAGAGTTTGGATCCCCAGTGCCTATGCAGTCTGGGCAAATATGAGGGTCCACCGGTAATCCCAGAATCCAGGAAGCACAGCTAGGAGATCCATCCTACAAGAGGGCGAACTAGATTAGCCCAATCCGATGAGCTCTGGGTTCAAATGAGGTACCCTATCTCACTAAATAAGGTGGGGAGCAACGGAGGAAGACTCCTAGTGTCAACCTCTCACCTCCACAGGCACCTGCATACGCACAAACGTGCTCACCCATGCAAACAAATACACACAGCATATCCACTAAAACAACAAACAAGCAAGCAAACAAAAAACCCAGCATGGGTTGGAGAGAGGCTCAGCTGTTAAGAGCACTTGCTTTATCATGAGATTCATTGTTTGGATCCCAGAATCCACATCAGAGGCTTCATAAACGCCTGTAACTCCAGCTCAAAGGGATCAAGCATCCTCTTCGGGTCCCAAAACACACAGCTGAGCATACACTCGGACACACACGGACACACACACACACACACACACACACACACTGAGGGAGGGAGAGGGGAGAGACAGAGAGAGCGAGAGAGCGAGAGAGAGAGAGACAGAGAGAGACAGAGACAGACAGACAGAGAGACAGAGAGACAGAGACAAAGTGTGCGTGACTGCTCACCAGACCCGTTAAGTTTGGTTGGTGCAAGGGGTCTACTAGCAGGTCACTAACTCCAAATGTTTCTATAACAAACAAGACAAAACGATTTCTCCCCACCCCTCCACCCCTTTCATTCTTTGCAGAGCTGTCGTTCCTTAGAGCAAAACCACGGAGAGATTTTTGTCCCTCTGCACGCCCTGTAGAGAGGTGGTTTCTCATTGGCTGAGCTCAGTGACATCATATTTCCGCGCTCCGGCGTTCTAACCTTGAGCGCGCGTTCGTGCTCCTGTCTTCGGGCGGCTGTCCCAGCTCAGGCCGTCACTACCGATGGCTCAGAAGCCGCTCCGTCTGTGAGTGACCTTGCATTGGGAGATTCTGGGACCCAGGGAGGAAAGGAGGAAGGAGAGAGGCGGGCGGAGGTGCGGGGGTCTTTCTCCAGACCGGAAGGGGAAGGCGGAGGGGCGGTCGCGGGGCTGCAGGGAGCTGGAGTCGAGGCTTTCTGCGCTCCTTCGGTCCCAGTGCTTTTCGCGCTGGTGTCTGCGGAGTCTCTCCCGGAGAGATAAAAATTTGCAGAGCCAGACTTCCTTTTTCTTAGGCCTACGCTGCCCATATTCCATCTCCCTTTCATTTCTCCCCTCGTGGCATTTTTATTGATTAGCCAAGTACTTGTAGACATCGGGTGCGTTGATGGGTATTGGCAGACAGGACCCACATTGCTCCAGCCCTGGCGTTACTTATGTGGAGCGGTCGGTTAGCGAAGACAGACTTCATTCAGAAAGACTATGAGCAAGCGTTGCAGAAGAAAAAGTTGGCGGTTCTGGAGGATATATAATGGTGATATTTGGCGTAATGGAAGGAATTAAGGCTTTCTTGAGAAACAGGGTCGTAACTCTGGTCAATAGTCTTGTCTTTAGCCCAGAGAAGTGTTTAAGCGTGATCCAATTTTTGTTATGGAAAGTGATCCTGCTTGAAAGGTGGGAAGCAAATCAGAGCCCAAGTAGAAGCCACCTAGAGTTAGGTAGAGTGACGACAGAGAGGGAAAGTTCAGGAATTGGTGGTTTATTAAGCAGGTGTAATCGGTACGGCTTGGTGATGTTTTAGTTGTGAACAACTCCCACTGTAAGGTCATAGATTTCGTAGACTTCCATCAGCCATTGGCATAAGAAAGCACTGTAAAAGAGCCCACATCGGAAGATATATTGCCTCCCAGGAATTGATAACCAACGGGGACTGAAAAGATTCCCAGAGGTGCTTAGAGAATAAACCAGACTGCTTAATAGTTATGACAGAGTTTGTTCTGAAGTGGTACATGGGTTTCTGAGATTTTGAGAAGTGGCTTTCTTAGCTCACCAGGAAAGCTCCCGAGATTTGCTAGGCCTTAATAGATGGGGAGAGCTTTGAGGATGAGAACAGTAGGGCTATTAGAGAGAGAACTTTCCTAGAGAGTCGCAGAGACAGTGATCAGTCAGCATCTGGGAGTAGGGAGGGGGTAGGAAAACTTAGAGAAAGCTCTGGAAAGACAGACTGGGACCCGTGGAAAACTGTTTCTACCGGAAATGGGGGACGTTAATGTTTTTAAGGAAGGAATATTAAGTTGTATGTTGAATGAATAGGGAGAAGGCACATACGCCAGACCAGATAAACTGGGTTTGCCTGATTGTACCCCTGCCTCATCATAACCCTCTCAGTTGCCCAGCCTTGGTTTTGTTTTTTTTTTTTTTCCATCCCTGCCTCTCCCGCATTTCTCATCCTACTTCCCTGCTCAATTTGTATTCAAACTCTTAAGTTTCCCATCTGTTTTTCTCTTCCTATTTCCATTGGCCATTGCCTTTGTCCACTTTTGGTTGTAGTTAACTGTTCCTCCAGACCATCATTTACTGTTATTAAAGTATGTATGAAGTATGTATAATTGTATCATTGTGCTGCTTGAAGTTGTTCAGTGGTAGGAACAATAAAAGAATACCAGAGAGATATACTGTCAAAACTGTAGTATTTTGAGTTAAAACACATTAAGAAAGTATGAAGTAAGGGCTGATGAGATTGCCCAGTGGGTAGAGGCACTTCCTCCAAGCCTGATGACCTGAGTATAATTCCTGATGACACACCAGGTGGAAGGAGAGAACTAACTCTGGTTGTCCTCTGGCCTTCTGTAGACTTAGATTCAGGGCAAAAGGCAGTTTATTTGGTAATTCAATCCCTGGTCCTAGTGAGTTTCAGCCTCTGTACAATCTAAAGTCTAGACCTGGAAGGCTTCAGTCTTCATACAGTCTAATCTTCAAACCTGAACCTAAATGTTCCTGCCTCTGAGACTAATTGCTGACTGACTCACTCTGACTGTCTCCTGAAATCAGAGCTGTACTGAACTCAACTGACTCTTCTAGTTGGCTGATTCAGTTCACTCACTGTTCTGGCTCAAACTCTTCTCCAAGCTGACTGGTTCAAACTGACCTGAGCCTGCCACTGTTTCTGACTGAACTCTTCTGACTCTGGCGGATTCCCGCAACTTCTCTGGCTGAACTTCTCAGTTAGGCTTCAAACTGATGCTCACTGTTAGCTGGCTCTTGGCTGAACTGCCTCTATGTCTTATCTGACTGATTCTCTCACTGACTGCTTCCTTTTACATCTTGAGAGCTAGGATTAAAGGTGTCTGCCACCATTGCCTTCTGAGTTGGGTTACTTAAAGGCATGCGCTGCATTCCAGCTGGATTACGAGGGCCTTGAATGTGATCCTTTCCCCGAGCAGCTATGTTGCTGGATTAAAAGATTAAATATTCCTCTACAACTTTCACATGAGCACTGTGACACATATATGCTCCAAAAGTAAAAACAAATAAACAAAAAACTATGTAAATCAGAATTCTAAAAGTCGTAAGTTAGATGTTAGAACAAGTCACTTCACAACTTAGGGTAGTCCACTTATGAGCCTCAGCTCTTGTCGTTTTCTCCTTCCTGCACCATAGCGCTTTATGCTTCCCTCCCATCATGGCCTCTTCCACATAAAATTATATCTGGGGCTTCCCTTCCCTTATCGTAGACTTTCTGAGGTTTTAAGTGAGTCTTTCTCCTCTTACACTGCTAACATGCTCTTAGGATAGTACCTGGCACTGTGAACTTTGCATATGCTGTTGAGTTTGCTTTTACTGAATGATGACTAAAGCTGTGTAGTGAGGCACAGGCAGCAGAAGTAGAGGGTAGAGTAGTTACGAAAAGTGTTTGGAGAAAAGACTTCCTTGGACTCAGATTAAATAAGGAACTTGTTGACTCTTGTGACCAAGTTGATGATAAACCCATCCACAAAACTAGAGGAGGAAGGGGAGCTGGCTCAGTTTTGAAGAAATGAAGAGCTAAATTTTAGAGATGGTGAGTTGGAGGTGTTGGTGAGATCTTCAGGAAGAGCGGCCTGGTGGCTGGAAATAGTTAATACGCACCAAAAGTCGGAAGATAACTGCAGAGACTGGGTCATACCTCTAATCCAGAAGACAAGTTCATGTATACCAAGCCTAGCAGATCCGTGTGCGTCTTGAATTGCTATAATGTTTACCTCTGTTTTCAGCTTGGCTTGTGGAGATGTTGAAGGAAAATTTGATGCTTTATTCAATAGAGTTCGAACAATTCAGAAAAAAAGTGGGAACTTTGATGTAAGTGATCATTTTTACTGAAATTTTACTTCTGTAGTGAAGTATGGGATCCTTTGTTAATTTTTATGAATGACTATTTTTTGTTAGATTGAATTTTTCTTGAGATATGAAGACTATAGCTATGGACTGATGAGAGAAGGAAGACTTATTTATTGTTCACTTCTTTATACTGTTGAGTTTAAGTCTTGTTACTTTCTTACTGTACCAAAAAGAAAAAAAAGAAACAAAACTGAACAAAGCTAGGCAGTTCTGACACCTGGCTTTGGTAAGCATAGATCTACTTCATGAGTGTCTGCTGTGGATTAAATCAGATAACAGATGTGCAAATGCTTCACAAAAGAGATAATTGGGAATGAATGTTGTGTGTGGTTGCCACATAGACTATGAGTTCCTAGGAGACAGGAGAGTATTGTAGGTATGGGGAGAATTTGTTCACTGGGTTAAAGGGCAAGTCAGAGTGGACAGCCAGTATGGTATTCTTATGTCCAGTATGTCTGAAGTCTAATGTTTAAGTTTCATATTTCACAGAGGGATTCTTTAAATGCCCATTTAAGCACAGATGTGTACTCCAAGGAAGGCTAAGAGTGGTAGAGAGGCCCTGGGAATCTTTGGAAAGCCCTTGAATTCTGCCTCCTTAAAGTTTATTTCCCGTACTTTCTCTCCCTCCCCTAACTTGGATTGGATTGTCATTGTACCCAAGTTTAATAGTTTATATGTTCATCAGTTAATTAACTGTTCTTAAAGATGTTTTGGAATTCTACAGATTAATGAAGAATAAATACTTGGAGACTATTAAAGAGAGTAATTAGCTGAATATTACAGTCAATAATGTAATGTTTGGTTGTTTTTTTTTTATTTTAATCTCATATATCTTTAAAAAACTCATTTTAGCTGCTGTTGTGTGTAGGAAATTTCTTCGGCTCTGCCCAAGATGCCGAGTGGGAGGAGTATAAGACTGGCAACAAGAAAGGTACAGAAATTATTTTTATTTAATGCATTATTTGTAAAAAAAAAAAATTCAGGGTCAGTAGTTGTTTTGGAGTTGCTTTTCACATGTTAGTTGCTGAAGATTTCTCTCGCACATTGGTGAGCATATCTGCTTTCAGAGAGTTTCTCTGTTGCCCCTGTGGCACATACCGTGGTGTGAACACTTGAAAGGCTAAGGTAGGAGTATCGTAAATCCATGGCTGGCCAGTCTGGGCTACATAGCTAGACTGTCTAAAACAAAACAAAATAACGAAGAGTGTTATGTCCCTTGAGCTCTGCATTGAGCTGGGAAGAATGTATACATGTGATCCATTTTTCACATTTTAAATTACATTGAGTTTCATTCTAGAAAAGAAATGCTCGTTTAGACTGGCAGGAGCTGATTAAGTACAACTAAGCATATCCTTTCTTTTTCTTTCCATTTTTAGCACTTTTTAAAAATTAAGTACTTTTATTTTAGGCTTTGTGTTTTCTTCATGACATATACATTGGCCATCTACTTTAAGATGGTAATTCATTGGCCTGGTGACATCATTTACTAGTCAAGTCATAGGGTTGGATTAGAACTCCTTAGTGGTGAGAATGTTTCACATTTAGGATGGCTGTGGAAGGAGCACATGCTATGACTGTTTTTCCTATGAGCAAACATTTCTTAAATTTCAGAGCAGTTCTAGTAACCATAGGTTTCATGTCTGTTTCCCTCATTAGCTCCTATTCAGACATATGTGCTTGGTGCCAATAACCAGGAAACAATAAAATATTTCCAGGATGCTGATGGGTATGAATTAGCTGAAAACATCACTTACCTGGGTAAGTTAGTATTTTTTGTTTATAATGAATTTAGTAAAAGATTTTCAGGAAAACTCTCTGGATTCCTCTGCCATCACAGCTTGAGAGAATAAGAATAATTTGTTTTATTTTTCCCTTTGGGGACGAATTTTCCTCAAAAGTCTATGTCTATGCCCCTTTGGACAGTGATATTTCTTCTTCATTGTTCTCTATTTCCCCTCAATCTCCTTGTGTTCCAGTAGCCCTGAACACACATTTCCAGCCAATTAGAGTAACCAGTTCCTTGCCCACCATCTAGGGAGAGCTTAAAGTATATATTACATCCAAGCAAAAGAAACTCCATCCTTATAAAGGTCTTGCTGGACGTAAAACCTTATTTGCTTATTCGGCTTTCTCACTAGCTTTACTCTAGGCTTCAGTCTAAGGTTTTGGCAACTCAGACTTTCAGTGTTCATCCTCAGGTTTTTTGTTCCTTTGTCTTTTCTGCTTTCAGGCCACTCTAATTCCAGGTTAAAGCTGTTCACAGCCCTCCGTATTTCCTCAGTACCAGAACAAAAGTGCTGTCAGATTCTGTCAGGTTTTGCTGTTGTTCCCTCTCCACCGTCTGCTGTCCGTTTACTGTCTTGTCTCTTGGATCATTCAAGTCATTATTTTCTAAGATGGTTCCTTCACATTTCTTTGTGGTCTTGTATCTAGAAGCTTCCGTATTTCCTTCGTTAGAAATGCTCTTCTTTACCCTTTCCACCGTAGTCTGTGATTGCCTTTAGTCTTGTATGTGGTTGTGGCGCTCATTGAAGCCATTTCATCTCCAATCACGTGGGACTCCTTTAGGCAAACTGTTGAGGGACACATTTCTTACATGATTTAAAATGTATTATTTCTTGAGATTAAACCCAGGGGCTCACAATTTGCTAAGTTTGTGTTCTGTCACTGGGCAGTGTTTCTAGTCCCCGTGCTTATTGTCGTTTGCATGTTTTTCATTAGTGTGTGTGTGTATTTCCCTTGCCTCAAGAATGCTACTATAAGTATTTGTCGCTGATTTTAATAGATTAATTCCACTGAGCCACAGCCTTCAGCAGGGATCCTGTTGGTGGACCTGTGGTAGCCTGAAGTGCCGCAGCTGTATATAATTTGATAGTTCTTCCAGAGTAGATCAATCAGTGTGACTTGGGGAGTTGGTCCCATAAAGATGAAAAATAAAGCTGAGAGGAGTGCCAGACCGTTAAAGAAATAGAGTGAGAGGGGAAGCAAGGAGGTGAAAGTACCTCAGTGAGAGCCTGTCATCGGGGTGGGGGAGACGGAGGTGCTCTAGGGCAGTTTAGAGTGTGCAGACACCAGATTTCTAGAGTGCAAGGCTCGAGGCCACTGGCAGTTACCATCAGCGGCCTTTAAGAGAACAGTGGGAGAGAGAGCCTAGACTGCTGTAGGCTAATGAATCGATTAAGACTTGAAGCAGCATGGCGGCACACCTGTGCTCCTGCCGATCAGGAGGCGGAGGCAGGAAGAACAGGAGGTCAACCTTAAGTCATATAATAACTTCAAGACCAGCCTAGGCTACAGGAGGTCCTCTCTCAAAAGCAAACACCAAAACCAAATTAAAAGGACCCTGCCCCAGCACCAACAAGAGTTGAAATGCTAAAGATAGAATATTCTTCAGAGATTTGAAACTGAAAGTTTGAAGCTTCTTACTTAACATGTGTGCTCACCATGAGTGGAGGTGACTGAGCGTGGTCTTTTCTAAAGAGAGGTAGCCATTTGGTAGAGGCTTGCTGAATGAAAAGGAGGTAAGGAGTGATGGGACAAAGTCTAGCCGAGAGAACAAAGGCAGGAGCTAGAAGTGGGATCAGAGCCACAAGCTGGGAATAAACAGACGAGAGTGTAGTCTCTGAGTTTCTCAAACGGTTGCTCTTTCTGATCTTCTCCTTCACTCCCTAAAGATTGTGTCATTGTAGACTGAAGCTTCCTCAGAACTGCAATTCCTTTCTCTTCTCACCACCTCTTCCTTTTTCCTGGTGTCTATGTAGTCTTTAAAAGGCAGAAAATTTTCTTCTTAACCACTGTTCTTCAGCCTTTATTAACGTTTCTAAGATACCTGGAGTAAAGATATAGCCATAGAAAGTTGTTCAAACATATGGAACAGGCATATCGTTAGAACCAGGCAGACTGGATGGATCCCTGGCAGCCGGAGTGGGGCTGTGGGGGTTACACTCCTTCAGGCATGTAGAAGGCAGAGGCCAGGAGATCGAGGCATGGGTCCCATTATCTTTTGCAATTTTGACTAAAACCTGTTCATTTTTCTTTGAACCCAGGTCGTAAAGGTGTCTTCACTGGAAGCTCTGGGCTGCAGATTGTATACCTCAGTGGAACAGAGTCCTTAGATGAGCCAGTCCCAGGTTATAGTTTTAGTCCCAAGGATGTGTCTTCCCTGAGAGCAATGCTGTGCTCAGCATCCCAGTTTAAGGGCGTTGATATTTTGCTCACATCCCCGTGGCCCAAGTATGTGGGGATCTTTGGGAATTCTTCTGTGAGTAGTGCTTGTTCACTTACAATTTTTAAATCAAATTATACTAATTTAAGATGGGTTTTTAATGCTTTTTCTCTTTATTTTGAGTATTTTAACTCTTAGTACTTTTTACTAGAAATGCTTTGTGAAAATTTTCAAGATTCTACAAGCTATGTCAACTAACAAAAACAAAGATTGATCTCATAAAAATATAATTCATGTTATAGGTGAGATTGCAGAAACTTAATCATAAGCGAATGGTTTCTGAAATTATGTTCTTTACAAGTGTCCTCCCTTAACCTTCTTCTTTATATATTTTGCAAGTTATATTAATTCTTGCTCGAGAGATTTACAGCTATTGGCTTCTCTCCAGTTTCATTATATTTTCCCCTTTCCATTCCAGAATATTGCTTTTTGGCTCTCAGAATATGTTTAAAATTGGGTCATTGTGAGATTACTCTAGTAATGAAAGAACTACAGATGGGGAGCTAGGTCCTGGAAACCGAGTCTCTGTTAGGGACACTAATGTGGGGTGCCCTGGAGCCCACCTAGATATTTTATGATCTTGAGAAGGGGCGGCTACCAGTGAACTATGACATAGATAGACATAGCCTAAGAAAGACCTTAAAGAGGTTATGTAATGATGGGAAGGTCAGCTGAGCCTCAGTGGAGGGAAATGTAAGACTGAATTTGAGAATAAACCTTCACAGATTTAGAATTACCAGTGATGATCCAGAGTGTTCTGTACATAGCTCAGTGTTCTGAACTAAGTGTCCACGACCATAAGAGTCAGCAAGATACCAGGTGTCGGGGAGGATATTAAGAGGAAAAGTGACTAACTTCTACAGACTCTTCCTTCTAGAAACGACGGCTCTCGTTCTGGGGAGAGCTAAAGGTCAGCACAGGGTGGGAGAGGTGGAAACTTTGGTCAAAGTTTATAAGTAACCGTATAAAATATTTATGAGAGAGAAAACAATATAGTTAGCTAATCTTAGAGATACAAATAAATTCAAGGTCAGTCTCCTGCCTTTTAGCTAAAAGGCATATGACAAAATGTTCTATGAGCAAGTCTACTATGAGAAAATATTTTATTTGCAAGCTTCTGTTTGTTTTGTTTTGTTTGAGACAAGGTCTCTGTGTAGCCCTGGAACTTGCCATGTAGACCAGGCTGGGGTAAAGGTATTTGCAGCTCCAAAGGTGTGGTTGTGCCATTTGATGGAAACAGAAGGAATGTTTGCTGGACCCTGGGTGCTCTGAATGCTAGCCTTTATTTTCTGCATTGACCATGGCTGACTACACCATCAAATACACAAGTGCACCATAAAGCGTGTTATAGAGATATAGCTTATAGGCTCTAGAGAGCGACCCATCTTCACAGAGAAGCCTTAATGTGTGTTCTAGAGGCTACTATGGCGGGATTGCCTTACCTTGTACCCTCTGGTTCCAACAGTTGTGCTGTTTCTGTTATTGTAATAGTCCAATACCGTTATGCGTTTGATTGCTGTAGGTATACAACAGTACAGTTTACTGCAAATCCTGCAGTCTACATTTATATCTGTGTATGAACTTGAAAGATATTTCAAAACATCTTATTTCTTTTCATTTCTTCGTAATTCCTGAGTCTTTGTGGATAACCAAGTTCCCATTTACTAGGGAGAAGTAGATACCAAAAAATGTGGCTCTGCTTTGGTCTCCGGTCTTGCTGCAAGCTTGAAACCAAGGTATCATTTTGCTGCTTTGGAAAAGTCATATTATGAGAGACTTCCATACCGGTGAGTAACATCTCATGGATCTTCTCTGTAAACTTACATCATCTTGTTCACTTTTAAACATATAATGTCTTGGTTCCTTCTAATATTAAGGCATCGAAACAGGAGATTGGCTGTAATAGTTTCATTTTTGTTGCTGTGGTAAAATACCATGGCCAAAAACAACTTAAGGAAGAAAGGGTTTTATTTTAGAGGGGACACATACATGGTAGCAGGAGTAGAAAGCTGGCTGGCCCACATTTTATCTATACACAGGAAAGAGAAAGAGACAGAGAGAGAGAGAGAGAGAGAAAGAGACTGAGAGCCCAGGAAGTGGGCCAAGGCCATAAAACTTCAGAGCTCATCCCCAGTGACATACTTCCTCCAATAAGGCTCCACTTCCCAGGGTTTAGTAACCTCCCCAAATAGTACTACCAGCTGGAGACCAAGTGTTCAAAAAACATGCAAGCCTCTGGAGGACATTTCCCATTCAGACACCTCACTCATAACCATTAATTTTCTCTGAGTTTGTTTCCTAACTTGAAATAAAGGGGTTAGATGATAAGGCTCTGTAGAAGTTTACTGTTCTGCCATTACAGTGCTGGGTGATCATTACAGATCATTAGGCTTTGTTGGTTTGTTTTTGAGACAGCATCTCCCTATGTAGCCCTGTCTGTCCTGGATCTATGTAGATCAGGCTGCCTTTGAACTCACAGAGTTCCACCTGCCTTGGTTTTTGGAGCACCGGGATTAAAGGCGCGCACCACCATGCTTGGCTGGGTCCTGCTTTCATCAGGTCAAACCAATAAATAGTCTTTGGTTAGTCTTGAAACTCAGTTCTCAGCACGGTCATTTTTGGAATCTGAGATTTCAATTTGAAAATCAGGATCTTACATTGAACTAGAATGTGGTGTTTTCATACTTGTAATCCCCAACACTTGAGGCTGAAAGGAGGAGGATTTCAGTGAGTTCAGGGCCAGGCTGGGTTATATAGAGAGGCACTGTAGCCTCTGCCCACCAAGAACTTTTATTGATCTTCCCCTGCACCTTAAAATTTTCTTTTACTTACTTTCGTCTTCCTCTTAGTTATAAATAATGGTCGGTTAGTGAGAATACTTGTAAACATAGAAAAACTAAACAAAACAAACCCAAAAAACCTGTTTTGCCATGTATCTATGACATGTCAACAATTTTCAAAAATTAAATCATACTGGGTATTAGTATTTGAGGCATATTTGTTCAACTTAGTACCTGTTTCTTTTTAGTTTTCTCTATTTTATTTTTTCTTACAAGAGAAAATAGTAAAATGAGCATCTCCATCATCTGGCTTCGGCTTCAGTAATCCACATTATACTTACAACTTTTTCAAAAGCAAAAGTTGGAGTTTTAGTTATTTTCAAAGGCAAGATCTGATTTCTTTGTTGTATCAGCCCTATGAGGTTATGGA
Source organism: Cricetomys ansorgei (assembly GCA_026225945.1). Taxonomy (NCBI): domain Eukaryota; kingdom Metazoa; phylum Chordata; class Mammalia; order Rodentia; family Nesomyidae; genus Cricetomys; species Cricetomys ansorgei. The sequence goes on from JAMJFZ010001258.1 coordinate 15,808,574, forward strand.
TACACAAACCCCACTGGAATACATATGACTTGCGGTGAATTCTTTTCATGACCTTATGGAATCTTAATCTATTTTACAATTTCAAATAAAAGTAAAAAAAGCCTACTGTGGAAGGTCCCTTCAGGCTTTATGGCAGGCAGGGAATTGACCCACAAAGAGACAAGATTGAAACTCTGTTCAGCCCTATTTTGTTTACTGATGCTAGGCCAGGACTTCAGGAGTCTGACATCAGCTTATTTATTTTTGCCATATTTAAACATAGCACAGATTTACTCAGCCCCATAAGTACAACAGTCCTTAAGGCATGTTTACATTGAAGTTCTTTACAAAGTACATATAGCTTCATCTGTAAGGTGGATCTAAGAGACAACGCTCAAGATAAGGGTCTAGGGAGAAAGACTGAGGTACATGTAATACCTGTGTATAATCATCACAAGGATGAGTTTTATGGCCTAGAAGTAATACTCAAGGTTTTGGGAAGGAAAAGTCTGGAATAAACAAATGTAATATTCTGGGGAATATGGGCAGAGCCTGGCTCAATAGGTAGCAAAGGATTATCAGGTTGTAAACTACATTTTCCCCCAGCATTCTGGTAGAGCAGCTGAATATCTTCTCTCTTTGGAGAGATCAGCTGTGTGTTTAACTTTCCTGGGCTTTCCAGTGCTTATCTGTGTGCACAAGGACCTTTTTGCCTTCTACAGTCTACTACCCTGTTTCTGTCCCCTACTCTTTCCCATTAAGAGCTCTTCCTCTCGTTGTCTTGTTTCATGACATACACATAGACACATACAGGCGCACATGCACTCTTTATGTTTTCGAGAAAATGTATAGCATTTGTCTTTCTGAGTAGTTTATTTCTCTTAACATTACGATTTCTAGTTCAGTCCATTTTCCTGAAAGTGTCATGGATTTGTTTTTATTTACTGTTGAAAATTAACTGTGTACATACCGTTTTTAAAATCCATTCATTTGTTGGACAGCTGGGTGGTTCCATTATTCCAAGTGAAGAGTGTAGCAGTAAACGTGGATATGCAAGTGTCTCTGTGATGTACTGACTTAGAGTTGTTTGAGTATAAGCCGAGTGGAAGCTCTGACTTCGGTTTGTTGAGAGGCCTCCTTAGTGTTGCTCAAGTGTACATTCCCACCCGCAGCATTTACGGGTTCCTCTTTCCCTGTGCCCTGTCCCCCATCTGTCGTCCCCATTAGGATGACATGAAAGAAGAAAGAGGAACTGTTTGGGAGAAGAAAGAGAACCAGGGCAGGTGGTATGGGGAGGGGATGAATTAAAGCAAAGTATAAAGACTCATGTTTGAAAATGCCATAATGAAGTCATTGCTTTGTAAAACAAAATGAAGTGACTGAGACCTGTTATCTTCAAATACATTTTAGAAACCATGTTGTTCTACAAGAAAGTGCGCAGCACGCCACCCGCTTCATAGCGCTAGCGAATGTGGGGAATCCGGAAAAGAAGAAGGTAAAGATTTAAGTGTTTAGGGCTCCTCTTCATCGCCTGTCTGGGAATGCCTCTCCTCTAGTTGAACATTCAGTTCTTCCAGCCTCCAGCTCTGAGCTCCCAGCAGCTTCCGGAAAGCTCATACTTCTTGAATGCTTTGTAGGAGCCTTAGCTAAAGGTGTGCTTCAGTGGACTGTGACAGAGTACGAGATGGGAGTCCTTCCGTCCACAGCCATGGGGTCGCCTCCATTGCTCCTTGTGAGTTTGCCTTCAGATGGCATGCCTACTCGCTTCCAGAAGCTTCATTTAACTGAAATAATAAATTGCCCCCAGGAATATACTTAAAGCCAGGTGTGGTGGTGCACAGGAGGCAGTGACAGACAGACCTCTGAGTTCTAGGTCAGCCTGGTCTACATGTGAATTCCAGGCCAGCTGAGGTTTCATGATAAGACCCTGTCTCAAAATATGTGTGTGTGTGAAATACAGCCTACCTTGACTTTTTGAACCTGGAATCTAGAAAATAGTGCAGATGGTGAAAGCACATAAACCAGGAAAGTAGGTCCTATTTTTCACTTCCCTGAGCATGTTTTGCAAATGCTGAAAATTAGACTGTTAAGTGAGACAGCTAATATCAGAATAAGCAATCAAATGAGAAAAAAGGCAGAATAATTTTCCTCCATAGGATGATTGTTCCTCAATAGCATGCTATCCACAGTGTATAAAACAGTAAACTCATGCCCATGTCCTGTGTTTTTAAGCTTAGAAGTCCATTCTTTTATTTTTTTAAGTTTATTTATATTCCTCTCATACAGTACATCCCAACCGCAATTTCCCCTGCCTCCACTCCTCCTTTTCCCTTCAGCAAAACAGCAGGTCTCCCGGGGATACCAGCTGAATGCGGCTAATGGGGTACAGTAAGACTAGGCACAAGCTGTCCTGTCAAGTTGACTCCCACTCTAGCAAGTCTACACTGTGATGTTTTAAGCTGAGCTTTCCGGCTGAGCAGTGCTCTGTGGTTCAGTCTGGTTCTCAGCCTCAGAGACATGTAAAGCAGCTCGTATCTTAGTCAAAAGTGCACAATTTTAACTCAACAAGCTCCATTCATCTCAAAAGTTTGTTCCAGTCCTTTTCTATACTCTGATTGGGTAGTATTGTTTTTCTCCCCAATATAATTAAGCAGAAGATACTGTGTCCTTAGGATTTCAAGTTTCATTTCCATTGTTGTGTTGAGTAAAGCAGACACCATGCCTGTTTTCAATCTTATGCCATTATCCCAAGATTTATAAAGTGCATATGAACTGTTTTCTAGTTTGCTTCATGTCCCTAAGACATATGTGAGCATTTGTGTAGTGTCAGAGAGGAAACACTTATCTTGTCCAGTTGGAGGGTTGATTGAGAAGAGGGAAAGGGAGGGCCATGCCTTTGTTGACAAAGTTCCCATGAACTAAAGATGCAGAGACAGAAATGCTTGTCTTCAAGGTGTACAAAACAAGCCCCCCCAGCCTTGTAGTGAGGGTTGTCACTGTTCCCCTATCCAAGTGAGGACCTGGTCTGTCTAAGGGCTGGAGCTTTGATTTGCTGCTCATTACTGTGTGAGCCTTCATTAGCCATTGCAGAGGCCACCAGAATGGCATTAGCTACACTATTGTGTATTCTCAGAGCCACAGGCAGGCTTTCTGTGAAATCATCATGTAACACGGGTTGATCACAGTGAGACAAACAGTATTTTCCCTAACGTTATGTTCTTTTTTCCTCAAGTATCTTTATGCGTTCAGTATTGTTCCCATGAAGCTAATGGCTGCAGCGGAGCTGGTGAAACAGCCTCCAGATGTCACTGAGAACCCTTACCGAGAATCTGGGAAGGAAGCAGCTGTAGGAAAACAAATTCTTGCCCCTCAGGTAAGTTCCCATTGTGGGCTGAGATTCAGGGCCACGTCGCCCTCTGTAGGTATGCTTTCCTGGTTATAGTTTCGTACCTTAAACAAGTTCAGTTTTAGATTCATAATGTTTTTCCTCTTGGCAAATCATGATAATATCCTAATAGATTGTAATTAAGCTCAATTTTTTAACAGTATTTTGGGGTTAACATTTCCATGTTGAGTTCTTGCCTAAGTTGATTGATACTGTTTTTCCTTGTCTGAAGTTGATTATTTTCAGTTTTCCAGGCAAGGATCTGTTGGAAGCAGAGATTTATGATTCCATAATGATTTCTAGTAGAGAAAATTTAATTTGAAGAAGTTTCTTAGTAGCAGACTTTTAGAAATTAACTTTTCTCCCATTAAAACAAGGGCAATCAAGTTCTTGTGTCAGGGTGAACTTTACTGCCCACTTAGAAACACTTTTCTGCCTCTTTCTTTTTACCTTTGCTCCTGATGGCTCTTTCCCGCTAATCTCTTGTTTCATCTCTGAAATTTTAGGGCTACTCGATGTCATTATTGGGAGAGAAAGGAGAAGGATGTAATTGGGTTCATACTGCTCCAATTTAGAGGAGAATGGCTCTATACCTTGCATTTTAACTAATTTTCTGAAGAGATAAATTTGGTAGTGGCTTGGGTGAATGTGCTCAGGTGTGGGATTGAGACCCCAGCGTCAGGGTGGGCGGGAAGATACTTCTCTTCCCTAGAATAGGCAAGGAAGGGCTGAGAGGAGACAGATGTGAGCAGCAGGAAAGTTCCCTTTTGTTTGGTCACTTGTCTACAGGCTAGCTGAATGACATGCTCCTCCCCATTGGCCATTCCAGGAAGAATCAGCCTGTCAATTCTTCTTCGATTTGAATGAAAAGCAGGGAAGGAAACGGTCATCCACAGGCAGGGATAACAAGCCTCCTCACACCAAGCAGCCTCGCAAGCCTCGTAAGTACCTTGGTCTCCTTTGTGAGCAGTAACTCTTTTTTTTTTTTGAGGGGGCAGGGGCTGTTTGGAAAGTAGCATTGCTAAAAGCATCTTCTGACAAAGAGAAATGTTGTACACATAGTGTGTGGCTCATCTAGGAAGACAAAGAGGCACATTCATAGATGTAATCCCTGCTAGACCTCAGCAGAGGGAACCACCAACCTGGCCAGCGCCATACTGGACAGTGGAGCCCTGAGCATCTGAGCTCGAGTGTTATTATTGATCCAAAACCCCTCAGGTGTTCTACTGATAGCACATGCAGGTTAAGACCAAACATCCCCCACAGAAATCCAACGCCTGCAGATAATACAAAATACCAAGGCCTAGGTAGCCCCTCGCCCAACAGTACACAAAACAATTACTTTATACATGACTAAAAATAAACTTCTAAAACAGAAAAACTTTACAGAGCTATTAAGAGCAACTTGAAAATAGAATAGTATGAAAATGGCCTGACTTTGAGACTGTTTGAAACTCTTCCTATAAAAACTGTAGAAAAAGCGTTTTGTCTTTGTAAACTATGGTTAGTAAAACTGATGTGCATTCATAAAATAGGATAAACTGAGAGGAAGGACTTTCAGGCTAGCTTTCATTGAGATCTTTCTTCATCCTGTTATTTTTAAAGAAGTGAATCTGACCTTAGGAAGGTAAACTCATGGTTATGTGGCTCGCTGATGTCATAGCTGGGACTAGAACTGGGGTGCCTGCCCCCATCAGTGTTCTCTCATTGTAGCCTGTTGCCAGTTGCATGCAGTTGTCAGTATGTGATCTGTGGATCACTCACCTATGGGTCGATCGTTTCAGTGGCTTCAGTGTCAGTCAGCTGAGAAGCACAAGTCCAGGCCACACAGCAGTGCTTCGCAGTCTGCAGTGTGTGATCGGATAGCGTGAATAGCTGTGTTCTCTGTAAAGTCTTTAGTTATTTTTGTTGGCATGTGAGTATGTGTGCACGCATGTCTTGGTGTGCATGTGGAAGTGGGGGGCAGCTGTTTGGAGTCAGTTCTCTTCTTCCACTGTGGGTTTGGGTATGGAACTCAAGTTGTCAGGCTTGTGTGGCAAGCACTTCTACCTGCTAAGCCATCTCACCAGCCACAAGGATAAGTCCTGTGAGGTGTTTGTATCTGTTGTGATTGGATCATAGTAACACCGGCTTTCTTCCACATGAAGCTCAGCCTCCAGGACCGTGTTGGTTTTGCCTTGCCAGCCCTGAAGTGGAAAAGCATTTGGTGGTCAACATTGGAACACATGTGAGTTACGTTTATAGAAGGCAGCAGAGAAGACAATGCCTATTACTTCCTTCCTTTTTTTTTTTTTCTTTTTTTCTTTTTTTGGGGGGGGAGGGGACAGGTTCTCTCTAGTTAGCCTTGGAACTCACTATGTAGACTAGGCTGGCTTCAAACTTACAGAGATCCTCCTGCCTCTGCCTCCCAAGTGCTGGGATTAAAGATATAAGCCACCATGCCCAGCAAATTTACCCATTTGAATTGTACAATTTATTGGTTTGTAAAAGAAAGCAATCATCACGTAATTAGATGCCAGATGTGATGGTTCACACCTTTAATTCCAGCACTTAGGAGGCAGAGATAGGTGGTGCTCTTGAGTTCAGGGTCAGTCTGGTCTACATAGCAAGTTCCAGGACAGTCAGGGCTACATAGAGAGACCCTTGCCTCAAACAAATAAAACAAAATAGGGGTTTAGAGCATTTTGTCATTCCAGTAAAATTTCTTAGACACATTTACAGTAATCTCAGTTTCCATCTTCAGATGGCCGTTGCTTGCATACTTTGTATCTTCTTGGATTGTGGGATTTAGACATTTCATTTAACTGAAATCATATTTAATACATGTTTTTTCGTGTCTGGCTTCTTTGACTAGCATCACATTCTTTTTATTTGTTTATCTATTTATCTTTTTTTTTGGTTTTTTGAGACATGGTTTCTTTGCGGCATATATGTATGTATATACATGCATATATATATATTTGTAAGTACTTGTGTTGATATTCGTTAGCCTTTCCCTGCTCACTCGAGGCATCTTCCTTTCAAACAGTGACTGTTAAAACAGTACAGCTTGTTTTGATGATTTTGTTATTTTGTTTGATCGTTATTGTGTTTTGTGTGGCCTGAAGCTAGGCTTTAATCTACCTTCCTAGTGCTGGGATTAGAGGCACGAGCCACCTCACCTGACTTACTTCTGATGTTGTTTTTAAGACTTATTTTTTGAACATGTGAGACAATCATTGTTGGAATACAGAGCTCTCTGCCTCTTTGTATGTATCCGAGCTTGAGGTCCCCTTCCCCCTCCACACCATTTGATTATAAACTTCCTTTCACTTTGTATAATTTAGTTGGCACCTCCCAGCTGTAGGAACACGCATGCTGAACGTGTTACCTTAGCCTTTCTGTGAGCCAGGAGTGCACTGGGGGAGAATGTGGGGTTGGATGTTCCCGGGGAGAAAGGAAGTAGTTATGCTGAAATAAGAAGTAGTATCTTTCTGTGGTTGAAGGGGAGGTGATAGTAATTGAAAACTGTTTTACAGTTTAGATCCTGGGAGGATACCCCAAACTGTGATTGTTCTGGTCTCTTTGAACTCCGGTGTTTAAAGCTAAAACTCTTCTTGTATGCTTCCACTTCATTTGATATTTTCATGGAAATTAGTTACAACTGATTCCATTCTTTACAAGATACTTAAGAATGTTGCTCTAACCCTTAAAATTTATTTACTTATTTATTTATCTGCTTGTTTACTTACTCATCTGCTCACTTATTCATCTATTTATTTACATGTTTGTTGACTTGTATGACTGTGTTGGTGCACCAAGTATATTCTGTTGTCTGCAGAAGCCAGATAGGACATTGGATTCCCTGAAACTGGCATTATAGATGGTTGTGAACCACCATGGGGTTAGTAGGAGTTGAACCTGGGTTATCTAGAAGAGCAGCCAGTACTTTTAACCACTGAGCCATCTCTCCAGCTTCTGTTCTAACCTTAATAGAAATCTGGTTTCTGTTAAGAACATCTTGGATTGGGTGTAGTGGCACAGGGTTATTGTCCTAATACTTGGGATGCTGAGGCAGGAGAATTGTGAGTTTGAGGCTGCCTGGTACAGCAATAGCAAGATCCTGTCATCTTGTCTGTGCGGGAGGGGGCACGTCTGGAGCATTTTCTCCTGTGTATCAGGCTCACTGTGTGTGTATAGGTTTTTATCTCTGGAAGGTCATACATATAGGTTGCTGTCTTGCCTCTGTGATTCTTCTTCAGTGCTACCTTGCCCTGGCCAAAGGAGGCTTATCTGATGACCACGTACTCATCCTGCCCATTGGACACTACCAGTCAGTTGTGGAGCTTTCGGCAGAGGTGGTGGAAGAGGTGGAGAAGTACAAGGCTACTCTGAAACGCTTCTTTAAGAGTCGAGGGAAGCGTTGTGTTCTATTTGAAAGAAATTATAGGAGCCATCACCTCCAGCTTCAGGTAGGTGTTTTCTGCCCAGGAACTTGGAAATCACTATGGGGACCATGAGACTGATAAATATTTAAATAATGATGACTTTGGTATTTAATTTAATATTTAGGACTTCAATATTGTTTTCATAATAATATTTACATAGTGGTCATTCAGCTAGGCGTATCTGCTGATAATCCCAGAGTTCATAGGATGTTCATGCTGGGGTGAGCGAATAGCAGGATGGTGTGTGCCCTGTTTAGAAAGAGTGGGTAGTTAAGGAAGACATGGGCTCTGCTGGGTAAGAAGTGGCTGCTTTGTGTGGGAGCCCAGCATGAGTGAAGGCTTACAGTAAGAAATAGTTTCCAGCTAGCGGGGCACTACATTGGCAGCTGAGTGATTTCTTTGGTGGTAGCGTCTTTCTGGCACATTTGTTGAGTGTTCATATGGGCCTGACTCTACCACGTACATTATGCAGGAGCCGGCGAAGACTTAGAGACAAAGAAGTCTCTCCTGAGCCTTTTCCCAGTGACATATTGGCTCCCATATGTGATAGGCTCTCATAAGTTTAAGTCCTACGGCCAGGCCCATGGAGGTGTTTGGCCTGAGGAGAATCTATGCTGAGGGGTGTTTCTCCACCCCAGTGATGGATTTGCTACTTCTCCAAGACTTTAAAGACACAGCTTCTTTGGAACCAGTACAAAGAGGTTCTTCTATTCTCCACACCAACCCAGGTCATTCCTGTACCCCTTGGCTGCTGTGTTACAGATGACATTAAAGATGCCTTCATTACCCAGGCACAGGAGCAACAGATAGAACTGTTGGAAATTCCAGAGCACTCAGACATCAAGCAGGTGAAGCAGGAGGGGGTGATGATGTTTGGGGAGGAGTTAAGATCTGATTTTTGACAAATTAAAATAAAGATACTGTCAAGCCATTCCCAAAATACTAAATAGTGGACCATTTGCTACCAGAGTACAGGATATTGATAAGACGTGAGACACAGACATCATTATAACAAAGCCTTAGTGCTTTCCTAGGAAGAATAAGAAATTAGACATTCCATGGAGCTGGGAAGATGGCTCAGTGAGGACTTGAGTTTGATTTCCCAGCAGCCTTGTAAAGGGTAAGTGCTGGGCATGTACCTACGACCCAAACTCTGAGGAGAAGAGACAAGAGCATGTCTGGCCAAATTGAAAGGCTGCAGGCTTAGTGAGAGACTCTGTCTCAAAGCATAAAGTGGAGAGAATTGGAAAAGTCACCCAATGTCATCCTCTGGCCTCCTCAGGCCAGACCGCCACAGCCTAGACGCCCTTGCACATGTATAAACCACATGGATTAGACAAAGAAATGAGGCACTTCCTGAAATGGGAACACAGAAGGATGGCTACCACTGCGAATATATTGGCCTTAAACTCTAGGTCCTGTACTGTCTCACTTTTTTTAAAAAAAATTTCTAGACCAATTTATTTGCTGAATTAGAGTTTACAGGAGATGAGTGAGCTTTTTAATCTTAAAATCTTGTTTGTCCTCACACAACTCTGTTTACTTCAGATTGCACAGCCGGGAGCAGCATATTTTTATGTTGAACTCGATACAGGAGAAAAGCTTTTCCACAGAATTAAAAAGAATTTTCCTTTGCAATTTGGAAGGTTTGTATGTTTTCACTGTAGTATATTTCATTAGACCTATTACAAACACAGTGGTGGGGTGCATGGACAGTCAGTGACAAGCTTGGGAACGGTCCAGGCCCACGAAGCTTACAGTTCTAGAACAGATTTGTGTTACAGTCTTATGTAGAATTTGAACAGTACCATTATCAAATCTTGAGGAACAGTGTACTTAGAAACTCAGAGATGGAAGGGGTCATTTCTTTTAAATGTAAGGCTCCATGAAAGGCTGAAGTGATCCTAAGAGACTGAAGCGGAAAAAATCGGGGATGAGGGTGTGCCTGTTGGAACAAAGAGCTCCCATTGAGCATGTGTTGGATCAGACACTGGCAAGATCTTCACATGCATTGTCTCATTTAACCTTCCAGTTCTGTTGTTTATATCATGTCACCCAGTTGTCAGCGAAGAATGATGCTCTAAAGCATTCCAGTGACTTAGTTTGGTCCTTGGGACCTATATTATAAGAGATAACTGATTCCCACCCATGTGTTCTCTGACCATACAGGTGCCATCACATGCATGAACTCAGACAGATAGATAAGAGAGAAAATGGAAGTAAAGAACTGAATTTTTTATTTAATTAGTTAGAGCTTAAATTTAAATAGCCACATCTGCCTAGTGGCTACTCTATTGGATATTGTGCCTTAATGTGAGTTAAGTATCATGACCATGGTACACAGTTGAAGGTTCAACCTTAGTCTGGTGATCACCAAGATGAGAGGTCCTTAACCTTGTTGTTCTGCACGTTCTAAAAGCCTGTGTCAGGGAAAGTAAAAAATGCACATAGTGGGTTATCTGATGCCAGGCTGTTCTCCAGCCATTCCCAGGGGTAAAACTGGGCCTTGAGTGAGCTTCAGCCAGCCCTAGAGGAATCTGGAAAGCCTCCAAGAGATTGCCCCTTTAGATACGTCCAGCAAATAGCATTATTTTTTTCCAAACGGACAATTGATAAATGAGAACAAGTATGTTAAATGCTCTAAACATCCGGTTTAATCTTATTGTTGCCTTAGCAACAGATATAGGCACAGTGGGGATATGGGCATGTGATGCTAATGCACACAGACATGTAAAGTCCACAAAGTGGTTTGTGGTCATGGTAGTCGTTTATGTTTTCTATACTGAAAAATTTCAGAACACTAAAGTACACTTGATACATTTTTATACTTCATAGAGAAAATGGTTATATTTTCATTTTACATACGAAAAACATGCTCAAGGTTTTCCGGGCAAACCAAAAGTCCTTTGACTTTCAGAGGGCTACTGTGATTCATTTCCACCTTTTTCTGTTTATTGCACCTTCAGAGTCAAAATGAGCCAAATAGAAATGTTTGTAATATATTAAAATAAGTTAAATAGGCCAGGCATGCCTTTAATCCCAGCACTCAGGAGGCAGAGGCAGGCAGATCTCTGTGAGTTTGAGGCCAGCCTGGTCTACAGAGTGAGTTCCAGGACAGCCAGAGTTACAACAGAGAAACCCTGTCTTTAAAAACCAAAAACAAACAAAAAAAAATCCCAAAAACCTAAAAGTAAAATTATAAACTAATAGAAATTAGAAGGTGGTGTATATGTATCTGTGTAAGTTGCTTTCCACACATGGAACCCTTGGTGTGTTCATACGAATGAGAGTCCCCTAGAAGGACAGGCAGCTGGGAATGTGCTTTAATTATATGGCTTCTGCACTGGCCCAGTCCTATAAGGAAGGTGCTCCTGTAAGTGAGGAAATTAAGGCTAAGAGATGAAGTAGTGTCCAAGTCACATCAAGTAACTTGGAGAGCTACTTGGAGCAGAGCTTGGAATGGAATTCAGTCTCTGATTTTTCTGACACCAGGGCCTATCCCTCTAGTTTGTATATGGTATTCCTTCCCTAAATACTGATGTTGTTGGTTACAAGTTGTTCCAGTGAAGGAGAAATAAATGGAGAAGGGGAGGTCACTCATGGCAGTGGTTTCAATAGATGATTGGATGGCAGAGATGTCAGTCAGAGCAGCAGACCAGTGTGGGCAGTAGGAAATCTGCATACTCTTTAGCTGATACTGCGGAGAGCTGTCTGGTGGAGAGGAGCAAAGGAAGGGGTGGGTTTCAGTTACTACTCCCATTTTCTCTTCTTTGTACTTTTTTTGCAGAGAAGTACTGGCCAGTGAAGCCATTCTCAATATTCCTGACAAGGCTGACTGGAGGCAGTGTCAAATCAGTAAGGAAGAGGAGGAGACTCTAGCTCGCCGCTTCCGGAAAGACTTTGAACCCTTTGACTTCACTTTGGATGACTAGGCAAGGGAAGGACAGTTTATGAACTCCACAGGAAATTGTTGCAGCCTGTTTTTAAAATGATGTCACAGTCCTCCGTGGGGGCTGCCCCATCTCTTTTCCGTATATTCCCATGGAACCTGCCTGCAGCAAGAGGCCTAGGATTGACTTTTTTTTTTTTTTTTTTAAAGAAGTCATTCTGAGATACAATTGTATGTTAAAGAAATGTCTGCTACATATTTCCAAGAACAGCTTCTTTGTCCACATCTTCACAAACTTTTAAACCTTTGAGGCTCAGTATGGTAGCTCATACTTATACTTTCAGAAACCGAGGAGTTGTGGCAGAAGGATTGCTGATCCTACATCTGGGCTGTGGTGTGAAACCTGCCTCTTCCCCGACAGCCCCCAAAAGGCAAAAGTAACTTTCCCCAAATCTTGTAAATGGTAAAAGGGGATGCTTTTCTCAGGTTGACAAATGTCTTGTGTTGCTTATGACCACTGAGACAAAATCATGTGTGTGGTAGAGCCAAGTGGTTACCCCAAATAACATTGCTTCCCAAGCACGCCGGATGGGAAGGGGAACCATACGCGGCCTCTGCAGGTGTTTTCTCACAGCGTCATCTTGTTCACAGAAGAGGTCAGTCCATCTTTCAGATGTTTGACTCAGGTATGCTAGGGATTTTCTAAGCTCCAAGGGTATGGCCGTTGAGCACCCCAACATGGTGGTGTTACAGAATTTACAGTCTAATTGGGAAAGGAAGCGGCAGATTTAAGAAAATGAGTGTTTCTTTGAATATGTTGTTTGAGATGTTTAAGATGCCTGAGTTGTCCAATGGATGTGTCCAGATTGCCATTAGCCATTTCTAAACCTCACGCAGACAGGACTGCTGATGGGGCTTTGAGCGCATTCTAGAGGTTTAATGTTTTAGATGTTTCCTGGCGGTGTGTCCTGGGTGCTGTTAGATAATGCTCAAGCTTATGCAGATCTAGGTTGGTACTATGGCTTTAGGGATTTTCAGGGTATAGACCATGGTGAAATCACAAAATAAAATGGGGCAAATGCAGTCAGCCCCAACCTAAAGATGCCCGTGGGCAGGTGATCCAGTGAGCAGTACACGGAGGAGGTGTGGTCACAGGAGAATGCCACATGTCTGAAGCCAGAAGTGAATACTTGTCCTTCCTTATTGGCCACTTACGGCCCAGGCATAGTTTCATTTAGTTCTCACAAAAATCTCTTGACCTCTATTTTGCATATGAACAACAAAAAGCCAAAACAGTCTTGGAAACCTGAAGATTGTAGAGCCTAGGACAAACCATTCTACAGTTAAAAAAATAAAAGGTCTTTAATCTTAGCGTTCAGCAGCAGATCTCTGAGTTTGAAGCCAGCCTGATCTACATAGGGAGTTCCAGGTTAGACAGGGATATATAGACCCTGTCTCTAAATAAATATATAAATAAATGAATAAATAAAAGTATATCAACAAGCCTTGGAGTTGTGCTTTAAAAATAGAATATTTTAAAAGTGAACTAACTGTAGGAACAACTTGGTTAGCCCAGTCAGCATCAGCCTGGCAGCAGTTTTCAGTATTTCTCACTCTCCTGAGTGCGAACTAGGAAATTAAGTTCCACCTGTGAAAACTGGACACACTGCTAGCTCTGTCATACACAACAAATGAGGTTCCATATTTTTATATGACAGTCTGCCTTGCTCTAAGGGACGTGATATCAGGCCCATTTGTCTGATATTCCAATTCCATGGAAGACATAAAAAAATAGAAACCAACTAATCGAATACCACTCATTGTGACCCACAACATAAATTTGCATACTGACATTGAGAATTTGATTCTGAGTCTTAACACTTCGAGTTATTAGCATCCCTAGCTCCAGCCTGGTGGGGTGCTACAAGCTGTAATCCCAGCTTTGGAAAGACGGAGGAACAGCAAGTTGCAGACCATCCTGAACTACATGAGACCTTGTCTCAGAACACCCAGGTTCCATGAAGCAGATACCCACTCCAGTAGAAAGGCGGGCACGACCTCCCCTGTGCAACCCACCACTCAGAAGTATTCCTTGTTGCACCAAGAGCACCAAGCTTGTCTTTGCAGCCTTGTATCGCACTTCAGAAAGAAGTCCAACTCAGAACCATTGCGTTGGCAAGTCTGAAACAGCAAGGCTGATAAGCTGCAAGATCCGTGCGGTCCGGAAGAAGAGTTTTCACTGTGGAATAACGTCACGTCTTTGGGTGGTTTGGGATTATTGGAGAGATTCTGAACAGCTGTGTAGGAAACCATGGTGGCCTTCGAAGGCTAATGAATGCGGCCGGTTAGCGCAGTTTTCTTTCCTATCTGGTTTCTTCACCGGTGCCCACCAGCGGTGGTAGGGTTCGAGGGGCAGAGGGGAGGGCTCTGAAAAAGATGAAATGTGGACCCGGTGTTTGGGGGCGAGAACAATGCGAAGTTTAGGGTTTGGACAGAGATCTTAAAAACACATCGTGTGAAGCCCTCAAGGAACTAATTAGAAGCATGTACAAATAAAAGTCCCACGCTCGAAGGCCCTATCGGCCAGGAAGATGCCCAGGGCGCTTAACACAGCAACGCGCTGGCGCCGGGCCCACTCGCCAGCACCAATTCCAGGCGGCAGAAGGCCGGGGCGGGACTTTGCCTGCGGAAGCTACCGGAAGTGACGCGCAGGCCTCGCGCGAGAAGAACGCGCGAGCGTCGGCGGCCCGGAACCGGCCTTGGACCGGCGGCGGAGCCTGCGGCGGCCGGCGCTCGCGCCCCATGGAGCGGCCCCCGGGGCTGCGGCCGGGTGCGGGCGGGCCCTGGGAGATGCGGGAGCGGCTTGGCACCGGCGGCTTCGGGAACGTCTGTCTGTACCAGCACCGGGTGAGGCGGGGCTTGGGAGCCGGGTCTGTCCCTGCGTCCCTGGGACACCGGCTGTCAGACGGGGCGGGAGAGGGGCTGGACGGGACCGCGGGCCTGTGAGCGGGTGCCGTGACACTGTGCTGCGAGCCCGGTGGCCGAGTCCCAGCTGTGCCTGAGCTCCCTGCGCGGTGAGACCCAGCTGTTACAGCTGTGCGGGAGGACGAGCATGGACGGGTGTGTGGTGCGCGCGCGGGCCGTGTCATCTCCCGGAGACTGGAGTAAACGAGGTCCTTCCCGATGTCCAGAGTTAAAACCTTTAACACTGACAGGCTTCGGAAGTGGAGCCTTTCAGGTAGGGAACATTGTGAGGGTAAGGTGGAGAAAGTGATCCTTGCTTCCAAGGGAAGGAAATAAAAGGTGAGGGTTTGCATGGTTTAATTAAAAACAGTTAACCATTGCAACAGCATTTACCAGTGATTTTAAAAGATGTCTAAACTAACAGTTACTTTGCTTATTTTAATGTGCTGTTATTGATGAACTTGATGCTAGGGGTGGAACACAGGGCCTTACACATTCTAGGCAAATGACCTACCACTGGGTTACACCCTCAGCTTCATTTAATCATGTTTGAGTCATGAGGCATTGGATCTTTTCTCCAGAAAAGTCGTATCCATACAAACCAGTGCTTTGCCATTGGACGTTTTGCTTTACCGGAGAAATGTTGTAAGAAATAGATCTTGAACACTAATCGTGGCATCATATACATACATCCTGGGTTTGCGTAGAGCTCAGTAATAGTTTTTAGTGCTACAGTCAGTACTGCAATTGTCCCCTAATAGCTCTCCACTGTTCTGCAGTTATCCTGTAGCTGTCATAACCTTATTAAGTGGGCTTATGGAAAGAGCTGTTAAGATAAAAATGGGGTTCAGGAACACAGTATGTTTAAGTTTGATTAGAAAAACAATATGTACAGACATTTTAGTGATGCCTTAAGACTGCTTTCAGTCTGCTCATTGGTAAAAGTGATAGTCCAGTATTTCACCTCTCAGGACAGGAGAAAGGACGTGGGGTGATTGCTGCGTTGGGCCCTGATAGTGCCCAGATCAACAAGAACAATATTTTCCACCATGAAGGAGATTTCCATTTCAGAGAGAGATGGGCATAGAGAGACAAAGGTCAGCTGGGCATGGTGGCAAACTCCTGAGGCCAGCCTGGGCTTCATATCGTGGTCAAGGCCAAACTGAGTTACATAGGAAGACTCTGTCTCAGAGTTAAACACAAGTACAGTTTGATACCCTAGATCAGTGGTTCTCAACCTTCCTAACGCTGCGACCCTTTAATACAGTTCCTCTTGTTGTGGTGACCTCCAATCATAAAATTATTCTCGTTGCTATTTCATAACTGTAATTTTTCTACGGTTACAAATTGTAATGTATTGTGAGTATCTGATATACCAATGGTCTTAGGTGACCCACCCCAAAGGGTCATGACCCACAGGTTGAGAACTGCTGCCTTACACACTGAAAATACAGGCAAAGTGAATACCCTTAGGACTTTCCCTAGGGGATACGGTAGCACTTCTTAAAAGTGTTTGAAAAATCTAGTTCCATGGAATACATTAAAGAATATAGAAGCCAGGCATGCTGGGAACACCTGGGAGAATGAGGGAGGAGGATTGCCTTTAGTTCAAAGCTACCATGGGCCACAGAGTGAGACCCTTTTTAAAAAAAAAAAAAAGTGTATGTAGGCTGGAGATGTAACTCAGTGGTAAAGTACATGTCCAGTGCCTGGGATCTAGCTTCAGTACTACAGCATCAATCTGCCACACACTGAAGATAATCAGGGGCAGGGTAGGGTTTGGGACCGCAGGGATGCATCTACGGAATACACACAGTCAGAGACACTGTGTGTATGCTGTGTGCAGGCACTATGCCATCTGATGCAGTGGACTGAGCTTCCACAGATTGCAGCATCATCTAGAGGTCATAGCTCTCATCTGCATATGAGGGACAATCTCACTATGTTCAAATACATTGATTAAGGGCTGCATACTCTAGTCCTTTGCTTGAAGAATCATAATTCAAATTAGGAATCCAATTTAAAGGCTCCAAAAAGTAAAGAAATTAACTTAGTGTCTTCAAACTGTCTTCCTGCCTCGGCCTTCCAAATAGTGTAGGGACTATAGACCCATATTACCACACCCAGCTGAGTCTCATTGATTTTGAAAAACAGTTCTCTTTGTTGTTTTTAGGCAACTATAAGCTTCCAAGAGAATATTCTCTATGAAAAGATTAAGTTTCACAGAGTAGGTGAAATATAAACCAAGGAGTTGAAGGATCTCTTGCAGTTGGGACCTATGTAAAATAGATAACTTCATGCCTCATTCATATCAGAATTTAGGACTTACTGTCTTAGCTGTGCTGGAGACTCCACGGTGGTAAAATTTTATATAAGATGTAACCACTGTCAGATACCTATGCTTATAACAAAAGCCGGAAGGAGCTTTTCTGTGGTAAAGCTAGCTTGTAGTCTATTAGCCCACAAGCCCTGCACTATAAACTGTCTTGCCTTTAGGCTTCTTCCTCCTCCTGGTTCCTAATTCAGACTATCCCGCCTAAGCTAAGACTTGGTTCCCACTTCCCCTTTCCTTTTCAGCCCCTGGGTGCTGCCCTCACTACTCATACAGTGTACCAGACCTTTGGCTTCCGTTAGAGATGTCGCATTTATGAAGTTCTTTGGAACTTGTTTGGTTCTCACTGCATTTTTAGAGTTGTCAGAATCTGATGAATCTGGCTGTCTCCTGTAATGTGAGTAGGCTAGTTTATTTTCAGCCAGAATTGGTGAGATTACTAGTCACAGGCAAGAGGTTTGGGCACGAGGTTACGAGTCTTAGGTTTGTACAGTTCTTTGGATGTTTTCCCACATCGTTTGAAATGCAAAGATTAGGATCTAGTTTTGGAGGGTTTTGTTTTGCATTACACTTGGTCATATGAAAACTATTTTTTGCTGTTTTGTGTTGTGGAAGTTTATTTTTAGTTATGTATAATCCTTTGGAGGAACCCAGAAGATCGCGAATGAATTAAAATTGTTTTATGCACTGTTGGGTGAGGGGCTACTCTAGGTCTTGGCATTTTGTATTGTCTGCAGGTGTTGGAGTTCTGTGTGTATGTGTGTGTGGGGGGGGGTTGATTGCTCATGATCTACACCTGGGGAGTTCTGAGTCAATAAAAACACCTGAGCTGAGACGCTTGGGGTTCCACTGTCCAGTGTGGTGCTGGCTAGGATGGTGGTTCCCTCTGCTGAGGTCTGGCAAGGTTTGCACCTATGACTATGCCTTCTTGTCATCCCTGATGAGCCACCACAGCAGCCTAACAACTACATTGAAGTGTCCTGGCCTGACATCTTTTGTCCTGGCAGCCTGAGCAGACCAAGACAGTCAGGCATCTCTTTGATTGCATTCTTGTTCAGAGTATCTGGGAAAACCCAGCTGATATCCTTGTGAGGTGCCGCCCTAACTCG
The DNA here is from genome assembly GCA_026225945.1 of Cricetomys ansorgei. NCBI lineage: Eukaryota > Metazoa > Chordata > Mammalia > Rodentia > Nesomyidae > Cricetomys > Cricetomys ansorgei. The sequence continues at coordinate 15,826,659 of JAMJFZ010001258.1, forward strand.
TTAGAAGAAACCTCATTGGTTTTCTTCACCCCTGGCAGCAGGTCTGTTTGGCTCAATGTGGTGTGGACTACATTGATCTGGGACTGTTGAAAGTAGCTTGCACCAGATGTGGAGGACTGTGTGGATAAGGGTCTCATGGACCAGTGAAAAGAATGGGGGTCTTGTTGTAGAAGTTTATTTTTGGTTATGTATAAAATAATTGTTTTGTTGGGAAAGGGCTGCCTGGGCCTTGGTGTTTTGTATTGCCTGCAGGTGTTGAATTTCTGTGGGGGACGTTTGATTGCGTATGATCTGCACCTGAAGAATTCTGAGTCAATGAAAACACCCAAGCTCAGACGCTCAGGGTTCCACTGTCCACAATGGCATTGGCCATGACAGTGGTTCCTTATGCTGAGGTCTGGCAGGGCTTGCACCGGTGAAAAATGCCTCCTTGTTGTCCTTGATGAGCTGCCATAGCAACTTACTACTGTAGTATTGAGGTTAGGGAGCCCTGAATCATCTGCTTCGTTCTAGTTATACTAGAGTTTGGGGCCTTTGTTTTGACTAAGGTTGGAGAAGGGATTTGTTGGGGAAATGAGATCTTTGTATATTTCTAGTAGTAGTTTGAGACAGTATTCTAAGTATTAAATAGTATATCTAATTCTGAAGAGACCTGTTGTAGAGTCCGCCTAAGTTAGGATAATATGTTTAATTAGTAAAGCTAAAAAGTGTTTTCTTGGGTTAACATTCCTCGATTGTAAGTAAATCTGTACAACAACCTAATTTACTTATATTTCCCATTGATTTTCTATTTTGACAGGAACTTGATCTCAAAATAGCAATTAAGTCTTGTCGCCTCGAGCTAAGTACCAAAAACAGAGAACGATGGTGCCACGAAATCCAGATCATGAAGAAGTAAGGATGTGCTGTGACTTAGTTTTTCATCTCTGCCTGCCAGTTTTCAGTAGTAGGGAAGAGACCGGTGGCCCACTTCTCTCCAGATATTTTTGGGAATGTGAATGTCATTGAATATGTTTTCTATGTTAGATAGTTTTATCACATTATGGCGAAGAAAGTTATAGTTTAAATCAGCTAGCACTCTCAACCGGCTCTTTAAATCTTTCTTCTGAATACTGGCCGGTTTTGTGACTAGTACATACATTGTTATTTCTTTCTGTACTTAACTTTTATTAAATAGTGAATCTATTGTTTTGTAGACAATTATCCCAAAATTTTGTGGCTCAAAACTCTGCATATTTAGTTTCTGTAGTTTGTGACTGAGTTAACTGTGATTCTAGCTCAGGGCATCTCCTGAGACATCCCAGATGCTGACTTTAGAGCTGCAGTTATCTGAAGGCTCGTCCAAGGCTGAGTATTAACTTCCAGGCTCACTCACTGAATGCTGGCCAGAGGCAACAGTTCTTCACTAGCTCCATAGGGAAGTGCATATGTCTTAATGTGTGGCAACCAGCTTCCCCAGAGCAATGATCTGAAGGAGGGAGAGTAAGAACAAAGCTGATGTGGCTCTTATGAAGTTACCTTAGAAGTCATACTCCCCCTTCCCCGTGGCATTCTATTAGAAATGAGTCGCTAAAAATAGTGTGTGTGCTTAAGGATAGAATAGAATTGAGCTTTTGGAGGGACGGTAGGTATGCTTTAACTTTAATGGTGTGCTTTACAGGCCATCCTATAGTTGCCATCACAGCTGTGTATTCAGGTACTACCCTGTTTTGTAAATGACACGATGAAACACACAGTCATACAGCTGGTACTGGACTTGAAATGGGCATTTTCTAACTTTAGTTTTGTGCTCAACTCATTTTGGCTTTCAAACATGGTTTTGTGGCAGAATCACCAGGAAAACTTAATAATAAATTCTCAGACCCTATAATGGCATTTGTTTCTTTAGTTTCTAGGGCATGAGACTTTATACTATTTTTTGGGTTCTATTACACTGTGATGATGATCACAGTGATGAGGATAATAGATTATTAAATTTGAAAAAGAACTATGGATCTGGAGAGAGGGATAAGCAGTTAAGAGCACTTTTTGCTCTTGTAGAGGACTGAGGTTCAGTTTTCAGTCCCTACACAGTGGCTTTTAACCATCTGTAACTCCATTTCCAGGGGATCCAATGTGTTGTTCTGACTTTTTTCTTTCTTTTTTTTTTTTTGAAAGAACTGTTGAAGTCAATAAATAATGTGATTCATATTTACTCAAAAAAGCTATATTTGTATTTAAAACTAGAAGGAAATTTGTCCAGATTTTTAGTATTCCCCTCAGGCTGCCAATTGTGACTGTGGACGAGGCAGTGTGGTGTAGGCTTTGGTGCCAGATTGTCAGATTTAAATATTTGCTGACAATCTACTTGCCATGTGATCTTATGTTACCTAATTTGTGCTTCAGTTTTCTCATGGATGATACCATTAATAAATACACGTTATTAAGATTACCATGACAAGCAAATTAGTTGATATATGTAAAGAATGTACTGCTTGGCACACAGACATATAGTACTAACAGTGATTGTATTTTTAGGTATAGTTTCCTTATAAAACTCAATTTAGTTTTAATCAGGCAATTCAGAAATTAATAGCGTTTTAGCTAAGAAACTAATAGCCTTTTAGCTAAAATCAACTGCTGTACAACCAGAATTTAGAATTTTATAAATAAAACCAATCTTATCTCATGAGTTAACCTACAATTATCGTTTCAAATCCAGTCCCTCCTCATTGGAAAACATTTTTTAAATTTTATTGTAATGTTTTCTCCTTGTTAGGTTGAACCATGCAAATGTCGTGAAGGCCTGCGATGTTCCTGAGGAACTGAATTTCTTAATTAATGATGTGCCTCTTCTAGCAATGGAATACTGCTCTGGAGGAGATCTCCGGAAGGTAGTGTGGATGTTCTGAGATACTGAAATAGTAAATCACAAACATTAGCAGTGTCTGAATCATATGATACAGTCTTCGAGAATAAGGGTAGACGACTATAGTCCTGCCACCTGCTCTATGAAGATGCTTTCATTGGGGCACAGCATTGTGAGTGTTGTGGCTGCTTATGTACAGCTCTAGAACTGGGTAGTGTAACAAAGATTATGTGGCTTCCATAGCTTCTATTTAATATTTGGCTCTTTACAGAAGATACTTGCTAACCCTTGTCTCAGTGCTTTCTATTGCTGTGGTAGAGACCACATGGGAAAGTAAAAGTTTATATGTTTCCTGATCACAGTCTATCATTGAGGGAAAACAGGACAGGAGCTAAAGTGGAGACCATGAAGGAACACTGCTTATTGGCTTGTTCTCCAAGGCTTGCTCCGCCTACTTTCTTAGGCCCTTACAACTTAGGCCTTCCGCCTGCCCAGGAGTGGCATTTCTCACAGTGGGCTGCGCTCTGCCATGTGAATTGTTAATCAAGAAAATGTCCCACAGACCAGTCTGATAGAGGCATTGTCTCAACTGAGGTTTCCTCTTTCCAGATCATTCTAGCCTATGCCAAGCTGACAAAAAAAACCTCATTACTACAGGCACCCTGCGTGTATTGATGTTTCATTTTTTGTGACTGGGTCTCACTGAGTACCCATGGCTGGCCTGAAACTTGCTTTGTAAACCAGCCTGGCCTTGAGATCTGCCTGCCTTTGCCTCTGAGTGTTGGGATTAAAGGCATGCACCACCATGCCCAGCCTAGAACGTGCTTTTTTATTGTTGTTTCCAAGGTGGGACATGTTGGTCATTTTAAATAACAATATCAACATTTGTAAGACATATTAAAAAGTTGTCTTTTATATTAAAGTCATTCTTTCTGTTTCATTTTAAATATATCTGTCTTTGTCCCCATTTTTTCAACTTCAAGTGCGATTGCCCTTGTCTTTCCTTTTTATGAGCCTTCTCATGAAATTTATTCAACCTCAGTATGGATTTGGTGATGATTTTTTTCCCCCTTATAGCTCTTGTCACTATTACTGTTTTTGAAACAGACGCTTTCAGTGTAGGCTACATTGGCTCTGAATTTATGGTTCTTCTGCCTCATCTTCCCAAGTGCTACCCTTAGAGACATGTACCCATATGCCCCAATCCTTATAATTTCTTTATTGTGGCTTATTTTTTCATCTGAACATTCTCTGACAGTATAGTGATTAATGTGTTGCTATTGCTACCCAGCAATAGTATAAAATTGTAGACTTCTTTTTTTTTTTTTCATTTTTCTTTAGCTACTCAACAAACCAGAAAATTGTTGTGGACTTAAAGAAAGCCAGATACTTTCTTTACTGAGTGACATAGGTATGTAACTGATATTAAAATCTCATTGTGATTTAATGCCTCTTTGGTCCACAAAAACTTCTGTGTACTGCTTAGAAATTAAAGAGTGGATTTTTAACATTTATAAGATATTAGAAAAATCCATTTCTAATGATGCTAATGACAACTAGTACAATTTGCTATCTGTTTCTGTTTGGAGATATTGTTTGTTTTTTGGCTATATGTCTTGTCTAATAGATGTTCTAATGATTTTAAAAAATGGTATGAAATAGCATTTGTTTCATCTCTCACACCTGCTCCCAGCACTGACATCGTAGTGGAATTGCATCTTTTGGGGGATGGATCCTCAGGTTATCTTGGGATGAAATTCTCTTTAATCATACTACTGAAAAATCCCTAAAATAACCATGATCTAGACCTTTGGAGAAACCTCAAAAGCCAAAGATTAGTTCCTGTATGTTCTTTGGTGTTGCTGGTTTTCCTAGGTCATGGGCGTCAAAGTCTAGTTTAATAATGTGATTTAGTTGGTAGGAAAAGACAATAGGGGTTACAAATATTTTCTTGAAAATTAATTATTCCATTTGCTTTTAATGTTGATTTCAATAAATTAAATGAGTATATGTATAGTTTTTCAGTATTTACTTGATGTTGGGTGAAAAAATACGAACTACTCTAATGTTGGTGATGATGCAGCTGTGATGGATCATATGAGTGTGTGCACACTGCTCATGCGCGTGCAGGTGTTGTGCTGTGTGTGGTATATGGATGTGACTGTTGGTACACACTCACTGGCACATGACTGAGAAGGCCAATACAGGTGTCAGGTGTGCTGTTTTCCCCACTTGGTTCTTTTGAGACAGGGTCTCTGAACTGGAAGCTCAGTCAACTGGAAGACTAGGCTGGCCAGCCAGCTCCTGAGACATATCTCAGGAGCCTCTCCCCCTCTTAACTTTGCTGGGGGTTTTGTTACACACAGCCATACTTGGCTTTTTATGTGGGTGGTGAGGATTTGAACTCAGGTCCTCATGCTTCCAGAATACTCACTTTTACCCACTGAGCCATCTTCAAGCCTCTGGACATACAATTTGTGCATTAGTGTAGATCTATGCAAAATGTGAGGCAAACAGTGAATGTGACTAGCCGCATGGCACACGCCTTTAATCCTGTCACTCGGGAGGCAAAGGCAGATGGGTCTCTGAGAGGCCAAGACAGCAGGCCAGCCAGGGCTGTGAGACCCTGTCTGCAAAGAGCCGAGTGTCCCAGCATGCCTGCGAAGAGGATTGGGGTTGGAGGTCATCCTCAGCTACTTAGGCAATTCTGTGCTATACAGGGATCCATGAGACTCTGTCTCAAGAGCACTAGCAATTAATTAAAACAAAATGTGAGATGATTTTTTTTTAAACAAAACATATTTTCTGTTACTTTATAATACACTTGAAATTTTATTTAGGATCTGGGATTCGATATTTGCATGAAAATAAAATTATACATCGAGATCTAAAACCTGAAAATGTAGTTCTTCAAGATGTTGGTGGGAAGGTAAGTGAAACCTGATGAATGTTGTGTGCCTGTTACTGTCTTCTGATATATCGTCTTTAGAGATTTTAGTGTCCTTATTAGTTATATGCCCAGAGTACTTCGTAATTTTTCTATTGCCGTCCCCACTGTATTGAACTGTGTTTTTTCATTTTAGATTTTGTTACTGTTTTATGTGTACGTGTACCACATGTGGGGCTTATGGAGGACATAAGATGGGGTTAGATTCCCGGATGGTTGTGAGCCACTGTGTGGGTGCTTGAACTCAGGTCCTCTGTCAGAGCAGCAGGTGCTCCTAACCACTTAGCCAACTCTCTAGCCCTTGAACTATAATTTTGTGGTTAGATTTTTGTCTTCTCTATGGAACAATGCCTCCTTAAAGAAGCAACTGTCTTGCTCATCTCTTGACTAGGAATGTTGATTACTTGTGCCGGAAACTGCTAGAGATTAAATAACTTGATCAGGATTATATGGCTAGCCAGGCATGTTACCTGAACCCAGGTTCTTTACCATCCTCTCTCCAGACTGTAAAAACATTGTTGCCTTCCCTTTTAAAATTACAGTTACTTATTTTGTGTGTATGAATGCATGCATATTCTGTGACCTGTGTGCAGGTCACAGGACAGCTTGCAGGAGTTGGCTGCATCTCCCATGTGGATCTGGGGCTCAAACTCAGGTTGTCAGGCTTGGTGATGGCACCTTTACCAACTGAGCCATCTCAGTGGCTCACCTTTTTAATTTTTCTGTGCTTAGGATTGAACCAAGACCCTAATACATGCAATGGGAGCAATCTGTCGCTAAGCTACATCCTAAACCTACCTTTCTTTTGCGGATATTGCAACAATTTAATACATATTCTGCCTTATTATTTACAGATAATGCATAAAATAATTGATTTGGGTTATGCCAAAGATGTTGATCAAGGAAGTCTCTGTACATCTTTTGTGGGAACCTTGCAGTATTTGGTGAGACTTTATTTCTTTGATTTGATTATTTAAAATTCTCATTGTTAAATAGTAGCTCTTTTCTTACAGTGCTGGCACTTAAAGCACTTTCTACTTTAAGGCCCCAGAGCTCTTTGAAAATAAGCCATACACAGCCACTGTGGATTACTGGAGCTTTGGGACCATGGTGTTCGAATGTATTGCCGGATATAGGCCTTTTTTGCATCATCTGCAGCCATTTACCTGGTAAGAAATGATGAGAACTTTGGCATAATAGTAATAGAAAAATTTCAGTTGTTTTTTTCCTTTCCTTTCTATAGTGGTGAAATTGTCTTTTAACATGGCATAGAATGAAATTAAATGGTAAGAAACCTTGAGAATATTTGTGAGGTTGTCATACATGTATCTCATTTTCAAAGGCATGAGAAGATTAAGAAGAAAGATCCAAAGTGTATATTTGCATGTGAAGAGATGACAGGAGAAGTTCGGTTTAGTAGCCATTTACCTCAACCAAACAGCCTTTGTAGGTAAGTGTGAAGGTGAGGCAGTTTGGAGAGTAGTTGTTTCAAGTAGCATTATCCAGTAGAGCTTTGCCCGATGGAAGCATTGCCTGTCACATGACACTTACTGAGCACTTCAAAGGTAGTTAGGATGGAGATGCTGTTCAGTGATGCAGTGCTTGCTTGGTGTGCGTGCTGGCTTTGCCTACCAGTGCTGCCTGGACTGGGAGGGGAGAGTGGTTAGTGTGACTGAGGAACTGAATTTTAAATAAGTAGTAAACAAGTAGCATTGTGATTAGTGGTTGTCCTATTGGATAACAGATGTTGTGAAACAGAACTATTACCAATTAATGGTTTGCCGTAGATCAGTGGTTCTCAACCTATGGGTCTTGACCCTTTTAGGGGTCAAATTACCTTTTCACAGGGGTCACCTAAGGCCATTTACTAATCAGATATTTACATTACGATTCATAATAGTAACAAAATGACAGTTAATGAAGTAGCAACAAAAATTTTGTTTTGTTTTTGATTTTGGAGACAGAGTTTCTGCGTTGTAACTCTGGCTGTCCTGGCACTCACTCTGTAGACCAGACTGGCCTTGAGATCACAGAGATCTGCCTGCCTCTGTCATCGAAGTGCTGGGATTAAAGGCGTGGGCTACCATCACCCGGCAACAAAAATAATTGTGGTTGAGGGTCACCACAGTATGAGAAACTGTACTAAGGGTCATAACATTAGGAAGGTTGAGAACCACTGCCTTCAATATTAAGAAAACTCAGGGAATAAAGAAACAAATGGTTTCCCTAAAGACTAGAGTTGGACTCATCCTTTGGATTTGCCACTCACCAAGTGACATGAGGATTTGGGGCTGTTTTTTTTGTTTTTTAATGAAAGAATATGTTCCTTGCCATTACATGAATTATTTGGAAGTAAGATATAAAATGGGACTGACAAGTCATGGGAAAGGAGATGGACAACCTGTAAAGTTCCCTGTTTAATTGGAACATAGCAGTATTCACACAATTCTTGTTTATTTTTCAGTTTAATAGTAGAGCCCATGGAAAGCTGGCTACAACTGATGCTGAATTGGGACCCACAGCAGAGAGGGGGACCTGTTGATCTCACTTTGAAGCAGCCAAGATGTTTTGTATTAATGGATCAGATTCTCAATTTAAAGGTCAGTTTTAATTGGGCACATTGTAGAATACTTGCATTGCCCATAACAAGTTGGAAATGAGTATAAATTTATTTTAGTGATATTTTCCCGGTATCCATTTTAAAATATGTATTATATCCTTAGAGCAGATACTTTATTTCTTTAGCCAGGTATTAAGATGTCTTCAGGTGGTCTAGGTAGCCTTTTAAAGTGTCTTTGGGATTTCCCCTCACTACATTGATTGGTGCTATTACCACTTCATTTATTTAGATTTAGTTGTACTGGGTTTGGCTTGATGAGAACCCACTTGGCTTTCATGTCTGTGTACTTTTTCTTCATCCTGCAGTCAATGCAACATGAACTTCCCTTGTCTTCTCAGAAGGCGTTTTTATTTTTATGTCCAAGAAGCTAATACATTTTCCTTTTGCTTACCAAGTTACATTTAAACGAATCTGCTTGTAGCCGGTGCATGACTCATCCCTGCTTCTCCAAATCTCTCCCTCCTCGGTCAAGACCAGCTTGTCACTCCTCCTCATGCCGTCGGACCCCTTGTCCATATTTGTGCTTTAACACATGCTCCTCTTCTGTCCCGTGTGGATCTCATTAGGTTATTTTTTCCTTAGGAGGCCTCTGGCACACAGGTAGCCACTTAATATTGTCTATATTCTCAAGTATTTCTTACCTTTTATTTACATCTCTCTACTTAGATTCTCATCCTCAATGCTGTGTTTGTTTTATTAGTAATTTTATGCTGGCATTCAGTACTGAGAGGACGTGGGTCAGTTCTCAGTACATACTTATTGACGTGAATAAGAGTTAGTGGTAGTTCTCTGATTGCCAAACGCCTGGAAACAACACCGTGTGCGGTCCTGTCCTGACTATACAACAGAGCTGCTTACACCTTTTCCACTTTTTGAGAAAATTTCCCTGGCTAGAGAATACAGGTATATACAATACATATGAAATCAGACATTTACTCATAAAGAATTTTCTTTTAAAACAGTTCTTTGATATATATATATGTATGTGTGTAAAATTTACCACTTATTAAAGATTAAAGAAAATTTATATATCAGTGAGATGATATGCTTATTTATTTTTTACATAAAAATTGAATCTTGGCTGAACATTTGATACTACAAGAGGCAACATCATCAATAATTTAAGGGTTGATTGATGCTTTGATTTTACTATAGTCATTGCTGAGAATATTTCTTCACATAAATACTCAGTACAAAGTGGCAGAACTGTATATATTGAGGAGCATTGCAGAAATTGAAAATTCTGTCCTAGTCCAAAACCAAAATTTATTAAATAGTTTTTTTTTAATTAAATTGAACCAGCAATTAAAAAAAAAAAGTCAAACAGTCTATAGTAAATACAATCTAATGCTGTATTAATTCGATACTTACTTGCTGAGGAATGATGGTAGGGAAATATTAAAAATCTTTGTTTTCTGTAATTAAGCCATTATGTTTCTGTAAGAGCAGAAGATCATTTGTGCAGTAAAAGATGCTGCAGTCCATAGCATGTAGCTGTCTGAACTACATGACCTTGGCTGAGATGTTTCAGGAAGTGTTCATTGGCGTCATGTCAGGGAAGAGCAGCTGCAATGCAAATGTTACTCTGTTGTAGCAAGGCTACAGTTAAGTTACACATGCTGCATTGGCAGGTACTGTCGAGAATGATTTGGGGTGATTGTGCATCTGATTTTGAATTAACGGTTGTTGTACATTCAGTTCTATGCTCCTATATAGGGTCAGGACCCACAGTTTAAGGAGATGAGAACCATAGTCAGGTTTTAAAATTGGATCGAGAACTCATTAGTATATAGAGTCTAATCTTGACATACCATATTCAGTAGAATTTTGAGGGCATGTTGATATTATTCTTAGCTAACACTGAAAAGACCTGGCTTCTTTTTTTGTTTGTTTGTTTGTTTTGTTTGTTTTTTGCTATCTGTAGCCTTGGCTGTCCTGGAACTAGCTGTAGACCAGGCTAGCCTGAACTTTTTTTTTTTTTTGGTCTTGGTTTGCCTCCTGAGTGCTGGGATTAAAGGTGTGTACCACCATGCCCGGCCTGATACTTACTGGCTTCTTGATTTGGTTTTCTTATACTGTGCCAAAGAAAATCCTTTCCTCTGTGTGTGATGCAGGGTAATGCAGGACTTGGTGAGCCTCTTAGTTCTGTGTTGTCTCTAAAAAGATTTGGTTGTACATACCTGACTCAGCCCACACCCCACCAACTTATAGTAATCATAGCATTACCCTTTGATTTTTAAAATAATTATTTCTAGACTTACTTATTTTATGTGTATGAGTATTTTGATCAGATGTCTGTGTACCATCTGCGTGGTGCCTGATACTCATCATCTTCCCTACTCTGAAGAGCTCTGTAAGCCTTTGCTTGCCATAGAATCTGGAGAAACAGTCCATCTCATGGTATTTGTGGTTCATAAACTTTCAGCTTGCAGCACCAATATTTACCTACCGGTGAATCTGAGCAAGTACTTACCTTCTCCTTGTTTTGAGTAAATTGATATCTTTCTCAAAGCACCATTCTCAGGAGGTTGTGCAGAATAAGGAAACTGTGGAGTCCTATTCATAGAATTTGGGAGACTTCAGACATACTTCCTAGGTTGGAACTAGGACTGAATTTTGTAGAATTAGAATTAATAGGGAAAAGATATTTAAGTTTTAGTAGAAGGTATTTAAACTTTATTTAGATTATTATATTTAAACTTTAAAGTAGGAGAAGTTTATTGGCAGGGATACAATGAACCAAACACAGAAGGATGAACTGCAAAAATAAGATTCCCCTTTAGTTTCTTTCACAGAGTTGTTTGTATAATAACGATCAGTAAACGTTTTTTCTTTTTATACAGATAGTGCACATCCTAAATATGACTTCTGCAAAGATCATTTCTTTTCTGTTACCATGTGATGAGAGTCTTCATTCACTACAGTCTCGTATTGAGTGTGAAACAGGAATAAATACCGCTTCTCAAGAGCTTCTGTCAGAGACAGGAATTTCTCTAGATCCTCGGAAACCAGCCTCTCAGTGTGTTCTAGATGGAGTTGTAAGAGATTTTTTTTGTGTGTGTGTGGGGGGGGGAGGTGTTAGGGGGATGGATTATGGATCAAGGTTTCGATAGATAGCCCAGAATGGCCTCTGACTCACAATTTTCCTGCCTCAGGGAACTGAAATCACAGGCCTGAGCTCCTTGTACATGGCTTTTTTTCTTTTGTTTTCAATTGGTTAGTATATTATTTATGAGTACAGTATAGTAATGCAATACATATGTATACTATGAAATGATTAAACTAAGATAAGCACTTTAATTCCCTTGACTATTAACCACTTTTGTGTGTTGGAACTTGCAAACTCTTTTCCTTTACTTATATTAAAATATATATCTATTATAGGGACTATAGTTAGCCTGCTGTGCTGTAGAAACTGGATAAAAATTTGATGCACACACACACTTAGGTGTAGTGGTGCATACCTTTAATTCCTAACATTTGACAGGCAGATCCCTGTGAGTTCAAAGCCAGCCAGGGCTGTCTCAAAAAAAGTTTCTTGTAATTTTTGTGTTTTCTTTGTTTTTATATTATAGATGTATATATTGTACACTATATAATTTACCCATCTCAAATGTAATTCATAGACTTACAAAAGTAAATTTAAATCAGTATAAAAATATTTCTATTCCTCATGTCTATTAACTCTTAAATTTCCATTCTACCCATCTCATTTTGATCTCTGAAGATTTGCATGTGTGTCTGTATTGGTTTGTGTTTGTGTGAGTGCATATGTTTTGAGAGTGTACATGCACTGTGTGCCTATCGAGGCCAGAGGTCAACCTTGGTTGCCATTCCTCTGTAACAGTCACCTTGTTTGTTCTGAGAGAGGCTTTCTCCTTGGCCTGGAACTTATCGATCAGGCTAAGGTGGTAGAAGCACCAACCCACCTTTTTTTTTTTTTTTTTTTTTTAATGTGGGTTCCAGGGGTCAAATTCCAGTCTCCATGCTTATATAACAAGCGTTTTGCTGATGGAAATATTTCCCCAACTCCAGCATTAGATTTTTGGGCTTTGTTGGTGTTATAGTGTGTGTAAGGATTTTGTTCCATTCCTGTTTGGCTTTTTGAGAAAGCCTTGCTGTGTAGCCCAGGCTGGTCTCCTCACCCTGCTCTGTGCTGGCTAGGGTCATCACTCTGGCACCTGGTCTTTTCTTTTTGATAACTACACTGTGTTTTCATTCCATGGATATAACCTTTCTGTATTTGTTCTTTTGGCTTTCAATTGCTAAACCTAGAAAGACTATATTATTTTCTGGTTTCCTTAACTTTTTTAAGTTAGCAGACAAGGTGATGGTGATTGTTATTGCATCTTTATGCATGTGTGCATCATAGTTTTTCTTCTTCCCTCATCCACCTTGCCCCTCTTTTTGCTGGTCTTCCTCTCCCTCCAGCTTCCCTGTCAGCACAATTCCATCACTCTCTTTCCCCACATCCTCTGGACTTGTTTTTTGGGTCTGGTGATTGTTTTTCATTTTGGCCCCATATATCTTTTTTCCCCTAAACTAAACCTTAGGCCCTAAGTCTATAAAATATGTGCTAATGCCCATTGACTTTGTTCATTGTATTTCAAAGAAGGAAATCTAGTGTTTAAGTATTTATAAAATCGAGAGTTTTCAAGAATCTTTGAATTTTAATTGTTTGTTTCTTTTTCCAGAGAGGCTGTGATAGCTACATGGTTTATTTGTTTGATAAAAGTAAGACTGTATATGAAGGGCCATTTGCATCCAGAAGTTTATCTGATTGTGTAAATTATATTGGTAAGTAAAGTCCAGTTAGTGGCTGACCTTTAACCTTGAAATTACATCATTAGTAGAAATGATCTTTTGCTGGTTTTGTTCAGTATCTCCTATTTGAGGTTTCTATAGATGGTGAAATATAGTTTGGAAAGTGTAAAGATAGATTTTAAATTACTGCCAGATCCTTTACTTAGGAGAGGGCTTCCCTTCCTGAGGATAGGGCTCTACAGATAGGAGAATGAAACCCCTCTATGAATTAAGCCTACTTAAAAAGTTCCTTTATTATGTGTGTACAGATATTTACACACACAGCTTATCTTATAAATTTTATGAAGCTGAGCTGGTGGTTCAGGAGATGATAGGTATTTTTCAGAAACAGAAACGACTGGTTGGATTATGGAGGAAATGGAACTTGATTTAAAACCGTACAGAAGTAAAGAATTTGGGTCAACAGGAAGAGAAGGAGTATTCTTGACCTCTTGACTGGAAAGAAGCAAGGTCAAAAGAAAGACATACAGGAATAAATAATCTCAAGTGTTTGAGAGAAGTGGCCATGTTATTCAGATGCACAGCCCTTATATCTAGAGTCAGGCATTAGATTCTTTTAGCACCTATGCGAATAGTATTTGGAAAGGAAGTCACAAGAATGAAATGTAATGTCTTTGAAAGTAGCTTATCTCCCTCATTACCTCTTGCTTATAGTACAAGACAGCAAGATACAGCTTCCAATTATACAGCTGCGTAAAGTATGGGCTGAAGCAGTACACTATGTATCTGGGCTAAAAGAAGACTATAGCAGGCTCTTTCAGGGACAAAGAGCAGCAATGTAAGTGGGTTCTGTTTTTTTCTAAGCATAATGCTGTATCATGTACGTGAGAATTATTCTCGCTAGTTTTCACTGAACAGGATTGGGTACAAGGCTAAAATATTGGGCATTTTTGAAATGTAGTATTCTTTTTTAATGTCTTTGTGTATGTGTGAGTGAGTGCACATGTGTAAGTCAGAGGTTGATGTCAGGTATCTTACCCTTAGTGTTTTCCCATCTAATTTTTTGAGCTTGGGGTTATAAGCACACACTGCCGTGGACTAAACTGAGGACTCATGCATGCAAGGCAAGCAAGGCACTGAGCTATCATTCCGACTCCATTGAAATGCAGTGTTCATACTAACAGATTTCTTATTAATGGTCTAAAGTCTGTAATGATCCAAAATACTAACTCCTGAGTGCTTAGTAAAAGAAGATCACAGACTTCATGGGCAGGAAATAGGTCAACTGTTTCTCATGAATCGATAATAGAAACTTAGGTTTTAGAGTTTGGATATTGTATGCTTGCAAATTGTTACTCAATATTTCTGAATGTTGATAATTTTGTTTTGTTTTGCTATGGCTTAGGTTAAGTCTTCTTAGATATAATGCTAACTTGACAAAAATGAAGAATACTTTGATCTCAGCATCACAGCAACTCAAAGCTAAATTGGAGTTTTTTCACAAAAGCATTCAGCTTGACTTGGAGAGATATAGTGAGCAGATGACTTATGGGATATGTAAGTGTCTGGCTATAATGTATTTATAAGGAATGTCTAGTCTCTTGAAACCATCTGCTCCTTTGTCTTGTTGACACATGGCCAGGTACTAAAATTCACATCAGAGCAACACACAGGATAACTTAAATCATCAAACTGTTTTTATTTTGAAGGTTAGCTTTTTTAGTCCCTTAGTTGAGCAACTTCCTTCATAATTGGAATAAAACTTAGCTCTAGAAAAGCTAAAGAATACAAAAGTGACTTAACACTGAATTTCAAGTCTTATTTTAAAAATGCATGCAGAGTCTATACTGAGATGACTTCTTAGCCGATACTGTGTACTGATATGTGTGCTTTCCCCAATTCATATGTTGAAGTCCTGATCCTTACAAGAATGATAGGACCTTTGGGAATGATTAAGTCATGATGGAACCTTCATGAATGAATTTGTGCCCTTCTAACAAGAGGCCTGAGTGAGATACCCCCATGCTTTTCTGCTGTAAGAGGTCACAAAAGGCAGCCATCTATGAACCAGGACTTGATCTTGGATTTCTCAGATTTCAAAACTGAGAAATAAATTTCCGTTGTTTATTTCCTACCTAGGAGATATATATATATATATATATATATATATATATATATATATATATATATATATATATATAAATTTTTTTATTTTTTTTTTCTGGTTTTGTTCTTGTAATATAGTGGCTCAGATAGACTAACACTGCCAGGGGCATTTTAAATGATTTGTCTTTCTGTAAAAACAGATAATTCCAAGGTTATTTTTTTCTAATTCATCTCCTGGCGTTCTAGCTACTGTTTCTTATTGTACACCGTCTCCTGACTCAGACCTTAAATTAATTCCCTTCAGATGTCTTAGGGACTTGTTAACAAATTTAAAATTAAAAAAAAAAAAACTGAATTTGTTTATTTCATGAAACATACCTGTTTTAGGAAGTAGAGTATATTTGTACTTGACAAAGGTATGGATATCCTAGAATAAGGGATCAGAAGTGTCTAGTTAGTGAATGTGTTTACTCTCCAGTGCTATTTCTGTTTGCATTTCTAGGCATTCTGATGAATGATAAAACATAATTATTTTGTTAAAGCATCTTTGACTATTCAACTACTAACTAGGTGGAATAGATCTAGATGTGCCAATATTAAAAGATCAATGGAGTATTTGACAGAGACTTGTTTACTTAGTCTTAGTTACTGTTCTATTGCTGTGAAGAGACACCATGAACAAAGCAACTTATAAAATAAAGCATTGAATTGGGAGGCTTGTCTACAATTTCAGAGGAGGAGTCCATGTCGATCATCATGATGGGAAGCATGGTAACTGGCAGGCAGGCATGGCTCCAGAGCAGTGACTGAGTGCTTACATTTGATCCATAGGCAGGAGGCAGAGAGAAAGACTGCCTGGCATGGGCTTTTGACACCTCAAAGTCCACTCCCACTGGCATAATTCTTCCAACATGGATCTTAGTCCTTCCTAAATAGTCCACCAACTGGGAACCAAACATTCAACTATATGAGCCTATGGGAGCCATTCTCATTCAAACCACCACAGTGATATTAAGTTGTGAGGAAAGCATGTATAAATTGTCTTTTTCACTTGTGAGAGAATAGAGGATGTGTCTTGTAACAATCATATATTAATGAGAACGCTGGGAGGGAAGAGCCTTTTCCTTTTATATACTTTTATTGTTTTTGTTTATTTTTACAGTATTGGAGATTGAACGCAGATCTTTGTGTTGTTGGTTTGTTTTTGTTTTTGATACAAGTTCTCAATATGTAGCCCTGCTAGCCTTGAACTCCAGAGATCTTTCTGCTTCTGCTTAACTGCTAACATCTCAACTGCTAACAGTGTATACAACTAGATGCAGCCAAGATCAGAGCCTTGTGTATGCTAGGCAAATCTACCACTGAGCTACATCCTTAGCCCATGTTTAACTTTCTGAAACATGTTATGTATGACTTTAAGATTTTTTTTGGCGGGGGGGAGAAAAAATTATACTACTTTCCTAGAACTTCCATAACTAACTACTCTGTGGCTTAAAATAACACAGATGTAAAAACTCAGAAGTTTCAAGACTAAAATCCAAAACTCAAGGAGCTAGCAAAGCCATAATTCGCCTGAAACCTGCAAGAAGGATTCCTTCTTAACTTTCTAGGATTGCCAGCCATGCTTGATGTTCTTTGGCTTATAGCTTTAGTTGTCACATGGCATTCTCCCTTTGTGTTTCTGTATTATCCCTCCCCCCAAGTCTGTTCTCCCTAGGGACTCTGGAAAAGGGCCTAGCTTAGTCCAGTGTTAGTACATATAGGTGATTAACGCTATAAATTAGCCTATTTCCAGTGAGATCACCTGAGACAGTGGGGCTAAGGAGTACAACACTTCAACTCACTATGTGTCTTTAATATGCTACAGCAAGGAAGAAACTAGGGTAATGTTTAAAGATACGATTATTTCAACGGTTATTTCGAAGGGAACCAATGTAAACTTGATTTTTAATTTTCTTTTTTTAGCTTCAGAAAAAATGCTAAAAGCATGGAAAGAAATGGAAGAAAAGGCCATTCACTATGCTGAGGTAAAATCATTGAACTCATTCTGTGTTTTTAATGTCTCCATTAGAAATTGTCTTTGTTTTTGGCATATAAAGAATAATTATCATATAATTCCTGAAATTTAGACAAATAACTAGTGTATGCTCTATATAGAGAGAAGAAGGTACCACACAGACTGTGGGGAAAAATGGCTTTGGGCAAACTTTTTAGCCTCATGGAAGTTCAATTTCCATATTGTATATATTAGGGAGACAGCCTTTTCTAATAGGTTATGAACATTAAATGGAATCCAATAATAAATGGAACATATCACTATTATTTTTTCTGACTGGTTTAGAAAAGATGCTTCACATCTGGTTGAAATGGGACAGTTCTATTTATACCTGATGTCTTCCCATAATTACTAGTAGTGCTCTGTTTCATTCTGAAGCTGTATCAGTTTAGACAATGTCTGGCCTCCTGATGGAGGTATAGATAATTCCCTAGGTAGCACATTCCTTCCTTGTCCTGTATGTCCACGGTCCTGGGCTCTTGCTTTCCTTGGTGCCGATTCATACTTACACTGAAGATAGGGCAGTTGGTATCATGGAGCTGATGTGCAGGAAATGGCCGTGGTTTTGGTGGCCACTTAGTTTGTCTTGTGAATGGCACTTCCACTATTTTGCTTCTCCAGAGGCCAAAGCAAATGATAGTAGTGTTTGACTGTGGTCAGAAGGGAAACATAGAAGTAAGTATGTTTTTATTTTGATTTATTATTTTTAAGACAGGGTCTCACTGTGTAGCCCTAGCTGGTCTAGAATTCACTATGTAAACCAAGCTGGTCTTGACTCACAGAAATGCTCTTGCCTCTGCCTCCTGAGTTCTGGGATTAAAGGCATGCACCATTGCACCTGGCATGAGGTGTTTTTATATGAAAGATTGTCAGAAGCATAAAAAAAGCCACCACCCGTAGCTGCGGAACTATTAACAGTTATGTTTGCTAGGGGAGGGGAAGTCAGTTTTCTTTAAGGAAGTGGCCCCTAGAAGTTTGACCATGCCCTGTTGTAGCTTCACAATCAGTAGTATATGAGCATCACAGATTGGACCCTGTGTGTTATTTTACAAAAAGAAAATGAAGTTGGGAGGAGTGGGTGGAAGGGGGGCTGGATCTGGGAGGAGTTGGGGGAGGAGTGGGTGGAAGGGGGGCTGGATCTGGGAGGAGTTGGGGGAGGAGTGGGAAGTAACTATGATCAAAATACATTATATCCACAATGAAGTGCTCAAAAGAAGTAGTAAAATATTGTTTGTTTTTAAAATAACTTTTAACAAGCCTAGAGTGGTGTTTTACACTAATCCCAGTACTCAGGAAAGTAAGACAGGAGAATTATAGGTTCAAGAATAGCCTAAGCTCCGTAATACTACTGTCTCTCATTAAACAAATGATTAGCTTTAACAAAATTACTTTATTGTAGTAAAATACTCAGTTCTACTGCCATAACAGATCACTCTCTACCTGTGAGATCTGAGCCTTGTTTTATATTGTGGTAAGCCTGTCATTTTCATTGTATGGTGTTTTAGGTTGGTGTCATTGGATACCTTGAGGATCAGATTATGTCTTTGCATACTGAAATCATGGAGTTGCAGAAGAGCCCCTATGGAAGACGCCAGGGAGACTTGATGGAATCTCTGTAAGAATGTATCTGTGCTACTGGACTTGATTCTATAAATTTTTGTATTATATAATTTTATTTGTTCTCTCTACTTATATCTGGCAGGGTTAAGCCTCTGCATGGTCTAACTCATGGTTTTCTTACCCCTAATACTTCCTATGATATGATTTTTTTAACACTTATTTCATGGAAAGAGGCGTGCACACATCACAATGTACATGTAGAGATCAAAGGGCAAAATTGTGTGATGGTTTTCCCCATCTACCATGGTGGGCCCAAGAATTGAATTCAGGTTGTTAGGCTTGGCAGCAAGTGCCTTTACCCATGAGACCATCTCTCTAGCCCTTACAGTATCTTAAAAGGAAGCTGTTTCTTAGTCACAGTGAGTTTGGGAAATAACTCTCTGGATTGTTCTTTAAAGTCTTCCATGTTTGCTTGTTTTAAGTATATTTAAATTACAAATTATTCCCCATTTACTACCCTTTTGGTCCAAGGTGTAATCTTCTAACTCTTCTGTTAAGGTTAATTTCTAAAGTGTCTAGATTAGAAACCAGATTTTCTCTCTAATCACAAGCCATAATTTTTTTTTTACCTATTTAAATTTCTCTGGTGGGTGGATGTTCTATTTGTGGTGGAAGAGCAGAGCAGATATGCAGTATAGAAACACTTTGTTTTGGAGACTAAGGTGGTGGCAAAGCACTTGATGCTCAAGCTCAAGGACTGGAATTCAAATACCCAGAACCCACGTGTAGCAGTGGGTGCAGTAGCATGTCTGCAGTCCCAGTGCTTCTGTGGCAAGAGGGAGACAGAAATGGGAGACTCACAGGAAGCTTGCAGGCCAGCTAGCTTAGCATGGGTAGCAAGCAGCTTACAACAAAGAGAGCCTGTCTCAAGGTGTACATCAAGGACTGACACCCAAGGTTGTCCTCTGACCTCCTCACATGGAATGTGTAAGCAGACACCCACACACTGAGACATACATACATAGACATAGTGCTAGTTTTTTTGCTTTTTTTTAAGCTCCATGTTTTAAGGACTTGTATTATTTATTATTCAATGAAATGCTCTGTAAAATATGCATTGATGATCTGTACTTGCTTAAAAATTGAATCTTATCCTGATAACCAATATTGTTCAAGTTGTGGATTATTCCACATAGAGTTTCGTTTTTCTCTTTTGTAGGGAACAGCATGCCATTGATCTTTATAAGCAGTTAAAGCACAGATCTACAGGTAAGACACTTTGATCACAGTCTTTAAAGACATTTTAGGAAACTCCCTAACTTAACAAAGTGGGTGGATTTTAATTCCTTTTTTAACTTCAGAGTAAGATCCTGTTTTGGTATTGTTCTTGCAACATTTATGACATAATAGCTTTAAATTTATAAGAATTTAAGAGAATAGAAAGGAAAACTCAGGGATGTTGAAGTAGAAAAGTTTTTAAAGTGAAGTGAAAGTATAGGAGAAAAAGAAAAGGAAGGAATTGGGGTGATGGCTCAGTGGGTAAAGGGTTTGGTACCCCAACATGAGAGCCTGCATTTAGCTTCTCAACACTCATTTAAAAGCCACTCGTGGCAGCACACCCCTGTGGATCCCAGCAGTGCTTGGGCTGGGGGTGGGGTAGAGATAGATGGGTTCTTGGGACTCAGTGGCCAGCCAGTCTAGCTGAACAGTAAACTTCAAGTTTAAAGAGACTTGGAGAGCCATCAAGGAAGATACTTGAAAATGACTTCAGGCCTCCATAAATACACACCCTCCCCTAACAAAAAGGAAGAAATAGCCAAAAAAATGTGTCAAAAGGTTGGGGGAAATGATACTGCTTAAGTTAGAGAGGTTGGAAAGAATTCAACATGATGGGTTCTGGGGTGAATGGTAAGAGAAGCTCACAGTCTATGTGGAAGCAATTTGTCTTGAAAAACTATGCCTTCACCAGCACTGGCCACCGCTTGTATCCTTGGAGGAACAATTTGTATTGAACATCTGCAAAATACAGAGCATTGTCTGTTGGAAGGAATGTTGGATGGAAACCAGACACCTTGAATTCTAAATTGGGTGTTTCACTGACCAAGTAATCTCCAGCACATCTCCCTGTTTCTAGTCCCCTTTTGTGCAAAACAAGTTGAAACCTAGCCTTCAAAGTCAGTAAGCTTTGACTGTGTATCTGAGAGAATGCTTATGAAAATGCTTTGAAAACAATAAGGTGGTATATACATACAAAACACTTTAATTTAAAATGTGTTTATTTTGAAGGATTATGTAAATAATAAAAAGGGATACCTGTGTTCTGGAATATATGTATTTTATTTTTTAAAAGTTTTATCTTTTTGAAAAAGATTATGCATTCATGCACTATTTTTGTTTGTTGTTTGTTTTGAGATTTTATTTTTATTTTATATGTATGGATATTTTGGCTGCATGTCAGTGCACCATGTGTGTAATGCCCACAGAGGCCAGAAGAGGGCATTGGATAGCTGGAACTGGAGTTACAGGTGGCCGGCCATAGGCATTCTGAACCTCAGGAGGAGCAGTAGTGTTCTTAACCATTGAGCCATCTCAGTTTATTGCTACAAATATTCATAAAATACATGTTAGACAGGCACTTACTTTATTGGTGGTCCAGTTGTTTAAAAGTGGTTTCCTACAGGAATTATAATCTGAAAACATGGAAATTAACTTCCTATGTCCTCTTCTGACAAAGGCCGAAGTTTTGAGGTCTTCACCTTTAAAAGAGCTAGTTCTGTGGGAAACCTCTTGGATTTGGTTCATGGAATTTACAAAGGACTGTTTTGAGAAAAATGGTTTTGGAGTCGTGTCTTTTTGGTGAGGGAGTCAGGGGAGGCGTAGACAGAGAGGGAGGGAAGAAGGGAGGGAGAGAGATTGGTCCTGGGAATGGAGCTGGGTTGTGGAAGAGGCTTCTGGAGTGATAAAAAGGGATAGTCTGTTTGTTTTGTTTTGTTTTCCTCTTACAGTGCTGGGGAGCCAACCCAGGGCCATGTATATGCTTGGCAGGCACTAGATCTATCTCTGAGCTCCAGTCCCACAAGCTTTTTGAACCTCTTTTGAAACTCCTTCCATAGTTTTCTTTTGTGCGTGGGGGGATGCGTGGGGGGGGGTGTTGTAACACCAAAGAGCATTAAATGTCGAAAGTTTGCACAGTTAGTAGCAAGTATTAGCAGTAGTAGTGTTTTTGCTTTCAGGCTTATTGTGCAAGAAAATACCAGTATGACACATCAGCAGTTTTCTGCTCTTTTAAATTTCAATTGCCATTTTCTGAAATACAACAACTAATGTTAGTAGTTTTAAAAACTGAGATGGTGTCACTTACAAACTGTAGAACTCAGTGTAACCAACAAGCACCCCATCTGAGGACATCTGTCAGCTGCCAGTGAAAATGAATTTCAGTGTCTCCTGGCCTGTTATTAGAGCATCAGAGTTGGTTTAAGTCAGCTTTTTTTCAGATGAAGATTTTTGTGAGCTTACAAACAGATGGATTAGCATGAAATTCCAAGCAACCTGGTTGGGTACTCTTCTAAGTAAGAAGTGTTAATCATATAAGAAAGCCTTGGCCAAAGGCTGCATCTGTGCCTGAATTTGAATTAATACAGGTTAAAGATCAACCAGAAAATTCATCGCAAACACTGGCAACATAAGTCTCTAAAGATTAAACATACACAAACCATCTATAAAATTACTTTTTAGAAAATATTTCTGCCTGTGGGTTTGGGTATATGCCAGAGGTATATGCCTCTGGGATACCCCAGAGGCCAGAAGAGGGCATCAGATTCTCTTGGAGATGGAGTTGTAGGCATTTGCGAGCCACCTAACACAGTGTTGGGATATGAATCTGCGTCCTCTGGAAGAGCTGCAAGGGCTCTTGACAACTATACCCAGCCCCTAACGTTTCTTTTGATGTATAGTTATCATTGAACTAAACCTCTAACCCCTTTGCATTCATTTATAGATGATCTTAAAGTTTTTAATCCAAGTTTTAATTTAAATGGTGTTTATAAACTTTTCATGGGGAGATGTCAACAGTCTACTCACACTAGGTAGGACTCCAATGACAGAGTAATGAGTCTACCCTAGTCTTGTTCAGTGAGTCTGAGTTTCATTAGGATTGCTTACAGGAGCTTCCAGAGGCTACACCTCTGAAGAAAATCTCTCCCTCCGCTTCTCTGTCTCTGCAACCGATAACTTCTTTTACATCATTCGGGAGGCGTGAGGCCCTCCCAGTAGTTGTTAGCTGCTTATAAATGTTTGGGGAGGATTGAAGGCCTCATGAGCCTCTCTCCTCTGCATTACAGGCATTAATGGCCTTGTCTTATGTAGGTAATCACAGCTGCTGAGTGTTCATTAAGGCAACAGCAATGTCACACCTCAAGGACAGCATTCCACAGTAAACAGAGAAATTTTTTAGACTAATTGCAGCTTTTTAAGAGTTTTAAAGGAATGTTTTTGTTTGGAAGTTGACTTGTTCTGCAAAAGAGAGGTTATAACCCTACTAACTAAAGTCTTTTATAGATCACTCCTACAGTGACAGCACAGAGATGGTGAAGATCATCGTGCACACAGTGCAGAGTCAGGACCGTGTTCTCAAGGAGCTGTTTGGTCACCTGAGGTAGAAAAGTTCCTTTATTTCCTCCTAAATGCTAATGTATTTGTATTCCTTTTAAAATATAATATTACTCTTTAGTAAATGATAGTTCTTTCAGTATCTTAGAAAACATGGCCATTTATAAGCCCTTAATATATGCATTATTTTTATTTTATTTATGAGTATGAGTGTTTTTGCCTGCATGTTTGCCCCATGTGCCTGAGGCCAGAAGGGGACATCTGATCTCCTGGGACTGAGGTTACAAATTGTTATGAGCTGCCATGTGGGTGCTGGGAATTGAACCCAGGTCCTCTGGAAGAGCAGCCAGTGCTCTTAATCACTGAGCCATCTCTCCAGTCCCTGTATGCATTGCTTTTCAGATAAGTCATTAAATATAATGCTGGTTGTAGTTATTTTCCACTGGGTTTGGGAGTGTGTTATACAGTCTTGAGGGTTGTGAAAGTATCTGACACTGACTTAATCTCTCCAGCAAGTTGTTGGGCTGTAAGCAGAAGATTATTGATCTACTCCCCAAGGTGGAAGTGGCCCTCAGTAACATCAAAGAAGCTGACAATACTGTCATGTTTATGCAGGGAAAGAGGCAGAAAGAAATATGGCACCTCCTTAAAATTGCCTGTGTAAGTATTAGTGACTATAACACCAAGCTACTGTTACTTTCAGCCAGAGGGGTTTTTATTGCCATGAGCTATGTCCTTTGAATACTTATACTTTATATTGGGTGCACATGTTCCTTGTTTGGTGTCTGAGTGATTATAGAAACAGGACTTTTGTATTACCACTCTCCTTTCCAGTTCCCATTGGTGGTGGTAGAGAAGGAGGTGATGGGAGGGGGGTCTTTTAAGACAAGAGTCCATTCTAGCTGGGAGCTGAACTGTACCTCATAGCATCTTCCCTGCCTCCCAAGTGCAGGACTGCAGGTGTGAGCCACCGTACCCAGCTCAGCCCCGTTCTATGATTCTCCTGCCTTGGATCACTGTGGTCGCCCAACCCACCTTGGAGTAAATGCATCTGACTTGTTGATAAGTCAGCCTTTATTCAGCTGTTCCCTTCCTCCAAACCAAAGCTGGATTAGCGGGTAGTCAGTGTTAGATATACTTGGTTTTAATCAATGAAGAAAAGGGGCCAGTGATGGTATAGTTCGTAGTGGTGAGAATAGTTTTGTTCACTGACAGTCTAGATGTGCATATAAGTAATGATCGAATTATAAGTCTTAAATGATTTTTAAAAAATGGTATGAGTCAAGAGGTGTTTGCCGGCAATTTACTGTGTATGCTTTTTCTTTCAGACACAGAGTTCTGCCCGCTCTCTTGTAGGATCCAGTCTAGAAGGCACAGTAGCCCCTCCAGCATCAGCATGGCTGCCTCCTACATTAGCAGACCGTGAACATCCCCTGACATGTGTGGTAACTCCTCAAAATGGGTGGGTTTACTTTGTAACAATAGATAGTTGTATTTCAGAGTGGGGTAAGAGTGAGACCACACAGCATGGTGGTTAGTAGTGCCTTCAGGCCAGAGGTCAGTTTCCACTACCTTTTTAATTATGCCAAGTAAATTATTTTTAAAATATTCATATGTTTTCACTTTAAAATGAAATGTCTTAATAGGATTGCTGTGAAAATTCAGTTGGACAACATAAAATGCTTGGGAAGTAAATACTCAGCGAGCATAAAGCTTAGCTCAATCCAAGCTCTAAGACATTTCTGTTCCTGGCTTATCAGTTTCCTCTGTCCAAACCATATCCCTTCCTTAACCATTTATTTCTATGAGAAATAATGCTTTTTGCAGTTTTCATTTTCTGGTACTTGAGTTCTCTTTTAATAAAGTAGTGAGATCTACTTTATTTTATAACTTAGTATTTAAATCAGATTTTCTTTTCAGTGCTTTAAATCATTTTGCAAATAAGAATTCAGATTGGAAGCCCTGTATTTTGTCTTCACTTCCTACTCTTCTCCTAAAAGCTGAATGACTGTCGATCTCTGTTATTTTCTCCGCATAAGGTGTGCCGTGTTCAAGTGGCTCTTTGCTAGCTTGTGTGTTGTCGCTTTTCTCACAACTCATGGAGACCTCCACAGCACCAAGCTTTTCTCGGAAGTCTGCCCATAATTAGTTTTGCAGAAGTGCACCCATGTTACATCACTGCTCAGGAGGTCACGCAGTTGCACATTCTGTACTCTGCTTTTATGAGAGAAAAAAGCACATGGCAGGAAGGCAAGCTGATACCAGGTATTTTATTGTTTAAAGAAAGTGAGTTCCAGGGTATATCTCAGGGTCTCTGTATATCTGGCCCAATAATGAATACATACACAAGTATAGCAGAGGTTGTGATTTTTACAGACTTTAGGAAATATTCTGTTAAAACTGAAGAAAGTAACAATTAGTACATCCTAATCCTTTCTTTTCATTAAAAGCATTTAGGCTTAGTAGGGACTCTGGTAGTTTCAAATATGACCTCTGTAAGTAACTTCCAATTTGAGCTTGTGGTACTTTTACAACAGTGTTTCTAATATTTTTCAAAATAAGTTTTCTGATAAAAGAAAGCTGATCTTAATTATAATGTACCAGTGGTACTTAATTATCAAGGATTAGGAAATAGCATGAAATTTTCCATCTGTTGGATAATAACTGAATCAATTTAGATCTAAGATAACAGTAGCTTTGACCTATGGCTTATAGTGTGGAAGAAGAGGGACTGAGGGTTGGCAAAGGATTATGAGGACAAGGAAGAGGAAAGCATGAAGGGAGGCCCTAGAATCAGGGCCTCCTTCAAGTACAAGTATCCAGGAACGTTTTGTACAAAACAGGCTTCTTCTGCTGTTCTCAGCAGTCAGCTTGCTTTTTCATTGCTACTGTCTGAGATTTCCAACCAGTTTTTTCCTCTCCTGGATCTCTGGAGACCAGACCGCACTCTGAATCTCTCCGCTATGTTTGCGTGTGAAGTAAGCATGCTGGTATTTTACTGTTTGGAAAAGGAAAAGGAAACACTTCAGAAACAAACAAGCAAAAAATGCTATTTTATTTGTCTATACCAAGGAGATCTTTTCCCCTAACCTGGCATTTCTTGGGGGGGGGGGCAGGTACCAGTGCCACCTGTTTCAAAACAAAATCTGATTAGAGTTACAGTGGGCTTACTAGAGCAGGCAGATGCAGTGGCTTGGATGAGGTGGTGTTGCCCAAGTGGGTGGGATGAAGTGAAGACTGCAGCAGTCAGCTTTGCTGGGGTACGGGTTTGCAGAAAGTGGTCACCCTGACCTAGAAGACCACAAAGTAGGCAACACTCAGGTGTCCCTTTGCTGAGTTGGGTTTTGTCCTTTCGCCCATCAGAGAGACGTTAGCACAGATAATAGAAGAAAACGTGAACTGTCTTGGCCATTTAAGTACTATTATTCGTGAAGCAAACGGGGAACAGAGCAGTAGTATGATGGTAAGTTTTGTGTGAATATGGGTGTGTATTTTGGATATGTTGGATACAAAAGGTTTAATTTCCATGTTGGCTATGTCTGATATTTGGGATATATACAGGGAATAGACCTCACAGGAAAGAACATCTGAGAAACATTTTGAAAACAAATTTCCATCTTTTAGTATACGGAGGTGTTTATCCTGGTTTCATTTCTGTTGCTGTGATAAATTAGCCTTACAAGAAACAACTTGGGGAGAAGGGTTTATTCAATTTATAATTACAGGCTAGAGCCCACCATTGTTGGGGAAGACAAGGCAGGAACTTGAAGTAGCTAGACAAAACATCTACAGTCAAGAGCAGAGAGAAATAAATGTCTGCATTCCTGATAGTACTCAGCTCACCTTTTCATATTTATACGCACAGAGTCCAGCCCTTGACATGGTGCTGCCACTTCTAGGCTGGCTGTTGGCACATGAATTAATGTAATCAAGACAGTCCCCCACAGGCAAACCTGATTGATCCTGGCCTTCAGTGAGATTCTCTTCCCAGGTGACTCTAGGTTGTGTCAAATTGACAAAATTACCCTTCTGCTCTGTAGTAGCATCATTAGTGAACACCAACAGTAGCGTTTTTGGTCAGATTAAGCTTTCTTCGCAGTATGACTACTGAAATGGAATAGACGTACCTTTTTTTCATTTTTTCAGTAAGATGGTACTTTTTCTCTATAGTTTTGTATTTGATGAATGTAGGATTGATTATCTAATAATAAAAGTGGTTGTATTAAGATTTAGTTGCTGTGAACTATTGATTTCTTAAAACTTGGAAAAGCTGCTCTAAAATACTTAGCAAATTCACTGCATTTAGTTTCCATAGCAACTCTTTGTCTTTCCACTTAAGAATAAATATCTTACTCAAATTTTTGTAAGAGGTTTGAAATATTTTTGAGATTACTAGAAGATAAGGTGAGCTAAATTCAAATTATAACTTCTGTAGTTTTTAACTTTTCAAATTTTGATTATAAAATTGTCCAAACATTCAAACAACTTTAAAAAGTGAACTCTACATTCAGACAACTTCTAATTGTGACTTTTCATGCCTGCCTTTAGAGTCTTGATTGGAGTTGGTTAGCAGAATGACTGCCAGCTGTTCATTGTCTTGAAGCCTACTGAAGCTGTCCCTGCACATATTTGAAATTCATCTTTCCTCCCTGAAGCCATTCTTCACATACCAGTCAGTGGAAGTAATGGCTGTGATCAGAAACTACGAATGACTTCACAAGCACAATATCTTTATTTTTTCAATGATTGTGACCTCTGAACAGATAGGATTTTATAACAATTGGTGAAGTTAATTCTTTTTAACACTGCAACTGTCTAGGAAGATCATTAGTGACCTGCTTATCTTTAAAATTGGCAAAATATTACTTGTTTAAGTGATAAAAAGTGTACCTTCTAAGGTTTTAAATTTTAGGCATAAGGCCCAGGATGGTATTAGTATACAGAGATGAAAAAGTCATCCCGTGTTCATTTTAAGTAAAAGTGGTCTACCCGCGTTTCTGTGGAAGACTGCTCACAAGTAAACTGCACTTCCTGAAGACAACTCTACCTACTTGTGCTGCACTCAGCACATGCTCTTCCTGGCATCATAAGGAGTTAGATGAATCCCCTTTTTAATTGCACATTTAATGGTGTCCTTTTCTTACATAAGGGATTGCACATGTGTGCCTTTGATATCAGTTGATCATAATGAATTGTGTTGTGTGCTATTTGTATATGTATTTAAGGTGTACATTTAATAATAATATCAGAGAAGATACTGTTAATTTATAATGTGTTTGAAGGTTGTATGTTATTGCAGTTGTAAAAATGGGTCACTTGTTTAAACAATCCTTTGTGTCTTGTCATACAAGTTTCAAAAGGTCTGCGTCCTTTATCTGTAATTATAGTCTCAAAGTCTAAAAAGTTCTGAAAACAAGGTTTTCGTAAACTTGATAATTCATTTGCTTCTGGATCTATTCAGACCTGACACTGAATCTGCTTATCCCGTTTAGTGTGAATATTCATTTATTTTGCTGTATAAATATTAATGTGTTTGATTTTTTTTTGAGGGGGGGGGTGCTGCCACAAACTCTTCGGAGGGTTAATGTAGTATGGTATATGCACTGAATTACTTTTCTAAAATCTGAAAATTTTATAATTCTGAAACATCTGGATTTAGGGGTTTCAGATAAAAGATTGTGGATCTCTGACTTCTGTTAAATAATTTAGAAGGTGTTATTTTGTTTTAAAAAATGTGAAATGCTTTTATATTCTAGTTTTTCACTTTGCATATTAAATGATTTTTAAATTGTCTTTTGAATCTCTATTCATTACTAAAAAGCAGATTGTAGTACCATAGGCTAATACAGTTTATAATTAGATAGGCTCACACAATAACATAATAGGTTCCTTGTACTTTGTTCTTCGTGTGTGTGCACATGTGTATGGAGGCCAGAGGTCAACTGTGGGTGTAATCTGTAGGAATATTGTCCCACTTCCTTTTTCAGAGTTTGTCATTGGCCTGGAGCTTATCAATTAAGCTAGGTTGGGTAGGCTGAGAGCCACAGGGATCTTCGTGTCTGTGCCTGCCCACCGCTGCAATTACAGGTGCCTACTACCATGCCTGGCCTTTTACACAGGTTCTGGGGATCAAACTCAGATCATCCTGTCTGCAAAACATGTGCTTTGCTGATTGCGCTATTTCCCAAGCTTCCTGTACTTCCTTCTGGACTTACTGGGAAGTTTTGAGTAACTTCCTCACCGTAATGTTTTTCCAAAGAGGTGCTAGTATCTGTGTCTAAAAACATTAAGATCTCATCATTTAAACT
Organism: Cricetomys ansorgei; assembly: GCA_026225945.1. Classification (NCBI taxonomy): domain Eukaryota; kingdom Metazoa; phylum Chordata; class Mammalia; order Rodentia; family Nesomyidae; genus Cricetomys; species Cricetomys ansorgei. The sequence continues at coordinate 15,856,476 of JAMJFZ010001258.1, forward strand.
GATGGCATAGTTCTCCCATCCCCATGGTATTAATACTGTCATTTTCCTAGTCTTTTGGTTTTGGTTTTTAGACAACGTCTCACTATTTACTTAGTCTAGTCCAAACTTAATCATCTTGCCCCAGCCTCCAAAGTCTCCATTACAGGTATGTATGTACACATATATGTACATGGCTATCTTCTGTCTTTTAAATCCTTGGGTATCAAGTTTCTTTAAAGGTGGTAATTCCATCCCTGTCGGCTGAATGATAAGGCAAACTCTTGATCCAGTAGCTCTAGACACTCTTAATAATAAACATTTATCAGGTACTTCTTGCTCAAAAGTTATTAACCTACATGAGAAAGTCAGATTTTTGTTTTTATTTCTGTTTTAAAACAGGATCTCACTGTCCTGGAACTCCCTATGTAGACCAGGCTAGCTTCAAACTTTAGTAATACTCCTTCCTCTGCCTCCCAAGGGCTAGGATTACAGTAGCATGCCACCTCACTGGACTGACTGGAAAGTTAGTCTGGGTAATTCACTAAAGGAGTCTGAATATGTAATTATTCATTATTTCCCCAGAAATCATGCATTTTTTAAGAACCAAAATCATCAGTACAAGGATTTGCCATCTAGCAAGGTCCATTTTCATGAGGTATGACTGAAGTGATGGTAGGACCTTCTAATCTACATGATTTAGACGGTAATGTGAGCAGAACATACTATAAAGTCACCCCAAACTTGCTTCTGAAGAGTGAGTAGATCACTTACTTTTTGTTGTCCAGAAAAAACTTTCAGAATTGAAAGTTATCAACTGTATCAATTTTATTCCATAAGCAACATTATGAAGAACTAAGAATAACCAAAAAGACACAGGTACTGGAGTCAATGCGAGTTTGTGATCACCCACCTTGTTCTGTTTGGTTTCTGAGTCAGGCTGTCCTGAAACTCAAAATCTTCCTGCCTCCACATCCCAGGCGGGATTACAGGCATGTGCCACCATAGCTCTTCCGGCAGGGGAAGGAGAGCAGAGGAGGTTAAAATAGCAAAGCTCTGCAGTATTAATCAGGAACAAACAAGGTCTGCTTTTTCCTTTGTTACTAACACATAACCCTTGGCCTGCTGCACTTTAACCATTTGTTTCCCAGCTTCCTGACTTCACGTTCAGCCAGTGACAGATAACAACACCCCGAAAGCACTGCTTTATGGTATTTTCTTGCACAAGAGTTTAGAAATCCTTCCACCTTGTCAACTTTGTCCAGTTGTCCAGCTGCACCACAGTCCTAAAGTGTGTACCAGCTCTCCCCAGCTTAGCAAAATGGAATGTCCTTAATTCCCATGTGTTCCTATGTCTCCAAACTCTCTCTTTTCTTTTTTTGCTTTGTAATGCTATAAATCCCAAATCCGGTTGAGAATAAGACCACAATTGAGCCAAATAGGAAGAAAGCAAGCTTTAACTAATTAAATACTGGCCAGGAGGATGGACTCTGACCGTACCCATGGAATGAACCTGTCATCCCCAATCACATGGCACAGGCTCTTAAAAAGGCAGAACCCATACACTTTCCACCAGGTCCAATCAGTAGCAAGCATCTATACTGATTTACTTCCTGTCTGGGTTATCTCCTGCCTACAAGTGACCAGATACATCCAGCCTATGGAGCACATACAGTGTAGGAGGGTCAATTTGGGATCTAGCCACTACCCAATAATCCAAGAGGCTATGTCCTTGGGCAAGGGAGATTCAAGACTATCTCACCTGAACATCCACCAACATTCCAGGAGGTTATCTGGTTTTCTTTTAAAGATATCTTAGGCATAGTAACTAAAATTTAAAACATAACTTTTGCTCTTACAGTGCATGCACATGGTGTGGGGTTTTTCCCCTAAATTTTATATGATTATTATGTGTGTTGGTGTGTGATGTGGATCATGAGTCTTTATGTGTGGAGATCAGAGGACAACGTCGTGGAGTCGGTTCTCTTCATTTCTGTGTGATCTGGGGATGAAAAGAGTATCGGGCATGTCCACAAAGGCCTTTACCCACCGAGCCATCTCACCACGTCCGCGAGGTATGGAATGTTAAAATACGCAGTGAGAAAAAAGTCTCAAGGGGCCTGATAGATGGCTGGGATTAAGAGCACTAGCTGCTTTTCCAGAGGACCCTGGTTCCGATCCCCAACACCCACGTGGCAGCCCACAGCTGTCTGTAACTATAGTCCCAGGGATTCTGTACCCTCTTATGACTGCTGAGGGCAGTCACAGACACACGTGTGGTGATATGCTACAGGCAAAACACCCAAATAAAAATATTATTTTAAATACAAAAAAAAAATAGGTCACACTATCTCCTAGACATCCAGTCCGTCTATCAGAAAAAAAACTGCATCCCAGACTTCCTAAATCTGGTTCTAGCCTAGCTTACATACTACAACTTTCCACCAAGTCAACTTTCAAGGAAAACCAAGCGTTCACTGTTCGTTTTTTTTTTGTTTTTTTTTTTTTTTTGTTTTGTTTTTTGCCTGACAAGACAATCCCGTCCCCCACAATAAGCATACTTGGATCATTCTGTTTCTGTTTCTGGGTGGTCTTCAGAAAGCTCTCGGGTGCAGCGATCTGGCTCAACATAAATATTTACCCCAGGCGTGAATGATTGACACAGGTCGAACAGTTTCCTCTACTGCACTCAAACCCCTCGCTCCTCGAGGCTGGTCTGGTAGTTACCGTCGTGCAGGAGGTGCACCAGAAGAACGTGCTTGCCCCAAACCACAGAGGAGCAACCGCTACGCTGCGGGGCTGGGTCCCCTGGAGCGCCCCGACCAGCGTCTGTCCGAGCTGCACACCCTCGTCTGGGGACTAGGCGCACCGCGCTGTTTGCGCCTGGGCCAATTTTGTCCCGCCCGCTCACCGTCTCGCGAGTCCGCGGGCGGGGGGGGGCTGCGTCGCGTGCGTCCCCGCGCAGCCGCAGTGCCGGGCAGGTGGGCGGGGCCGGCTGTTGGCAGCAGTTGGCGGGGCCGGGAGGTGGCTGCACGTGCGGGCGGGGGCGATGCGTCACTGACCGGCGAGGCGCGGCTGAGGGGTCGCTGTTCTCCGGGTGCCTGAGGCCGGGCACGTCCTCAGTCGGAGCCTTCCGCCGGGGGAGCCGGGGAAGGGGTGTCAGGACGCGCGCCGAGCCGGGGCCGCCGGCGCGGGGGTTGGCGAGGGGAGCGCTGGCCGAGGGAGAGAGCGAGGGGCCAGCGCGCGGGGCTTCCCGCCTCTGCCCGCGACCGGACGCGGGCTCTTGCCGGGGTGGGGACCGGCCTGTCACTCAAGGGACTGAGGTTCCGCTCCTCCGCCTGCTCTGGAGGAACTAGGATGAATATGACTCAAGCCCGGGTTGTGGTGGCCGCGGTGGTGGGGCTGGTGGTGGTCCTCCTGTACGCCTCCATCCACAAGATCGAGGAAGGACACCTGGCCGTGTACTACAGGTGAGCGGCGTGCGCAGCCAGCGCAGGTTCCCCAACCCCGAGACGGGTCCGGCGGTCACAGTGGACGCTGCGAAGTTGCTCCGTCCGCTGCGGCAGGGGCACTCTTCCAGCCCTGGCTTCCCAGGGTCTCATCCCAGCTTTTGGGGATCACCCACCCTTTGGCTGGGCCCCTTTTCAGGTGTCGAGCAGTTTAGTGCCAAGTTGGGTCTGTGCAGAGGCGAAGCCAGTCACTGCAACCGAGATGACTGACTAACTCGTTATAGCGCATACAGCTGTGCAAGTATTTAGTTTGCCACCTCAGATGCTTTCCGGGAACTCTGGTCCTATTTGGGACATGTCTCTCTAAGTTTGTTTTTTTTTTTATTTTCCTTCTTCTTCTTCTTCATTAAAAACTTACCAGTATCTGGTTATTTCTCCCAAAGTCTTAATGACTGTAACTGTGCTATGTCGCTAAAGCTCAAGAGACAAAACCACGTTGGCAGACCACCTTTCTCACTTTTTTCAGGTAAAGGTAGGAGAGAGTGTGGCCCTCTGGCTGATTTGGCATAGCTTCTCTTCGATATAATGATCACCAGGTCCTTTGGTATGGACTGGTAAGAGAAGCCAATTTATGGAGAAATTGGAACCGTGACTTATTCAGAAACACGCAGATTTTTGCTTATTTCCATCATGCCCCCTAAACTGGTATTTCTACTTTTAGGTCCATCCTGAATCCTAGGGGAAAAAATACAGTTTTGGGGGTATGTCTTAGCAGATGAAATTCTGACATAAGAAATGCTAGCCTGGACCACATTTCCGTCTAGTTTGTCATTGTCCTTCTGACAGGAAAAGCCACAAAGAGAAAATATCAAGATACTACTCTCAAAAAATAACCGATGAACCTGAAACAGTTTATCTTTTTAGTTACGACTTTCAAACCTGTTCATAAATTCAGGACAAGGATCAACATTCATTGTATAAAATAGGATTTTTTTTTTTTTGTATTTGTTCCTAAACACCTACTCTTCATAAATTCCAGGGGGTGTTTTCGTAGTTCACACATTACAGAATTTGGTGAGCAAGTCCGTATCTTACTTGTACTCTAACACTCTTGTCATCCATCTTTTCATGCTATTTTTTGTTGCCTTTATACAGAAACTGTTCCCAGGATTCCAATGTTGTAGTAAAAGAACCATTAGCCTCATATTTTCTTCTTCCTTAAAAGTTTGTTTTCCTCTCTTTAAACTTAGTGATTAAATGTATTGTTTTGATTTGCCTCTTGTTATATGCAATTAAGGTACCTTAATTGAGAGTCATCAGAATTTTTCCATAAGCATTTGTCGGAAAGCTAAAGACCAGAGAGGATCTCTGAGCCCAAGAGCAGTGCTGGAGACCCAGAGGTGTGGTTGGTGGAGCTTATGAAACAAGGTGCAACATTGGCAGTTGGCTTGGATGAATTGCACATTTTTAAGCGTGGTGGATGTTTTGAGTAGCAGTTGCTTGCCTCGAGTAACTCTGTGGTGAGGCTTTAGTAGGTCAGTAACGTGAGTGATAGTGGCTGTTTGTTACAGTGTTTTAGAATTGAAGAGAGAATTTCTCTATGTACAGATTTTGTCAACTGAAACATCTTTTTGCAGGGGAGGAGCCTTACTAACTAGCCCCAGTGGACCAGGCTATCATATCATGCTGCCTTTCATTACTACCTTCAGGTCTGTGCAGGTGAGTGATTCCCAGGGATTCCAGATAGACAGGTGTGACAGGAGTTACCACACTTGTGGGTGGAGATGGATTTCCTTATTGCTTAAGCAAATGTTGGTATTCACTTAAATGTGGAGTAAAAGTTCAGAGTTAACTGCCATAGCATAAGTAACGATTTCAGACCACCTTGCCTTGAAATGAAGTGAAAGTGCGGACCAGGCAGCTTGTGGAGACTGACTTCCACCATCCTATAATGGTATTAGCAGGTTTGCTGTCACTGTAGTAAAAATAAAAGTAAGAATTGAGAACACAATTAGGAATACAAATCAGTGATGACTTGGTTTAGAACAGTGTTTGGTTTCCATAGAGGCAGGCTGCTAGGCTACTGTTAACATGGAGGAATGAATTTTTATACACAGCTCTTCAGCCTCACATGTTTTGCTTGGTGCATTAAACACAGGTTCATGAGGAACCTGAGTGAATGTGGTACTTTGACAGCATTTTAGGATATTTACAATAAGTATCTGGTTCTTGCAAAAAGTATCTTGGCCATAGGACACACTTAATAAATATAGTTTGGCATAACAAGATGGCAGAATAGGATTGGGCTCTAACTACTTTTGCAAACTCAGTGAGATCATAAATATTTGAATTCAGTATTATCTACCATCTGCTGCAGGTTTTTCAGGAAACAGGAAAAGTCAGTGTTACTAATATTAGCATTTTAGCCTGGTGGTGGTGGTACATGCTTTTAATACCAGCATTCAGGAGGCAGAGGCAGGCGGATCTCTGTCAGTTCGAGGCCAGCTTGGTCTACAGAGTGAGTTCCAGGACAGCCAGAGTTACAACAGAGAAACCTTGTCTCAAAAAGTAAAACAAACAAGCAAACAGAAAAATTAACATTTTTATTTTCGGCTTTCTGCTAAGTGGGAATAACCATGAATAGCTAACTCTCCCAGGTTTCTTTCCAGTCCCCTTGTTAATGACTTAGGGAAGGATTGTACCTATTAAAATGAAACATGGTAAGCATGGTGTTCTTTCCCTAGTCACGATGATTTTCAGATTGGCTTCCCATATTTTATTCAGACTTTTGAATTTAAGTTAAAACCATATTTCATGTATTACAATATAGTTTACATATTAAACAGCACTATGATAGAATGAGTTGATACAGTTTTAAACAAAACAAAGAAGGGAAATGTTTTAGGTTAAAAACCTCTTCCCCTAGAACAATTTTTAAATTTTTCTAAATGGGCCAGTGTGACAAATGTATCCAGTGGTTAGTAATGTCTAATTCCTATTGCACTTTTTATTCTTTCTCGTCTTGATTAATGTTGTCGCCTCTTCATTCACCATCTCTTCCTCCTTTCTCTCCTACCAACCTTTTTAAGAGCTCATCTCAATTTCTTTCTCTTCCTATCTTAGCTCACTAACAACTCTTAATAGTCTTGGAGTTAGCAATGGCATCATCAGACAACTAGAGATCAGTGATCTTTTTTAGGTGTTGTTCAAAGCCAGGTAACCTGTCTTTGCCTTCCTGAAGCTCACTGTTAAACAGTATGGTGCAGCAATAACAAAGTGGATGTCCACAGTGACTTCTAGTATATGTGGATAGCAAATATACTGTGCGTAGTAGTAATAAACTGTCAGAGGAAGTGAAATTAATAAAAATACCTCAACATAAACTATCATAATTTGCATGTTTAGATTATTAATTAATTAGAAATTAAATGTTAGAGCCAACATAATAGGAATGTCCTTTCTATGTAAAAAAAAAAAAAAAGTTATAGCGTTATAGGCAAGAATTGCTTTAATAAAACCCTTTTAAGAAACTTTTCTTAAGATCAGAAGGCATAAATTTGTGTTTTGGAATTTAGAAGGGGTCAAATGACCCTTTTACAGGGGTTGCCCAAGACCATCTGCATATCGGATATTTACATTGTGATTCATAACAGTAGCAGCAGTACAGTTATGAAGTAGCAGTGGAAGTAATTGTTTGGTTGGAGGGGTCACCACAACATGAGGAACTGTATTAAAGAGTCGCAGCATTAGGAAGGTTGAGAACCAGTAATTTAAACCAATGGTTTAACAGAATTGATAATCAAAAGAACTAACATACATGAATATGAAAGCCCGTATATAAGGTACAGAGACAAAGCAGTGCTTAGAGAAATTATATAAAAACCTTCACCTTTATATACTTTATAAAGTAAATGTAGGCTCACTTTTCCCCTCTTGTGTTTTTTTGAGACAGGGTCTAATGTGTAGCCAAAGCTGTCCTAGAATTTGCTACCTAGTCCAGGGTAAACCCAAACTCATGATTTGGGTTTGATTATTTGGCTTTGATTACACATGTAATATTTCTCTTGTGTTTGGAAAATAACTAGGTATATAGAAGTACATAGGATAGGATATTAAATTGAAAATTTATTGTTTAGCTCCCAGTTTTTCTTGGTTTGAAAGTTGGTACGGAATAGTGAAAATTGCCTTAGTTTAATGCTTTGAAAGAAATAAAATACACTGACCTTGTTTCTCAACTTTCTTCGCTCACTTTACCTAGAGTTGTCTCTAATATTACCATCACACTAATATCTCAACCAAAGAATTACATCTTATTCTTTCTATGCTTGAGTTGTATCTTCGACCAATGATTATATCCTTCCTTTATTATGTCTCAAGATTGACATCTTTCAGTTTTCATGGCCTTACTAGCTTATCCTAGATAATTACTTATTTAGTTTCCTAGCTGGTTTTCTTGCCTCTCAGTAAGCTGAATAACAACCGTGTTACATGATCAGAGGAATTAAAGAAAACACTGTTTTCCTCTCCAGTGCCAAGAGATTCACCCTAGGGCTTAAACCATTGAGCCTACAGCTTTTGTATTTTCTCTCCCCACATTGGGCCTCGCTAGTTCCCAAGTTAGTGTGGAGCTTGCAGTCCTCCACCTCAGCCTCCCACATAGCTGGTATTATAGGTTTGCGTGACCACTCCTAACTCTGACAATTTTTTGGGAAAGGTTCATTTTATGATTGATTATAACTTGATTCAGGGCCCTCGGCCTAATGTCACTGTGTTCTTTTCCCAGAATTTACCACTCATCTAATAGTGCCTTCTGCTTTAGGGAAGCTAGTCTGCTTTGGGTGTGTACTTCTGTCTTCTGCTGTGTGTATTAAATAGGACATTAATTGAACTTAGGATGTATCTCCTAAGTTCTTATTTCTCCACCTCTAGATCTATTAGTACTTAATTTCAGAAAGCTTTTAAAATTTTTGTTTTTTAATTTCTGTGTATTTGTGTGTGCTTACTTGTCTGTATGTGCACCACATGCTGTGGTGTCTGCAGAGGCTAGAAGAGGTGTTAAATGCTTTGGAATGGGAGTTATAGGCAGTTGCAAGCCATTATATGTAGGTGCTGGCAACCAAACCCAGGTCTTTTGAAAGAACATCAAGTACTTTTAATTGCTGAGCTATCTCTCTAAGAGAGCTTTTAAGACTAGTGTTTCATTCCTTGTTACTTGATACCTAAGAACTCCATTAATACTGTTATTTTTGTACCTACTAATAGGTACAATTTGTAAGAATTTTATTTCCTGTTCTAGATTGACTTTTAGGTAACAGGGACCATATTCCATAAAACACCATGTTTTGTGTGCTTAACAAGGCGTAATGTGTCCAGAATATACTGCTGACTATTTGAAGCCTTAGCATACAGAATAGGAGGTCATTCTCCTATAAAGAAAGGTGTGATATGGGAAAGCAATTAAGAACCAGATTATTGGTTCACTAGAAGGAAGCAGTATTGATGTTGGCACTTAATATTAAAAGGGAACCTAAACAGAACATGTGAGAGAGCTCTAGGTCCTGAAGCAAAACATAGCTTTGCTGTTGAATTCAGAGATACCTTTGGTTCATAAAGTAGTTGTGTTTAAAAATAGTTACTTATCATCACTGTAAACTGTAATAGCCAGGAGTCAAAGTTCAGAGCACAAACCTTAGTCATAGCCTCCTTGTAAGTGAGCTATGTAGTTTGTGATCTCGAGCCAGCTCTAGGCAAAGAAGATAACTTAAATTTTTTTCCTGCCTACTAGTAGATTGGACATTGAATACTTCCTAGTACATTTTGAGTTCAACCTTACACTACTCAAGTCTTTCTAGATAGCTAGCTAATCTGATACTGCTCGTTGGAAACTGAAATCGTGGTGGGGCTCTCTTATATTTACTGGCAGCAGCTCCGGAGATTTCTTTCTTGGGTCAGCAGAGTTTTTGTTTTATTTGTTTTGTTTTTACACAGGGTTTATCTATGATTAGAGCTCACTATGTAGACCTGGCTGGCCTAGAACGCAACAGAGCTCCATCTGCCTCTGCTGGGATTAAAGGAACGTGCCACTATGCCTAGCCAAATCAGCAGTCTTTTTATTTTATTATTTATTTATTTGTTTTGGGTTTTTTCAAGAAAGGGTTTCTCTGTTGTAACTCTCTGGCTGTCCTGGAACTCACTCTGTAGACCAAGCTGGCCTCAAACTCACAGAGATCTGCTTGCCTCTGACTCCCGAATGCTGGGATTAAAGGCATGCACCACTACCACCTGGCTTAGCAGTATTTTTAAAGATAAGTTTTGATGAGATATTCTTTCCTTCCCAGACAACACTACAAACAGATGAAGTTAAAAATGTGCCTTGTGGAACAAGGTAAGCTTCCTCTTTTGTGAACCATTGCCCTTTACTTTCTTTGATTCGGATGAAATTCTTAGAGTTGTAGTCACCTGAGAGACCTTTGTTTGTTTTGTTTTTGTTTTTAAGTCAGACTTTCACTATTTGGCCCTGGCTTGCCTGGGGCTTAGTATGTAGACTAGGCTCGCCTCAAACTTGAAACAGGCCTACTTGCCTCTGCTTCCCAAATCCTGATATTATAGTTATATGTCATCATGCCTGGCTAAGACACTTCCATATAGGCATGACAACAGCAGAGATTTCTGTGCTGTGAGTTATTTACATGGAGCTGCAAATGGGAGTATTCCACCTAGGGTATTATTGAAAAGAGTGGAGTTTTAGAACTAGCAGACTGACTGTATATCAGCATTAGCACACCTGTGTTACTATGTTAATTAACAGGAAAATGAATCAGAAAGTACAGACTTCGAATAGCCCTTGCCCTTCTCTAATACTTTGTTTAGCTTTTCTAAGCTTAGTTCTCTAAAGTCAGGGAATAAGACCTATGTTACAATTATTGTAAGGATTAGACTTTGTGTATATGGCCCAGAACTTGGCTGTGAATTGATGCTCAGTAAAAGATAAGTTAAAATGAAATCATTCCACTTCTTCTCTTTATAATGTTAAATGTCATCTAACTAAGGAGATTCTGAGTCACTTGGTCTTTATGTTTTTAGTGAAGTCCCTGAATAATGCTTTTGGTCTAAAGGCCTCTAAGAATTGCTGCCCTAAAAAGGTTGAGGGCAAGAAAGGAAACAAAGCTCATTGTATCACTGAAATATACTTACCACAGTAAATTGTATCAAGTGAGGAATGTGAAGTACAAGCACTTTTTAAATTATCTAATTTAAATGACAAAATATTGCTTTTACAAACCTACAAAGGCACCTTTGACATCTTTAGAGGGACAGATACATTTTAAAAGGGACTAAGACTTCTTATGTTTTAGGTTACTATATCAGTTCTCCCTAGGTATTAAATTACATTAACAAGTTCTCCTTATTGTGCTTTGGTTTTTTGGTTTTTTTTTAATTGTGGCTTTGACTCACACTTTTCATTTCTGTTTGTTTTTAGTGGTGGGGTCATGATCTATATTGACCGAATAGAAGTGGTTAATATGTTGGCTCCTTATGCAGGTATGTTACCTATCTGCTGTGTTTGTATAATCATAACCAGGTATTTATAACTGAGGAAGGAGTAGGAAGGTACTTTTTAAAGTTTTACCACCTCAGTGATTACTGATGAGTATAAAAGAATTATCATGAAAGTATTTTCATTTCCACGAAATAGAGGTAGAAACAAGTCACAAGTTCTGGACAGAATTAGTTTTTATGAGCTACTCCACTCAGAATTTACTGTTTCTAAAAGCAAATGTTTCTAGAACAAGAAAGTGACATTGTATCCATTATGATGAAGAACTTCTTTGTATCCTAAACTCTATAACTGATCAGTTTCCTTGGGTCACACTGATTTGAAAAATCTTCTCTAGTTGAGATTTGCCATAACTTTCAAAGCAGTCTGAAAGTCTGAAGTATAATGAAAGCATTTTCTTAGTAAAAGATGAACTCACAGAGATAAAGTGGATATATGTTCCATTAGAAAACAATCTGGGCTGGGGAGGGGGGAGATGGCTCAGTCAGTAAAGCACTTGCTGTGCGAACATGAGGACCCAGATTCAGTCCCTGGCACCCAGGAGCTTAGATTAGTGGTGTGCACTTTTGATTCTAGTGCTGACTGGTGCAGAGGCAGGAAGATCCCTGAGGTTCTGTGCCAGTCTAGCCTAATTAGTGAGAGGCCCAGGGATGACACTTGAGATGATTTATGGTCTGTGTGCATGTGTAACACATGTACATACATGTACACAAGAAATTTAATTGCAAACTTTGAAGGTGTTTGGTCTCCATCCTTATTTACAAATTGGCAGGCTGAATAAGCCAATGCCATATGTTTTGCAAAAGCATTGAAAAAGTGAAGATGGCAGCCTCTGCCTTTAAGATGCTTTCATCGTACTTTAGAAGACATGATAGGAAGGGGAAAGGAGATACTGATACAACGTCATGTTAAGTTTCGCGTCACTTATACAGAAATAGATAGTGGAAAGATTTCAGAGCAAAGAGTTGCAAGTATATTATTGTCAAGTGCTTTTGAATGATATTTTTTTTAGAGATTATTTCCTCACGGTTTTGCATTTACAATCGGTCCTTTATATCTGTGGTTTGTACATTCACAGGTTCAACCAAACACATACCAAAAATATTCAGGGGAAAAGCTGAATCTATACTAAATATATATGGACTTCTCCCATCTGTCATTCCCCAAAGTATACAGTGTAGTAACTATTTACAAGGTAGTTATATTGTGTAATCTCTTAGACATGACAGAGCATAAAGGAGGATGTTTGCTTTATGTGAAGATACTACTCCATTTAATATAGGAGACTTAGACATTTGTAGATTTAATATCTCCATAGGATACTGGAACTAGTCACCCACAGATACCAACAGGTGACTATGCATAACATAATGATAAATCACTAGAATGGATTATGATTCAGAATTGAAAAAGAAAAAAGCTGGTGGCTCTCTCCCTAGAGATAGACAGGAAACTTTTAGTTCACTGGTTCATTTGGAAGATGATGAAGCCTTTATATTTAGCAGTTATTTATCAACAACTGATCCATCAACTAAGACCTTGAATCTAGTTGCATCTAATATCCCATGTAGGAAGGCCAGTGGAGCAAGTATTTGGGTGTGAAGACAAATGTAGAAACCAGCATGTTTTATTGGTAGAGCATAGGTTCTGACACGGTCTAGTATGTACCTTTGGGGATAGGGTTTGGGTGTGAAAATAGATGTAAAAAGCAACGTGTTTTTATAGGTAGAACACAGGTTCTGACATGGTGTGGTATGTACCTTTGGGAATATTTCTGAAATGTTCTTGTTCTTAGCTTCCTAGATGGAAAATCAGGAGTGAGGGGTGAATTAAGCGCCAATGTATATAAATTGCCTAATGTAAAGTCTAGCCTGGTAAATGTTAGATCTTTCCCTGCTATCCCAGAGGGCTTGCTTGTTTTTGTTTTTAATATAAGCCTTTAAAAACTATGCTTAGTTTTTTTAAGTTAGCATATAAAGTAATGGGTTTCAGTATGGCATTTTCATGCCTGTCATTATTTTATTCTCATTAGCTGCTTCCCCCATGGCTTTCCTCCCATGCTCCTGTCTCCTCTTTCATGTCATGCGTATTTCATTACTGTCTTTCTCCCTGTCCTTAGCTCTCTCCCTTGCCTCTCATGATCTTTCTAGTTGTATGGTACATAGACACACACTATTAATCTAGGTTCTAGATATGAGAAAAATTACAGTGTTTTCTTTCTGAATCTGGCTTATTTTACTTAACATAATGATTTCCAGTTCCATCCATCATGAAAACGTCGTGATTTCATTTGAATTTGCAGTTACATAAAATTCCATTATGTGTATCTACTATGCTTTAAAAACATGTATCTGTGATGGACATCTAGCTATATCCATCTTGTGACTGTTGTGAACAGTGCAGCAATAAGCACGATTGTTAAAACAGTTCTTCAGGGATATACCCAAGGAGTGGGGTAGTTACGCTCTGTGGTAGTTAGAAATCTCCATGATGTCTGCACAAGTAAAAACCAACCTTTAAAAAATTACATACATGTTCATATTTTTATATTTTAAATTACGTTTGTCTATATTTGCAGCAGCTTTCTTTTACTCTTGCCATTCTTCTGTTCAGTCCTTTATCTCTTGACTAAAGGTTTGCTTTCAGTTCGTCTTCACACTGCTGCACGAGTACACATCTGACTGCATCGTTCCTTCTTGGTGCTGACAGTCTATCCTTTCCTTAGTGCGGCATATGAGGTCTTCTGTTAATATTGCGAATGCAAGACAATATGTTAAATTGAGCCCAAGTGTAAGGTCTTTGAAGTGTGCCTTATGTTTTCAACATTTTGTTGGTACTTTTCCTCATGGATAATATTTCACTTTAATTTTATCATTGCTGAATTTGAAGATACTTGGGTCATTGTTGGGTGAAACAAACATGGGATGTATTCTCCTTCAGTGTTTGACATTGTGAGGAACTACACTGCAGATTATGACAAGACTTTAATCTTCAATAAAATCCACCATGAGCTGAACCAGTTTTGCAGTGCCCACACACTTCAAGAAGTTTACATTGAATTGTTTGGTAAGTGTTTATTTGTTGTAAATATATAAATAGACAATTAACAATTAGAAATGATGCTGTGAAAACTTGGGCCATTTGAACAATTCCTCTGAATTTTTAATAGATCAATACTTTAAATACTTTGTTTTAATTTTAAGTGACAATTTGTTTCCTTCCTTCCTTCCTTCCTCCTTTCCTTTACCTTTTCTTTCTTCTCTCTCTCTCTCACACACTTTCTCTCTCTCTCTCTCTCTTTTTCTTTCATCTTATTTTCCTTTCTTTTCTTTCTTTTTGAGACGAAGTCTTACTATATTGCCCGGACTGACCTCAAACTTACAGAGATCAGTGTGCTTCCACTTCCATGTGCTGGGATTAAAGACATGTACCAACATGCTCACTTAAATGATAATTTCTTATATAACTTGTAGGAATTAGACAATCTTTATTCACATGCTATGTCTTGTTTTTACCGTGATAGCTTATTAAAGCTTAGAAGTGTATGTCTGAGAGTATGCTGGCTAATTTTATATCAGCTGGACACTAGCTGGAGTCACTTGGGAAAGGGAACTTCAAGTGAGAGAATGTCCTCACCAGGTTGGCCTAGGAGCAAGCCTCTGGGGTATTTTCTTGATCAATGCTTGATGTGGGTGGGCACAGCTCATTGTGGGTGGTGCCACTCCTGGACTGTCCTGGGTGCTATATAAAAGCAGACTGAACAAGCCTGAGGAGCAAGCCACTAAGCAGTGTGCCTCTGTAACTTCTGCTTTGATTACTCCCTCCAGGGTCTTACCCTACCTTGACTTCCCTTAGAGATGGACTGTAATTTGTGAGGTGAAATAACCTCTTTTCTTCTCAAGTTGCTTTTGGTCATGCTGTTTTGTCACAGCAGTAGAAACTAAGACAGGGCTGCTCCTTAAGATCCACTTCCATGCCTTTGGAATTGTTTTTGGGATTCAGGATTTGTTAGGACAGACAAGACCTGGCATATAGTTGTATTCACAACTAAGAGTATTACACTTAAAGGATACAGATAAAAACCAGCAAAAGAAAAAAGTACAATGGTGGAATCAAAAGGAAACCACAGTAATTCTAGTAATCCTCTCCTACTGGAGTCATACAGGATGTGCTTAATTCCCTTAGTAACAAGGTGTGAGCACGTGTGAAATGTTGACGGCTGGGCAAGCTCATTAGCCACTTAGTACCTAGCAATTTCACTGGGGGTTGATCATCTAGGCACCCTCTGCCAACTGTCCAACACACTTCCTGACTCCCTAAGGAAAGCTGGTGTTCAACACAAACTACTTTGTATGAGCAGGCACAGTGTGCCACTTTCACCAGTTCTGGCTTGGTGTGAGAGTCCTCTCCAGATCAAACTTCCAAGTATAAAGTCCCGGGCCTGCTATGTTACCTTTCTTCTGTATTGGTTTTCACTAGATAATGAAAGTTCTGACCAGGAAATCAGGTTTGTTGCCTTGGGTGTTCACTTCTCGTTCCTGGAATTCTTAGTTTTTTTCTCAGAGTGAGGTATAGGAATGGTTAATCAACTTAAAGTTTATAACTGGGGGACTGGCAAGATGGCTCAGTGAGTAAAGGGCTTGCCATCAAGCCTGATGATCTCGGTTCATTTCCTGGGCTCCACATAGTGGAAGGAGGTAGCAACAACACACAAAATTTAAAAAAAAAATGTAATTAAACCAATTGTTTGCTTTAGATGATTGACTACTACTGCAGTGCCTGACTTGTCACAGCACTGGTTGCTTTAGTAATGGTGAAACTAATGAGGTGATTAAAATTCATCCATTGTAAGATCATGTAAAGTAATGGCCTAATTTACCTATGCTTCAAAGACTTGGCTCTCTTTTTAAATTATTTTTTTAAGTCCAAAGTGATAGTAAGATGATAGTCATCAGAAATGACACTTGGTTATTTGGGTATATGGGGAAGGATTAACTAAGAAATGTACTTTATTATGAGGATCAAGATACATAGACCAGATGTGGTGGCAGGAGGATTGTAAGTTTAGGCCAACCTGAGCTATAAAAGGAATAAGGCATGCATTAAGAAGCTAAAGACTCAGCTCCTTCATTTATTCAAAAAAAGTACTTTTATCCAGTAATTATTAATCTAGTAAAAGTATAAATTATCCAGTAAATACATTGATCCAAAGTTAAACTGAACTTACTGAATAAACATTTTGGGGGTAAACTTAGAATGGCTGTTGGTCATCTTTCTTCTCTAATATGTTATTTCTGAAAAGAAAAATGCTTCCTATCCATCTCAATTCATCTCACTTATAGTTGATACCAAGTTGTCTAAGCTCTGTGAAAGAATAAGCCTGGAGTCAAGGTCTCTCCTGACTGGTTTTGTTTTGATGTTGATTAAAAGTAACCCAGCATCATGAGACTTGTTTTTCTTGGCTTCAAAAACAGATCAAATAGATGAAAACCTGAAGCAGGCATTGCAGAAAGACTTAAACGTCATGGCCCCAGGTCTCACTATCCAGGTAAGCTCCTTTCCTAAGGATATTCTGGGGCAGTTTCTAGAGCTTCCAGTTGAATGCTCTCATGTGATTGATTGGTTATGCAGTTACTTAACTGAGTCACTGTGGTATTTTGACTTTGCATCCTTGCAGAAATAGGAAGCATGCTGAGTGGTATTTTCTTGTAAATTTTTAGGAGATTAATCCAAGACTCTTATGGAAAACTAAGTTCATATTTCTACCAAGTTATGAGTTATTTTTTAAACACAGTAGTGGTTATTAGTCAGTATAAAAGTATACCTTGCCTTCAATAACATGAAAAAGGGTTCAAATGTAAGAGTTAAACAACAGTTCTAGACAAAATAGATGTCGCAGAGTGTTAGCTGACAGATATCCATTGGGCAGTGGTTGCTATAAAAGTATTATATGAGTAAGAGACTATATCAAGAGACCATGCCTAAGGACTTTGATTAAGGTTTTAGGTAAATCTAGAAATTTTCATTAAATTTATATGGAAAAAAAGGAGGAAAAATACTTCATGCCAGGCATGGTGGTGTACTCAGATGCAGCTGGAATCTCAGTAGCTACCTAGAATTCCTTTCCTCATATTACGTAGCCATTTCTCTGTTCACAGTCTTTAATTAATCAACATTAGTGTAATGAATCATGTCACATTCTTCTTAATGTACAAATTGTCTCTCAAAGAGACTGCACACATGCACAGCTTTGCCAACAATGTCCCTTTGACCTCTCCAGTATTGGACTCAGTGAAATATGCTGGCTTTCTCCATGTGAAGTAATAAATAGATAAGTAATTCTCTTTTTGATTAACATTTCTTTAGTTATTAATGAAGTTGGGCATTCTTTGATATTTTTAATGGTCATCTTCTGCTAGTGGCTGCTTGATATCCTTTGCCCATTTTTCTTTTTCTTACTGTTGTGTAATGGTTCTGCAAAGTTCTGGATATTTTTATACACAAATTCAGCATTGTTGTTTTTACTAATAACTTCTTTGGCTGTTGGTGGCAGGTTGGGGATATTTCTCCCATATGAAATTTAGGCACTGAGTCAAATTTTTAGATTGAATTAGTACAGCCATTTCCACAACATTAATTTTCCCAGTCCATGAGCAGGGGAGGTCTCTTCTACCTTCTAGTGTCCTTTAGTTACTTTCTTTAGTGTCTTAAGTTTTCACTTCTTAGTTAGGTTTATTCCTAGGTTTGGCTCTGTTTTTGTTGGTTTTGTTTTATCCTATTATAAATGTTATCCCCCACCCACCCACTCCCAATTTCTTTCTTGAAAAGTCATACTAATTCTTGTATGTCAATTTTGTATCCTGATACTTTGCTAAAGTGTTTATAAGGCCTAAGAGTTTCTGGGAGACTTTAAAATCCTTCAAATATAAGTTGAATATTTGATTTATTTTCTTATTGGTATCTGTTTATTAAGAATGACACCTTAATAAAGGAATTCTAACAAGAAAGTTACAGTTTGGAGCACTATATTGGATAAGGGTGTAGAGAGTGGGTACCCTTGTCTCTGTATTATCTGTATTTGTTGATAGATGTCTTTTGAGAACTGGCAGTTCAGTTTATTAGCCCAATTGGTGATAGGCAGTTTTTTCTTACTAAAAGTGAAGAAGTTGGATACTCTGGCCTCTTCTTGATCTCATAGTAGACTCCCTGTCCTCTGGCTCTTAACAATCATTTTGCCTTCTCTTCTGCATTGTTCTCCAAGCCTTAGATGTAGGAGTCATGTTGTAAATGTAGCAATTGAGACTGGGCGCCCCATAATAAGTTGATCTTTGCACTTTGACCAACTGTAGCTTTCTGTAATGATCTCTGTCTGCTGCAAATAGAAGTTGCACAGCACTTTAGAGGCTTCTTATATTGTGTGAGGCTAAGTTAGATAACGTTGAGAACCATTACTTCACATTAATATTCTTAAGATGCAAGTCTTTGATTCATGTGAAATTTGTTGGTATTAATTATGAGGTAGGGCTTCAATTCAGTGGCCCTCTGTTTTTTATTATTTTATACCTTTCTGCTTCCTTTTCTGCCATCAGCAAAGATCTTTTGATTTACTTATATTTATTTTTGGTTTTATAAAACAATTTTATGAAAAAATGACTATAGCCTTGAAATGTACTGTTTTATTAATCAAAAAATATATTTTTATAATAGATAAAATGCAGTTTCAGACCTTCAGGTCTGTTGATTATACTCATTCAACATTTCATTATCATTCAAAATCTGGCCACGTATATCATGATTGCAGAAATAATGGCCTTTGATATTTCTATCATTTAGTTTTATTATTAGCATTTTCAATCTCTATTTATAAGGTATGGGTTTACTTCATCCCACCATCCTTTGTTTCTTTGAGAATTTCTTACTCAGGGGAAAAATTCATATCTCAAATGAAACTTAAAATATCCTACAGTATTGTTGAACTTAGTCTGTAATAAGTTTTGCATTAATTTCCTTAGGTTTTTGTTTTGTTTTGTTTTTGGTTATGCCAAAGTCACAGTCTTGGTTTTTCCCTCTAGTGATTTCCTAGTCTTCAGGACATCCTAATTAAGTTCTCTACATAGTACTGATGATTACTTGGAATTCTCTCATTCATTCATTTGCCTTGCTTCATGTGTCTTTAAAATTTTAATTCCCTGAGAGCAATCTTGCTTTGTTTTTCACTATTGTATCCACAGGGTCTAGAAGAAACAACAGTTGGTTCAGAGTAGATACCTGGTAAATACTTCTGTTGTTGAATTAGCTCTGTCTGTAACGGCCCATTCATGTTTCTCTTTTCTGTCGTTACGCCCTATTTTTCTTCCTGAAAATTATGCTGGCAAATTAGAATAGTGAAAATGGTTTTACTTGTTTTCTGTTGTTTAACAGAATGATGTTGTTATATGTGGACTCTCAGTTTAAAGTATGCTTATAACCCAGAAGTCAGTTTCAACATGTAAATCTCATCAGCTTCCTCACCATCCCTGTCGTGTGTGTGTGTGTGTGTGTGTGTGTGTGTGTGTGTGTGTGTGTGTGTGCTAGCCATTGTTATTTTTATACATTGTCTTTTTTTCTTAAATATCTTATGATGCAACTTACTCATGATATCTGCTATGCTGAGTATGATGTCTCCCAAGACTGGCAAGCTTGTAGTATGTTCTGCCACAGACAGCAAATTCTTCAAAAGGTATTCCAGTATGAAAGTCTTAGAATGAAACATTATTTGAGGCTATCTATGGTGGCACTGAGGAGGCAAAGGCAGGAGGATCTGTGAGAGTTTGAGGTCAGCCTGGTCTACAAATGAGTTCCAGGACACCCAGGTTACTACTCAGAGAAACCTTGTCTTGAAAAGAAAAAAGAGGAAGAAGGAGAAAGAAGAAGAAAAAGAATAAAGAAACCCATTATTTGTGCAATTACTATACACACACATGAAAAAGATAGCCCTATTTAATAAGGCTGAAAAGATAATTGGCAAGTCTTTAAATACTGTATGCCGCGCCTCCCTCTGAACCATAGTCATCCAGAATGGAAGTTATCTGTATGTCTGCTGTTTACATAGTAAAACCTGTCATCTCATAAATTCTCGTTCTAGCTTTTTGTCTTCTGAATTTGCCACTGAATTGTTTTTATGATCTTGATGCCTTACTTTTGAGGTATGAAGGTTTTCCCACAAAGCCTTATTCTGTCCCACTGTGATCCTCATCACTAGCGTGATAGTCCTCAATATTACCTACAGATTTGACTCTTTTCTTTCACATAGGAAATGCTATGTTGCTTCAAAGTTTTGTTTTTGTGTGGTTTGTGTTCTCAGGCCCCAGCCCGAGAACTCCCTCATGTTAACCTTGCATTCTAGTCTACCAGTGTGTTATATCCCCCTGTCCACTCAGAGACATTTTTTAAAAGCTTACTTTTAAAATCACTGTACTTGACACTCTGAGGAGTGGGCTGTTTTGGTACAGGGTCTTCAGTCCATGGAGTCCCTCACGGGATGTACCAGGGCTGCATCTCAGCCACCTTAGTTTGTGTACCTTACTGTTTCTAGACTGGGCTCAGCCAGGTTTGCTGAGGATTTGGGTGGCCTATGGGTAAGTCAAAAAGGACTTGTGTGATTCATTGGCCACTTCTGCAGTCCAACAGGTCCAAGAAAACCCAGGCAATCTGGAGAGGGCCCTAGCATGCCACTTTCCTCCCCACTAAGTCCCCAAGGAGCCATTCTACATCAAGAGGGTCAAGATCATAGTGGGTAATGTGCCTATGGTCCTTGGGTAAGAGGTAGAAGTATCTCAGTGGAAAGTTGAGAAACTGTATTTTGAAAAGCTACTAGGATCTGTTGCAAAAGAAAGAAACTGTTACATAGTTTTATCTGTCTCTACCTTAAATCTTCTCATGGACCTAAATCATGATGTGAGAGATGTTAAGGTGGTTGCCATTCTGGTCAAGATCCATGTCATGAACTCAGTTAACCATATGATCTCTGCTTTAGCATCCAAAGACTGGCTCTACCTTTTCCCGGTCTAGGAAACATTTTGTCTACAGACATTAAATGATTTGGTTCATCCTGGCCATGGAGATTTGTCTACGTGAGCTTGACAAGATGTCTTCCTAACTGTTAAGAGTGTCCAAGCCCATCAGGCCAATCCAATAAGAAAAGGGACTGGGAGCAGATCACCATGTATTATTTCCTGGATGAATCAGAGCCCAAATAGCCCTGTCTGAGGCTCTTATTCTCAGAAGGGCCATGTCATCAAAGTAGCACTGTGTTCTACATATTTCTCATATTTTTGTACTGTTGGTGTACTGGGGCTTCTTTGGATGGAGACATTTTTCCAAAGCCAGCAAGCTGCTGCAGAAGTCAGGCAAGAAGCCCATCAACTAGGAACTGTGACCCCTGCTCTTGGAGGCATTGGTCTCTAGGGACAAGTTGGAGGAGCAGTTATTGAAGTATTTGACACTTATGAAGTCATTTAAAATTTCCCTGGTCCTAAGTATATTGTATAAGGAGAGAAAGCTTTAGTAAAACAGCCAAGAACCAAGCTCACTGTCTAGGCAGAAACTATAGATTCCCTGAGACCAGCTGTTCTCACCCTGTGGGTCCTGATCCCTTTGGGCGTTGAAAAGTTCTTTCACAGGGTCCACCTAAAACCTCCTACATACCATATTTACATTACATATCATAATAGTAGCAAAATTACAGTTAGGAAGTAGCAATGAAAATAATTTATAGTTGGGGGGTGGGTATCAGTACAATATGAGGAACTGTATTAAAGGTTGCCGCATTAGGAAGGTTGAAAACCTCTGACTTAGATCATTTCTCTGAGCCTTTGAAACAAGAATAAAACGAGTAACTTAACCAAAGCACAGGTGGCTTAACTCAAAATGCCTGTACCTATCCAAAGACTGATGCAGTCAAATACTTGATTTTCTCCACCTCTGCCTTTGGACTAAAGAGGATAGATCCACTAACCTTTTGTCCATCCAATAGTTTGAGTGTTTAGCACTCACTTTACATGATGAATTATAAACTTACAGGTTAAAAATGTTCTATGTTTGTTCTTTGAAAGCCACCACCAACTTTTCAAAGGGTTCTTTGGGCCCCTCCCTGGAGGAAACTTAAGTATGTTTTGAAAATGTCTGGAAATATAGTCCAGAAATTAGTGATCTCTGTGTCCCAGTTGTAATAATAGAGAACTGTACAAATGTGTACAGACAGGCTGAAAAAGCTTTGCTTGCCTTCATCCTGTTCTTTTCTAGGTGTTTCCACAAATAAGTTATGGAAGTTGAGCAAAGAAGAGAGTTTAGATTTGTTTGTTGGTTTTTTGGCTTTGGTTTTGTTTTTAAATGAGAAAATGGTGTTTTTTTCTAGAGCTATGCAAAGGTTGGGTGTTTTGTTTTTATAATTAAAACATTATTTATGGGGGCTGGAGAGATGGCTCTGTGGTTAAGAGCCACCGGTTGTTCTTCCAGAAGACCAGGGTTCAATTCCCAGTACCCACATGACAGCTCACAACTGTTTGTAACTTCTGTTCCCAGGGATCTGACACACTCATATAGATGTACATCTAGACAAAACACCAATGTACAAAAAAATAAAAAATAAATGAATTTTTAAAAATTGTTTATGTATTTGGGTATTTTGCCTAGATGTATGTCTATGCAACACATGTATACCTGGTGCCCTCCAGGGCTTTGGATGCCATGGGTCTGAAGTTACAGCTTTGAGTTATGTGGGTGCTGGAATTGGACCTAGGTTCTCTGTATCTCTTAACTACTGAACCATCTCTCCGGCCCTCAGTGGTTGAGGTTTTTAGATCATCAAAAGCTTGACAAATGCTATTTTTGTCTTTATCGTATTGGGAATCCAACCCATGATGCTGTTTCTTAGGGACTAAAATCCTCTTGTGATTTTTTTTTTCCTATATCACAAGAGAATTCCTCTATTTTATAAAATACTTAAGCAAACGCATATGCATTTTTCTGGTAAACAGTCTTTACTTGGCCTGTACCCAGCCTAGATACCAGTGGAG
This sequence comes from Cricetomys ansorgei, assembly GCA_026225945.1. NCBI lineage: Eukaryota > Metazoa > Chordata > Mammalia > Rodentia > Nesomyidae > Cricetomys > Cricetomys ansorgei. The sequence continues at coordinate 15,879,515 of JAMJFZ010001258.1, forward strand.
ATGTTATTTTTGCTGTAGACAGGGTTAAAAAACTAACCCCACGTGAATCGGAAAGAAAGGATTGTTTAAAATTACGGGCTGGTGAAGTAGCTAAGCAAGGAAAGGCACTTGCTCCCTGGGACCCACATGATGGAGAGAGCCTGCAAAATTTCCTCTGACCTTCACATGCATACACAAAAATAAATGTAAAATTGTCTTTTAAAAAATTGAAAGTTAAAAGCCAGGCAGTGATGGTACATGACTTTAAATCCTAGCACTTGGGAGAAAGAGGCAAGCAGATCTCTGTGAGTTCGAAGCCAGCCTGGTCTACAGAGTGAGTTCCAGAACAGCCATAGTTACAACAGAGAAACTCTGTTTCGAGAAAAAATAAATAAATAAAAGAAAAAACCTTAAAGTTAAAAAAAATAAGATTCATGTGCTTAAAGGCTTTGTTACTTAAACATTTAACCAGTTATCAAGGGAGATTAAATCATGAGTTTTGTGTGGGCAGTAGCCCTGGTGACTGCAGGATGTTTAGTTAGTAAGTATAAAAGCGTCCAGAGATAAGTTCTTGGTATAGGAAAGTAAGCCTTCAAAAGAAACACATTCCAAGTAGATACTCATAACTATGCCAAAGTCCACTGTGAGTAGAGTAACAAGGTATCAGTAGAAGATGTCTACAAATACAGAGAAGCTGTTCTGAATGAGACTCCAGAAAGAATACAAGTTTTGGGTTGCTATTTATTATCCTAAAGCTTTGGACTTGGGCATTTGCACCTAGCACCAACTTAGGAACTTTCTGCTTACTGATCACAGTATTTAGTTGCATACACTGACCTGGAGTTTTCGTTTGTTTTTGATATAATTTACATCTCAACCTTGTTCCTTTGACTGACTTCTTTTTCTTTGTTGTGCAAACTTGAAATGGGAAAGAAAACTTTCTAACTACTGAGCGTTACAAACTGTCTTGTAAGGGAAACTTTCCTACTTTATTTTCCTCCATGAGTACAGTGGTTTTCTCTTGAGGTTAGGTACCATTTAAGTAAACAAGTAGTTCACCTTTGACTCTTGGTATGACAGCATACAAAGTAGATTTGGTAGTGAGATTCTTGTGTAAATTAGTGGGGAGCTGTGTTACAGTTGTTATTTGAATTAGGGTCACCTGAGGAGCTTATCTTAGGTGTGCTTAAAAGACTTCTTCATTGTTGCCTTCTGTTGTTTTTTGGTAGATCTACCTGTATAGCCCAAATTCCTCCTGCCTTCATCTTTTAAGTGCTTGGATTAGATTATGTGCCTGGTTTGAAGACTACATATATGTTTTGACTTTTCACTTTTTTTTTTTAAAGGCTGTGCGCGTTACAAAACCCAAAATCCCAGAAGCCATAAGAAGAAATTTTGAGTTAATGTGAGTAACACTCATGGGCTCCTGATATGTCCGTTTAGAGCTAACTACATATTAATATACCAATCTAGGGAAAGCATGGGAGGAGAATGCTTATTCTGGGATTGGATAAATACCTGTTTTTTGTACCTTAGTATTACTACCTTTATATCTTAATTCCCAGTAAATACTTAACTAGATTTCTCATTATGTGTGGACAGTTCGAGAACAGTGCTCTTCCTGTGAAATGATTGTTGGAGACATAAGGAGCTATAAGCTTTATCTGAATACAGCTTGAACAAAATATTCGTAAAAGAGGAAAGCCTGTTAATGTTGAAAAGAATGCCGTTTTTATTACCTTATTATAACGATAAGAATAGATAACCTGGGGGCTGGAGAGATGGCTTAGCAGTTAAGAGCATTGGCTACCCCTCCAGAGGACTCAGGTTCAATTCCCAGCACTCACATAGTGGTTCACTGTTGTCTCCTACTCCAGTCCCAAGGAATCCAATGCCCTCTTCTGACCCCATGAGCACTGCACGCACATTCTTGTACAGACAAGCAGGCAGGCAAAACACCCATTCATTTTTTTTTTTTTAAGGGAAAAAAATTTTTTTTTAATGAGTAGATACCTAGTTGGAATAAAATGTAGGGTTTTTTTTCCATTATTTGTGATAATCAAATCTGAGTCTTTACGCATTGCCTGTAGGAAGGGCTTGCCTGAATTAGAGTTGACTCCTAAGTCTTTTTTATGTGTCCAGAACTGGCTAGAAAAGAAGTTACGTACCTGACATAGGATTAGTTCCTAAGTGTGTTAAAGGAGCTCTTTATGATAATACTTAAAATATTTGAAACAGCAATATTCTCATAGAAGAGTGCGTATGAAAAGAAGAAACAAATATGTTTAGAAAATTTGGCTGTTGGAAGGAAAATAAGAGATGCTAATTAAAAGCTAAAGAGATGGCTCAGCAGTTACGACCACTGGCTGCTCTTTCAGAGGTCTTGAATTCAATTCCCAGCAACCTCATGGTGGCTCACAACCGTCTATATAGGGTCTGATGACCTCTTCTGGCATGCAGGCATATATCCAGACAGATCACTCATACATAATAAATAAATAGATAAATAAATAAATGAAAGGGGTGCTGATTAAAAATAACTACGAAAATCAGGAATACAATAGGTGAAGGGCTGGGGTTGTGACTCATGACAGAGTACTTACCTGACATACACAAGACTGAGTTCAATCCCCAGGGCATATACATTCATGTACATGTGCATGAACACTCACACACATGCACACAGACACAGAGAGGGGGAGAGAGAATATATACTAATTATGTAGATTCAGGGCCTAAGGGACTAGTCATACTGTTCAGTAGTATAATAGACCTGAGTCCTTTCTCATAGTCTTATCTTCTGTCATGCGGAGTTTTATTTCTCCTGTTTCATTGTAGAGCTATACTTTAAGAGTATAAAGCATAAAGTATCAAGCTGGGAGGTAGATTATGAATCTAAGCCACTAATAGAAATGTTTATTCAAGGATCAGGATATCTTAAACTTTAGATATGAGTGCTTCTGTAATAAAAGAATTGTATGGGTTCTGCCCTCCTCTCCCTCCATCCTTCATTACTCCACCTCTCTCCTTTCATCTTTCCTCCTTCTCTCTGCTCTCTGTCCTTATTCAGAAGAGCCTCACACATGTTAAGCTTGGGCTACACTCTCCAACCTGCATGTGACTGTGCTTTATCCCTAGTACCACAAAGGAGGGAGGAGGGGAGGAAGGGAAAGATAGAACCTTTTCTGATTTGTGTACTTTTTACTTCACAGGGAGGCGGAGAAGACAAAACTGCTTATAGCTGCACAGAAACAGAAGGTTGTGGAGAAAGAAGCTGAGACAGAGAGGAAAAAGGCTGTTATAGGTACCTGGGTTATTTGTGAAATGAATGTCTCTGACTATAGTTACTATGTCTGTCCTGTTCTCTCATGTTGGGTAATGGGAGACTCAAGACAGCACTATGTGTAGTGGAGAATTCTGGAAGCTTCATTGTCCATCCAGATGTCCTTAAACCTTTAAAAATAAGTGAAGGCAGTAGGTAATGAAGTGCAGACTAGTTCATTTTTAGTTTGCGGTATAATTTCATTCTGTGAGCAGGAACCAGTCATCCTGGTGAGTTCCTGCTGAGAGTTGCTTTCTGGCTTGTTTTACTGTAAGCACTGCTATGCTCACTGTCCTTTTCAGTGCCTTTTTTAGCATGGGGTGCGGGGCTGTGCCTGTTACCAGCTATTTTCCCTGAGCTACGATGAAGCAGTGCAACTACTGACAGAAATTAAGTTCTTAAAGTATTTTCACACAGTGTTTTTTATACATTGGATCTAACAATTTTAGAGCTTATAATTTTATGTTTTAAATTTTGCTTTCTAGTAATTTTTACTGTAGTTTGTACTCTGTAATGTGTTGGTTCCTAATAGATTGAAATTCAAGGAAAAAATGTACTTTGGGGTAGATTGTTGAGAAGCGCTGTCACAGAAACATTCCACTGAGAATAAGAGACATTGAAGGCTTCTGCACCAACCCCCCACCCCTCCAAAAAAAAAGTGAAAAATGTATTAGAGATGCTGAGCTGCAGTTCTTCACAGTTGATCCTTCTGGTGGGAGCGGGATAGGATTCAGTTTTCTTTAGGGGTCTACTCACTGGGAGTCTGAACATGCCCCAAGTCTATGGCAACACAGAATGGACTTGGCTTGCTTTCTTCTCTTTTTTTTTTTTTTTTGAGGGCACGGGTGGAGGGTGGAGGGTGGACCTGGAAGAAATCAGACCTGCCTGGTATGATCAGGGTACATTGTATGAAATTCTCAAATAACAGAAATATTATAAACCTGGAAAAAACATTCCTCAGAGCAGAATTGCTGAGTCACAGTGTGTACATATGTTCAAGTTTCTCTTGCTGCAAACTGTTCTCCCCGTGGTTCTTCCATCCTGTCTGTCTTGAGCAGTATTTGAGTTCTGGTTTCTATACTTCTATATTGAGTCTCCTCTCTCTGTGTCCTACATATCCCTTGGAGTTCAAACATTCATGTCAGTTCAGTAATGGACAGAGTATCACATCATTTTAATTTTAATATCCCTAATTATTGGTAAAATTGTTTATTGGGATTTTTCCTTCCAAGTTATATTGCCTTTTAGTATCGTTTTTTAAATATTTAATTTTATTTTTAATTTTATGTGCATTAGTGTTTTGCTTGAATTCATGTCTGTGTGAGAGTGTGAGATTACCTGGAACTGGAGTTAGAGATGGTTGTGAGCCACCATGTGGGTGCTGGGAATTAAACTCAGGTCCTCTGGAAGAGCAGTCAGTGTTTTAAACGCTGACCCATCTCTCCAGCCCACCCTTTTAGTATCTTAAGCCAGTTATTTGGCTGCTTTTTTTGAACTAGTTTATGCTGTTCTTTGTATTTTTTTCCCAGATTTATGCATTGCAAATTATCTTTTCTTGATTTGTGGCTTATCTTTGAACTGAGATATCCTTGAGGTGTATACATTTGATTTTCATATAGTCTAGTTTATCAGTGGTTTGTACCTTATCTTGCTGATGAGTTCTTTTGCTTCCACAAGTACTGATTTTATTCTAAAAGTTTAAAGTTCTGCTTTTTGTGTATGGACCTTTAATTAATCCACAAGGAATTTATGTTAATATTTAATGTGACAGAGATTTGCCTTTACTTTTTCCAAATGGCAATCCAGTTATCTCAAGACGACTGAGTAGTTCATTGCTTCCTTTTTTTAATGTGATTTTCATTATACAGAAGATACTACATGTAATTTGTTCTGATGCTAACATCTCTGTTTTGTTTTAACTCCTTGCTCTATATCTTCCCTGTTACCTGTTGCTGTCTGGAGTTTTCCTTAGCTGTTCCTGTTGACTGTAATTGTTGACTATTCTTAGCTATTACTGGGATTAGCCTAGACTAGCTAGGCTCTGTATTCAGCCATGAGACTGTAAGGACCAGCTCAATTCTGTAAAATAGTCTGTTGGGATATTTGTTGGAAATGCATTGAATGTACACTGATTTGGACAGAATGGAAATATTTATGATAGTGAGTCTTACAAATCTCTCATACTTCTGTTTATGAGAAATGTCTTTTAAGAAGTATCATAATTTCAGGTTAGGAGCATGACTCAGAGGATAAAGTATAAGTATGAGGACTACAAATCTGAATACCAAAAGCACATGAAAATATGGGATGGTCTTGGCGGCCCACCTGTGTAGTTCCGGTCTCACAAGGCAGAGACGGGATCCCCAGAGCAAGACTAGCTTTATAGATAAGCTCTGGTTTCATTCAGAGACCCTACATTAACGAATAAAATGGAAGAGTCAAAGATGACTCCTGATATCAACCTCAGTCTCCACGTGCCTGTGCACCTACATGCACGTTTCCACACACGTGTGCCCACACACATGTGAAACTGGAAAAAGAGAGGGGGTATAATATTCTTAAAGTCCCTGGTATTTATTAGCGCTTCACTCCTGTGTAGCCTATAGGTGCTGTTGTTGTTGTTGTAGGTTCTGTCATAGGTAGGCTCTTTTACAAAGGCACTTTTTTTAGCTTATCATTGCCTTTTTGTAGACATGCTACTGATTTTTAGTTAGCAGCCTTGTTGAAAATGCTAGTATTCATAACAGTGCCTTTGGTTTCTCTGTGAGCAGTCATACTGACTTTAGATATCAGTATTCTATTCTGTATATAAACATCATGCCTTTCATTTCTTCTTGTCTTACTGTTTTAAGCTATGACCTCCATACAGCATACACAGTAGCAGGCATTTTCCTTTTCTCTAAATGGTTCCAGTAATAATTTCTGTCTTAACATTTTCTATTTAATGAAATTTCTTTTTGTTCTTTGCTTGCCCAGAGCCCTTATTAAGAATGACTGTTAGAACTAAATTATTTTCTATGTACACTGAGTTGAACCTATTATTTTTAAGCTGTTAATATGGTGGATTGCATTGTTAGATATTACATTACTGAATTTTCTTTGTGTTACTCTATTAAATCCGCTCAGTCATGATGTTGAAGGTTCACCATAATCTCTTGTAAGGTTTGCTGAGAATTTTTTTAGAATTTCTACTTTTCTTTTTAATGAATGAGACCAGCTTATAGTTTTCTTATAGACACTATCATGTTTTGCTTATTTGTATTTTGTTTGAGGGTTGGGAGTTTGCGTTTTGTTGTGTGCCATGTTTCTTCCAACCTCAGAATGACTGGAAGAGCATTTATTTCCTGGAATGTTTTGTATGTGATATGTATTGTTTCCTGTCCATGGGTTTTGTGGAACCCACGAAACATTTTGTGTTAATATGGCTTGTTGTTGTTTGTGTTTGCTTTGGTAACATCTGACCTAATGATTGGTTTCTTTATGGCACATAAGTTTATTCCATTATTCATTTCTCATTAAGATTTAGAAATTTTACTTTTGTTGCAAATTATCTATTTCATATAATACTTCAAATGGGGAAATGGACTTCTAGAACTCACTGGCAGCTTTGAAAACATCTGCTGTATTCTGCCTTTCCTTATGTTGCTTGCTTATACGGTCTTTTTTGTTGGTTCAGTTTTGATCTTTCTTGTCTTATTTATTTTTCAGAGAACTGCTTTTTGGTTTGGGCTTGCTTGATTTATGCTTTCTTTCCGGTGTGATTTCTATGAATTTTGTTAGATCTTTCTTTCTGCATACATTTAATTTACTCATTGGTTCTTTAAATAATTCTATAGTTAGATGTTTTATTCATTGACTTTTCAGGTTTTTTCTTTATTTATTATTATTATTATTTTAGTCAAAGCATTCAGGAGTATAAGTCTTTTTTCTGAGTACTGCTTTGGTCTTAGAGGATTTGTTTGGTGGTTATTCTTTTGCTTAATTTGTGTTCAGTTTTCTTTTTAAGACATTTCCATTATAATTTAACCATTAATCCATGAGTTATATGTTTATTTTTTCAATTTTTTTGTCCAGTGAGTTTTGAGAATATATCTTTGTATTACTGATTTTATTACTGTAAATTATAGTCAGACGATAGATAGCATCTATTGTACGGGTGATTGAGGTGTGTTGGGATTTGCTCTGCCGCCCTTTTCTGTAAGTACCCTAGTTGTGCTGGAAAAGGCTGACTATATGATATGATCCCTATATGTTAGATGCAGGTTTTTCTGGTGATTGATCTCACCTGTGTTCTTCTCATTTTTGTCTTCTGGCACTATTGGTTTACTGAGAACATTGTGATAAAATTTCCTGTTATACTATTTGTTCACTAACATTTATTGACTTAAAATTTTCATGAGCGTATCATTACGTTCAGGGTTGTTAATCTTTCTGGAGATTTGCTTTTGATATGTATATTTTTTTTGTTTGTTGTTTTGGTTTTGGTTTTGGTTTTTTTCGAGACAGGGTTTCTCTGTGCAGCTCTGGCTGTCATGAAACTCACTCTGTAGACCAGGCTAGCCTGGAATTCAGAGATACTCCTGCCTCTGCCTCCCAAGTATTGGGATTAAAGGTGTGCACCACCACTGCTGAGCTCCAATATTTTTTATCCCCAAACATATTTTGTGGCATAAGACTTATGCCGTCTGATAACATAGCTATGTCAAATTTCTCTTGGCTATTTTCTTGGTGTATCTTCCCATTCTTTTACTTTCAACTTTTCTGTCATTATGTTTTAGGTGTGTCTCTTATAAACAGCATATAGCTGGATTTTGTTATCTTATCCAATGTGAGAATCTGTCTTTTAACTGGTGAGTTTTAGTCTTTTTATATTTATTGTAGTGCTTTGCATAAATTTAGATTTGTATGTTATCATTCAATTATGTGCTGTTTACCATACTTTTTTTTTCTCTACTTCTTTTCCATTGTGAATTGTCTTTATTCATTCTTTCTTTTACTTGACTGGAAGTTTTACATTCTGTTTTTGGAAATGTACAACTGGTCATCACTTGTGAAATGTTAAATCTTTCTGACTCAGTAAAATCTAAAGTTATCCATTTTCTCTGTTCTCTTCTTGAATAATACTTTGAAGTATTTGACTCTCCTCCCTGTCCCCCAGTCTCACATGCAGATGTTGCTGTCATCTGTTTTTGTGTTGCTTTTATCTTCTCAGGGCTTACTCTCCTCATTACTGTTGGCTCTTACAGTGAACATTTACTTGGATTTAAAAGTGTTAAGTAATCTTTTCCTCGGCTTCAGGCAGTTCTCTTTTTTTCTATTAATTGGTTATTTTTGTTTTGTTGTGTTTTTCTAGTGGAGGCTAAGCTTGTTCTTGGTCAAAAGTGCTCTCATTTCATCCTTGGGTTCAGCCTACAGTTCTGCACCAATCTAAATTTACCTTGTTATCATTTTGGCAGTAGTTTACATTTTTGTTTGGCCTCTTGTCTGGGATTACAAGCAAGCCACTGGACTAGTTGTTCTTTTTGGGTAGTCCTTCTGCTTTAAAAATAATTCTGTTTGCTTGTTTTCCAGCTCTCATTTGGTTAGCAGGTCAAGTTCTTTAGTCCCCATTTCTCTAGTGTTGCAGCTTCTAGAGGTCCTGGTTTTATTCAGAAGTCAGTCAGAATGAGCAGGGCCTTCCTTGGTCCTGTTCGGAGCAATTGCCCAAGTGCTTCTCTCTTCCTTGTGAAGTAACTGCCTCAGAGCTGCTGTCACACAAATCCTCAGCTCTCCTTTTGCTGTGTCACCTGAGGGCTTTCATTCCTTCTTAGGAACTTGTTGTGCATTTAAAGACAACTTTGTTATGTTTTACATGCCAGTGTAAGGTGTTACTTAAAGGAATTTTCTCATTTGACTGCTCCCACTTTTCTGGAACTCCAAATCTAGTTGTGCTGCTCATTGGTGTCTTCGTATGAAATAGAGAGAGGTGTGTCTTTGTTCAGCCCATGGTTTATTTTTAAGTTATTGTAATACAGATTGATTTCACTCTGCTGGGTAACCGATACTGCCTTCTGAAATAAAGACACTATTTGAACACTTTTTTCTCTGTTACATATTTTTTCCCTAGAAGTCAGAGATATCTTATCTCTGTTAAAGTATCTCTTGGGGCCTTTGGGGATTTGGTCCCTACCTTATTTCATAATGTGCCTCATACCATGGTCTATAAGTGTTTTAAGTCCCTTGCAGAAAATGGAATGTGTTTCATCTAACTTAGTACATTCTCCCATATCCTTTACATCATCTCTAGGTTACTTGTTCCTCTTAAAGTGAAAGCTTTATGTGAACAGTTGTTATACTATTTAGGGAATGGTGACAAGAAAAAAAAATTTTTTTAATCTCCTAAGTAATTTCAACTTGCATTTAGTTGAATCTTCATATGAGAGACCTGTGACCACAGAAGACCACATGTCCTCATTATCTTTGGCTGAAAAAGAAAGTTGAGAATGATTTTTAAGAATTACGGTGATAGAATTTCAAGTGTGGAGTCTTTCTTGTTTGGACAGGGGGTTATAGGTGTTTCGTTTTCCTGTGTATACTTGTATATGGTAGCTACTGTGCTCACAGTGAACACTTTGTTTCCTTTAATAATTAATTTCCATTTTATCTTTACAGCAGTAAAACTATTCCTTCTTTGATATTCTCTTCCTTATGCCGTATTCTTGATGGCAACTTAGTAATAGATCCAGAATATACTAAAACTAAACTATTTAGCCTGTGACTCAAACAGGCTTTCTTGTCTTTTCTTGTTGTCTGGCCCTGTATACTCTCCCTATACTTTTTCCGTTTATACCTATGTATCTTCTTTTATGCCTCCTGGCATATTCCTACCAGGTCATGTCCATTCTTTCCTACAGAATGTCTTCTTGGTTTAAATTTCCCTTACTCTGTTTTTCTCCTGCCATTTTATGCAGTTGTCTATGTCGCCATGAGTTTGTGTTGCTCTGCTTTTGTACCGTGTTACCATTAGCTTGTGCACCACTGCTATACAGTCTCATAAAAGACTGGAACTTTTAACCTTTGTAACCTTGCCACAAAGCTTGCACCACCAAAATAAAACAGTAAAGAAAGACGGATGTTCCCTTTCTCTCACTGCGTTGCTTCTCGAACAGATAAGACCTCAGAAGCAGTTAGTCATAAAGCCACATGTAATTAATGTTAGTGTTCTGCTGCGTCTGAGTATGTTTCCTTTTGCTCTGTTATAGAAGCAGAGAAGATTGCACAGGTGGCCAAAATTCGGTTTCAACAGAAGGTGATGGAGAAAGAAACTGAAAAGCGCATTTCAGAGATTGAAGGTACACTGGGGAAAGGCTGAAGCTCTGAGTGTGGGTGTTCTTCCAGGGGACTAGATTCAATCCCCAGACCCACATGATGGCTCATAACTATCTGTAATTCCAGTCCCAGGAGGATCCAACCTTTTGTACACACATGATGCACAGAGATGAATGCAGGTAAAATACCCATATATAAAAAATAAAATGAAAAAAAATTTAGAATGTACAAGGTAAGGGCAGGGGAGATAGCTCAGTGGTTAAGAACACAAACTTCTCTTGCAAAGGACCTGAGTTCAGTTCCCAGCATCCATGCCAGACAGTTCTCAACTGCCTATAACTACAGCTCCAGAGAAACAAATACCTTCTTCTGGCCTCTAGGGGAACTGTTAACATGGGCACAGACCCACATATAGACAGACATACAGACACACACACATACACATAATTTACAATAATTTTTAATGTTCAAAATAATAAAGTTCACCAATAGTTTGTCACCTGTCAACAGCAATAACAACAAATTAGCAGGTTGTACCTTAAACTGAGGCAACAATTGAAATACTACACAGTGGAAAAGGTACTCTTACCAGGTGAGGGGATAGTGTCAGTTTTCTTCTGTTTCAAACATGCTGTGACTGTTTCATTTGCTAGACGCTGCATTCCTGGCCCGAGAGAAGGCAAAAGCAGACGCTGAGTTTTACGCTGCACACAAATACGCCACCTCAAACAAGGTGACTGTTCTGCATGCCACTTCCCTGGGGACTGTTTCTGGCTTCCATCTGCTTTTCATGGTTCTGCTGTACTAGAAGTAATTGTATTCAATGTCAGGAAAAGGTAGTTGGCCAACCCATCATCAACCAATTACTTAGCAAGGCATATTGATACCCATTGGTTAGGACAGGAACGTCTGTTATTTATGAAAGTAAGGAGCTGGAATAAAGATAAGTGGATGCGTAAGCACAGGTCAGATGTCATAAACCATTCATTTGTTCTGTAAGTATGGGCTCTGTAAAGCTGAAGATCTCTTGAGAGAGTGACAGGAAAAGGGGAACTCATTTAGAATAGCTTTCTAGATAGGTAGCTTTTCAGGATAGAAGCTGAAATTTGAACAGTGTGTCCCGTCAGAGACATACTTGCAATTTGGGAGTGAGATACTTTGCCATTGTTGAAGACTATGTAGTATAAAGTACATTTTGCATCCTAGCCCTTCCTGCTGCATCCCTGTAGTGCTTGTTGTTTTAACACCTCCCCACATGTGTGTGTAATACCAAGATTGCTAAGTAGCTCATGCATTTTGAAGCATTAAAATCAATTTAGAAAGGAAAGACATAAATTAGAAGAAATGGTAAGATGTGACAGGTTGACAGAATGTGCAGTGTCAGAACTTTGGAAACCAGTATAAATTTAGAAACAAATTTAACATCAGAGAAACAGAATGGAATTCTGTCAGGATGAAAGCAAGATGGGAAATTCTTACATCTAACAGTTCAAATTGATGGTAGGAGACTTTGGCCAGACAGATCCATCAGGACCTTACTATTGGGATTGAAGACATGGCTCAGTGGGACATAGTTCAGTTTCCAGCACCATATTGGGTGGCTCACAACTCTGGCCCTAGGGGGTCAGACTCTTATCTTCTGCGCTTCACAGCATCTACACATGTGTGCATGTGCGTGCACGCGCACACACACACAGAGATAAAGTATCTTTCCTAAAAAATAAAAGACTTTACTATTAAGATCAAACTTATTCTGGAAAGAGTTGTTATTTTATGCCAACTTGAGAGATGCTAATCAAATATCAACATGTATTAAAAGGACTTTAAGAAGTAATTTAGATGTATAGTATGACCAGATTTAATTGCAGTGTTTTGACAGAGAATAAGAATCAGCTGGAGAGGGTGGAGATGCAGGGACTGAAAGATGTTAAAGTTCAGAGAGTAAGTGCTCTGGTACTACAGAGGACAAGAAAGGCACAAGACAAAGGGGATTTCTAGGATGGTCCTGGGAAACATCGAGAGCACATCTTCTGAGGAACAATGAAAATGAATTTTAAACCAAAAGTAAGTTTGGTTGGATATATCTTGGCACTGTGATTTACAGAAAATCCTGGAAGTGAGGCTGATGGCGTAGCTCAGTTGGTGGAGTGGTTGGCTAGCTTGCTTGGTCCTGGGTTTGTTCTCCAGCACCACATAGACCTAGGTGTGGTGGCAGGTATCTGGAATCCTAGTAATCTGGTGGTAAAAACAGGAATATTAAAAGGTTGGACCCAGTGGTGGTGGCACATGCCCTTAATCCCAGTGCCTGACAGGCAGAAAGAGTTCCAGGACACCCAGGGCTACACAGAGAAACCCTATATCAAAATAAATTAATTAATTAAATTTAAAAAATAAAAAGTTCAAGGTCATCTTCAGCTACATAGCAAGTTTGAGGCCAGCCTGAGGTGTGTGAGGTCCTGTTTCAAAATTGAATGTTGATAGAAGCAGTTCTGGTGGTTGGCAAACATATTGTCTTGACGCAAATGATTTAAACAGCCAACTTCTGGGTAAAGGGAATATGCAGATCAGATGATTTCTTGACATACTCCAGTTCTCAAATTCATTTGAAAAAGTTGAATCTCTAAGATAGCTGATCATAAAGTTGTAACCTAGGCTTTACTTTGGAAGCCCTAACACTGACCTGTTGACTTGTGTACCTCTCTCAAGAGAATCAATAGAAATTCTGTGTCAGTTCCTGGTTGAGTTGAGCTGTGTAAATTGGAAATGCATATAAACTATGAGCCACGAAAGAAATAGTGTTATTTTAGTTCGGAATTTAGCTGTTAGTAGGGTAGTCACACTCCAGAGGGAAACATTCCAAGTTGAGTCACGTTTCTCAGGACAGCAGCTGGATAAATGGTCTTAAGAGAAAAAGAGATGACTGTTGCACTGAACTGTTCTAATTTTTACTCTTGTTTGCCCCACACAGCACAAATTGACCCCAGAATATCTGGAGCTGAAGAAGTACCAGGCCATTGCTTCTAACAGTAAAATTTACTTTGGCAACAACATCCCTAACATGTTCGTAGACTCCTCCTGTTCTTTGAAATATTCTGATGCTAGGACTGGAAGAGAAGGCTCCCTTCCCCCTGAGGAGGCTCTGGAACCCTCTGGAGAGAGCCCCATCCAAAACAAGGAGAACACAGGTTGATGCAAGAGATGGAAATGTTCTCCCATATCAAGATGCGGCAACCCAAGGGGCTAAATGGGAACGGTGGTTATGTGGACTCTTAGAGAATTTGTGCTCTGTTGTGACTCCTGTCATAGTCCTGGTTTTCCAGCTGACTGCTGGAGAGAGCCAGCTGTTTGGCACTCAATGGTCTCTTCAGCCACAGTTTATCAAGTACCCTGTATGTGTCCATTTGTAAACCGGTACTCATGAATGAGGGAAAGTCTGACGCTAAGATACTGCCTGTACTGGAATGTCATACGCTATAGAACAAGCTGTGTACTTTTAAAAGCTGAGGTCTATTGAATAATGTTTACATTGGTCCCTGGGGACATGTGTGCTCAGACATTCAAGAGCTAGGGGCCAGAAAGAAGACCATCAGAAAATGGTAAGTTAAAGAAAACCAATGACATTTGGGACCCAGGCTCTCTTTAAAGTCCAGTCCCAGCTTTCCTCCATGTGATTAATAGTCAGGCCTCTGTTCCTAGAAAATGATCTTCCAGTTGACAAACCATTTACTTGATACAAATTGCACCTTTCTGTTTTCCAGTAGTTAGGTTGGTGGCCTGCAGGGACACGCACTTTGCCACCCAACCAGAGGTTCCTCGCAGAGATTTCTAATCACTAGCTTCTTGCATTAGTAGACTCAGAAATAGAGAGCAGGTGAAATTTAAGGGAGATAAAACCTGCACTGCACCAAAGCTGTGGGGCCCTGTGTTTCTTCCACTGGGTGACGATGTCAACCTCACTGTCCCAGCCCATGTGTGACTGGTGTTAGCCACAGACAACTAATTAGATGTCGCCTCTTTGCCTACCAAAACTGAGGCAAGACTTTAACCAGACAGCAGTGTGCAATCCCTAATTCATTGCACAGTATTATATCATAATTGTGGGAAGTTTTTACTTTTAAAACTGGATTTGGGGTACATTCATTCACCCCAACCCTCCTGTCTACAGGCCAAGGATCTAGGGCTGCTGTGGTTACTAACACACTGATTCTCCTTAAAGTAGTTCACAAAGTGTGGAACCAAGTAACCTAGGAAGCGTCCTTGGTGCCATTTTTGTCTCGTTCCCTCTCACCCTGGGATGCTGATATCAAAGTTGCTTTTCCAACTTTCACCTTCTCTAGGAGATCAGAATTCCATTGACTTCCTGGGCAGCCACTGAATTTATTTTCCATGGGAAGATGACAAATTTAAGCTGTGGCTATAGGAGATCTACTTCATCCAGACCTTTTTCCCTATCACGTTAACTTTCCTGGAACATTGTGCTGCACAGGTAGACCTGAGTCTGCTCAGCTTGTTGACAGCTCTGTGTACACTGTGTTGAAGCCAGACAGAAAAGTAACGGGACCACTTCCTGAAACCTCTCAGCCATCGGTCTCATGAGAGCTGAAGGGTTGTGCCAAACATTTAATGGGAAAGGAAAGCCCAGCTTTGGATGGGTCTTTTCTCTAGGCCTTATAGGGTAGAGGCATTTGTAATATGGAGAAAATAATTTTATTCATTTAATTATATAAATTATCTTTAAATGAATTTTGTGTTTTTTAGCCCTTATAAGAATTTTGAACTAAACAAATACTCCTGTCGTATTGTTGCTACAGATAAATAATGATTGTTGTGGGATATCTGGATCATTGAGCTTTGTGCTTTCATTCCTTGAAACGTTTCTTATTCCCATTAGTGAAATGCTGTTGCCCCAGAGTGATGGCTGTGAGTTTTCTTACCAGCCACAGACTGGTAGCAGGGTTGGGGCACAGGGAAGTGCCATCGTGAACGATTAAGAAAAGCACTTCTGCTTGAGCTCCCTGTGGAGTGAGCTTCCCTGTGCCCACTCAGTGAACTAAGTCTGGCCATCCTTCAGGGATGTTCCTTTTGGTAAATATACACTGTACTCTTTAAGTCCAAATTTATATGTGAAAGCGAAGTTTTTTAAAATAAGAACCTAAATAAAATTATTTTCCTAGCAGTGATTGTGTGCGTTTTATTTTTCCCATGTGTCTTCATGCTTTTCTGTTGTCATAACGTGCTTCCAAGGTTGTCTTGCCCATTTCAACTATATAGGCAGTTTATCTGATGGTTGAACTTACCGTATAGGTTTGTGCTTTGTCCAGAGTAATGCCTATCAGGTATATCTTTAAAACAAACAAACAAACGCATCTACTTTTTCCTGACTCTTAGAATTTGATACACACTGTTACTATTTATGGGATAACTCAGGAAAAGGGAATTAAAGGGGGAAGACAAGCATTGTGCACTGTACCTGATAAGTGTGAGTATGAAATAAAATACTTTGATAGTTATCTCCAGGAGCTAAGGTAAGAGAACTAGATTTAAACACCAGCCACAAACTTAAGGAAAATCCGAATAACCCAGGCCAGCACCTCAGCTTTCTCCTCTTGTTTTTGTGTAAGCATTTAGAACAAACTGTCAATTTCTCACTCCTCATATCCTTATTACACAGACCATAACTCATAATGTCACTTCTTTTCCTTACTGTGTACTATGGTTTGAATGTGTTCTTCAAAAGGCATATGTTAAGAACAGCCTCCACCAGGTATGGTGGTGCACACCTTTAGTCCCAGCACTTGGGAGGCAGAGGCAGGTGGATCTCTGTGAGTTTGAGTCAAGCCTGGTCTACAGAGTGAGTTCCAGGACAGTCTGAGTTACAACAGAAACCGTGTCTCAAAAAACAAACAAACCCCCAAAAACAAAACAACCCCCAGTCTACCTGTGTTGAGGGGAGAGCCCAAAGAGAGGAGACCAAGCAATGCGTGCAGTGAATGGATTGAGAACTTTATGGCAGGAGGCAGGAATGAATTCATTTTTTAAAGGGCAGTGGGGTCGTCCCTATGTATGTGCTTATGTGCCTCCCTCCTTCCCTTCTCTCACCCTCTTCTTTTACATTCTGCTTTTTTGCTGTGAGATGACATAGCAAGAAGACATTCACCAGGTATCATCATGTCCTCAGTTTGGGATTTTTAGCCTTCGAGAACTGAGAGATTCTGTTCGTCGTAAGTTACCCAGTCTGCAGTGTCCTTTTAGAGCAATGCAAGATGAACAAAGAGAGGAAGCTGGTTCCAGAAGAATGAAGTGTTGCTGCAATAAATGTCTGAAAATGTGGACATGGTTTTGGAATTGAGCAGTGAGCATTTGGAGAAGCAGGGTAGAAAAAGCCTGGTTGCCATGAGCAGAACATCAAGGGAAGTTCTTGTGAGGGCTCCACAAGGAGAGCTGTGGGGAAAGTGAATCTTCAGAGACTGCAGCTGGATGGTGAAGGCTGTTCTGAGGATGCAGTAATAAGACAGTGTTGGAAGCTGAAATGCCATTGTGTCTGTGGCAAGGCTTTCTCAAGATGAATTTTAAGATCATTAAGGTATCTAGTGGGAGAAATCCTTTTCTTTCTTTGTCATGTAGGGGATTGAACCCAGAGCCCAGTACAAGTAGATACTCAACCTGGTCCTATTTAGGGAAAAAAAAATGAACAGTGCATAATCTTGAAGCAGCTGCATGGCTCCTTTTAGCTGCAGATAGAAAAATGCAAGAGAAAAAAGATGGGATTTTAAAAGGAAGCAGAACTTAGGGATTTGAAGAATAACGAGAAAAGCCAATGTTTGCTGAAGCACTGGTAGAAAACAGCCAAGTGCTGTCCCCTCGATCTCGGGACTTCCTACTCTATTACCAAGAGCCAATAAAAGTATACTGATCATGTCACCCAGTTTCAGATACTCTTCACAGCACAAAGGGGACTATGGTAACCATATTTATCTGTCTTTGCTGTTGTTTCTTTTAATCCATTTTCTACTAATTCCTATTTCTTAACCTTCAAAAAAGTTTTCTCATGTAATTATCTATTAGGCACCTACTGAGTGGCTAAAGCAAAAAAAGTATTTTTTGGAATACCTTTGGAATACCTTGGAAGGGGGAGGTGGTCAGTTCAAGTAAACAGGCACAAGTACAGCAAGGCTAGTCGAGACCAGCAGAATCTGGTGGTTTCTAAGAAGCAATGTGTGAACTGAGCCAGGTTTCAAAGGGTGAACGGAAGGCAGCCAGCTGAAAAGGGCAATGATGCAATGTGAGGTGGAGGAGAAGTCACATACTTCATTTGGAAATATAATTTCCTGGGTTCCCTCTCCTGAGCAGGACCGGAAGGTGGGTGTGATAGCCTTGTCATTGCAAGACCCTGTGAATGACAGTTGCTGTTGCTGGCGCAGGCCTCATCTGTAGGCGTTCCGCTTTTGGACCTCACAGCCTTAGGAGGCTCTGCTGTCGCTGTCATTTTACAGCTAGGGTTTAGAAAGGTCACTTGATCCGGAAATCACATGAAGAACAAGCAGCAATGTAAAGCTTTGAGCTCTACTATAGATCCAGGGTCTTTACCTCAGTCCTGAACCTTGTTCATTGAAGCTATTAGGACAGTGGAGGCTGAATTTAGGAGAGATTTCAGAGGATGTATATTCTAAACAGAGGTGAGGAAAAATGGTGAGTGGTTAACACGTTAAGTAGTGACTCATGGGTTGGCTCTCTCTGCCCTCTGACCTTGAGCTGGTCAAAGTAACAGCTGACTGCAGAAACATGAGCCTTTTAGAGCCTGGACAAGCAGCACTCTTCCATTATTGGACCAATAGCATAAATATGGGTATCGTGGAAACTGTGGCATATCGCCTGTGTTCAGGTAGGAGGCCCTCCTGCTTCTAATAGCATAAAGTGTCCTTGGCTGAAAAAGCCCCATCCCTGGAGACAGCCTAAATACAGTAAGTGTTGTTGGTGCATGACTGGAAGAATTGCTTGAACTATTCTGCCCTCCAAAATCTCTCCATTTGCTGGTCAGCCGAGATTTGCATCTTAATAGCTGTATTAAGCCAAATTGGAATTCAGGCATATAAGGGAAATTCAAACGAACTGGGTATTTGATATCCCCAGTGCCTGTCAGTTCTGCTCAGCTTCACCTCCTTTTGTCTGTGTTCGACAGTTCACCAGATGTCACCTCACTTCCCCCTGATTTCGCCTTACTTCATGCAAGCACCTCAGAGGTTTTTACTTTAGGAATTATTCAAGACTATAAACTGTAGTCAGTCCATATATATGCTCAACCCAGGTATGCACAAGAGTTAATACCCCCAGGGACAACTGTCAACAAGTGAAATGAGCATAAATGATTACTGTTGGGGGACCCCCAAGGAAACTTTTTCAATGAAGACAGCAACCCTCCTGACACAACAGAAAAACAGTTTGAACATAAAGTTAAATATCAACAAAAGTTTAGAGAATAACCCAGTGTGTGTCAGGAAATCTAAATGTGAAGTTAATAAACCAACAGTCAACCTAATAATAAGACAATCTCTGCTCTCTAAGTCTCATGGGAAGGTAGATTTTCTAAGGTCAGACTACCTAAATTGGAAGAACATAGCGCCACAGTGATGAGCAGACCCCTGAAGCACAAGCTAATCACAATAGATTAGCAAAAATAAAATAGCCCAATATTCAAATGAGCAAAATATCTCAGTCCCTGCTTCTCTCGGAGCATACACAAATGTCCACTAAGAGCATATAAAGTGTTCAATGTTGGGGCTTGAGAGATGGCTGGTGGTTAAGAGCGCTTAAGGCTCTTCCAGAGGACTGGGGTTTGGTTCCCAGCACCCACATGGCAGCTCACAAACATTTGTAATTTCAGTTCCAGGGACCCTGACACTCTTCTGGCCTCTGTGGACACTGTACATGTGTGTGCACGTGCATACATACAAATACTCATACACATAACACCAGTTTGTTTTTTTTTAAGTGTTTAGTGTCTACACTGGCAAGTTTTATGTCAGCTTTACACTGGATAGGGTAATTTTGGGGAAGGAATCTCGATTGTGAAAACGCCCCCGATAATTGGCCTATGGTACGTTTTCTTGATTGATGTTAGGTGTGGGAGAGCCCAGCTCACTGGGCAGTGCCACCCCTGGGCTAGTGGTCCTGGATGCTGTAAGAAAGGAAGCTACAGCAAGCAAGCCAGTGAGCAGCATTGCTTCTGTGACTAATGTATCAGTTCCTGCCTCTGGGTTCCTGCCCTGACTTCCCAGGATGGAGGACTACAAGCTGTAAGGTGAGACAAACCCTTTTGTTCTCAAGCTGCTTTTGGTCACGGTGCTTATCACAGCAAGAGAGACCCTAAGTCAGCGTCTTTCATTATTAGGGAAGTGCAGTAAGATAACACTTCCTGCTCTCTTGGCTGCCCGTAATGATAAAATAAGAAACGATGGCAAGAAACTGGAATACTTATACATTGCTGGGAGGAGTGTAATTTACTTTGGAATACTTTTTGACTATTCCTCGGAATGTTAAATAGTTACTGTTAGGGTTTTTTATTCAGCTGGAACAGAGATGGAAAGTGTTCTGGCATTCGGGAGCCCAGGAACCACACAGCTCCGACAGGAAGATGCCCTGGCATTCAGGAGCCCAGGGACCATACAGCTCTGAGGTGGGAAGGTGTCCCCAATGTTGCAGCTCTGAAGGGAAATATCCCCGGCTGAGCAGAGGTGTTCTTCTCTCTGTGGCTGCCTCCACGTGGGAGGAAGGCAGCACCCAAGGCTGTGCCCCTCCGTACTCCCTCAGTAGAGTCCAGAAGGCTGCTCTTTATAAAGTGTCCCTGAGGGAATGGAGCCTCCCAAGGTGGCCTGTAATTGGTGGTATTTTTTTGCCCTTATTTGGCAAGTCTGGAGAGGGATGAGGGGCCCAGCTTAGGACCATTTTGTTAGTTGGGGCCACTTCTGTACTGCTCTGCCAGGTTGGGGGACCCCGCAGCCAGCTGGAAATGGGGTCCCTGATAGTCCTGGGGGGAGCTTTCTTATGGGGGAGGTCTCAAGTCTCAGAGCTCCCTGGTCTTGCAGAGCCAGACTCCCCCTAAGGGGAAATATGCTGGCTCCCCAGTGGTCCTCGGCGCCATTTGGGGTTCATGGTGAGCACAAGGGGTGGTGGCCGGGCCCCCTTCCCCTGGGGTCTCCAGCATGGTGGCGAGTGAGGCAAGCAGCAGCCCTGAACAGAAATTGGCAACTGGAGGGGCTAGACTTGCTGGGAAAGTCAGATTTGCTCCCTGGCAGAAACACAGATAGCTGGGATTCCATTTTGGGTCGGGGTGCCATTTTGGGCTGGGAGCAGGCAGCCAGCAGCCCAGTCCTCAACTCGGTCCGCCTGCTGCCATGGCCACCCTCAGGGCCCACCATGAAGTAGTCCACAGCTGGCTGAGGCAGCTTGACAGTTTGATACCTGGAGGAGGGTTGGGCCTGACAAGGGGGCAGGCTGAGGCGGAGCTTCCTACACAAGGATGGGTCCTCAGATCCCCAGCTGTGGACCACTGAGGGGAGCAGGGCCCAATCCCAGCTCTGTAAGTGCAGAGGGGCGAGTTGCCATATGACCTAGTGATTCTCTGGAGGACGTCTACCCAAGAGCACTAAAGCATATCCTACAGCTGCTGAGTGCCAGAGGAGTGCGGCTGTGACACAGGACCACGGCGAGCCTCCTAAGTCCTGTCACACTTTGCTGAGTCCCGCCAAAGACTGGGAAGAAGTCTCAGAAGCAATGCTTTCCAAGATCGCAGTCAGGGCCTGGTGGGTTATCGCTGTACAACTGCCTTTTCTAGGCATGTGTACCACTGTGTTGATTCACCTATCTCAATAACAAACAAAACAAACTTGTCGGACTGAGAGTAGATAGTGATCTGCCGTGGGCTACAGAGCTGGCTCTGAGGTGAGTGCGAGCCAGGCCGAAGCCGTTTC
The DNA here is from genome assembly GCA_026225945.1 of Cricetomys ansorgei. Lineage (NCBI taxonomy): Eukaryota > Metazoa > Chordata > Mammalia > Rodentia > Nesomyidae > Cricetomys > Cricetomys ansorgei. The sequence continues at coordinate 15,901,091 of JAMJFZ010001258.1, forward strand.
ACTAAGAATCCTAGACCTACGTGTATTTAGCTTTAATTTTTACAGCAGACTGTTATTTTTAGATTTTTTTAAAACAACAAAATTAGACCATGAAACAGCCATACTCTCAAAGAGTAACCGGAAGGTTGATTATTTTAAAGAGCTAAACACAGTGTAGTACACGCTTGTAATCCCAGTGTTCCAGGAGGTAACATGGAAGATGAGTTCAAGGCCAGCCTGGGCTCAAATGGGATAGCACTCTTCAGCTCCCAACACTTCCTTTTCCTTTTTTGGTGGGCATGTGCGTGCGTGCGTGCGTGTGTGTGTGTGTGTGTGTGTGTGTGTGTGTGTGTTATAAAATACATGCAACATAAGTTTTACCATTTTAGCCTGGTGTGATGGCATTTACCTGTAGTCCCAGCGTTCAGGAATCTGAGGCAGGAGGATTGCCACAAGTTCAAGCAGCCAAATCCACATAGCAAAACTTCATCCAAAGAATGCTATCAACATTCTCAGAAACTTCCCAGCATACTAAACAGAAAGTCTGTACCTGTGACACACAGCGTCCCATTCCCTCCTCCTCCCAACCCATAATTACCTCTCTTATCTGCATATTGGTTTGCCCATTCCAGGTATCTCAGACAAGTGGACTCACACCAGAATTTTCCCTTTATCTGGATGTCCACTCGGCATGGAATTTTCATGACCTGCCTACCTTGTAGCACATAATGGATGAATGTCATTCTTTTATATATACCGGTTAGTTTGTTCAATTACTTGTTGATGACCCGCAGGACTTACCTGGCGAGAGACCTGACATCTGACGAAAAACTCCTTCAAACCATCTCAGAGCACGTAACCTAGTTCTTTTTATTTCTAGTTTGTGAATGTAATTATTGAATGACCTTAGAAATCTATGAAAAATTAAATGCAGCTTTGTATGCAATGAACTCCCAGTGCTGAGAAAAAGCACATGCATTAGCTAGAGTCTTAGAAAATAAAAAAAGATCTGGGGAGACGGCTTGAGGGGTAACTCATTCTCTGTGCAGCATGGCGACCTGAGTCCAAATGCTAACACCTACGTAAAGCTGGGTTTGGTTGTGTGCGTCTGTAATCTCGGTGCTCAGATGGCAGGATGGGAGATGGAGCCAGGTGAATCCCTGGAAGATCACAGGCCAGGTAGCATGGTAAATGCAAAGGCAAACAATGAAGAATGTGTCTCAAACGAGGTGGGGGAGGGAGAGCCAACACTCAAGACCTACACAGACAAACACACACATACACACACATCAAATACATACAAATAAAAAGAAAATACCGAAAGAAGAAAGTTACAGCTTTTCTGAGAAAAGGAAAAACAACAGCTCTTCTAGATCTCAGGCTTCAGTAAACAAACCTAATCCCATTCTGTTATTATTAGGTTTTTCTTTCCCAAGTCCAAAACTCAGCAGCCTTTGCCCTGTAGGGAACACCCCCTGCATAAGCTTTGCTTCCTAACAAGCAGCTGTGGTCAACTTCGCAGGACTGAAATGGAGCTGCTGGGAATCACTACCCTTGCCCTTGTGATTTCTGTAGCTTGCCTTAGCTTCCTCGCAGTGTGGACAAAAATGCACACTGGGGGAAGACTGCCCCCTGGCCTAACTCCACTTCCCATTATTGGGAATATTCTGCAATTAAACCTCAAGGACGTCCCTGCATCTCTATCGAAGGTAAGGGGCTTTCATCCTAGAGTGTTTGCTTCTACGTTAAGTCCTCATTTCCTAACTCTGTTCAGACCACTCTCCTGGCTAGCTCGCTGCAACCTTTCCTAGTCCTTCTTACCACACAGGTTCTTTGGGGCATTCCATTACCGAGGTACAAGGAGTCCATCCTTTTTGGGCTAGATCATTCTGGAGCAGGCAGTGACAGGCTTTGACCTACCCAGAGATACTGGTCGACTTCTGAATGAGAAGGTTCTGGAAACACAACATATTTTAAATGAAAGACTGACCCCCTTAACATATAACACCAAGAGGCAAGCTTGACAAAAGTAGAAGTGTGTGTTAGGATTTTACACTAAATTGTCTGTGGGAAGCTCTGTGATTCTCCTTCTAAAGGGGACCTCTCCCCTCCCTAACCCCCTGCTGTAACTCAGCACGGTTTGTTGCTGTGCTGCAGTTTGGAAATAATCCTTAATGGAGTGATAACACCTCCATGAGTTCACTGCGCAAAAATAATTCTCCAAGATGCAAAAACTTCATAAGCGTTTCTCTGATGATAAAGTTTTGCACTAGATAATCCATTAGATGAACATAGTAGGCCGTGTTTGTGATGAGGTGTCTTTTAGGTCCTGGGACTATTAATGCGTAAAAGTGGAAAACCCCTGCCCTTGACAAAGTATTCTAATAAGGGTGATCAGAAGGAAAACTACAGAAAAAAATAACCCAGAGATGGAAAGAAGTAAAAGTTTTAACAGACTTTACCTTTAAAGATATACTTTATTACGTTTAGGGTGCATATGTATATGTGTGCTTATATACACACTTGAGAGCTTGAGAGCACGTGCCACGGTGCACGTGTGGAAGCTGGAACACAACGTGGCGGCTTTGATGCGCTCCTCCCACCTTGTGGGTCCCGGGATCAGACTCAGGACATCGAACCTGGTGGCAGCACCTTCACCTGCTGAGCCATCTCCTTGGCCCTACTTTACTTTTTGAGCAGAGTGAGTTTTTAGAGTGTAAACGAGCCAGATCTGTGGGCCCCTGCTCCCAGCCATGTACAGAATTACCCATTTACATTCCATAATATGGAATATTTATATTCCATATATATATATTTCTGGACTTAGATAAATGTATAATGGTGTGAATCTGCCCTTAAAATGTGAAAATAGGGGGCTGGAGAGATGGCTCAGCAGTTAAGAGCGCTGGCTGCTCTTCCAGAGGACCCAGGTTCAATTCCCAGCACCCACATGGCAGCTCAAAACTGTCTCTAACTCCAGTTCCAGAGGATCTGACACCCTCACAAGAGACATGAATACAGGCAAGACACCAACGCACATAAAATAAAAATTAGTTATTTTTTTAAAAAAGTCAAAATAACTGAAGTGTCCTAGAAATCCCCGTGCTGCCTTAGCAAGCACAGCTCTCCTGCTGTCCCCATGGTTTTGTTTTTTCTGAAAGATGAGTCATACACTAAGTATGAAAGCAATTGAAGGATTTTTTTCAGCTGAAGGATATCCCAGCAAAAGGGGGCCCAGGAACGCTGCAAAGTCACCATGCGACAGAATTCCATGCAAGAGATTTTGTTGGTGAGAAGAGCAGGGTAGATAGACGCATAGCAGCTGCCTGGAGGGCGGGGAGGGCAGACAGTGAACATGGCATGGTTACAGGGGATGGAGATGGAGCATGTTCAAGGAGTGTGCCACCTTGGCTGTTAGAGATGACTCGGGATGTTGACATGCTGACCTGTGCACAGAAGGCAGGGTGGTGGGTGGGTAATGGGAGGTTCTCAGTATATACAACAGTGTGATTTCTCCAGTTGCTTTATTCTGCTTGATAATAAGCATCCAAGAATTCCTCCTTGATTTTCATGGCTTAGCAGGTCAGATCTGTCTGAATTACCACAGCGTATGTATTCATTCATCTTTGGCAACTACAGATAAAACTGCTATAAACATCCATGTGTAGCATTTTGGGTAGCCCTTTGAGATACCAAGGACACACAGTTGCTGGATCATAAATAAATACATAAATAAATAAATTAATTAATTAATTAAAATAAATAAAATAAGATGACAGATAAAGCCATAAAGTTAACCCAAGAAAATGTAAAAGGAACAAGGTCCAGCACTGTGCAGCAAATGGTGCTTAGTAGAATCCAGGAATATCAAGGAGGTGAATGTAAAGAAAATAAGAGAAGAAAATGGGTGGAAGTAAGGCACAGTGCTAAAGAAGCTCAGAAGAGTAGATCTCATGATGCTTTCGGGGATGCTGTAAGATCATTAACTTTTATTCCAAGAGACAGGACATAGAGAACGGTGGCTGGATTCTACTATCCAGAAGACAGAGTGAACAGGATCTGTTTCATATAACATGTGAGTAGTCAATTTAACATAAAATGAAATTCAGGGGCTGAGCCCAAATTGACATTTAAAATTTGGGAGTCCAAATGTTCCTCAAGTCACGATATTGGATGACATCATACTGGAGTGAGTAGACATAATCTCAGGAGCTCCCCAATAAAGAGGTCAGCCAGATAGAAGCCTCAAGGGGAACTAAGCAGGAGGAGCCAGCGAGGTAAGAGGAGCTCCCAGAGAGTGGGGTGACCTGGAGCCCAAAGGAAGGATACATTCAATTATTTCAATTATGCCAAATGCTAGTGGCTGGAGAAATCAAATGAGACTTAGCAAAGTAGAATTTTCAAGGGAACCACAGAAAAGTTTTCAGAGCAGTAGTGTCCTCAGAAGGCTTATGCTGAGGTTACAGAAAAGATTGGGGGAGAGAAATTAAAGATAGCAGATTCGCCATCATCTCAGAGCTTTGCTATGAAGAACTGTGTTTTGCACTCTAGCTCGAGGGATTCAGAACCCAGTGCACAAGTTGGGAGGCTGTCTCCCCACGCGTCCCCCCAGCATAAAGAGCCATGTATAGTAACAGAGACCACGCACATGGCACAGGGCTCTGGTGAGGGAGTAGCTGCTGCAGTATGTGCAGGCGGGGGCTCTTCAGTTCTTCCCATTATCTCTAGAAGACACAAAAGTCATCCGCTCAAATAGGGATTGGGAAAGGAAGGCCTGGCAGGCTGTATCCAAGGGCAGAAGTGCTCTCTAAAGCAGTAAGCTTCATCTTTAGGGAACAGAGAAGAGGGATATGAAATGAGAGAATTTTCCACCGTTTGAGTGGATGCTCGGAGACACGTGGAGGAATAAAGGATGAAGATGGAAAAGGAACAAATGGAAAAAAAAAAAAAAAAAAAAAACAGGGAGAAACCCAGAAGAAAATAATGAACCAGTGGTGACTCCTCTCAGTCTCTTAGAAATAAGAACCACAAACAAACAAACAAACAAACACAACAACAAACAGAGACCCTCAATTACATGGATTTGAGGGGACTCAAACCTAGGGCCCTGAGCTGTCTCTATCCCCTGAATCGGTTTGTAAATGTAAATGTAATTTTATTTCCCACTAACTCGTTCAGCACTTGAGCCTTCGTGTAATTTCAAGTGGCTGCTCTGGGTTCTACTGAAGGGATGTAAAGTGGGTTTGCAGGTGGTCCTGGTGCTCCCTTTCCCTTCTAGGAACACTGCTACCATGAATATATGGACTTCAGCCTGTCTATACCTGGCAATGAACTTTTCCCTAAGTCCCTCCCCCGGCTGCTTCCTCTGCCTCTTTAGACTTTGGGGAGAAGTTTGGTTTGGTTCCGTTTTTTGAGACAACGGTCTCATGTAGACCCCTTAAGCTGGCCTCAAACTCACTGCATAGCCAAGGATGACCTTGGAGGATTGTCGTTCAATCCTCCTGCCTCTACCTACCAAGTGCCGAGATTGTAGGCACACACCGCTGTATCTGGCTTCATCTTTAGTTTTTATTTTATTGTTTTGTTGTATTGTACTGGGTCCCATAAGGTCATTTTTATGCAAGTGTACAATACGCTTTGAACATACCCCCTCTCATACCTCACTACCCTCTCCTTTCTCTCCCCTCCCCTGTCCCCCTTACCCCCTAGACAGTTGTACTTCTACTTTAATGTCATCCGTACACATATGATTTTATGTGTCCGAATAAAATATAAGAGAGAACAAGCTCAAGTTTTGAACAAATTATTGGCATACGAATTTACATTTAAATATCTACTGGAGCGGAGGGATGCCTTAGTGGATAAAGTTCTTGCCAAGCAAGCATGAGGGCCAGAGTTCATCTCCTCGGAACTCACGTAGGGCTGAGCACAGTGACATGTATCCGCAACCCCAGTGTTCCTACAGTGAGACAAGAGGTGGAGACAGGAAGCTCCCAGAAGTCTGCGGTCTAGCTAGCCTGGTGGCTACAGTAGTACTGTGGCCAACAGCAAAGAGACTGCTCAAACAAGCTGTTAGGCAGATGACTGACACCCAAGACTGTCCTCAGACTTCCACATGTACGCCATGGAATGTGCAGTCACCCCACATATGTGCACACACACTATACATATACCCATAGCACACATGCATGTGCGCACACACACGCGCGCACACACACACACACACACACACACACACACGGTTTTTTGCTTTGGTTTGATTTTAGATTTTTCAAGACAGGGTTTCTCTGTGTAGCCCTGGCTGTCCTGGAACTCACTCTGTAGGCCAGGCTGGCCTCAAACTCACAGAGATCCTCCTGCCTCTGGCCCCTGAGTGCTAGGATTAAAGGTGTGTCACTGTGCCCAGCTAACATACACGTTTTTGTTTTTGTTTTTTTATAAATTTATTTGGGGAATAGGGATGTAGCTTAGGGCCCAAGACGTGGTTCCCAGCATTCCCGGAGACTGATTTAATTAACTTAATATGATTATTTCCAGTTGCACTGGTTTTCAGGCAGTGACATGGCTCCATTCTTCTTTATGGTTGAAAAATTCTATTGAGTGTGTATACTACATCGTTAGTTTTAGTATAAATGGCATCTTCTTTTAGTCCTTTCTCCATGTTTTAAATTAAGTCCTTCTTTGGCATCCTATATGACACAATGGATTACAAATGTCATTTATTTGGCTGTTCTTTGTTTGCTTTTTAAATTTTCACTGTGTTTATTTGTTGTACCTGGCACTGTGTTACAGATGGACGTTTCCATTCTCGGCTAGAATGCGTATTGAATATACCCCACCCCAAATGCGACTGTTTCTTTCCTTTCACTTCCGTTAGATTTTAAATTCTGTAACAGCTCGTAGGGTGTGCAGAGTCTGACGCAGTCCAGATGCTTAGGAAACATTTGTGGAGTAAGATTGTATGTGCAAATGAAGAAATAAGATGGACCGGACACTTAAGGTTAACTTCCTAAAATGAGATTGATGGAGAAAAAGCCAAGCCTCATGCAAAGCAAAACAAAAAAACAAGAAAAAAAACTTACTTACAAGCTCCAATAGAAGGATTTCACAACACCGTTTACGCAAGTCCTTCTGTCTCTCTCCAGCTCGCCAGAGAGTACGGGCCCGTTTACACGCTGTACTTTGGATCCGGGCCTACCGTGGTCCTGTGTGGATACAACGCCGTGAAGGAAGCTCTGCTAGATCAAGGTGATGAATTCCTTGGGAGAGGACCTCTTCCCATTATCGAAGATATCCAGAAAGGACATGGTATGTCTTGAACGAGACTGCAGACTAACATGCTTGACACCTGATGCTTAGGGAAAGAGGTCTGATTACCAACTCACTCCAAGTCTGCTTTGCACTTAGCAGCTAACGGCATGCCCGAAATGCTGAGATCGTCAAGTTCCAGTGCAAATAGCCCAGAGTTAGAACAGACTCTGTAGGTGAGAGACATAATTCCCAACAAGACTGGCCTCACTACAGATGCCTGTGAGCAACCATGACGATCCCAGTCATAGTCCCATTCTCAGTTGGATATAGATTCACAGAGAGCTTATCTTATTACTGTATTTCAAGCTTTAGACATGTGTTATACATTCCTTTGTATGTATCAAATGTTACACAGTAAAAGAAAAGCCAAGAGTCTCTTTCAAGCCGCTTAAAATTATAAACTTTGAGTCCCCAGGTAAGTAGAAATAATTCTTTTCAAAGTATATTATGGATCTAGAACTACTTATAAAACAGTATTATAAAACAGTACAGGGGGAATGATTTGGGGCCATTCTCACTCAAGATCAAAGGACTTTTGTCCAAATGAAGCAGCAGCCAAGCCTCCCTTAAGACAAAACAAGTTTATTGCATGGGCTGCGTGTGTCCTCAGTTAATATTTTTAATTTTTTTGAGATTATAGTACAATTACATCATTTCTACCTTCCCCTTTCTCCCTCCAATGCCCCCCATATACTTCACTTTGCTCGCTTTCAAATTCATGGCTTCTTTTTTCATTAATTGTTGTTACATGAGTGTGTGAGTGTGTGTGTGTGTGTGTGTGTGTGTGTGCGCGCGCGCGTGTGTGCGCACGCATGCAAGCACAAGCGCCTAGATACGTAAATACAACCTGTTCAGTCTTCATAATACTCATATGTACATATTTTCAGGGCTGACCATAGGTATTGGATCGCCAACTGGTATGCTCTTCTTCAGGAACTCTGTTTCTCCTGCTCTCAGCGTTGCTTAGTTGCCTGTAGTTCTTTACGGAGGGCTGAAGCCTCATGGGCTCCCCGTTGGCATTAGTATGTCTATTGTCACCATCCTTGTTCAGGTCATGGTCATCAGCCATGTTGGTGAAGCCATGTGTATGTAACTTCTGACGTTCCTAGGAGATACAGTCTCATAGCAAATTTCCTATTCCACCCCCGCTTCTGGAAAGATCCCTGAGGTTTAGGTGCAGAAATAGTGTTGCAGGTGTATCAGATGGGACTGGCTCCACAACTCTGCCTTTTAATTGGTTGTGGTTTTCTGTATGGCCTCTATCTATCTTTCCTTGATGAGGGGTGAGGATTACACTAAACTGGGGGGGTGGGGGGGTATAAGGACAAGTGTTAGGGATTCTACTTACTTATTAAAATGCTGGCTGGAGCTTCTCCTCCAACTCCCGTGATTTCTCTAGCCCTGGGCAGTTGCCAAGGTTTTCAGTACCATGCAGGATTTCCCTCCTTTTGAATAGGTCTTAAGCACCATTAGAGAGCTGTTGGGTACCACCAAGGTATGTATGTCACTATTGTACCCTTAGGGGTGTCGTGGGTGCTGGTCATTGGTGTGGTTCAGAGGCGTCATAGTTGGGTGGGACTGTTGGTTGCTCCCCTCCCTCGGATGCTTGCATGGCGTTTTCTGGTGCCGTGAAAGCCGGTCCTCAAGGAGGAGGCTTTCAGGTCAGACCTAGCTTGGGGGCGGGGGGAGCTTCTGGGCCCCTCTGTTCATTTTTGACTGAATGTGGAAGCTTCTGGGCTGGATTGAGCTGAGATGGGGGAAAGTTACCGGCCTAAAATTTTCAGTTTTTGCAACTTTGAGAAAAATCAGTTTTCAGATTTCCTCTAAACTTCCCTTCCTGCGCCTTACCTGCTCTCAGCAGGAAGGGGGCGGTGGGCTCCTCCTTCCCTCACCTTGTGTGTTCTGAAGGAAAAGCTACAAACTTGCCATTGGTGCTCTCTTTTCTTCCTACTGCTGCCATAATAAAGCACCAACATTGGGGCGGCTTAAAACAGAAGACACTGTCCCACAGCAGAGATTAGGAGTGAAGCAGAGGTGCTGGCGGGCTGGGAGAGAATCTGTCACCCCTGCTTTCCCCCCAGCTCCTGGTGGTTTTCTAGCAAACTTTAATGCACTCTGACTTGTAGCTACATCAACTTAACCTCTGTGTTCATGTTCATATGACACTGTGTGTGTGTGTGTGTGTGTGTGTGTGTGTGTGTGTGAAAAGGGGGGGGTCACCTCTTTACAATGATTAGTCACATTGAGTTAGGGACTATCCAGTGACATCATTTCAATTTGACTCCCTCTGTAAAGACCCTGTTCAAGTCAAGACACGTTCACAGATACCGGAGGTTGTTGGGGCAAGCCTCAGGGCCCACTGGCAGGGAGACAATTCGTATGACGTGAAGTACCATCTTTGTAGGCACTGAGTCAAAATCTTCCAGACTGGCCTCATGGTTTACATTTCAGCATAGTACAACTTTTAAAAAAAGGTTTCCATGTGATCATTGTCACAGCCATGCTTTAGGGATACAGAGTTAAAAACTCTCTTGCGAGATAGCAAAGCACCTGTGGCCCTTACAATAAGAACGAGTTCTATTGGCTGATGAACAGAGCTCAGGGCGAGGTCTCGAGGATCTGCGACACACATAAGGATAGATTCTATCGGTCGAAGATGCATCGTACATGGGGCCTCTTTCATAGGGATGGGTTCTATTCAGAGAGACAAAGCTCAGGACTGGGGAATCGAGGTGGAGCAGGCTGACGGTGAGTCAGCATCCTAGGTGGCCAGGCAACATTCATTCCCTTCTGCTGAAGAAAATCCGCTCACATGTTTGACAAGCCTGGTTCCTCCAATGCTTCCTATAAACTGAGCCTCCTATAAGGGAGTTAGCTCACCAAAGTGTTTCTGGGGACGGGGACAACTCAACGAATAATATTTTGCTAAACGGAACACCTGCTAAAATACTAACTGGGTTTCTAACGCCTTTGAACAATTGCAGTACGGCAACGGATATGTGTGTGACTAATCAAGTTGCTGAAATATTTCCTGTTAATTGTCTAGTCACTATTTCGCCTACCTCTTTGATCTTTTAACATTTATATCTTTGCTAGTGGCAGCTGTTCAAAGCCTTATTGATTCATTTGATCCCAGGAGTTAGGTACCATTGTTTATTCACTAAAATGCAAAGTTTCGGTCCAGCGAGATGGGTCAGAGGGTAGAAGTGTTTGCTGCCCAAGCCTGACAGCCTGCGTTTGAACCTGGAACCTGCGGTGGGAGGGGGAACAGACCCCGGGGAGTTGTCCTGGTACCGCGCGTGTGCTGTAGCTCTCATAGTTCTGTACTCACACACGTAAACACAGCAATAATAAAACAAATAGATAACTAAATGCACACTTTAAAATATTTGACCATCGTCTTAGAGGTTTGGAGATTTCACAAGGATAGCTCATATTCTGGTAGTTTTTTAAAGACACCTAGATGTTTTTAATTTTAATTTAATTTTATATGCACGTGTGTCCTGCCTGTATGTGAAATATGAGAATTTCCAGCCTCTTTATCGTGATGCTCATCAACTGCTTAATCAAAGCATGGATTTTATCCTAGATTACATTCAAAATGGGGATAGAGTAACAGAAGATTTCTGAAATGAGTGTTGTCATAGCCTTGACCCTAAGCTTTTATCAGACAGTACACTGACCCCAAGAGTCCTTCATACAGCTCATTATTACAGTAAGTCCCTAGAAAGCACACTGGCCTCTGCCTCTGTCGTACTCCCAGCTTGTACCCCCAGCCCGGGAGAGCCCCGCCCCCTGACATCTGTGCGCTAGAGAAACTCTCACGAGTATTAGACTGGGTTCCCTCTATAGCGGTACAGTCAAACTAGCTATAAAATCAAATGCACCCAGAGACCAGAAGCAGAAGTGTGAGCAAAATGGGGAGGGCGAGAAAAACACAGGCAAGTTTAGTGAGTCCAGAAACCCGACAGCAGAAAAGTTAGCACTTCATGTCGGTGTCAGTCAAAATCTGATTTCCAGTAATCCAGAAGCTCACAGATTTAGAGATGAGGGAAGACACCACACTACAGATTGCTGTGGTGTGGATGTGGTTTGTCTTCATGAGTTTATGAGTTTCTACTTGCCTCCCAGATGAACTGTGTGGGACTTCTAAGAGGGGCTGGCAGGAGATCCTACAGCAGTTGAGAGTGTGCCCCCACAAGTGGATTGTGAGGCCCTATGTGTCCTTGGCCTCCTGCTTGAGAGGTGATCTCTTTCTAACTTCCCTTTCATGGGGTATCATCCATCCCGAGGCCATCACCAGAGCTGAGCTGGTCCTGGCACTGAACCCCTGAACCTCTAGAACTATGATCTAATTAAACCCCATTTTCCCATCAAACCAAAAAAGCAGGATGCTTTGAAGAAATTTTTTGTCCTGTGCAGCTTTCCTTATGATTGCATGCTGCTCGGACTTCTGGGAACTTTGCATAGACTATAAAGGAGAGCAGGGGTGAGACAGTTGGCAGTTGGTGGGTTGGTTGGTTGGATGCTAGTCCATTGCTCTCTCTAAACTAAGGACAGCCAAAAGGAGCTGCGAATATGTCTTTCTTTCTCTCTTTCAAGGCTGCTGCTACAAGGGCATACAAGTAAAGGTTTCTTTTATTCTTTCTTTCTTTTTCTTTCTTTCTTTCTTTCTTTCTTTCTTTCTTTCTTTCTATTTCTTTTCTCTTTCCTGAGCTAGAGGGTAAAAAGGCACAGGAGGAATCTGTTACAAGTTAGGAATCTGTTACAGTAGCAATCTACTACAAAACAACCTCTCCTTAGGACTTCTGTTCTCCCTCACACACCCCACTCTCATCTGTTGTCAGAATCTCCAGCCCTGGCTTATATTAAAGGATGACTTTATATTCCTGTTCTTCCCACTTCTTCCATCTGAGTGCTGGATTACAGGCATGAGTCACTGTGTCCGGTTTTGTGCAGTGCTGGAGATCCAAGTCAGGACTGTGCGTGCTAGGCCAAGGCTCTAGACACTGAGTGGTTTGAATGAGAAATTACCTCACTAGCCACATGTCTGAATACTTGGTCCCCAGTTGGTAGAACTATTTGGGAAGGATTAGGAGGTTGTGGCCTTATTGGAGGAGCTGTGTCACTGGGTGGGCTTTGAGGTTTCAAAAGTCCATGTTATGCTATTCCCAGTTAGCTTTCTACTCTGCTTCATGGTTGTTATCTCAAGATGTGAGCTCTAATCTCCTGCTCCAGCGCTTGCCTGCCTGCCTACGTGCTGCCTTGATGAGCATGGACTCACCCTCTGAAGCTATAAGCCCCTAATAAACTGTTTCTTCTATAATTGGCATTGGTCATCATATCTTGGCATAACGATAGAAAGTAACTAAGACACTGAACTTCACCCCCAGCTCCTCTAGTATCTTTTTGTAGTAATACTAAACAAACGTATCATAACTGATAGAAACTTTAACATTTTCTAAATATGTTAAACCTGAAGTGTGATAGTGTAGTATGATCTGGCAAGAAGGGAAATATAAGAAAAGGCATTTTGGAGCTGGAATCAGCAGGGCTTCAGGAAGCCAGATGTGGTGGTTCTTGGTCACATGTGGGTTCATTAAAGAACAGAAAGCCACTTCAGGATGCAAACCTGGAATTGGCGAGAACAGAAGGTACGGTTTTGGCAAACTGAATCCAAATGTCACTTTGTTTGAGTCCTTTATTGTTGAAACGCAATGGTAATTGACCTCCCCCACCTCTATGAAGGCCTTTTTTTTTTTTTTTCCACAATGAACAGAAAAATTACAGCTTGTAGTCTCAGCTGACTAAACCTGGTGCCGTCATGGCGTTCGGGCAGCCTGAGTTTCCAGGTTTTCCCTGAAGTCTCTCATTGCTGACGTCTGCGGGGACCATAAGTTCTCTTCATTAGCAATATCATAAACAAATGCCTTTAGCATGTAAGAATTTAGGGGGAGGGTACTTTAAACAACAACTGCCTCAGCCGGGGCTTACATCAGGTACTGGTTACATCTCTGGAAGCAGTCATTAACAGTTACATTTTTTTTCCAAACCCCAAGTTCACACATTCCAAAGAGCTGCCTCCCACACATTCCAGGAAGCAGCCCTTACCCACCCTTCGCCAGTGTCTTATCCCACAATTAACAGTTGCCTCAAACTCTCAGGAAGCACACATTAAGTAATCGTAGAATATTTACAAAGATTTCTTCAAAGCTAACGTGTGACTTATTAAACCATTCTAGTAGATGTTTAAAGTGTGATTTATCATTAAACCACCATCCTACAAGCAGACATGTGTGGTAAAGGACAGAGAGGACATGAGGATCCCCTGAGATTTGGGGGATTGGGCAACTCTAGAAACTGGTGGTGCATTAAAAGAAGTAGGAAATCAGGATACATATCTGGCTTTATACAGAGGAAGAAATTGAAAAGTTACTGCTATGAACCATGCTGCATTCCATCTCCTTGTTTCTTCTTAGTTTTTCAGAAGAAGTACTTATTTGTTTTGTATGTGTGTATGTGTCTGCATGAGCTTTTGTGCACCACCAGCATGCCTGCAGAAGTCAAAAGGGATGCCAGAGCTCCTGGAACCAGAGTTACAGGGGATTGTGAGCCACCTGATGTGGGTGCTAGCAACTGTACCTCTGTAAGAGTGGAAAGCACTCTTAACTACCAAGCCATCTCTCCAGCCTGGTTTTGTCTTATTTCAATAAAGCTAACATTCTAGATTGTAATTTCTGAGGGCAGAAACATAATTCCTATGTTGATCTGTTTCAAATGTATTTATCCTCTAATACAGAAGAGCACACACAGAACAAGCACAAGTTAGAGACAGATTGAGTCAAAACAGAACTCCATGAGATCACATGACAGTTTTGATTGTTTTTAACAGAGCCAGACAAAAGTCCCTTCCACAGATGGGACTGTTCTCCCCCCACCAATAACCCTCATTGTCCATTTCTGCCTCCTTTTGAGTGTAGCTTGGATTTTCATTTCCTATTGCAGACATTTCAATTGAACTGCACTTGGCATGTTTTGAACTGCCAGCCCTCATCCAGATAAGGAGGGGCACCAATACGGTCAGGGTAGGTCAGAAGAGAAGAGGTTTTGGCAGGCTGGCCTCGGTGATGCAAGACACTTTCCATTCTGTTTCCTTTCCCAGGAATCCTTTTCAGTAATGGAGAGAGATGGAAGCTCCTGCGTCGCTTCTCCCTCATGACGCTGAGGAACTTTGGGATGGGGAAGAGAAGCCTGGAGGAGAGGGTGCAGGAGGAAGCCCGGTGCCTTGTGGAAGAACTACAAAAGTTGGAAGGTGAAACCTACAGCCTGTCCCTAATCCTTGCCTCTTCTTTAGGACCCCTTGACCCAAGGGCTACCCTCTCCGTGAAGATGTCAGCCAATGAGAACATCATCCCCAAAGCTGGTGGTTACGGCTCTGCAATGCTTTCGGCTGGATTCCATTCTAACCATGGCACTTAGCTAGATGTGCATTTGGACAAATTATTAAACTTTTCTAAGATGTATTTTCACTATTTGAAAAACATCAGGCTGCAAATCAAACCCAATAGAAAAATTTAACCCAGTAAAAAAAAATATTTGCATCATATCTAATATATTATAAATGTTCATAATATTACTTGTTGCTATTATTATAATGTGCATATAATAACAAAATGTGTTATCACTATAGTATAATACTCTATAGAGTATATAATGTCTCATGCTTTAATTAGATTAATGGAATACGCTAACAGAATATGCATTGTATGTGCTAATATATACATGTGTAATTAATAGGACTAGAAGATGCTTGCATCCTAATAAAGGAAATCTGAAAAGAAAGGCCAGTTCTTGATATCCTGATGCAGGGTGCCTAGAGTGCTCATTGTTGAGGCACTGGAACTGTCACTCAGTGGGAGAGCGCTCGCCTGGCACGGGCGAGCCCCTGAGTTCAGTCCTGGCACCACAGTGAACGAATCTCAGCGTTGAAATTCTTCCCCCACCAGCTCAGCCCTTTGACCCCACCTTCATCCTGGCCTGTGCTCCCTGCAATGTGATCTGCTCCATCCTCTTCAGCGAGCGCTATGACTACAAAAACGAGACATTCCTCCACCTCATGGACCTTTTAAATAAAAACTTTCACCAAGTGAATTCTGTATGGTGCCAGGTGAGACCCAGATTCTACCCGAGTTGGTTGCCAGCGTTCTCGTTGGTCCACTCGAAGCCCACTGCAGAGTAAAAAGCCCCAGGTTCCCCAACCTATGAGCACAGGGCCCTTCCCTTTGTGGAAGCCGAGCAAATGAGTAAGGCTTTAGCCAGTGTCCAGTGAAGTCTGCGCTCTGCTTGCTCCAACTGGTCTGTTCAGAAAAATCCGTGGGTTGGGAACGCGGCTCGGTCATAGAGCACTTGTCTGATGTTTGTGAGGCCACGGATTTGATGCCCACACTGCAAATGAAAGAAAAGAGAGAGAGAGACAGACAGAGAGGAGAAGGAAGGGAGAGAGAGAGGGAGGGAGGGAGGGAGGGAGGAGTCAAGGAAGGGCATTTCCGGTCACTTCCCAGGTGGGACAGGCCGCAGGGACATTCTCCTTCCGTTCACTCGCCGTACCAATCACAGATGATTTTTTGACAGTTTTTGTGCTTGCTTTCATTTTTAGATATACAATCTGTGGCCAACACTCATGAAGTATATCCCCGGAAAGCATCAAGAATTCTTAAAGAGACTTGATGACGTTAAAGATTTCATTCTGGACAAAGTGAAGGAGCACCAAGAGTCCCTGGATCCCGCCAACCCTCGGGACTACATCGACTGTTTTCTCAGCAAGATTGAGGAGGTACGGAACCAGGGTCCTGTGTTCTTTGTGTATTTCAGCCCTCGTGAAGATGCAGGGAAGCAGAGACACACCCTAAGGTGATGGTTGTGGTTCTGGCACTTTACGGCTTGCTGGGTAAAGAATTCTAAACGAATCCGCTATAAATGAACTGCGGGTGATGTGGTCCATAGTTGGCAGCTGTGGCATGGCGTGGCTCCTCAGGACGCCTCTGGACATGAGGCACAGATGACTGGGGAAAACAGTATTCTGTAATTACATCCAAAGCTCCCAATCTGAAAACAGTTCCTGAGCTTTGAAAATTAGGACTGTCCATGGATGTATAGATGTCCGCCAGCTATATAGACAAGAGAGAAACACCACTCAACTATACCACAAGCACACACATCACCACAGTCATCAGCTTTACCCTCTTGGAAGGGCTGACTTGTAGGGCCAGGTTTCCTAGGAAAGATGTCAGAGAGAAGAACACTGATGTCCCGCCCACTGCTCAGAATTCCCTAAGTTAATGAGGTATTTACACTTGTCCAGTTATCAAGGGCTATTCATTCTGATGAACCTTAGGAGGGTGCAGGTGTTTCTCTGGGAAAAAGAAAACTCTGAAGGTGTGGTGGCGTATGCCTTTAAAGGAGCGCCCGGCACTCAGGAGGCAAAGGCAGATAGATGTCTGTGAGCTTGAGGCCAGCCTGATCTGTGTAGCAATAAGTGTCATTACCAATAGTGTTGAAGGAGAGCCGTGGAGCTGTGTAGAAAAGGGGAAGCTGGCCAGTCCTGCACCCATGCTACCCTCCTGTGCTGGGCTCAAACAGAGCTTATCAGCTAGTCCCTTTCATTAAATAAGGTACAAGAACTTATCATTCGCCGAGTGTTTGTGTGTGAGGCCTTGTTCTGCACATTTCCTGCCCATTAACTCTCCAATCTCTGTTACAGCTTTATGAGACTCGGGAAAGAGACCCCGTAACGTATCAGGGACAAGTGCAGAAAATTCAGCTTCATGATTGCTCTTTTCACAACCGTCTAGTATTCAAAAGGAGTCTTGTTGAGAGCAGAAGACTGTGAGGTGGAAGTTTCAGAAGGCATGCCTTCTCTCAACTCACAGAGCCTGTAACTCTCCCACTTGCAGGAGAAGCACAACCTGAAATCTGAATTTGATCTGGAGAACTTGGCCACCTGTGGGTCTAACTTGTTTTCAGCAGGCACCGAGACAACCAGTATCACCCTGAGATTCAGCCTTCTGCTCCTTATGAAGCACCCAGAGGTGCAAGGTACCCTGGAGGAGACCGTGGTGTTGGAGGAGGGTGGGGGCTGCGATGCTTCATGGGAAGGGCTTTGTCCGACGATGCTGATAAGGAAGAGAGGCATTTGGGAACTAAAAGGCTTTCATTTACGTTCAAAAATGGGACTTATGAATCTCAAAACTCATGTTAGACAAAGAGCCAAAAGCCATAACTGAGCGAAACATATAGTGGGTCCCAGGACCAAGTCACACTTGGGCTGCCTACACCTGGCTGTGTGGCCCCACGTGAGCTCTTTCATCTTGCAGGCTTCTATGTTCACACCTTAAAGTACACCTAACTCCCCAAGGGGGATTCTTAGCTCTGATGTAATTTTCATATTTTTATTAGCATAAACTAATGTGCTGGGTTTCATAATGACTTTTACATGCATGTATATAAGCTACTTAGGTCCTATTCAGAATTTCTCCCTCTTCTAACTCCTGTTGATCCCCTTCCTTTCCCAGATAGCCCCCCAGTTGCCCTATTTTCATGTTTTGGTTTTGATGTGTGTGTGTGTGTGTTCACCAACGAGTTTAATTAGGGCTATTTACAGACAATAGGTGATGAATTACTGACAGGAGCTGGGTGGGGAGAACAGGAGCCAGGTGGGGGGTGGCTGACAGGAGCTGGGTGAGGACTGGGTGAGGAGCTGGGTGAGGGGTGGCTGACAGGAGCTAGGTGAGGGGTGGCTGACAGGAGCTGGGTGAGGGGTGGGTGGCAGGAGCTGGGTGAGGGGTGGCTGACAGGAGCTGGGTGAGGGGTGGCTGACAGGAGATGGGCAGCCTACCTACCAGTAGCTGCGCCAATGAAGCAGCTGTTGGCAGCAACTATTAACTGCTTACAGATCATCAGGTGGATCTCAAACATGATTTCAAAGTGTAATTCAATAATTAGTTGTCGTTTGTAGCAAGAGCTGGATAATCTCTGTTTTCAGAGCACAAACAGTAGGAAGTCTGTACTTACTGCTCAACAAATGCAGTTGTCATTCCCACAGGAGGTGTGGAAAATGGGAGATGCTGATAAAGCTGTTATCGGCAGACCAAAAACCAAACATTTTCCCTCTATGGCTGATTTGCTGGGAATCACGTGATCAGTCTGGAACACTTGGGTCCTTTCCTAGCCACAAGGGCAGCTGTGCAGATTCCTGCCCCAACCTTTGTTTCCAACAGCCAAGTCTTTGGGATTTTCAGCAAAACAGGGCTGCATAGCAAACACTCCTTTACCCCCCCACCCCACCCCCACCCCCGGCCTTCTCTAGGCCACTTTCTATCATTCCTTGCAAGTATTTCCAGGTCACCTGGGGGTATAGGCCTGAGTAGCCCCCACAATGTCTCTGCAGCCAAAGTTCACAAAGAAATAGATCGTGTGATTGGACGCCACCAACCCCCCAGCATGAATGACAAGATGAAGCTGCCCTACACCAACGCCGTGCTACATGAGATTCAAAGATACATCACTCTCCTTCCTTCGAGTCTGCCCCACGCTGTGGTCCAGGACACAAAATTCAGAGACTATGTCATCCCCAAGGTTAGATGTGTTTGAATAAGTTGACTGGGAAGGAAGGGCACCCGCTGGCGTTGAGGAGTGCGTCGGTTCTGTGGCTGGAAGAGAAGCAGGTTAGAGGCAGTAAAGGAACACAGAGTCACAGACGCTCTGTCACCTCTGAGCCTTGTCTCTGACTCTTCACAACATGGGAGGCTTCCAGGCCCCTTCCTACTCTCGTTTCAGATGCAGTAAATGAGCAGCGGTTTTAAGCATAAGAAACTCACCTGATTTTTCATGGTGGATTTTAAAAAGGGTGACACCGGGAAGGTTCTAACTTAGAGTCACTGCATTGACTTTGATCCTGATTTTCAGTTCTCAAATATTTAGGCTCTGCTGCCCCTGACATCAGTATGTGCTTGCCAGGGGTGCTGTAAGCCTCGTGCATTTACATCTACGTGGCTCCATAGCACACAAGGTGGAAAAAAGATACCAAATGTGGCCAAAACACTGCCAAATCCAGACCAGCCTTCCAGAGTTGCTAAAGTGTGAGTCTACCCAGTACGACCCAGCTGACAGGGGCTATAAGCGGAAACACCGCAGAAATCTACAAGTGGGTTGTACAGCGTAAGAAAAGCCGAGCCGCTTGGTGGGTGAGAGCTCTTGCTGTGCACACCCAAGAGCCTGAGTACGGACCCCGCATCCGTGTGAGAAGCCAGGCACGGCGTGCACGGATGTGGAACTCCAGCAGAGACAGAGACTGGGCCTGTCCTTCCTTCGTAATAGAGCAAGCTTTCACTGTACTGGCCAAGCTGGCCCCCATCTCTCAGTCCTGCCGTCTTAATCCCCGGTGTGCTAAGATTACTAGTGTCCACCGCCTAACCAGCTAAGAAAAGCTTTCGAAAAATAACAAGAGTTACAAGGAAAAGGTACTCACAAGTAAGAAGGACATTTGCAAGATTTTAAAGGTTTAAAGGTATTTTCAGTTCTGAAAGATTTTTTTAAGTTGAGACTGCTACTGTACAAATTGTTGAATAAATTAAAAGATTTATTCTGTACTAGGCTAGGAAAACAAGTTATCCCCAAGTAAAATTACATGCTTATGTTACATATATAAAAATAGCCATTTATTTTTCTGGAACCAAATTAACAGATTCCAATTTTCGTATGGAATTTTTATAAAAATAAGTAATAGGAGCCAGGCAGTGGTGGTGCATGTCTTTAACCCAGCACACAGGAGGCAGAGGGAGGCGGATCTCTGAATTAGAGCCTGGTCTACAGAGCAAGTTCTAGGACAGCCAGGGCTACACTGTAGCAGGATGCTTTGAAGGAGTTTTGTGATTTGATTTCTTTAAAAACACAAAATGGTGTTTGGACTATGTTTCTGTTCCTATCCCAGCAGTAGTGGATGATGATTGAGTTTGGTTTGGAGTGTTCGTTACTGGGTGGCTATAACTGGGTCACGTGCAACTCTTTTGCCACATGTAGCTTGTCCTTATGATTGCATACTGCTTGGATTTCTGGGAACTTTGCTTAGACTGTATATTGATTGAAACCTGAGATCTGGGGTTGGGTGGCTGTTGGTGGGTTGGTTTGTTGGTTGCTTGGCTATTGCTTATTGCTTAGAGGAACTTCGGTTGGAGAAAGTAGGTTCAAGGATATTGAGTTGAGATGTTATTCCAGCTTCCTATCTGCTCCTGCTTTCCAAGCTTTGGACAGCCAAAAAGGGCCGTGAATATTTTTTTCCTTTCTTTCTTTCTTTCTCTCTTTCCAGGCCACCTACAAGCGTGGTGAAGATTTATTTATCTATTTATTTACTTATTTATTTCTATCCTTCTTTTTTCTTTCCTGAGCTAGATGATAAAAAAGCAAAGTAGCATCCTGCTACAGTGTACAGAGAAACCTTGTCTCAAAAAACTAACACCAATAACAAAGAAAAAAAAAATTAGGAATAAGGGCTATTCTTTATTGATAAATACAAGTGATAAAATACAAATCCCCAGTTCTTTTAATTTATTACACATTTTATTTATTTTTCATTTGTGGCAATTATGAATGGTTAATGAATATATAAAAATATACTCACAGAATGGATTAGATTGAGAATAAAAATTATAAAGATTCATGTTTTAACTTATCATACTATATTGACAGCATGTTCAAGAAGAAAAAATTTTTTTCAAGACAGGGTTTCTCTGTGTAGCCCTGGATGTCCAGGAACTCCATCTTTAAACCAGCAGAGACCTGCCTGCCTCTGCCTCCCAAGTGCTGGGATTAAAGGTGTGTACCACCACCACCTGGCCTTTTCTTTTTCCTTTGAGACAGGGTCTTGCATTCTTGCAAGTAGTAGTGACTAAAGTAATCTCTGCCGAAGGCTGTGTGACAACAGCTCCAGAATTTCATAGCACCCGAAGAGCCTCCCTACTGCTATGCTCTTATCTTTTGTGTAGAGTTTCCCTAAAAGAATTTCTTTTTTTAAATATTTAAAAGCTAGATGTCAAGGCACAAACTTGTGATTCCAATATTTGGCAAATGGAGGCAGGAGGATCAGGAGTTCAAAGCCGGCCTCAGCTACATAGTGAGTTTGAGACTCTGGCTCAAATGACAAACTAGATAGGATGTATTTTATAGTTGGGGATTAGAAATTTTCGATTTAAGAAGCTAAGATCACTAAAAAAAATGGACAGTTAAAAATTCTGCTATTTCTGTAAAATGGAATATTGTACAAGCTACAGGATACCACAAGACCTGAGTGGGAACAGCGGGGGTGGTATATGTCCTCTTTCACTTCATAAGGTATCTTGTAGAGGACGGTCATAATCTGGTAACAGTGATTACGTCAAGACAGAAGTAGCAGGTCAGTACAGGAAAAGGGGCGGGGCCGACGGGATGTCCAGCCAATGGGATGTCCAGCAGGTAAAAGCGCTTGCTGCCCAGTGAGGACTTGAATTCAGTCCTGGAGCCCCACCTGGTGAAAGGAGGGAACTGCCTTCTGGCCGCCACGCGCACGCTGTCCCAAGGATGTAAACAAACAAACAAATGTCAAAAATAATTTAAGAGCACAGGAGAGAAACCTTTTTGTCTTTTAACTGTATTTTTCTTCTCTTGCATAATACATCTCAACACCCCTCCTGCCCTCTCTCCATTCCTAACATCTCCCTTCATCTTCCTTCTCTCCCAGATCTAACACCCCCTGCTCCCACCCACCCGACCTCTCCCCAGAAAAGAGCAGCCCTCCCGGGGTTACTGCTCAAACAGGGCATGATAAAATGGAACAAGGCCAGGCACTGATCCCTACATCAAGGGTGGACTAGGCAACCCAGCAGGAGGAAAAGGGTCCCAAGGGCAGGCAAAAGCATCAGAGACCCCCCACTCCCACTCCAGCCTGTAGGAGTTCTACAAGATTACCAAGCCAGACAACACAAGACATATCTGGGGGTCCCTGAAGGTTCTGTGTCTGCCACTTCAGGCTCTTTGAGCCCCTAAGAGTGCTGGTCAGTTGACTTGTAAGGCTTGTTCTCCTGGTGTCCTCAACCCCTCTGGACCCAGAAATCATTCCTCCACTTCTCTGCAGGGTTCCCTACTTGGGCACAATGTTTGACCCTGGACCTCTGCATCTGCTCCCATCAGCTGCTGGACAAAGCCTCTCTGATGAAGATTTGGCTAGGCACTAATCTATGAGCAGAGCAGAATATCATTAGAAATCATCTCATGGCTATTCAGTCTCTAGTTCCTGGCCTACCCTACATTATGAGGCATGGGTTCCCTCCTTTGGCATGGAGTCTGCCCTTCCATTGTCCCAGTGGGTCCTGTAGGGAGGATAGGTTATAGGCTGAAGATTTTGTGTCTGGGATGGTGTCCCAGTCTCACCACTGGAAGCCTTTCCTGGTTACAGGAGGTGGCCTGTTCCGGCTCCCTATCCCCCAATGCTAGAGGTCCTCTCTAGGGTCTCCTTCATTGATTCCAGTGAGCTTCCGCTGCACTAGGTCTCCCAATTCCCCCCTAAGTGTCTTCCAATTCTGGTCATCTCTCCATAAACTCTCTCCCATCATGCCTCTCCCCTCACCTGGTCCCACGTCTCCCATTCCCATCCTCCCCCAGCCCCTAGCCCATCTGTTCTATTTCCCCTTTACCAGGAAGATCCCTGTGTCCCCACTGGGGCCCTCCTTGTTGAGTAGTCAGGAGAGAAACATTTTTACTTTACACTCTGCTGCACAACCTGAAGCAAGCCCTTACTTCTCTAAACCTCAGCTTCGTGGCTTACATAACATGAGCCAAAACAGCATCCACTGCACACGGTTGGCATGAAGTTAAACGGGGTTTATAAACAGCTCAGCCCGGCGCCAGGCAGGTATGAGGCCTCCACAGTGCTCTCACCATTAGCATTTCGTCATCTAAGCTGAAGCTTCTTGAGCGTTTTCCACTCACACCCCCTCTCTACCAGAACTTTGACCTTTGTATATAGGCATACGAAACAGGTATACACATTAAACATTTCCTGGTGACAAATCATAAAGAGATTCATTTAAGACCATTTTTGCTATTTGTATAGTTTTACAATGTATTAAAGACAACCAAAATTGCATACTCATGAGATGGGTGTGCTTTTTTATTTTGTATGAAAAATGAAATATGGGTCAAATATTTGATACTGTGGGAAGCAGAGCATCTCCAGTGAGTTCCGGAGTTAACTGGTATTTTGATTTTATAATTGTCTCTGCAAATTTTTTGTTTTGGTTTTTCAAGACAGGGTCTTTCTGTTGTAACTCTGGCTGGCCTCGAACTCACTCTGTAGACCAGGCTGGCCTTGAACTCATAGAAATCTGCCTGCCTCCTGAGTGCTGGGATTAAAGGTGTGTGCGACCACCGGTCTTGGTTTTATAATTTTATAATTGTCAATGCTGAGAATGCCACTTTGCATAAATGTACAGAACAAAAGAAAGCAGCAATATGTTTAGTGCCATTTTAGAAGTTATTAAAAATCCTGCCGTAATCTCAAGACAAAACTGCTTTAACACTCAAGTCAGCGACTCAGATAGCAATGTTTAAAACCAAGCATTCTTTCTCACACAATACAATTTCAAGATACATTAATTTTAGACCTGTAGGCTGAAGGAGGATGGGAGGAAAAACCTGAAAAGTCTGTTTTTCCATAATTATCGTTTCTGTAAGAGCAGAAAACCTTGTGTGTACAGGAAGAACATCGCAATCCGCAGCATACAGCAGTCTTGAACCTCGGCCAGTGTTTCAGGCCATGTTCTTTGGTGTTGTGTGGCGTGGCAGCGTGTGGCGTGGCAGCGTGTGGCGTGGCAGCGTGTGGCGTGGCAGCGTGCAGAGCGCAGTGCACGTGCCTTCAGAACGAGGGTGCAGTGCAGCCGCAGGACGCAGCACACCTAGGCACTGCCTGAAGTGCCTCGGATTCTTTACACGTTTGACTGTGGTCACAGTTTTGGCCCCTGTGTATTCAGAAACCTTTTGCTACTGCCAAGTCATGTGCATCCCCACTCTCAGAGTTTGCTTTACACTGCTGTGGTAAAACACCATAACCAAAAGCAAATTTGGGGAGGAAAGGGTTGATCTATATTTAGCGTACATACCCCAGGCTCACAGTCCATCGAGGGAAGCTAAGGCAGGAACTGAAGCCATGAAGGAACGCTGCTTCCTGGCTTGCCCACTTTGCTTTCCCATACACCCCAGGGCCACCTGGCCACCTGTGGGTGACACCACAGTGGGAGGGACACTTCCACGTCAATCCTCAGTCAGGAATATTCCCCATCGGCTTGTATCCAGGCCAATCTGTTGAGAGTATTTTCTCATTTGAGGGTCCCTCTTCCCAGATGACCCTAGCTGTGTCAAGCTGACAATAAGCTAACCAGGACACCCACGCTCATGACTCTCCGTGGGATCCAGACCCAGAGTTTAAGAAGCTGGAATCTAAGCTTCACAAAAATCTTACGAGGCCAGGAGGAAAGCCTGTTCTCCTTATCCCATTTACCAGTGAGGGAGACGGCGTTTGATTATACAGACCCGAGGCTCCGGACCTCATATTCTTCCACTTGCATCTGAACTCAGAAAGAAAATAAAAAGTAAACGTAGAAAAGTAAGTCTTCCAGTTTCGGGCAGAAGCTCCAGTAAAGTGCATGTGTGGACAAT
Source organism: Cricetomys ansorgei (assembly GCA_026225945.1). Classification (NCBI taxonomy): domain Eukaryota; kingdom Metazoa; phylum Chordata; class Mammalia; order Rodentia; family Nesomyidae; genus Cricetomys; species Cricetomys ansorgei. The sequence continues at coordinate 15,926,123 of JAMJFZ010001258.1, forward strand.
GTGTGCTGCAGGCCTCGGATTTTCAGCAGCTAATTGTTGAATACTGACCGTATCACTATTAGCACAAGGAACTGTCATGTAACAGGTAAGTGTGCATAGCAGTTATAACCCGAGGTCACTGCTGGGGAAGCATGTGCGTGTTCCCCCGTACTAAGTCTACCGTTGTGAGCTAAAGCATGGCACAGCCCACTGTGGTCTCCGTCTCTTGGTTCCAGGGCACCGCTGTGTTCCCGCTGCTGTCGTCCATCTTGTTGGATCCTGAGGAGTTTCCCAACCCAGAGAAGTTTGACCCAGGACACTTTCTGGATAAAAATGGCTGCTTCAAGAAAACAGACTACTTCGTTCCTTTCTCCCTTGGTAAATACACACGTTTCAGGCTTTTTTTTTTTTTTTCCTGCTTCACTGAATTATGTCGTAAGTAAGTGGCCCAGTGATGCAAAGCCAATCGATCCAACTGCCATAACTTCCCAAGTCCAGATCGAGACATGTAGGTCTGCACACCAGTCACATCAGGTAAGTCATCCAGGAACTATTTTGCGGGCTGGTCATGCAAGTTTTTAAAGAAAACAAACATCAGTCAAATTCAGATATCATCTATTGCCTGGCAATAAAGTAACTCACTGTTGCAAATTTTAGTCTGTTGATTTCCCTTTGTAATGTTAACTTTTCCAAAGCAAATACGAATGTCTTCATTGTTAACTGTTAACGCTTATTAACCTTCTGGTTCTTAGAGCCGGGGTTCATCAAAGACCCTCAGTTGTTCTCTGAATCTGACCTTCAGTTGTGTTTTGCACATGTCTGCTGTCTCACTGTTAGTCTGTGCATTTATTTGATTAGCATTTTGTTTTTTCAAAACTAAACAGTTTAAGGAGCTTGAGATTGTAGTGGTAAACCAGGGGCCTACAGTCTGTAAGGCCCGAGGTTTGATCTCTAGGCCTGCAAAAATAAATCAGTAAGTTTAATATGCATTCTTTCTAGTTACAGTGATAACTATGTTCAACATAAAAACTTAGTAAAACAGAGTAAAAGAGGGAAATAAAAACTAGCTGCAATTCCCCATTACAGAAGTAATCACTTACTGACTTACCACAGATACTTCAAACAGTATCATGGCATATGTGATGTGTAGGGTTTTTTTTAAATTAAATTTGATTTATTCTGAACAGTCTGTAATAACCTGCGTCTACATAGCATGCTGCGATAAAAGGGTCTTAAATAATCTTCCATGAAAACACTTTCTAGTTTGCACGTATAATAGATTCACGAGGATTTGCTCAACCAATCTTTTGTAATGCCAGATCTAGTTGTCATTTTGTCTCATGATGTCATAAATAATGACACAAGAGCTAGCGTCAAAACATCGCTAGACAAGCTCTTAAAAGGGTTACTGCATTGAGATGCCACTGGGGGTTCACCAGGGAAGACACGGAGGTAAATTCCTAAGTCCAAACTCTGCCAGACCTCAGCAAAGGGTACCACCGTCCTGGCCAGCGCCAGACTCCATAGTGGAACCCCGACTGTATCAGCTCAGGTGTTTTTCTTCTTTCAGGACTCCTCAGCTATTTTACTGATAGCACATGCAGATCATTAGCAATCAAACATCCCCCTCACAGAAATCCAACACCTGCAGACAACGGAACGCCAGGGTCTACTCATTCATTTTTCCAGCAGTGCGCACAAAACCAATTATTTTAAACACAACTAAAAATAAACTTCCACAACATTGAAGTATTTTTAAAAGACTTTATTTTAATTTTATGTGTGTGTGTGTATATGGTGCATGTCGGGCCAGGGGAGCCAGAAGAGAGCGTCAGATTCGCCGTAACTGGAGTTAGATCTGTTTGTGAACCACCACGTGGGTGCTGGGAATGCTAGTTCCTCTACGAGAGCAGCCCGTGATCTTAACCACGGAGCCCTCTGTGTAGCCCCGAGAGCGCTTCGACAAGTACTGATTTACTGTCCTCCAGAGGGTTCCGATCGGCATTTTCAGTGGCTTTCAATTCTCATTTGGACGTGAAGAGAGCCAATGTGGTGTTTTCTCCTTCCAGGGAGGCGGTCCTGTGTTGGCGAGGGTCTGGCCCGCATGGAGCTGTTCCTGTTCTTCACCACCATTCTGCAGAAGTTTTCCCTGAAGTCTCTGGTGGAGCCGAAGGACCTAGATGTCAAGCCTGTTGCTACCGGGCTTATCAACCTGCCACCACCTTACAAGCTGTGTCTCATTCCCAGATAAGAGTTCGGGTTTTTTTTTTTTTTTTTTTTAATCACTCAAATCAAAGTACTTGTTTCCTTTTCCTAGAAACAATCTCTTAATTCTAAGTACTGCCCAGGCCAGAAACATTATTCATTAAAACCAGATGGGAATTTGTTCTGATCTACAAATTCCTTGCCATAAAAGTCTGTGCCCAGGACACAAACAATGGTCTGTGTTCCTCCCCTGCTCTGTAACCAGGCCTCAGGAGGACTGCCATCAGGTTCAAGGAGGACTGACATCAGGCCCCAGAGGGCTTTCAATTGACACCATCAGCAAGTAGAAGAGCTTCTTTTTCTGTGGCTTTGGAAATACACTAATTTTCTGTTGGTTTTCCCAGGAGAACAATTGATGCAATGCCCTACACACATTTTCACATTCTCACTTAAAAGCGTTTATATAGTTTGTGTCACAGTCACAAAATAAATTCTCACTCCAACAATAGTTTCTTTGTATGTTTGACTTTATCTCAATTTTTTTTTTTAAAAAAGCCCTCTCCTTGACCTGTAGATAATGCCCTAGTAGGATAAGATGCATAGGTAAATCCAGTGTAATCTCCTGTCACAAAGTCCTCCCTCCCTCCGTTTGCAGCCATTGGGTTTCCTAAGGCCCAAAGAGCATCTCTAAGAAGCTAAACCACACCCAGGGCGAGGACTCAGAGGGTCATGCCTGGGCCCTCTTGACAGTCACAGGGGTGGGGTGGGGACAAAGAGCAAGAGGGAAAGTTCCAAAAAGACTACACCTTGCCAAGAGAACAACCACACCTTACTCAGGAGAACAACAATGATGGTGGCCCCAGAAATGGGTGGTGCGAGTTCGGGGAGCAGCAGCTGCCCCCAATCGGGTTAGAAGCCAACAGCCAGACCTGACCGACCCAGGGACACTGGGGACGAGAAAGACTATAAAGATAGAGCTGAGCCAAGACAATGACAATACAAAGCACAGACGGGAGAAAATGTTCTCAAGGGTGCATCTCATGAAGGACGATTACCTTAAACACTCAGCTCCTGAAACTCAATTTGAAATTGAAACGGACAGTTAAAACTGGGGCTTAAGTGCTGAACAGACACCTCACCCCAGAAGACATGCTTCCGGCAAATAAGCCAGTGAGACAGTATTCCACGTCATAGTTCGTCAAAGAAGCGCAAGCACAGATGAGATGAGTGCCGGTTCACACCAGTTAGAAATGCTGAGATCTGGAACTCAGTCACCAGGAGAGAAGAGACCTTGGAGCAACAGGACCCTGCTAGTTGGAATGCCAAACCATGCAGCCGCCTTGAAAGACAGCTTAGCTGTTTCTTACAAAGCTGTGCGCATGGCCACCATATGACCCAGCCTTGCCCTCCTTGCTATTACCCAAAAGATTTGAAGCTGCAGTTACATTGAAACCACACGTGTGGGGCCAGAGAGATGGCGTGGTGGTGAAGAGCACACGCCACTCTTGTAGAGGACCTGAGTTCTGTTCCCAGCACCCACATCAGGCAGCTTACAACCTCCTGTAACTCCAGCTGCAGGGGTTCTGATACCCTCTTCTGGCCTCCATGGAAACACCTGTACTTACATGTACATACCCCCACACAGATGTGCAACATAGTTATAGATAAATAAATACCTCCATGCACATGCTTATAACACTTTAGTTTATAATTGTGAAAACTTGGGATCAGCCATGCTGTTCTTTAGCACGTGAACAGATAAATCAGCTTCGGCACATGCCAACAAGAGGATACTATTTGGTACGGACAAGAAACAAAATGGCAATGCCTTGGAGATCATGGAAAGGTCAGTGGTTGTGGTAACAGGGAGCCTACAGGACTTTAGGACAGAATATTCTGTATGATGCATAAAGATGGAGCATGACGTTCACGCCTCCCCAGAATCATGGAACGAGCAGCACCCTGAATGAGCCCTAATGGAAACTAGCTGGCTCTGGGTGCTGGTGATCTGTCGGTGAAGGCTCATCGAATGTGCTGCTCTGGTGAGTAATGGTGGGGTGAGTGAGGGACTGTGCGTGTGTAGGAGCAGGTAGTGTATAGAAATTGCTGTACCTTCTGCTCAATTTTACTGTGAACCTAAGCACCCTCTCAGAAAGACTAAATCTGGGGCTGGAGAGGTGCCTCAGTGGTTAAGAGCACTGGCTGCTCTTCAGAGGACCCAGGCTCAGTCCCCAACACCCACAGGGCGGCTCACAGTTGCCTGTAACTCTAGATTCTAGGGAATCTGATGCCCTCTTCTGGCTTCTATGGGTACCGGCTATGCACATGGTATACATACATACATGCAGGCACTCACACACGCACATAAAACTTTTAACAAATCTAAAGAAGGAATACAGTCTTTTAAAAGAAAAAATATTAGGCCTTATTTGTAGCATATTTGTAAAAGTAGAGCCGAGTTCCCAGGCATAACCACAGAGTTGACCCTGAGGACTTGGAGAGACACCAGTGGACTCATGGTCCCAGCAGCATTCACTATTCCCAATAGCAAAAGGCAGAAGCTGCACAAATGTTCATCAGCAGAAACACAGATAAACACAGCGTCACATACATGCAACTGATCCCCTTCTGTCTTTAAAAGTGAAGAAATTCTGCATAGTACAGCACAGAACTTTGAGAACATTAAAAGGAATAAGCCATGCCAGGTAGATGTGGCAAGGGAGGGCTGCCCAGTAAAGCAAATGTACACAATGTCGTAGAAATGTCACTTCCCAGAAATGAAGACAGCAAATGCTGTGTTTGCGCAACTTACATGTGTAAAAATGCATAGCTGAGGTACTTTAGTTATGGAGGTGAGGATTTTAAAGCAGCACACTTTGGATCTAATGTAATCTTCAATGAAAGTCTCTACTGTGCACACACATACACACACGCATGCAGGTTTGCTCACAGAAGCCAGAGATCCACCTCAGGTATCACTTCTTGGGCGCCATTCAACTTGAAGTTCTCTTGGACATGTGGAGGGAAGGGTACCCGCACACATCGCAGAGCTAAACCTCTGAGAAGATCCTGGTGGACATCTCTCATGGCCCAGAACTTCACCTCCCTCCCGCTTCAGAGTCTCCCTTCTCGTTCTCTGACTTGAAATCCCTCCCGTCCAGTTCCCTATTTCCAAGCTGACTTCCTTCTCCTTTCCCTTCCCCTTTCCTTCTTCCCTTCTGGGTCAGGTAGTTTGGTTTCTTAGTTTCCTTCTATCCCAACTCAAGAGAAACATCACAGCAGAACAAAGCAGTACAAACGACGGGTTCTCCAAACATGAGTCAGGGATAATTGTAAAGTTACATATAGTTACTTTTACTATATAAAGTCACAGTATTTCACATGACATCCTCAAGAATGAAAAGCATTCTCCCACAGCTCAGGTCTATCAAAAATAACATCTTCCACTCATTAAGCAGGGTGTCGTCATTATCCTCCCCCCACACACCAATGCTATGAGACTTATAAGGTTAAAACAACTGATTCTCAGAGGGTAAGGCGTTTGGCCGGGTTTACCCAGATAGAAACAATAAATCTCAGGCTTAAATAATCCCATCTTCTGACAAAGCCTTTCCCGCTCTGCCCTCCGACCCACTAGAGAGGAAACCATTTCATCTATACAGCCAAGAGGACTGTGGTCCTAAGCCACTGAGTGAACTTCCCGAGATCCGTTCCTCAGATCTTCTCAACCAGGTCAGGAGACACTAGTCTTTTTTAGTGGGAGGGTTCCATAATCTGAAATCCAGGCTTGCCTCAAATATGTGATTCTCCTTCCTCAGTTTTCTGGGTGTCGGAACTAAAGCTGTATACCACCACATCTGGCTGACATTGGTCTTTCATTTTAAAGGACTGGATAGCAATAGGAGACCTGAACCAGGCTCTGTTGTGTTGGGTCAGATGGACGTGACACATCACCCCCAGATCTCCTTTAGAGATGTCTGGCCCTGCAGGGTGCTGCCCTGAACCCTTCGTTCCCTTGGAATCCAAATGCTCTGAATCTAAGCTTGTAAACCAAGTCCCACAGAGCTCGTAGGGGATGCCCTGCCTTAGAGGTCATGACTCTTTAGGAAATAGTCTATATAAATGACCCATGTGGCTCTCTAATCTCTCCCTCAACCACAGAGGCTTCTGGACAATTTTGGTCTCTGATTTTTTTTTTAACTTTCTTATTAGAATACTGTATGTCTCTGAGCTGAGGGAGGCAACTATTTAAAGATACATCCCAGTTTCAGAGACATTAGAATGTCAAATAAACAGCAGCTTAGAATCAGTGAGACTCATGTGTTTGCTTTAGTCAAAGTCTGATCATTTAGAGCCCTGGTCCTGGCTTCCAGTTAACCTTCCGCCTGAGACCCTGGTAGCCTCATTGAGGTCAAATCAGTAAACATACATCGCATTAGTTTTTCCAGAGTCAGAAAGAAGCACTTCACTCCTGGCAAAGAAGATTCTGCAGTACAGACTATTTACAGATTAGGCAAGCCTGGTACACAGAGCAGATTCAGAGTCCACACCACACTAGCTTTCCATTGGCTAGAGAGCCGTGTGAGGCAACATGTCACCCAACCAGTGATCAAAATCTCGGAAGTAGGGTTAGTGGAGGCAGGTGGGTGAGCCTCGGATTCTAAATTCCACATAGTCATTTTCCACCTTGTTCTAAAGTCAACAACATGTAAAACAGAGATAAGGTCAGGGCTTTTTACTGCTTTTCAACATGAATATTTGCAACATGGCAGGTATAGGCTGGGGACTAGGATCCACAAGGTCCTTTAGCACTTTATATTGTAATTATATTACATTATATTGTAATAACAGCAGAGCCAGGATCTGTGAAGAGGTGTGCACAGAGTTCTGTGGAAGGACCTGGAAAGCAGACCAGGGAAGCAACAGGGCATTTTTTTTTTCAGAAAATAATACTTGGATTTATTTTTTAAGAAAAAATAGGTGTCAGCCAGTTTCCAAGCAGAGAAAGAGAGAGAGAGAGAGCAATCTCCAAATGCCCAAGAAGGATTTTAAAGGCTAGCACGATGTTGGATATTGCAGAGGAGTCAGGCAATCTGAAGATGGAAAGGTTGTAAATTTTGGGTCCTTAAAGGCCTCTGCCAAGGAAAGAATTCTGGACTTATCTAGAAAGAGTGAAAAAGGCAAGGGTCTGAAGAATGGAAGACAGTGTGGGGAGCATGGGTGTGGAAGGGGGTGCAGGGAGCATGGTGCGTGTGAGTGTGGAAGGGGTGCAGGGAGCACGGTATAGCGGTGTGGGCATGGAAGCCTGGGTGCGCCCAGGGAGGCTGTTGCCATGATTCAGGGCAAGCTGAATCAGAACAGAGTCAGCACCCTTAGGGAGAAGGCGAGGGACAATGGTGAATACTTCCAGACAGAATACACAGAGAACCTGGGGACTGGAATGGCACCAGTGTTTTTGACTTGGGCAACAGGTGGTGCCATTTGCCCAGAGGAGCAGCTACGGAGGGAGAGAGGGCAGCTTCAGATTCGGACAGGTCCCAGCCGAGGTCCCCGAAGAGCAAGCAAAAGAGAAAACATCTCAGCCCCCACGTTAAGAAGCAGAACTGACATGTACATAGCATTCCACAGTTTCTATAAAACTTCTGTTGGAACAGAGACGCGACTGGCACAGGTGGCATGGGGGTGGAGTGTTGGCAACTGTTATCTGGAGAGGAGCAAGCTGTTTCGAGAGAGCCTTGAAACCCCCAGCTTGGAGGCTGGGCTCAGTGCACGAAATGGGTGTCACACATTGAGACGAGTGAACTGCAAGCATTTGGAAGGAAGGTGTGCAAGGATATTTTAGAGAATGCAAGCTAAGAATGTGTGTGTGTGGTGTGTGTGTGTGTGTGTGTGTGTGTGTGTGTGTGTGTGTGTGTGTGTGTGTGTAAGCATTTTAGAGTCACCTTCAATTCTTGAAACCAATTAAAGGCAAAATATAAACACACAAAAAAGAATCTTCTACTTTCTATTAAAAAAAAAAAACCAAACATGTTTTTAAACAAGAAAAACCAAGAAAATGACTGCCCAATGAGATGGATTTGATCCAAAATGTATGTGCAGAGCCAACCCATCTGAGTACAGATTTTGGGACACAGATCATCTTCCCTAACAGGAAGTGTCACGTTCCTGACAGCTTCACACAGTGGTCCGCCGCTAGTGCGTGGGTAGATGGACACGGTATCAGATCCGACCAAGGATGGGGGCAGGGGGCGAACGTCCAGCCTCTCACTCATGATAGAATCTCTGTGTACCTGGGTACGTGGCTGTTTGGGACCACGGCTGTACTTATCTGTCTTCCTTGTATGTAGGCCTGGTCATGTGACCAAGCTTGAGCCTGCAGATATTTGTGGATTTGTGGAACTGTGAGGTCCACTCTTTTGAAAAGTTTACTGATCTAGAATTTCCACAAAATCCAGCCATTTAAACAAGCGTGACTTTAGAGAGTCATACTAGGCATGGTAACATAGCCTAAGATCCTCGCACTTGGGGAGGTGAGGCAGGAGAATTACTAGTGCCCAGAGGTTGTCTCAAAACAAACAGATAAGCTTTTGTTGTTATAGTCACGGAGTTAGACAACCATCAACACAACCTTGGATACTTTCTATTACCTCCAAAAGAAACGCTGTACCCCTTATCTGCATTCACCAGTCCCCAACACCCCCTATCCTGGATAACCACTGGTCTGCATTCCGGTTCTACAGGCTTGCTCCTGTTGACATTTCTGGTAAATAAAGTCATGCATAAGTGTCCTCCTATGTCTGACTCCTGACACAGGCTCAGCATGTCTGTGAGGCTCATCCATGTTGTTGCCTGCCATTAATTTATCTTGTTGTTGACCGATGGTGCATTGTTTGGCTCGGGCACATTCTAATCATCCATGCGTTAGCTAGTGGACATTTGTTTTGACTCTACTTTGGTACTTTTTTTTGGGGGGTGCTGTTTCGAATAATGCTACTATGTTTGTGTACAAGTCTTTGGGTGGACGAAGTCCCACGTTAGCAGGATGCTTTGCCAATAAGTTAGTGTCTTGTGTAGCCTTCCTTATGATTGGATGCTGCTTGGACTTCTGGGAACTTTGCTTAGGTTATAAAGGAGACTGTTGCCAGTTGCCAGTTGCCAGTTGGTGGGTGGGTTTGATAGATGACAATCCTGTTTTTCAGCAGCTCCTGATCTCCAAACTTCAGACAGTTAAGGACAGCCAAAAAGGGCAATGAATATCTCTTCCTTTCTATCTTTCAAGACCGCCTGAGGAGCAGTGAAGAAGTCTATCTTTCCTGTCTCTTTTTAGAGCCAGAGGGCAAAAGGAGGCGCAGTGGGAATCTGGTATAAGTTAGGAATCGGTTACAAGTCAGGGATCTGTCACAGAAGCAGTTGGGACAAGAGAGCAGGCTTCAGGTTTCAGTTACACCCATAGGTCCTAGAGCAAACTGCTTGTTGGTGAAGTTGTGACATGGTTCTGTGGTGAAGTCTGAGGAACTCTCAGACTGTGCTCTATGGCTTCCTGCTCTGTTTCTTTGATGCACTAACTGTTCAAGGGCTGGTATTCTCCACTTAAGGAGAAAGCATATCCTCCTTCCTGTTGGCAGAATGAGAACATAAGACAAGTTTAGAACTGTCTTGGGCAAGAAGGGAAATGCATGTTGAGCTTGGAGGAACAGCAAGCTAGCTGGAGCCAGGGCAGCAGAGGCTCCACACTTCATTAGAGCTTCCTGTCACTTGCGGCTGAAACTAATCTTAATACATATGGTTGTTTGGTGACACTTCTATAGGACCAAAGAACATAGAGAAAGCCACTCAGAAGTGGGGAACCAACGGAGCAGCTGTTAAAGGTCGAGACAGACAACTCCCGAGTCATGTATGCCTGTGCCGAGGGTCATCCATCCTGTCTCAGGCAGCGTCTTTACCTTTCTAAAAGGTCTGTCTCGGGGAAGCCGGACCACGAGGAGGAATGCGAGATCACCAAATTACAATACATGGCGGTGGGTAAACTCTGTCATCCTGCGAGCCACACCCCATCCCCAGCTCTCAGCTCCGAGAAAAGACGCAAGGGTGCATGAGACACCTGAAGGCAGCTGCTTGACACAGCTGTGCGCCGGTGTTGGGACCACGCCTTCTCACATTCGTCTCCATTTTTAAATAACCCAGTCTGTGGAAGCATGAGTAGTTACCAGAGGGAATGCAAGTGGAGATTATCAGGGGAAAATACAGCGGAAGAGGAACCATTCCAGATGACAGAGAGGAGTTCAGACAAGGAGCATCCAAAGAGACGGAGTTGAATGAGAAGAGCTTAGCAAGAAAATAGAGAAAAACAAACCATTACAAAAAATGAGGCCCAGGCTTGAGGCACTAGGAAGGCACGGACTCGTGCAGACGAGTCCCAGGGACAGGTAAGGACTCTACGTGTGTCTAGGCACAGCGCGCTGCTTGAGGTGGCGTCCTGGGAAGACAGTAGGAAGCTCTCAGACTTGAAGTCAGAAAGTTGACTATCTCCAGATCTGCCCAATAAAATGACAGCATCTAGGTAAATCATTTAAACTTTAGTGGTGGGGCAAGAGAGATAGCTCACTGGGTAAATGCACTTACCACCAAGCTCAATAACCTGAGTTCAGTCCCTGGAGCCCATGCTGTTCTTGGGTATTCACCAGAGAAGACTTCTCAGACATAGAAAGTCTTTATTAGCTGGCCAGTGACTACACAGGGTGTTCAGGATCCTAGTGTCGCCACAAGCCTTTCTCAAGATGAGCTTTTAAGCACAAAATACATGTCCTGGATTGACATAACTTCAGTTAACTAAAGCAGTTAGCCAGAAGCAGAACTACAAAAGGTAAAAAGCATGGTTAGTACATTTTGAGACTTTCCCAGAACTGTATGGACCTTGATGAATTAGGCCTCTGTTTTAGTTTTGGCAGGTGGTGCTGTCCACATGCTGAGTCTTGCAGCCTGAATGGCACTTCCATCATGGAGTCAGCTATGCTAAGGTCTCAGAGCCTTTTCATGTCTGGGGCCCTGTTATAGGAGAGAACCAACTCACAGAAGCTGTCAAGCTGTCTTCTGATCTACACACACAACACACATAACCATACATCATGGCACATACACACCATTCCACACATACATAAATTTAAATATAATGAAATTCAAAACACTAATAAATAAATATTAGTGGTTTGGTTTGGGTACAATTCCAGGTTATAGTCTGTCATATCAGGAAAATCAAGGCAGCAGGAACCTTAGACAGCTAGTAACATCTTTTCCACGTCGAGGGCAGAGAGAGATGAGTGCATGGATGTTTACCAGTGTTCAGCTCACTTTCTCGTTCATATAGTTCAGAACCAAACCCAGGGAACAGCACCACTGGGTTTTGGGATGGATTGTCACACAGTCAAGACAACGTCCTCCTCACACATGCACACAGCCATATCCACAGGCCAGACTAATCTAGACGTTCCTCACTGGGGCTCCCTTTCCAGGTGATTCTACATTGTGTCCATTTGACAACGGAGAACTAGAGCTAAGCATTACACCCAGAAAAGCGGGATACAACGATCTCCCAAGAAAGACTGGCACACCTGGTGTCATAAGGGTCTGCTCTGTGTCTGGGGACTGGAGTGGGGGTGGCAGGTAGGCGTAGATGCCATTGGCAAATCGTAGTGGAGATGGAAGTAGGCCATTGGGAGTGCAATTTGGAGTTCAGAGAAGTAGAAGCAAGCAAGAAAAATCTTGAGAGTTGCCAGACTATTGGGGAGGTCTTTAGATGAAACTGGGTGTAGGCAGAGATGATAGATAGATAGATAGATAGATAGATAGATAGATAGATAAATAGATAGATAGATAGATGATAGATCGATCCATGTGACAATGAAGAACTAATACCTTTCCACTTACAAGTCCGCCCTAACCTCCACCCCCTTTGTTGACATCCATCCATCACACTGAGGTGCCAGACTTCAGGTCATGCTGAAGTTCCTTTCTTTTTAAATATATCTGGCACATTGTACCAAGATTAAGCAACAAACACTAGAATAAATTAGTCTTGTCCTTCATTAAGCTTATCTTCTGGTAAAGACAGCCAACACACACTTAAATAAGGAAACTGATAAGCTCGGTACTGCAGAGTAAACGTCAAACCCTGACAGAGACATCCAGAGGAGGCCTCCCTAGAGAGGACAAAAGTCCTCACTGTGCAGCTGGCCATGGCTTTAACATCAACAGTGTGAGACGGCCCCCCTCTACGAGTTGCTACTTACATAAATCTGAGCAAATTCCTCCTCTAAAACGGGAAACACAACGCCTTCTTTGCTGGGCTGTTGTGGGGAATACACATGGGAGCACTCAGTAACCTGTAAGGCAACTCGTGAACCGCGTCTGAGGTTGGCTGGATATCCGGAGGTCTAGATGCACCTAGGAAGACAGACATGTCTGAATTAGGGTGGGACGAGAAGAGAGATCTCTGAAAATGCTGTTGGATTTGGGAACACAGCCATCCACAAAGCTTGCTTCCCAAGGTTTGGGTCAAGGTCTTGAGAAGATGTTCGACAACTGAGCTCTACTTAATCTCCCCCATTGAGAGCTCCAATGCTATTAAGATAGATATTCGGGGGAAATATTCATTTCCTATTGCTGTGGTTTAAAAACAAAAAACAAAAACAACAACACAAACCTAGTGGCTGCCTGCCCCCCTTTTAAGGACATTTGTAATTACATGGCCTCTTCTGACTGACCCGGGACAGTCTCCCTATCTCAAGGTAACTGATTGGCAAGCTTGTTTTCATCTGGAAACTTCATTCCCTTGCCATGAAACACGGCATCTGAACAGGTCAGGAATTAGGTCACAGACACCTTTGTTATGCCCCATGCCACCCCAAATGGGCTGTTGTGAGGAATATATGCAGAAGCATTTATTGCCTGTCGGGCAATGCGTGAACTCTAGAAAACAATAGCTCCTGCATATCCTCCAGCAATCCTTGCTTGGCTCCCCCAAACCAGATGCTGTGAACCTGCTTCTCCCTCTGGGAGGCTGGAGACTGCTTTTCCCACACTTGACTGTGCCTATCCCTTCGGTAAGTTTGTAAGTCCAAGAAACGCAGGATTCTCCATTGGTTCTGTTCGTAGTGGGAAATGCTATCACCTGTAGTCTGGCTCAGCAGTGAAGTCCCCATGTGCAGTTGTGGAATGCGTGGTGAACACTCCATCACCTAGCATGGGATCCGGAATAGGTCAGATGCTTACTGAGGTTGCTGTTGTAGCCGTTTCTCTTGCTGTTGTTTACTGTTTACTAAGCACCTGGTATATGCCAGGCCTGCACAGGGCCTTAAATCCATCATCCTATTTGATTGGCACAACGATCCGGGAGAGTCCGTATTCCCCCACGCTGTGCAGAAGGAACCAAAGTTTAGAGATACAGTTTTCCCCATGTCAAATGACCTAAGAAGGGAATTGAGGTTAGAGTTCAAAACTGACCTTTGACCCTTGGAGTTCATCTTTCCCTTACTTCTAGTGGATTTGAGGTACACTGTGGTCCCTGGAGCACATAGTATGTGCAAGGGCACATACTCTAAAACTTCAGGGTCAGGTGTCTTCAGCCCTAGTAATCCATTAACGAGGAATATTCCCTACAAAAAGTCAGGGGCTCCCTCTCCTAGAGAACACGGGCCACCTTTTGAACACTAGTGAAGTCTGCATAAAGAACTACCTGCACACTTCCCAGAGAGGTGGGAGTCTTCCTAGAGGGAACAATTGAGTTATCTGGGGGCCACTCAGCCACACCCTTGCTAGTGGCAGTACACACTGTCCTAGACCAAGGCTAGGGTGTGACAGCAATGGTGGTGCCTGTCCTCTCAGCCTTCTCTCTGGAGTCTTGCCCTCGCTGTGTAAGGTGACACAATCACACCATAGAATTAAGACATCAGCAGGTGGAAGGCAAGGTCCAGGGATGCCACTTAGCGCTGACCTTGTGTCCACCCTAGGGACCATCTTTGAGCCATGCTGGTCAGGCTATGTGCTGTCCATAGATAATATCCATGAGGGAAGAGTCACCTTTATCGGTGGGTTGTAGAAGCACAGGGTTCCCTTGAGTAAGTTATCTGGAAGGGAAAAGCATCAGGGTGCAGGGAAAGTCAGTAAGTGGGCCTGTTTGTTCATTCACTCAACAAGCACCACCTACCACAGGCTCCTGGGTGGAGCTGGAGACGGCGCTGCTGGGCGGAAACGGTAGGCCAGTCAAGGCTTGCTGGGTCCTCATGCCTCCCAGCTGCACAGCGAGGACCCAGGCTGAGGCGTGAACACTGCAGATAGGAGGCTCATGCAGCAACTGCCGGGGAGGGGAGGGATTCCAAGCAGGGCTAAGCTTCCCGGGGAAGCAGCGTTCTGGCGATGATGATGTGGCTGGAAGGGGAGGTAGAGGGATGAGCCTCCGGAGCAAGGCAGAGGATTTCAAGTGCAAGTCAGCAACTTTGGTAGATGTGCCAAGTTGTACGACCATGCCCGTCACCCCGTTTTAGGGCACTCCAGTAGGATGTCCTGCCGCCCCCCTCCCATCTCCTGCCTCCGCCTTGGGCAGACACTGCCGATTTCCACTCCAGTCACCCTCACGGACTCTCATGTAAGTAGAGCTATACAACGTGGAGTCCTTTCCTCGTGGGCACAACGCTTCTGGAGCCCTCCACACGGGACCAGGAACGTATTCCATTGGTGAATGGAATCTGTTGCATTTATATACCACGCTTCACTTTTCTCTCCTTCCTTTATTCTTTCTTCCCTTCCTTCCATGGCTTGCTTCCCAAATCCCCAACCCTTTCTGATGGGTTCTAGCTATGTGGCCCAGACTGGCTTTGAACTCTAAAATCCCCCTGTTTAGCTTCCCAGGTGCTGAGACGGAGTGTGTACCACTATGTCTGGCTAACACTTTTCATGTCTGTTCTCCAATTGATACACATTTGGGTAGTTTTCACTTTGGAATTATTCTGAATAATTCTAGCACACATGTTCTTGAGTGCAAGTCTTTACACTCTGGCACCTAGCAATGAGACCGCTGGGCTGTAAAGTAAGTTGTATCTATTTCTAAGGGGATGGGCTTTATTTTATCTAATTGGTTTTACTTTTTTTTTTGTAAAAATAGCTGTAGTAGATATAATTTACATGCCTGGTTACATACATTCTCCTGGTTTAAGTGGATACTCAAAAATATTAGTACAACCAAGCATGGAGGTGCATGTCTTTAATCCCAACATTAGGGAGGTCGAGAGGCAGCTGGATCTGTGTATTTGAGTCCAGCCTGTCCTATATAGTGAGTTCCAGCTGAGGCACGGCTACACTATGAGACCTTGTGTCATGAGTGTATGTGTGTGTATGTGTGCGTGTATATTGTGTATGTGTGCACATGTGTATATGTGTGTGCATACGTATATATGTATATGTATGTGTGTGTATGTGTGTTGTGTACATGTGTATGTGTGTGTGCATGTGTGTGTTGTGTGCGTGTGTGTGTTGTGTGAGTATGTGTGTGTGTGTGTGTATATGTGTGTGTTGTGCACATGTGTATGTGTGTGTGCATGTGTGTGTTGTGTGCATGTGTGTGTGTGTGTTGTGTGAGTATGTAAGTGTGTGTGTTTGTGTGTGTGTGTGTGTGTGTGTGTGTGTGTGTGTGTGCGTGCGCAGACCTCAGTGAGATGGCTCAGATGAAGCTGCTTACTGCTCAGACAGATTGACTTGAGTTGGATGCTGAAATCAGTGTTGGCAGAGGACCCACTCCCACAAGTTTTCCTATGACTTCCTTGTGTGAGCCGTGGCAGGCAAGTAGCCTACCCTACAACATAGATTAACACATCTACATGCTAAAAGATATGTATCAGTACATTCCTAGTTTTACAGCCACCGCTGCCATCATTGCTGTATCTGATGTTAGGACTTCTCGAGATCCTGAAAAGAAGTCATGTGTCCAGTTACAGTTGCTCCTCGCTCCCGTGCCACGCCAATCTCTCTCCATCGATGTTGGCCTTTTGTAAACATCTTATGTGAAATGAGCCGTACAAAATGGAGTGTGTCTTGCCTCTCTCGTGGGGCATAGCATTTGACACACATCCACTCTGCCCCTTTCCATCGTCAACAACTTCCCAGGGTGTGGCGGGAACTGTTTCCACTGTCATTCGTGGGGCTGCTGTTGACATTCATGCCAGAGGTTTGTGAGCACGAAGGCCCCATTTCTCTTGGTAACACCCAAGAGTATAATTGCTGGGTTATACGGGGACTGCATATTTAATCTTCCAGAAACTGATGGCTATTTTCAAAAATGTCTGCACGGTCTGATTTTCCCATGAGCCCTGTGCGAGGGCCCTGCTGTCGCCACCCTGCCGGCTGCCATTAGTGTTCTTCTATGGTATGCTCATCCTAGGGGAGGCAAGTAATATTGCACTCCGTCTTAACTTGGATTTTAAAAACGAACAGTATTAAGCATTTTGAAAAACTGACCCTTTGTGCGTTGGTGAAATGTCTATTCTGATCCTTTGACCATTTTACTAGTGTATACGAATTCATGAAAGTGTTTTAATTGCATTCAGCTGCCTACTTCCTACAGTCGCCTCCAGCTAGTCTCTTATTCTCTGATAACCTCCTTCTATTTAATGTCTTTAAGATTCCACACACGATTTAGAAAACGTGATGATTGATGCTCTGAGTCGGGGGCTTCCTTCACTTAACATCGTATGGTCTCCAGACCCGTCCCTTTCCTGAAGGCAACACAGTTTTACTCTTCATGGCTGAATAATACCCCAGCGCGTGCATGCACATCGCATCTCGCCCGCCCCCTCATGGCTGAGCACCTAGGCGAAGTCCACACCATGACTGCTGTGGTAGAACGACAGTATACTCCAGTGCCAAGGTGCCACTGTGTTGTGCTGACCTAGACTCTCTGGGAATACCCCCAAGAGTGTGATCGCTGGGTCCTGTGGCACTCTTGTTTATAATTCTTTTAAAGAAACACACATACTCGTCCCCATAGTGGCTGGGGACTAATTTATATTTCTCTGTGTCGTCGCCAGCATTGGCGGAGTGATACTGACTTTCAACCTTGTTTCCAGTTTCATTTTCCTGATGATTAAAGCACACGCCTTTAATCCCAGCACGCAGGAGGCAGAGGCAGGAGGATCTCAGTGAGTTCGAGGCCAGCCTGGTCTACAGAGTGAGTTCAAGGATGGCCAGAGTTACAACAGAGAAACCCTGTCTCATTTAAAAAAAAAAAAAAAGTTAACCATCTTGATTTGAGAAGTGTCTGTGCGGTTCCTTTGCTCTCAAATGGACTGTTTGTTCTTCTGTTTAATTTTGCTGTTGTTTAAATTTTATGTGTACGGGTGTTTTGCCCGCAGGTCTGTCTGCATACCACGTGTGTGACTGGTGCCTGCAGACGCCAGAGGAGGCTGTCGGATCCCTGAGACTGGAGTCGCAGAGGGTTGTGAGTTGCTGTGTGGGTGCAGGACTCAAACCTGGGTCTTCTTGGAAGTAGCCTTTGCTCTCAACTGCTGAACTGTCTCTCTAGCATCTATGTAGGTTTTTTGAGACAAGGTCTAATCAGATAGCCCTGGCTGGCCTGGGTGTCACTACGTAGACCGGATTGGCTTCAAACTTGCAGCAATCCCCCAGCCTCCGGATGCTAGAAGTATGGGTGTGTGTCAGCACAGGGGTTTGGGGTTTTTGAGTTCTTTTAATCCTGGATATTAAACCTCCATTGGGTGAATATCTGGCAAACGTTTCCTCCTGTTTGTAGACGCTACCCTCTGCTATGCAGAGACTTAGTTTGATGCAATCACCCCTGCTAATTCTCACTCTAATTTCCTGAACTGTGGGGGTCCTAGTTAGAAAGCCATTATCTTGTACCCCTGTTGAAATAGGATCATCTTCCTATCATTGTGTTATAAATCATTTATTAGCTACAAATAGTTTGTCAGATAGGTGATTTCCAGTTGTTTTCTCAATTTGGTTTTGTTTACCTTTAAGATCTTGAGTGGGGAGGACAAGACAGAGGCTGCTTCGGAACTGGGGAGAGGGGGGTGTCAGAGGGGACAGACAGACGGCTCCTTTTGTAAGTCGTGTCAGGCGCATGCCAAGTTGCTTAAAAGCATCTGGGAACCGAAGGGTTATAAGCAGCTGTTTCTTGAGGCCTGTTTACAGTCCAGTTAATCAGTAAGCCAGAATCAGAGAGCCTCCCGAAGTGAGGATGTGCAGAACTCTTCCAAAAGGTTTTCCTGGCTTAGGAGAGAAAGAGAGATGAGACTGGGTTGCATCGTGGCTGTCCCAGGGCCGCAGAAATAGTTCCGGGCCGGTCCCCAGCCTCTGGCAGGTGTGGCAGGTGCTAGGCTGCTCTTGGCTCTGGATCCTGACTGGCCCAGAAGCGCTTGGAGAGCAGGAGGCCGATTTCAGTGCCCCTGGGAAGCTCTGCGAGATGCCAGACCTGCTCTCAGCCTTCCTGCACCTCCTCCTCCTCTCTAAGCTAGTTGCCCCTGTGACCTTTCGTCACCACCACTACGACGACCTCGTGCGGACCTTGTACAAGGTGCACAACCAATGCCCGGACATCACACGGCTCTACAACATCGGGCGCAGCGTGAAGGGGAGATACCTCTACGTGCTGGAGTTCAGCGACCACCCCGGGATCCATGAGCTCTGTGAGTCTTGAGCAGTTCTGGGGTGTGGTGGGCAACTAACTCCCTTCCCTTCAAATCGGTTGCTGCACCAGCAGAGTTCCCCATATGCAATGCATCACCTCTTCCTCCCCCTGAGATGACAGGGGGCCCCCACTTGGCCCTGGGGAGCTGCAAGCCCAGTTCAGGATCTCACGCGGCCCTTCTATGTGGGTTCCTGGCTCACGGCTGCAGCGGTAAAGGTGTCTTCCTCCTAGTCTCTCCCCGTCCCTCCCTTCCCTCACACCTCGGATCCTTTGTTTTTATTCCTTCTCTCAGGATCCAGTGGCTCAGAAGCACAGCAGAAATGACTGACCTCCTAGTGGCCCGCGGTGATCCAACATGGTGTCCTAGGGAGAGTCTGGGGGTTGCGATCTTAGCTCTCTTTTCTGTTTGTCTGTTTCTGTTATCAGAGCAATCCGTGTTTGCCTCAAAAATCTGTTCATGATCAGCCCTGCAACATAAAAACAAAACCAACCAACCAACCAACAAAATCCCTCCAAAAAGAAAAATATCACAACAACCAACCAACTGGAGCAAAACTAGAAATTAGACGGAAAAAATAAACAAACTGAAGCATAACCCTGACACAGATAACTGGTTTGCGTAGATTGATAGCGCTCCTTCCAGATGCGTTATTTAACCCTCACATGCACAGCTCTCTCCATACAAAGGATCACACTGTAACCGCTCTCCTCAGCTCCTTGTCCGTGTCAGGGCACGCAGGTCCGCGGCATCTTTCCGGCTGTGTCACATGCTATTGTCGCCTTGCTTCACCAATCGCTCCCTTGTTGACGGCACCCACGATGTCTTCAGTCTCTTCTTGTCTTGTTTACACCAATGGTGACGTTCGGGTGAAGTCACGTGGGTTACGTCAGTTCCTCCTTCAGACTGCCAACAGCAAATCTTTTTCTCTCCCTCCCACACCCCGGCCTGACTCCGTTCTCCCTTATAATCTGCCTTAAATCTTCAAGAAGCTCCCAAAGGGTCTCCCCACCTACTCCCAGCTTTCCCAGATGCCAGAACCATTTCTCTCGTTACTAATATAGTCTTCTCGCTCTCCTGCTTTAAAGGTCTGATGGACACTGAGCACGAGAGCTTCCAGATTTTATACAGAAAAGGCTCAGTAGAGCCGCGTGGTTCCCTGGGATTAGGGCCTTGCATACCGCACCTACTCAGGTCACATGCACACTGTGGAAGCTTGAGGCTGTTGGTGGACTTTATGAGGTTAGCATCTAAATTTAGCACACCCCCTCTTCTTGGTACCCATACACTTCTAGAGCTCAAGTCCTTCCAGGAGGCTGTCACAGACAATGCAGCCTCTCACTGATCCCTCTTTTCCCGAGTTAGTAGTTCTTCCATCCGTTCCTTACATCCCTTCATTCTATAAATATTTACCCATCACCTACTAAGATGTAAGAACTTCTGTTGGGGCTGTAGAGATGGCTCAGCAGTCAAGAGAGCACTTGCTGTTCTTTTAGAGGCCCCTAGTTTGGTTCCAAGCATCCAGCAGCTCACAACCACCTGTAAGTCCAGTTCAGGGGATCTGACATCCTCTTCTGGGCTCTATGGAACACACAGACACATTAAACAGTAAACCAGCAGGAGGGGAAGGGGAAGGAGAGGAAGATTCTTACAAAAAGAACTTTCAGGCAGGCATGGTAGTGCTTTTGTAGGCTTTAGAAGTACAACAAAGAATGATGCAGACTTTGCCCTAATAGGCCTGAATTAAAGTGAACCAGGACCAACAGCACTTGGGGCACTGGATAAATGCTAGGTACATCAGGTGGAGCAAGTTCTATAGGGAGAACTTAAATAGGAAAGATGTGCATGCTGTGCGTCACTCCAAGGGGAAACCGAGGAAGTCATGTGTGCCCCAGGCTTCTCTGGTTGATGTGGTGTTGAACAGAGATCTAAAGGGTTTCTGAGGGGAGGGCATGACAGGTTAAGGAAAAAGAAAATGCAGATCCCCAGAGCCGGAGCACGGTGGGCTTGTGTAGCTCCAGCAGAGGCACTGGGTCAGAGCCAGGTGGCTAAGCGCTGAGCGCCAGGGAGCTCGTCTGTGACTTGTAGCACCACGCCCTGTTCTTTGAGCACAGTGAGACGTGCTGGAGAGTTTTAGACAGAGGAGTAATGCAATCTGACGTAAAGGTTTTAACGACGACGCAGGTGGAGGTCAACAGCTCCAGCTCCAGTGCCAGCCGCCTGCTTTGGAACACGGTGACATTCATTTGTTCTTGAATTATCCGTGCTAGCGTCTACTGAGAGAGTCGAGTAGCTTTGATGGAGACAGCATTGTCCAAAAAGCCTAGAGAGCTCACAACTGAGGAGCCTGGATGCTGATGAAGCCACACAGAAGCAGGAGACTGAGTGGGAGATGTTCTAAGTAGATGCGGGGGTGAAGATGTGGGAGCTGGAGCCAAAATAGTTGCCAGCAGGTGCTCATTATGAGAAACGGTTGTACTCGGTCTCTATTGAAGTCAGATGCGGAGGGTTTGCTAGCAAGCACCCACTGAACACACAGCATGACGTTGGGTGAACTGGGCCAGCGACTTCTACACCTGAGTCTCACAGAGTTAACATTGCTTGGGTGACTAAGAGAGCAGAGGAGACTAAATAGATTTCCTAAATCTTATTTCACTGAAAACAAATACCTGCTATTTACTATCACCAACATTTCCTTAAAGAAAAGAAGGAAGAGGCCTGGCGGTGGTGCATGTCTTTAATCCCAGCACTCAGGGGGCAGAGGCAGGTGGATCTCTGTCTCAAAAAAAAAGAAGAAAGGAAGGAAGGAAGGAGAAAAGAGATGAGAAATGGGCTGGGCGTGCCCTGCAGGCCTTTATCCCCAGCACTTGGAAAGCAAAAAGCAGAACGATCTCTGGTAGGCAACCTGGTCCATATAGCAAGTTTCAGGACAGTCCATGGCTACATAGAGACCCTATCTAAAACAAACAAAAAGCAAAAAAGAAAGAGGAAAGAATGGATGGATGCAAAGAAAAAAGAAAGATGCAATGAAAGAGTGAAGAAATAGGAGCTGGCCGGGCAGCTGTGGTGCGTGCCTTTAATCCTTTAAATCCTCCGATCCTTTAAAGGAGGCCTGCGCCTCTGTGCCTGGCCTGCATATCATTTTTAAAAACATGATCCTTGTGAATTGAGAGCTTTCTTTCAGAGAGGCTTGTTACAGGAAGACTGAGATAAATAATGACTTTTTTTTCTAAAGTCATAGTAGGAGTATCTACTTGGCTACCGCCAGGTCCTGTAAAGGAAGCAGGGCATGTGTATATAGGTAGCATCAGAACAATAAGTACCTTAAAGAGAAGGCCGCACGGGACTCACTGCTAGCAGAAGAGCTCAAGGTGGCGACATGGTCTTAACGCTGTTTGAATTGGACCCTCGAGGACGGCAACGAAACAGGGAGCCGCAGAGGGAGAGAATTAACAAGGCAGGGAGGCAGAAATATGTGGGCAGGAAAGAAAGCAGCACTGGCAAGAGCTTTTATTTAAAAGGGAGCATGGCTGTCTCGCATTCAGTGGCCCTAGAGGCTTTTACGGGCCCTCACTTCTGACTTCTGTTACCAGTTTACGCGACCGAAGGGAAGACTAAGATGGGAGGCAGAAGTACATCTGTTCCTCTCTCATGTTTCAAGGCCTGCCTTTCCAGCTAAGAAGGAAAGGTCCCAGAGCTCCAAGCGCCAAACAACTTAACATCTTCAACTAGAAAGCTTATGCTAGGACCAAGAGCACTTTATGAGACGGGTTTTGGGGAAATGCCCTCCTCCAGAAAGACTGCTCTCTGAGCTGCGCGTTTCCAGATGGTACCTAGTGCTCGGGGCATTGACCCCTACCGCATGCGCTGCCAGGCAGCATCAGACAGGTTACTTAGCATTCCCACGCCCACTCCTTCACTCCGAGGTTATGGGGCCTACTCCACAAGTGTTGTGTGAAGATCAGCAATGACGAACATGAGCAGCTACTACACGTGGGGGTTCAGTAAATGGCGGTCATTATTATCCCAGACAGTTTAGTAGGAAAGGGCTTGGGGACTGATGGGAAAGACCTATGAAAGTCTGAGATTTTTTTTGGGGGGGGAGGGGCAGTGGTGGTGGTGGTGGTGGGTGAGACAAGGCCTTGTGAGTCCCGGGTTTGTCTGGAACTCACAATGTAGCCAAAGCTGGCCTTGAACCCGTGGTCCTCCTGCCTGTCCCTTCAAGAGCTGAGCCCTGTTTCTGTTTCCAGTGGAACCGGAAGTCAAGTACGTGGGGAACATGCATGGGAACGAGGTGCTGGGCCGGGAGCTGCTCCTGCAGCTGTCGGAATTCCTCTGCGAGGAGTTTCGGAACCGGAACCAGCGCATCCTGCGCCTCATCCATGACACGCGCATTCACATCCTGCCTTCCATGAACCCCGACGGCTACGAGGTGGCGGCTGCCCAGGTACGCAGTCCCAAGGGGATGCGGGGAAGAGACTAAAGCCACTAGACGGTGTGTCCCATGACCCATTGTAAATATCAGTAAAAGGAAGGAAGGAAGGGAGGGAGGGAGGAAGGGAGGAAGGGAGGTAGGAAGGTAGGTTGGTGAACAGCAGGGGTGCAGGGAGGGCAGAAGGCTTTAGGTCCTCTGAAGTGTAACTGTGCGCTGGAGTTGAACCTCAGTGCCCTCCGCACCAGCCCAGCCAACCTCAAGATCTTGTTAGGAGGACAGATGTGGAAATTCCTTGACAACATCGTGGAAACTGGGAATGCTATGCAGATGTGAGAGTGGTCACCAGTACCCACCTTTCCTGTACTTTCAGCCAAAGAGCGCAGAGGTGGGGAATTCTAAACGATTCCTCTTCCTCCTCTCTTGTCCCACCGAGGCTTTAAACAAGTTCTCTACCGCTGAGCCGTATTCCCTGGCCTTCTTTTTACTTTTTGATTTTGAGACAGGAGCTTGAAGAATTCCCCAGGTTAGACGCAGAACTCAGGAAGCAATTCTCACACTCAGGACCCTCCTGACTCAGGCTTCCAAGTAGCTGGGTTAGCTGTGCCACTAGGCCTAGCATGTGTTTCTCTAGAGGCTGCTGCCAGTGTCAACATCCCAGTTCTTTATCTGGACTTGTCTTTACAGCGAGACACACAAGAAACATGCTTATTGGCTCTGTTTATGTGAACCTGGGAACTTTCAGTTAGATGTTCCTCTTCCTTTTCCCCTCCCCCTCCCCCTCCCCCTCCCCCTCCTCCTCCTCTTCCTTCCCCTCCTCCCCCTCCTCCTCTCTCTCCTCCTCCTCATCTTGCTCCTCCCCTCCCCCTCCTCCTCCTCTCCTTCCTCCTCCTCCTCTTCCTCTCCCTCCTCTTGTTCCTCCTTTCCCTCCTCCTCTTCCTCTCCCTCCTCTTGCTTCTCCTTTCCCTCCTCTTCTTCCTCTCCCTTCTCTTGCTCCTCCCCTTCTTCCCCTCCTTTCCCTCCTCCTCCTCCCCCTCCTCGCCCTCCTCCCCCTCCTCTTCCTCCTCCATTTCCTCCTCCTCCCCCTCTCCTCCCCTTCCTCCTCTCCCTCCTCTTCTCCCTCCTCCTCTCACTCATTTTGTTCCCCTCTTCCTCTTTTTTGGCTCTGCTGGAGGTGAACTCCAGAAACCTCACACATACTGAGCGCTCTGACAGCAAGCCACAGCCCCTAGCCCAGGAAGCCCTTCCTCGCCAGCCTAACTAATGGCCAGTTGTGGACAAAATCAACGGCTAAAGCCGTTGCTATAGACAGTGAAGAGCTACACTGCTAAGAACGAGAAATAGTGAGCAAACCCCTGCCACAGACGTGCGCACCAAACTCAAAAGTCGGATAAAGGTTGGCGCTGGAACAGAAATTATGAGGAAACTTAAGAGAACTTTTATAAATGTCATGTTTCAATGCAATCTAAAAATAAAGCGTGAGTGGGATGTCAGGTTAAAAGGGGAACTCTTAGAATGATGAGATTCTTAGAGAAAACGTGAATACATCTCGGGTTTCCAGCTGCCTGGGAAGGGAGGTCCATTCACCTCGCTTCAGGGAGCAGCCAACCGTGCGAGCTGTACCCTCTTAGTCCACTGGTCCTCTTCTCCACTGACACACTAAATCATTCTAATGACCCTCTCCCCCTCACACACCCACCTCCCACCCGCCCTCTCCCCAGGCTCTGAAACAGGATCTCAGGTAGTGCAGACTGGTCTTGAACTTGCTACAGGAGAAATCATGACCTTGAAATCTGAACCGTACGCCCCTGCGCCTGGTTTCCTGCATGCTAGGCCAGCGCTCTAACAACTGGGCTACAGCCCTGGCCCTGATGGGACTCTTCACCTGTCTCTGTTTTCACCACTCTGTATTTGTGTTTGTATACGTCTGGCTCCTGTACGTACTAGGAAGTCCTGGGAGGGGAGAATAATACCTCACTTAGCTCTTTCCCCAGTGTCTGAGGACTCTGGGTAGACAAAGCCTCAGTGAGTGGCAGCTGGCTGCATGGATGAATGAGCTGGTGAGTGAACACACGAACAAACAAAGTCTGAACTGTGAACAGAGAAGCTAAGGGATCTGGAGATTTAAGACTGCTCGGAGGATAAGGGTCCTAACATTCTGTCATTTGGTTTTACTAGTGCATGTTAATGATACATGAGGGTTTCCTGGTGACATTTTCATACATGTGTACAAAGCATAGTCCTCTCTAACTTCTGCGGCTGTCTTTCCTCTTCCCTCTGGTTCCATGCCTCTTGCCTGCATGTGACCCAGTGAGTCTAACTAAGGTTGCTTACGTGGACATGGTGAAGTGTCAGTTATTGGGCTGTGGGCATTTGCTTGTGGCTACACCACTGAAGAAAGTATCTCCTCCTCCCGCAGTAACCATTAACTGCCAATAGCTCTTCGGGGAGAGGGGGGAGCCTTGTGAGCCCCTCCTCCCTGGCAACCATTAACTGCCTGTAAATCCTCAGAAGGGTGGGGTCTAGGGAATTTTGAGGAGCTCAGTCTTGTGCAGGTCTTACACTGGTAATCACAGCTGGTGTAAGTTCATTAGTTCAACGGTCACGCCATGCCTGGGAGACAGCTCTCTTACACTCTACCACTCCTCCTTCCTCGTGTTCCTGGAGCCTTGGAAAGGGGACGCAGATGTCCGGTAAAGGGCTGAGCACTTAATCTTAGCACTGTGAATAGTTATGAGCCTCTGTAGTAATGACTACCCCCTGTAAAAAGACATTTCCCCGACCAAAACACTAGTCTGCAGACAATCATAGTCAAAAGCCAGTATCACTGACGTCCTTACAAGAACAAAACCAGGCATAGTGGTGCACACCTGTGATCCCAGCATTCAGGAAACAGAGGCAGGAGGATCTCAAGCTCATTGTCCTCCTTGGCTATACAGCCAGTTTTAAGACCAGCCTGGGATATATGAGACCTTGTCTCATAAGGGGGTGGGGGAAGGAGGGAGGAGGGGAGGGAGGGAGAGGCAGGAGATAGATGTATTAATCACTTTTCTGTTACTGTGACAAAGCATCACGACCAAGGTAACTTATAAAAGAAAATCGAGCTGACGGTTTTAGAGCCGTCGAGTCCACGCTAGAGCAAAGGCACAGGGTGGCGGGAACAGCTTGATCTGACAGCCCAAGGCAGAGAGCACACTGGAGATGGCTCCGGTCTTTCCACCCCCACTGACATACTTTCTCCAGCAAGGCCACACCCTCCAAACTCCCCAGGCAGCCACCAATTGGGGACCAAGTATTCAAAGGCCAAACTTATGGGAATCATCTTATTCTAACCACCACACAGGAAAGAGAGATGGAAAGAAAAACGCACAGAAACACAGACACTTTAGAGAACCAGGAGCTGGAAACGGAACTTCATGGTATAGACCTTGTATCTAAAAGCTGAGGACAGGGCCATCAAAGTGGCTCTGTAGGTAAAGGCACTTGCCTTGAGAGAATGGGGACCTGAGTTCAATCCCTGGGGCCAACATAAGGTGGAAGGAGGAAGCTGACTCCACTTGTCCTCGCACGCCGCACGCACACTGGGCATGCATGCCCCACGGTGATAAATAAAATTTAAAGTCAAGGGTTGCCTATAACCATCATAAACCAAAAAAAGACAAAGCCTTCAGAGAGCACTACCATATTGATGCCTGGGTTTCTAAACTTAACCCTTCAGGTCTGGAAGAGAATTGGTGCCGTCAGCAGTCTCTCGCTTTGTGATAATCTGCTACAACATCCATCAGAAACTGACATACACTGTCAACTGGTGGATGGATAAACAGAATGTGCTGAATCCACACCACTCAGAAATTAAAAGTAGGGAGTACCAATACATGCTACATGGGTGAACCTCAAATTCAGAACATACAATGTATGATCGCACGTACACAGAGAAGACAAATCCGCAGGAGCAGAATATGGTTATTTAGCTCTGGGGTAAAATAAGAAGGGACCGTGGAATAGGAATGGGATTTATTTTTAGAGGGACAGAAATGTTCTAAGATTATGATTTTAGAAGAATTGCGACTGTTACGGTATCGGTCCCACTCTCTGGGCATACTAAAACCTATTGAACTGATGTCTCAAAACAAGCAATTCTGTAAAGTGATCTTTAAAAATCTAGGGGTCACTCCTATTAGAGCTTCTCCTGGGATCTCCTAGAACTTCGTGGTGGTCTACATTTCAACCACCCAATCAGGACACTGGATACATTAAAGGTGATAATGCTACATCACTTCATAAATTAAGCCAGTGTGGTGGTTTGAATGAGAAACATCCCCCCATAGGTTCTTGTATTTGAACATGTGGTTCCCCCACTGGTGGTGCTTTGGGGAGGGAGAGGCTATGGAATCTTTAGGAGGTGGAACCTTGCTGTCTCTCCCATTCTCCCACTGCTTTCTCTCTCTCTCCCTCCCTCTCTCCCTCTCTCTCCCTCCCCCCTTCTCTCTCTCTCTCTCTCTGTCTCTCTCTGTCTCTGTCTCTCTCTCTCTCTCTCTCTGGAACCATAAGCTAAAAGAAACCCATTTTTTTCTTACATTGATTTGACCATGGTATTTTATACAGAAATAGAGAAGTAACCAATACTGCCAGTATCTTTAAAAGTCACGCCACACTCTCGAAATACAGGACTCCGTCTTAAACTCCCATCTTCCCTCTCTTCATGTCTCCCAGGCCCCAAACACATCTGGGTATCTGGTTGGCAGGAACAACGCAAACGGAGTGGACCTGAACCGCAACTTCCCTGACCTCAACACCTACCTCTATTACAACGAGAAGTACGGCGGCCCCAACCACCACCTACCCCTCCCGGACAACTGGAGAAGTCAGGTAGGAGGTGAAAATTGGCAACAGAGGCTGGCAAAGCGGCACCTGGAGTTGCTGCAGGATGCTAAGCATTCTTCGCACCAACAGAACTATCAAGAACCATGCATGGACTCACTTCTTGTTAATTTACCTGGAAGAATAATAGCCGTTAGTCTTCTTTGTATTCTTCCCTTTGGCAGACCTCCAGGCCATGAGTTCTCGCTGACTGTTTAAGTTGGTAGTGACAGTGGTGACGGAAGAGAAAGCAGATACTCTTTCTGACCAGTTTGCCCACCACAGCACAGGCAGTGAATGGGACATGCAGTAGCAGATAATATTAACCCTGTTTGGCATTACTACATGTATGAATCAAATTAAATTCACATTGCTAATAATTGAAGGGCTCACACTCATGCACGAACACACACAGACCTTCTGACGCATATTCCAGCGTTCTTCTGCTGATCCTAGACTGTTGACAGAAAGCATTCTATAGTCAAGTTTCTCCTATCTGTGATGAGCCAGATGCTCAGCAAATATTTGTTGTGGGAGTTTATTTTTAGACATGTATGAAATAATTGTTTTGTGCACTGTTGGGAATAGAGCAGCCTAGGCCTTGGCCTTCTGTAGTGTCTGCAGGTGTTGGAGTTCTGTGGGGGATGTTTGATTGCTCATGATCTGCACCTGCAGAGTTCTGCATCAATAAAGACACCTGAGCTCAGATGCTTAGGGTTCCACTGTCCAGTTAGGCGATAGCCATGATGGTGGTTCCCTCTGCTGAGGTCTAGTAGGGTTTGAGCCTATGAATATGCCACCTTGTCTTCTTTGCTGAGCCACTCCTGCAGCCGAACTACTACAAATATTAACTATAGAATGAGGTTCATAGTGTCTAAGTCAAACATTTGGCAAACCTTAGGTAAGGTGAATGGTTCCATCCTGCTGTGGACCTCCTGCTGGGTGGGAATAACTACGGTTCTGGAGCATTCCTGTTAGCCCTAACTTTTCTCCTGTGTAGGATGGTTCCAAACACTCCATTTGTGAATATTTAAGCTTAAAGACAGGGGACGCAAAGCAGGGGAAAGCCTTTTCAGTGGTTGTTCCTGGGTGAATAGGGCCAGTAATTTCCCCTTGAATTAAATGATGGGGCTGGAGAGATGGCCCAGTGCTTCAGAGTGTCTACTGTTCTTACAGAGACCCCACACTGGACTGCTCACAGTCTCCTGTGACTCCAGTTCCAGGAACATCTGATATCCTGCATCCTTGTGGACACACCCCACACAGACACACATACCCACACATAATTAAAAATAAAATAAAATCTTTTTAGAAAATGATGTAAAAGGCATATTGACATGTTGGATTTCTGGATACAGCTATCCTTTGGGCTCAATTGAGTAAGTCAAAAATAACTTGGCCCTACTAAATGTATCTAGCCAGAAGAATGCCATGAGTTATTTTTTATTTCCTGAAGCAAGGTGTCATGTAGCCTAGACTGGCCTCAAACTTCCTGAGGGTGACCCTGAACCTCCGTTCCTCCCATCTCTACCTCCAGAGTGCTGGGACTACAGTCATGACCAATCTCTGAAATCTTAGAAGATTTATTTTATTTGTATTTCTTTAATTATGGGGGCAGGGTTGGTCTGTGTGTCTGTATGGGAGTGTGTACACATAGGTTGCAGGCTTGCAGAGTCCCTGGAGCTGGAGTTACAAATAGTTGTGAGCCGCCTGACGTGGGTGCTGAAAACCAAACTTGGGTCCTCTATGAGAGCGCCAAGCGCTCTTAACTGCTGAGCCGTCTCTCCAGTCCCATGTTTTGGTTTATTAAACTTGTTTCTCTGAGTAAAACAAGATAATGATAACGAGATAACTCTGCCTAACTCCGAAGAGGAAAAATAACAACGAAAACTCCCTTATGCTCCTGATAGAGGAGCCGGAAGGATGGGGAGAAGCTGGAGGACAGGGGTGGGGAGAGGCTGGAGGGCAGGGGTGGGGAGAGGCTGGAGGGCAGGGATGGGAAGAGGCTGGAGGACAGGGGTGGGGAGAGACTGGAGGGCAGGGATGGGGAGAGACCGGAGGGCAGGGATGGGGAGAGGCTGGAGGACAGGAATGGGGAGAGGCTGGAGGACAGGGATGGGGAGAAGTTGGAGGACAGGGGTAGGGAGAGGCTGGAGGGCAGGGATGGGAAGAGGCTGGAGGATAGGGGTGGGGAGAGACTGGAGGGCAGGGATGGGGAGAGGCTGGAGGACAGGAATGGGGAGAGGCTGGAGGACAGGGATGGGGAGAAGCTGGAGGACAGGGGTAGGGAGAGGCTGGAGGGCAGGGATGGGAAGAGGCTGGAGGATAGGGGTGGGGAGAGACTGGAGGGCAGGGATGGGGAGAGGCTGGAGGACAGGGATGGGGAGAGGCTGGAGGACAGGGGTGGGAGGACTGGAGACAGGGATGGGGAGAGGCTGGAGGAGGACAGGGATGGGGAGAGGCTGGAGGGCAGGGATGGGGAGAGGCCGGAGGGCAGGGATGGGGAGAGGCTAGTTTTATTAGAAACCTACATTTTCATAAGGACATCTTAGAAGTCCAGCCACTGTTGCTCTGAGTAAATTGGGAAACCTTTTCCTCTCTCTCATCTCCCTCCCCCTCTTCCTCCCCATCTTCCTCTCCCTCTTCTTCTCTCTCTCTCTCTTTCCCTCTCCCTTCTCCCCCTTCTCTCTCCCTCTCAGTCTTCCCTCCCCTCTCTCTCCCTTCTCCCTCCCACTCCTCCTTCCTCCTCTTACCCTCCTCCTCCCCCTTTTCTACCTCTCTTCCCAAAACTGAGTAAAAAAACTACAAAGTTTCCCTCACACTTCCTGTTCCACGCTGACCCCACCTTCAACATCATAGCCCAGAATGGTACATTACTTACAGTCAATGGCCTACAGTGACTTGACCCCAACACTCAAAATCTAGAATCCTTAGATCCACTAGTGATTGCCCTTGGTGTTATAGCTTCCGGGGTGTGCATGGATATGCTGGAGATAGCCACCACCGTCCATGGTACAGAAGAGTTTCCTGCCCTGGTGGCTGTCTTTGCACCTGTTCTGTGCATTATAATTCCACACATCTCACTTTGGGAAGGGGTTCCATATACTTAATTTTGAAATCATCACCTCAGAGGTCAAAGTTTCCCAGCTCTAGTTGTCGCTGCATCTGGGGATACTGTTTTATTGGGATGCACCATCCCACAGGCCTCTTCCTGACAGGATTCTCCAAGGGGCTATGTGTCAGCCCAGCTCCCATGCCCATGGCCAGTTCCTGCTGTGGGAAGTGAGTAGTCTGGGTGTAGAGAACAGCTACCAGCTCTTCTGCTCACGTGTGGCTGCATGAAGCCCGCCTCTGAACTGCATTGAAAACAGCATTTAGAAGCCAGGCATTCCCAACTGCTTTACTTAAAGCATCGAAATTATAAGGCGAATATGTAATGGGGTTAGAGATGGGGAAACAGAAGCACAGAGAGGCCAACCTCTCATTTCTTCCCAGGTGGAACCCGAGACTCGGGCAGTGATCCAGTGGATTCGCTCCTTAAACTTCGTTCTCTCGGCCAATCTGCATGGCGGGGCTGTGGTGGCCAATTACCCATACGACAAATCGCTTGAGCATCGGTTCCGGAGTCCCCACCGCACCTCCAGTTCCCCCACACCAGATGATGAGCTCTTCCAGACGGTATGCAGAACAGTAGCTTGTCCCAGCTGTGGGGCTCGGGGGATGAGATTCATGTCAGAGACACAGGACCCCCTAGTAACAAGTCCACAGACAATTACAGCAACAGGGCTGCTTGGGAGGGGCTGTGTAGTAATGTAGAATGAAGCTTTTCCAGGGAAAAGCCCCTCCCCCGTGTGGTCACATGCTGCTTGGACTTCTGGGAACAGCTTGGAGGGAGGTATAAAAGAGGGGTAGTTGATGGCAGTTGAGACAGTTGAAGCGTTCGGAAGCTGACAGCAGTTAGAGCTAGGAATTACAGCAGAGCTGCGGCAGGATAGGGAAAGAGAGAGCACAAAAGCAGATGATAGAGAAGCAGACAGGAATGAAGCTGATAGGGAAGCAGGCAGAAATAAGGACAGATAAAATGAACTAACTGGGGTTTTAGAAAAGTTACAATTTGTATCTTCTCACTAACTGCCATGCTGGGAGAAGCTGAACTAGAGTGGGATAGAGTTATTAGTTCAGTTCCCCAGACATAGGCAGATTAAATTACAGCCAAAAAAGGGCTGTAAAGGTTTCTCTTTCCTTCCTATCCTTTCTTTTCTCCCTAGCCCTATGAGCTAACTGAGGTTTAAAAAGTTAGAAGTTGGAAATCTAGCAGCTGGGACCAGAGGGGCAGGCTCAATTTGCCAGTGAGAAAAGCAGCTTTTGAGAGCCCAGATTCAAAGGGCAGAAACAGCCAAACCCACACCCTCTTTTAGAAGAAATACTATTACATTTTAGATACATTTTAAATACATTCTTTTTTTAAAATTACCATTGACATTTTGGCAGCATTTACAAAATTGTTTACATAGTAAGTTACGGTAGGAAAGATTAAATCAAAAGGAAAACATTTATAATCGCTATGATGTAAAGAACACTTAAGCTCTTAATGAGAATACACTTGAAGCCTAATTACACTGCCCGTGTGTTAGTGGAATGAAATGTGAATTTTGAGAGATTCTAATTTGCACTTTCATAATATGTCTATCTTAATGAAAAATAGACCGTGTAAATGAAGATTTAAATAATAATACAAAGCAACAGATGGGGGCTGGAGAGATGGCTCAGTGGCTGAGAGTTCTCTCTGCTCTTGTAGAGACTCCAGTTCCGTTCCCCGCACACGTGATTGTCAGCTCATAACCACCTTGGGATCTGACGCTTCTGGCCTTCTAGGTCCACTGCACTCAATGCAAAACATACCCCACAACACACACACAGCACACACACAGAAATCTTTTTTTTTTTAAAGATGAATATAGAGAGTTATATATTTCATAACATATATTTTGTAAGTTCATAACCTCGTGTAGTAAAATTTATTAACTAAATTATGAAATATGAACATATCTATAAATAATAAAATATTAGTAGCATTTATTATAATTGATCAATTAATTACAGAGAATGGCACTAATTTACTTTGCAAAGGTGGTAAATTAATACCTTTTTCTCCAGTAATAACATTATGTCTACTATGATAAAAGGAATGACTGGGCGTGGTGGGCACACCTTTAGTCCCTGCACTCGGGAGGCAGAGGCAGGTGGATCTCTGGGAGTTCGAGGCCAGCCTGGTCTAGATAGTCAGTTCCAGGCCAGCCAGGTCAATATGTATCAAAAACCAAAAAGTTTTAAAAGTTATTAAAAAGCAATGAGGGGTTATAGAGAGCCCAAATATCTGCCCATCTTTCTAACACGCATCTTTGATCTGTCAACACGCGTTTTCTACTTTACTCATTCTTTGATTTCTTTCGTTAAATTTAGCTAGGAAAACGGTCCGACTGAAAAGGACCTTCTCCGTGATCTGCTGTGTTCCCTCCCTTTGCACATGAAAGACTTAGCCCCGAGAAAGAGAGATTCCAGAATACAGGGCTTCTAGCAGCAACGAAAGCATCTGGGAAGCTGAGGCAGGAGGATTGAGTTCAAAGCCAGTCTGGACAACAGAGTGAAACCCCGTCTCAGAAAACCAACACAGAGAGGGAAAGAGGGAGAGAGGGAGGCAAGGTGGGAGGGAGGGAGGAGGGAGGGAATAAATCTAGAACTTCCAGTAGTCCAAATCATGCTCATTTACATAGATGTCACACACACACACACCACACGCACTGCCACCACCACTTCCTCCTTCCTCTTCCCCCTCTCCCTCTCCTTGCTCCTCCTCTTCCCCCTCCCCCTCTCCTTGCTCCTCCTCCTCCTCCCCCCCCCCCCTCCTCCTCCACCTCTGATCACACTTTCTTGCAATGAAGCATACAATGTACTGTGTGTCCGTGGCTTCTTGGTTTCCCCCTGGTTCAGAGTCTGGGCCACAGCTATATGAGCTAGGGTTGCTCTCAGTCGTTTTCTGACTTTTCCCTTAGCTGGCCAAGGTCTACTCCTATGCACACGGATGGATGCACCAAGGTTGGAATTGTGGAGATTACTTCCCAGACGGCATCACCAATGGGGCGTCCTGGTATTCTCTCAGCAAGGGTAAGCAGAGCCCGGGGAACGGCCCAGGCTTCGGGAGTGCCTCTTCAGGGGGGAAATGGAGAAATAAAGAGCTCCCATGATGGCATGTAATAGCTTATTCATGATCGTATAGACCAAGGATATACAAGACCATATGTGTGGTCTTAGAAAACTCGTGCTTTATGCCCTCATCTACTGGAGCTTAAGAGGAAAACAATGAGGCCCAAGGCGAAGGGTGTGGTTTCTGAGATTAAATCAGCTTGGAATTCACCTTGCTCTCCTACCAGGGTCTCTGGCCCTGCGTCAACAGTCTACCTATACCTTGGGAAGTTGTTAGACGTGTGAACTTGGGGCCTTACTCTGTGCCTCCTGAATCACAGCTCTTCAAGAAGGCCGGGTGATCTGTGTCTAGCTTGATGGCCCAGCCTTCCAGGGGACTGTAGTGCATGGGGTCGGGGAGACCATTTGTTGAGTTCTGGTTACTGATCTCTGGATTGGTCAGGGTTCTCTAGAGGAACAGAACCCACAGAATGAATATATGTTAAAGGGGACCGTATTAGAATAACTCACAGCACAGAGTCTGGGTGGTGCAACAGTGGCTGTCTTCATACTGAAGACACTGAGGACCCGGCACCCGCTCAGCCCATGAAACTGGATCCCTCCACACTCCCAGTCTGGGGCTGGATCCCTCCAGAGGATTCCTGGATTCCAGGGTCTCCAGCCCACGTTTTAAGACCAAAGAAGCTGGGGCAGCTGGGTTCCAGGGGCGGATGGCAGCAGCAGAGCAGGTGAACCCACCGGAGAGCCACAAAGGCAAGCAGGCAGCAGGCAGAGCTTTCCCTTGAATCTCCTTTTGTCTGGGTTTCTGAGGAAGTCGCCCGCATGTATGGTGAGCCTTCCCAATTCAGATGGCTGAAAGTGCCCCATAGATGGGCCAGCAGCGTGTATCTTCGTTGAATCCAAGTCCAGTCGAGCTGTCAGCCAAGATTCGCCACCGGTCTCCAACTTCCTCCATTCTTTCTTACTGTACGTGTACGCGTGTTCCGCCTGCGTGCCTGTCAATGCACCCTTAAGAGCCCGGTGCCTGAGGAGGCCGGAAGGCATCATCAGATCTGCTGGATCTGGAGGTTTTAGATCATTGTGAACCACCATGTGGTTGCTGGGACTTGAACCTGGGTCTTCTGGAGGAGCAGCCTGTGCTCTTAACCATTGAACCATCTCTCCAGCCCCTGCATTCTCTTTGTAACAGCTGCTTGCTCTCTTCAGCTGAAAGAGCAAGTGAAGCTTAACCAAGTGGATAATTATTTTCAGCTTTTACTGTGGCAAAACACATGAACTAGAGGACTTAACATCCTAACTTATTTCTCTTGTGGTGAGGTCTCACTGGTGCCCAAGCTGATCTCGAACCTGTGACCTCAAGGAATCTGCCTGCCTCAGCCTCCTCAGCAACTGAGACTACAGGAGCATCCCACCCACCCAGCTCCATCTTAACCCTTAAAAAAAAGTTAGTGTGCGCGTGCACGAATACACACACACACACACACACACACACACACACACACTCGGGTATGAAGGTTTTTAGTGATGAATACATATTCCTTTCCCCTCTTTGGCCTTTTGAACAGGGTCTCTCTTTTTGGGTAGTCCTGACTGGCCTAGCATTCACTCTGCAGTCCAGGCTAGCCTTGAACTCATCAAGCCTCCAGTCTCTGGCTCTAGAGGACAGAGATTATAGGCATGCATCACCACATTAAGCTTGCTGACGACAGTCCTAACATTGTGCTGCTAACACCTCCCCCGTCTCTAGATTCTTCTCATCTTGCCCCAGTGCCCACGCTGTCTCTATGATTTTGACTTAGCTGGAATTTTCATATTATTGGGATCATACACTGTTTGTCTTTTGATGCTGGGCTAGTTTACTGCATTTAGTGTGGTGTTCCCACAGAGCCTCAGGTATGTGCTAGGCAGAATCCCGTGCATGTATACACCACTTTTTGTTCGTACACTATCCACCCGTGGAACATGGGCTCTGTCTACCTTCTGGTTATTGAGAATAAAGCTACTGTGGGCATGGAGGTATAAACCTCTCTTCCAGATCCTGATTTCAGTGCGCCTGAGGGCATATCTACAGGGGGAACTGCTGGGTTCTATGGTAACTCTTTCCCTTGGTGGCTGCACCATTTTCTAGTCTCAACAGCACACAGACTCTGATTTCTCTATGCCTTTATGGACACCCATTGTTTTCTCTCCTCAGCCCTCTGTAGCAGTCACCTCCCACCACAAACTGGCATCGTACAGCAGTTTGATTGGCATTTCTCTAAAGATTAATGATGCTGAACATCTTTTTTATGTGCTTCTCAGCCACTTGCACAGCTTCTTTGGAGCAATATCTATTGAAGCCTTTGCTTTCTCATTCATGTGTGTGTTTATTTGAGACAGGGCTTCACTATGTAACCCTGGCTGGCCAGGAACTTCTATGTAGACCAGACTGGCCTTGAACCCACAGAGATCCTCCTGCCTCTGCTTCCAAGGTGCTGGGAATAAAGGTGTGCACCGCCAAGCTGGACACTTATTTATCTATCTGTCTGTTCATTCATTCATTCATTCATCCATTCATGCAGAGTCTTGCTCTGGAGCCAGGCTGACCTGGAATGTGTAGTACTTCTGCCTCATCCCCCAAACTCCTGAGTGCTGGGATCACAGGTGTGAACCACCATGGCTTCCTTTGTGTGTGATATCATACAGCAATATAACTCTATTTTTATTTAGTTTTTATGTATGGAAATCAAGTTTTTTCTTGAACCATTTGCTGAGTAATTTTTTTACTCTTTTCAAAATTATTTGAATGTATATACAAAAGTTTCTGTCTTCTATCTTTCGGTCTCTCTGTCTTTACAGCAGTGCTGAACTATTTTGATTAGTGAACCTTTGATATCAGAAGTGAGGTCTCCAGCTTTGTTCTTTCTTTTTTTTTTTTTTCAGGGTTATTTTGGCTTTGGGGGATGTGACTCCTTTGTGATTCCATATCATTTGAAGATTATATGTGTAATAACTCCATGTGAGAGAGATACATGCAGCTAGTTAAACCAATTAGGAATATAAGAATCTAATATTGGCCAGTAACCAAGAGCCAGCTCATGCCTCAAAGTCTCGTGGTGCCAAAGCTCAAGGGTACAGCATTTTTAAAGACAAAAACCACAACTGTGTAAATGTTAGATGAGGGTCAGAGTAATCTTTCAACATTTCCTTTTGGCAGAACATAGTAGTTATTTCAGACATAACATGACAATATTTTTGACTTATATATTCTCCAGTTATTAATTGTTTTGCTTAGCACATCTGGACTACGGTCAGGGTCACAGAAATCTGAAATGTGCTGCCAAGCAGACATGTCTGTTATGAGGCAGAGGACTGAGAAGCATCCAAGCAGGCACCAAATTGAGTCAAGACAAGATGGCGTTACCCTAGTCACTTCATATGTAAATTTAAGAGTACATAAAATGTAGAAAACTATCACGGAAATTGCATTGAGTTGGTTTGTTACTTTTGGTAGACTAGACCTCTTTGAATTGATGAATCTTAATCCAAATGAATGTACAATATAAACATCATCCTAATAATAATCAGAAATACACCAAAACAATTGATTCAATCAATTAATTGAATAATATAAACACTCAGAAGAAGCCAGGATATGGTTAAAAAAAAAAAGAAAAAAGAAAAAAGAAAAACCACAGATGTCTGCCACTTTTGCATGAGTCAAATTTTCTGTGCCATTTTCAGATTATTGGTGTGACCTAGTCATGGTGAGAGACGTGAAGCAAACAGCCGTCTCCTCTCCAGTCTGCAGAACATTGCCGTGGTTCAAGAGACACGCTATTCTCTGAGAGCAGCGCCTGTGTACTCCCTAACAGGAAGGCACAGCTCACAAGCAGACAAGAATTAGGGGAACAAGAGAAATCAAGAGGGCTGTAGAGGTGGCTCAGTGGGTAACAGCCCGGCTGCACAAGCACGAGGACCTGAGTTCAAATCTCCATCAGCCTGGGACTTGGAGAGAGAAGACAGGAGTGTTGTTATACTTGCTGGTGGTGAGCTTAGCTTCCAGGTTCAGGGAAGGACCTTCTGTCAAGGGAGGAAGGCAGAGAGTGACAGAGCAGGACACTGATACCTTCCTTGGGCCTCTATGTGTGTGCATGCATACAACACACACACGCACGCGCACACACACACGTGCACACGTGGAAGGGGATTTAAATCAGGAAACGGAGGAAACACAAAGGATCCAGGTGGCAAGGTGAGCATTAACGAAGAAAGAAAGCTAGAGAGAGAGAGAAAGGCATGTGACTTGAGACCGGGGGATCAACTTTGTGTGGGGTAAAGGTTAACAGATGTCAAGAGGTACCAAAGTGATGAAGATGCAGGGGAGAAACTGTGGCTAAAGAGAGAGATGAGATTGGGCGATGGTGGGCGCCTCCACGCGAAGATCTGCCACTGCTCTCTTGCCCTAGGAATGCAAGACTTCAATTACCTCCACACCAACTGCTTCGAGATCACCCTGGAGCTGAGCTGCAACAAGTTTCCCCGCCAGGAGGAGCTGCCTCGAGAGTGGCTGGGTAACCGCGAGGCCTTGATCCAGTTCCTGGAACAGGTAAGATCTCATTGTTGGACCCTTGCGGTCCCGGGGGGACCGGGGTTCCCACAGGCCCGGGCCTGGTCCCCGCTCCGACTCAGTGCAATGAGCACGGGCTTCTTCTACTCGTAGGGTTTTTTTTCTTTCAATGTCCTGGAACAAAACTGTCAAAAGCTGGGGATTACTATTAGCTGGGGATTCTGGGTAAACAAGCATATATTCCTGTCTCCGTGGAACTGAAATTCTGACAACAAATAAAATAAGAAACTCTGTAAAGTGTAAAGAGAACAGCTGTGAAGAAACCCTTACAGGGAAGGTGGCTCTTTAAAGAGTCCAAGGAGAGAAGAGACACAGCCATGCCAGGTGTCCAGAGCAGAGCAGGGCCCTCCAACATAGGTGCCCCTGAAGACAAGCCCCGCGTCGCCAGCCACAAGGAGCTGCCTCCTCGCATGCGCATGCGCTTCTGTCAAAATCAGGAATAACCAGGTTTAGGGGGAAGTGGAGAAACCCGACGCTGTGAGCACTCGGGAAGTGGCATGCTGCTTTAGCCTGTGAGACCCCAACTTGGGTCTCCAGACCCATAGAAGAAACGTCAATTAAAATTAAATAGTCATGTGATCCAGCACTGATCTATCCCAAAGAAGTGGAATCAGATAGATAGACATACAGACGGAAAGAAAGGGAGGAAGGAAGGGAGGCAGGGAGGAGGGAGGGAGGGAAGGGGAAGGAGGGTGGCAGTCAGATTGTTCAGCCTTCAAAACGAAGTGAGCTCTGACACATGACTGAGCACGGATGAGCCTTGAGGACATTGTGCTACGTGAAATAAGCCAGCTACTAACAGACATATACTGTGTGACCCCATTTGTGTGAGAGAGAGTTCTTAAAATCATAGAGACAATGCAGAATGGTGGCTGGGGTTGGAAGAGCAGGGGGTAGTCGTTGTTGTGCTGCTGTGGCAGCTCAGCAAGGATGACAGGGAGGCATTTCACAGGTGCAAACCCCATCAGACCTCAGCAGAGGGAACCGCCGTCATGGCCAGCGCCATACTGGACAGTGGAACCCTGAGGGTCCCAGCTCAGGTGATTTTATTGATACAGAACTCCTCAGGGGTTCTACTGACAGCACTTGCAGATTATTAGCAATCAAACGTCCCCCACATTAATCCGACACCTGCAAACAATACAAAATGCCAAGATCTAGGGAGCCTCTCATCCAACAGTGCACAAAACAATTATTTTACACATAACTGAAAACGAACTTCTACAGCAGGGGGCAGTATAGAAAGTGGGAAGGAGAGAGTGTTACTATTTAAAGAGAGCAGTTTTGGTGTCATCAGATGAAGAGAGTTCTAGGGATGAGTCATGATGCTGAGCACATGTTACAAATGTATTTGATAACACTGAACTGTATGTACAGTTTATATTGTATTTTATCACAATTTTCTTTATCTTAAATTGTCTGTGTGTATGTGTCTGTTGTATTGTGGTGTGTGTAGTGTGTGTGTGTGCATGGTGTGTGAGTGGTATATGTGTGGTATGGTGTGTGTGTGTGTATGTGTGTGTGGTGTGTGTGTGTGGTATATGTATGGTGTGGTGTGGTATGTGTGTGGTATGTATGTGGTGTGTGTGTGTATGTATGTGTGTGGTATGTGGTGTTTGTGTGGTGTGTGTATGTGTGTATGTTTGTGTGTGTATGTGTTTGTGTATGTGTGTGTGGTGTGTGTGTGTGGTATATGTATGGTGTGGTATGGTATGTGTGTGGTATGTATGTGGTGGTGTGTGTGTGTGGTATGTGGTGTTTGTGTGGTGTGTGTGGTGTATGTGGTGTGTGGTGTTGTTGTAAAAAAAATCTCACCCACGCACACGCCCCCAGCCCTGGCTTCTCTGCCCGATGGGGCTGCCATAGCCACCTTCAGCTGACTAGCTGGCTGTCCCCAGGCGGGAAATCACGTGGAGGAACACAGTTCTAACTGCATTTCCATCCTGCCTTTCGGTTGGAGCTCAGTGAGTCGCTTGAGTACACAGGAACTCTGGAGAAGTATGCCATAGGGTGGTCTCCTTTAATGCCAGTTTTAGGGTACATTTATAGGGTGCAGCCCAGGGAGGGTTATTGGTCCCAAGAATGGGACCCATTGGTTAGGACAAAGACACTGGCGGCAGCCAGACTGTACCACTCTCAGATGAGACAGGGTTCCAAGCCAGCTTTGACTTACTCTTAGCTCTAGGACAGTCCCACATGTTGTGTGTGTGTGTATGTGGTGTGTATGTGATATGTCTGTGTGGGGTGTGATGTGTGTGTGTGTGTGTGTGTGTATGTATGTGTGTGGTATGTCTGTGTGGGGTGTGTGTGTGTGTATGTGTGTGTGCATGTGGTATGTCTGTGTGGTGTGTGTGTGTGTGTGTGCACGTGGTATGTCTGTGTGTGTGTGTGGTATGTCTGTGTGGGGTGTGTGTGTGTGTATGTGTGTGTGCATGTGGTATGTCTATGTGGGGTGTGTGTGTGTGTGTGTGTGTGTGTGCATGTGGTATGTCTCCTTCCTTAGAACTGGGCCAGAAAAGCCCAGCAGGGAGTCAAGGACACTGGAGGGGAGGGACTCAAGGAAGCAGAAAGAAAGCACTGCATCAAGCACCCAAAGGTTGATGGGAATGTGTGTGCATGTGGTATGTCTGTGTGTGTGTGTGGTATGTGTGTGTGTGTGTGTGTGGTATGTCTGTGTGTGTGTGTGTGTGTGTGTGTGTGTGTGGTATCTCTGTGTGAGGTGTGTGGGATGTGTGTGCCTCAATGCATGGTGTTTGTGTGGAAATCAGAAGAGTTGTGGGAGAGTCTGTCCTCTCCTCCCAGCATGTGGGTCCTGGGATCAACCTCGGCTTCTCAGGCTTGGCAGCAAACGCCTCATCCGCTAAGCCATCTCAACAGTCCATAACACAATGTAAAGTCTTTTAACTAAAACAGAACTCAAGTTTAGACCAGCATGGGCTGGTGAGATGGCTCTGTGTCTGAGAGCACCAGCTTCTTTCAGAAGACCTGGGTGTGATTTCCTGTGCCCTCATGGTGACTCACAACCGTGGGTGACTCCAGTCCCAGGGAATCTGAGGTCCTCTTCCGGCGTCTTCGGGCACCAGGCACGCACATGGTGATGGACATACATGCAGGCAAAGCACCCAAGCTCATAAAATAAATAAATACAATTAAAAAAAAAAGATTAGCTCAGCAGTGTGGCTGGAATGGAAGCAGATCTGAGGAACGAGGCAGAGGCCAGCCGTGAGGCGGGGCTGCTGGGGGCCTGCAGCTTTAAGACAGCACAGGACCCTAAAAGCTTTGCTAGGCTGGGCTCTGAGGAGAAAGGCAGCATGATCTGACTGAGTCTCAGGGTCACTCCATCTACAGCTGGGGGAGCAGCGAAAAGCTGGTTTCCAGGGCTGTCGTCACAGCACCGCAGTCTTAGTGAGAATGGACTGCGAGTTCCCGTGAGAAAGGCCGGAGCCTCACACTACTGCTCTGGGAGTCTGACTCTCAGCTGTGCTGTCTCCTGCAGGTCCACCAGGGCATCAAGGGAATGGTGCTGGATGAGAACGGTAACAACCTCACAGGGGCTGTCATTTCTGTCACTGGGATCAATCACGATGTCACTCCAGGTAGGTAGGAAGGGAGTTTCTGCTCCTCCTTCCATCTCCTTCCTTAGAACTGGGCCAGAAAAGCCCAGCAGGGAGTCAAGGACACTGGAGGGGAGGGACTCAAGGAAGCAGAAAGGAAACGCTGCATCAAGCACCCAAAGGTTGATGGGAAATTCTCCCTTTTCTGGAGTGAGCAGGCTCTGAGGGCAGGGAGCAGGGAACATGGACTCTAACTTAAACTCTGATCGGAGCCCTGGGGTCCCCGTGGAGACAGTCTTGTTGGGAGTATTTCTGAGCTTGGCTCTATTAATACTGACACGGTGGGATAGGGCCAAGGACTACGCACCCGCACCTGTGTTTAGTCTCCTCTCTGGCTCAGGCACTTTCCATGTGTCCACTCAGGGAAAGCTAATCGATCCTTCCTATAGGCTTGACAAGCCACGGCAAGGTCGGGCGTGGAGGATAATCTTGGAACCATCTAGAACCTGTTGGAAGGGTGCTGTTTTGGTTCTTCTGCTGTTGCTCTGATAACGTGCTCTGAAGAAAGCATCTTAGGGGAGAAAGGGCTTTATCCGGCTCATCGTTCCACTGTCTAGTCCATCATAGTCAGGGGTCAAGGTGGCAGGAGTGTGCAGCATCTGGGAACTCACAGTCAGGAACCAGAGCGATGGATGCATGTGTGCATTCTAGGACTCTGCTCCTTTCCCACTTACA
The DNA here is from genome assembly GCA_026225945.1 of Cricetomys ansorgei. NCBI lineage: Eukaryota > Metazoa > Chordata > Mammalia > Rodentia > Nesomyidae > Cricetomys > Cricetomys ansorgei. The sequence continues at coordinate 15,969,395 of JAMJFZ010001258.1, forward strand.
CAGCTCGGGATCCCAGCCAGGGAACGGTGCCACCCACGGTGGATGGGTGTTCTCGCCTCTGTTAACACAGTCCAGATAATCTCACGGGCATGCCCAGAAGCTCGTCTCCTAGGTGATCCTAGTTCTGCCAAGGGACAGTTAATACCAGCAGATACAGAATTTTCTCATGGAAGAACAGTGCTGAGAAGTTTCCTAGCCAAATCTGACAACTCACCATGCTTAGGAGGTTTTCTATGTTGGTTTTCCGTGGATAACAGTCGCTACCACCTCCCCAAATGACCTTGTTTGCTACCAAGCAGGCGTCTCACAGCTCACGCTGGCTGTCCAGACTGGATGAAATCTCTGCTTCCTGTCCTTGAAGGTGGCCCCAGAACCTCTTCAGTGACAGGCTGATTTTAGAAAAAAATTCTGTCACCTCAGTCTGGCAGAATTGGGGATCTTTCAGTCCAGGGCTCCACACAGGGATGTGTAGGAATCGAACCTCAGCACCATCCCCAAGGGCACAGGCTTCTGGGCTTGGGTCTTACCCATTTTGTGTAAGGCCAACTATCATTACCCAAAAGCAAGGGTGGGGGAAAGTCTCTAAAACAGAGCCAACAAGAATGAATACCACAGAGAGGCCTCGGTTTCAGTATCCATTACTGGAATTAGAAATCACTCCTCTCATTAGTGACGTTGACCGTGCTACTTAGCAAAGCACCTGGTGCTGGTTCCAGGTGGAGACAGTCAAAGCCCTCTTGGAAGAAGCTTTTGTAACACAATTGCTAATCACCCCTGAGTGTGAGCCCCCAATTAAGACAATAACAGCCTGCATATAACCTAAACTGTCCAATATGTGCATAATAACACACTACGTTGCTAAAATTTGAAAGTAAATGACAGAGCTGGGTATATCTTGGTACAGCACTTGCCTAAGGTGCAGGAAGCTCTGGGTTCAAACCTAGCACTGAATCGACTAGTCATGGAGGCCACTTCTGCAATCCTAGCATTGGGGAGCACTCAGGGTCATCCTTAGCTACATGGTGAGGTTAAGACCAGACTCGTGAATTTTATACATATATATATATCATGAAAAAAGATGTCCTCCCTATTGCCTGTATCATTCTTCGTTTTATTTCTCACTTTGTAACTCTGGCTGTCCCAGAACTCACTCTGTAGACCAGGCTGGCCTCGAACCCACAGAGATCCTCCGAAGTGCTGGGATTAAAGCTGTGCACCACTATACCCCGTTGTTCTATCGTTCCTTATTGAATTTATTTATTTCCAGCATTCACCACTTTTTTATTAACTTATTGGTTTTGTGCCACAGTGAGTGTGAGTTCCAGGGAGCCGACCCAGACCCTCAGCTTGGAGGCAAATGCCCTTACATACTGAGCCATCTGGGCTACCTATTTTTTGTTCGTTTGTTTTCTGAGGCAGGGTCTGCTTGAGACTGGCCTTGAATTCCTGATTCCCCTGGGTCCAGTGTGCTCAGCTTCTAAAGGAAATTTTATTTACTTATTTTTAAAGATTTTACTTATTTTTTGGTTTATGTGCATGGGTGTTTCACCTGCACTCATGTACTTGTGCCATGTGAATGTAGTGCCCAACGAGGCCAGAAGAGGGCACCGTAACCCTTGGAGCTAGAGTTCCAGCCAGTTGTGAGTTGTCCTGTGGGTGCTGGAAACCAAACCCAGGTCCTCTGCAAGAGCAGCAAGTGCTCTTAACTGCTGAGCCATCTCTCCCGACACTCTCACAATTGATTCTAAAGAGATGAAGGATCAATAGCCAAAATTCTACAAGCCTGCCCTAAAAAAGGGGATGGGGGGCCTCTTATTGCTTTTATTTTCTCTTTGATGTTCTTTTGAAGGTGGTGGAAGAAATGGTAAGCAGTAAGAGCTGGAGATGTGACTGTTGATAGAGAATGCTTATCTAGTGTCCAGGAAGTCCCACACCGCATAAATTAGGGGTGGCGGTGCATACCTATAATCCCAGATGGATGGAAATGTGACCGTTGAGTGCTTACCTAGAGTGCAGGAAGCCTGCTTCAATCCCACACCAGATAAACTATGCACAGTGATACAGTCCTCTAATCCCGGAACCGGGGAGGTTAAGCAGAAAGATCATACATTTGAGGCCATCCTCAGGCAACAGAACTAGTTTGGGGCTATATTAGACCCTGTATTTAAAAAAAAAAAAAAAAAAAACACATTCAAAATAAGATTCTCCGGCCAGTGTGGTGTCACCGTTATGATCCCAACACTCAGAAGGCCGAGGTGAGAAGCTCATGAGTGTGAAGCCCGGCTGCTCAGTGACTTGTACTCTCGCTGGGGTCACAAGAGACCCTGTTGTCTCAAAAGAGAGAGGAGGTGGGGGAGGGGAGAGGGGGAGGGGAGACGAGGTGGGGGAGGGGAGAAGAGAGAAGTCAGATTCTCAAGCCAGACCGTGAGTGATCACTCAGTCTCAGGAACCGCGCCCCTGGGTGTTGGTTGTGTATGGATTGTGCACTGCTCACTATGCGGCTTTTCCGGGGCCTCCCTCGATTCTTCTTTTTGAGTACCCACAATTTTACACACAGTCCATTTCTTTCTTGGACAGCTGTCTATCACAGTAGTTTCTGCTTCTCTCTGGCAAAACCTGCTCCCATACAACTCTGGACTCTGGGTACTCGTTGCTATTTCTTCAAACAGAAGTTTCTTCAAGATGGCTTTTCAAATGTCAGAGGGCTCAGAGTTTCCTTACCAGGCAAAACGTCGACAGACATTTCCACCACTTCTTTCCTAGTGACTTTTTCCTGGACATGAATCTGTATTAGGCCCAGGATCTAGAACGGACTGCAGAGCACAGCGAAACCTTCCCAGGAGTCGCTCCTGTCCAGGAACATCTTCTGAACGGTTTAGCTGTCCGTGGGTTTCATCGCTCTGTGAGAAAATAACAACAGGCTTAGGGTCGGCTCAGACCCACAGATCACTTTCATAGCCAGGTTCTGTCTGAAGTAGGTTTGAGTCAGCTGACTGAGTTACATCCTTCTGATGTTTAGGTGAACACGGGGATTACTTCCGGCTGCTGCTTCCGGGGACTTACTCTGTCACGGCCAAGGCACCAGGGTACGAGCCTAAGACGGTATCTGTGACCGTGGGGCCTGCGGAACCTACACTGGTGAGTCTGGCTGAGCCGTAACCTGATCTGTGAATGTCTCACCTTGTCTTAAACAAGCCATTGCTAAGTTCTCCTCTTGACTTTTCCTGGTTCGTCTCTTTGACACAGCCTGTCGCTCTCCTCCAGCTTCATCTTCTGTAAATCAGTGCTAATACTTCCTCCTCGAGGACTGCAAAGGCAAAGCACAGGTTCATAGAGGTGAGCAACCCAGGCTGCTTAGTAAGTGCTGGGGCCTTGCAGGTTCCTCAGGCAGCCTGGGTGCATTTTTAAGGCCATGAGCGGGACACACACACACACACACACACACACACACACACACACACACACACACACACACGACGACCACTAGGTGGAGCACTGCAAGCCATGTGTGCCCTGTGGTCTCAGGCTCTCTTTCCCATTACTCTACTCTCTACAGCTCTCCTTTATAGAGAGGAAGAGAAGCAAAGGACCATTGACGTACAGCCTGGAACCGTTCACTTTAGACCATATTAGATTAGAACCTCAGAGGGTAAATGGGTGTGGACATCAGCCGTTGGTGCACACAAGCAGTGCTTCTTAAATGCAGCTCTCAGTACCTTTGAGTAGCTGCTGGGCATCAGACACTGTCTGAGAGCTTTCCTGAGTTACCCATTTTAACCTCCACAGCTCCCTGCAAGTAACTGTACGGTATCACACAGTGAGTGGCTGGGGGCAGCTGACTCACCCCCTAATGTGTCACAGGGACACACGCCACGCTCCCTGACAAAGAGAGCTTCAGGGCTTTTAAAAATTCCTCTAAAATTTACAGACTACCCTCCACGCACACATCCTACATGCTTTCTCTCTCTGTGTGTGTCTCTCTCTGTGATGTATATGTTATGTGTGAGTGTGTGTTGGGGAATGGGTTGTGGGTACACGTGGCACGTGTACGGAGGTCAGAGGACAATTTCGGGTGTCAGTCCTTGCTGCCTGTCACTGAGAGGTGTGTGTGCCCCAGGCTAGCTGGTGTGGGAGCGCCAGGGATTCTGTATCTCTGCCTCCAGTTTCCTGTAGGGCCACTGAATTTCAGAAACACACTGGTGTGCCTTGCTTTAAGTGGGTTGTGGGGATTCAAACTCAGGGCTTCACATATGTATGGCAAGTGCTTTATACTGACAGACTGGGGTAAGAGAAGACAAGCCCTCCGACACATCACGCAGAGCCCTGTTTCCCAGCCAGCACACCCCCTTTCTTTCCTATCCCACCCCAAGATCAAATGCCTTGTGATGGCAAACCTGTTCACTGCCAAGTATGAACCCCTCCACAGCCCCTTGAGTGGCAGCCCCCTGCCTCATGCCCTTTAAATAAACTTAGCACAACCATTCATCGTGTCAAGTATAACCCAGAGGGACAGTCCGTCATTTGGATGTAACAGCTGCCAGTCTATTGATTGCACCACCGTGTACTTCTCTGCCATTTAATTTTAGAGCAGTTAGCCACTTGCCTGAGGAAAAATACGATGTTTACTAAAGGGTTTCTGTGTTACACTTAAGAGGCTTTAACGCCTCTCCCAGGGCCAAGCTTTCTCTGCGTCCCCCCCCCTCCCTCCAGATGTTGGAAACTTCCTCTTTTCCCTGCCCTTTGCTCCTCTTGTTGCTGGGCTCTCTTCTCGGACTTTCCTAGGTTTCTGTATTCATTAGATGGGAAGAAGGAAATGGTCTCATACACTTGGCTCCCCTCCCCCTTTACAGAACTAGCAGAAAATCTGCCTGTGGATTTTTATGGAAGAGGCAGGAAACTCAGCAGTGTTTTTAACTCCTGGCTGCTTCGGTGGTTACAGCTATTACAGGGAGGGATTGCTGGGGAAGCCCCAGGGGAGTGTAGTCAGGACTCCTGCCACTCCCTCCACATCTGTTGCCTGGGGTGGCTCTACAGCACCCCCACGCCCAGTGGCCCACACCCAGTGTCCCAGAGCTGGTCCACGGCACGGTTAGAGGACAGTTGCTCACGGCCCTTACACAATCACACCGATGCCCGTGTAATGTTGGCCTCAAGAATCAAAGGGGGCACGATGGCACACGCCTTTAACCCAGCACTCTGGAGACGATGGCAGGTGGATTTCCATGAGTTCAAGCCAGCCTGGTCTACAAAGCAACTTCTAAGCTAACCAGGGCTACGTAGTGAGACCCTGCCTCAGAAAGAAAGAAAAATATTCGGCCAGGCAATCTCTGCCATCTCTTCTGTCCCTGTGGCCCTGCAATGTGGCAGAAGGTCGAGACACTACCTGACATGCACTGCATGGTACCTGTGACTCACACGGCTTGCAGGACGGACCCCTAGCTTAGTGATACTTAGGGCAAGTACCACTCTTGCCCCAAGCAGGGTATAAGTGAAAATATGGTTGGGAGTGTAGGTAGAATTTTTTGCTAATATATGTTTTTAAAAAACATATTTAGTCCATCCAGCTGCACACTTAATGCCACCAGTGACTGATTCTGCACCACCCTTTTGGGAAATAATTGCCAAGTCTGCAGGACCCCAGACCGGGTACAATGGGGAACAGTCCAAACAGGGGCTTAGCTTCTGCCTTGCCTTTGCAGGTCAACTTCCAACTCCAGCAAAGCACGTCTCAGGTACACCCTGTGCAGAGAGCTCCTAGCCGAGGACCGGGAAGCAGAGCGAAGCAGGCCCGGACACCCAGAAGGAAAGACATGGCGACAAAGCGGCATCGAGGCCCTGCCTGAAGCCAGCACCACAGCGAGGCCGGGCCCTGCTCTAGAATCCTGTGGCCACGCTTCCTTTTTATTATCTGAGACATATTTAGATATGGGCACATACAGAACAGTTCCAAGTGTTTCTATGTGTCCCGGGAGCAAGCCTTCCTTAGGCCAACATTAAAAGGGTCAGAACCTTCCCGAAACTGCTGCCCATGTACGCGTCTCCAGCGGGGTTCTGGAGACTTGTCTGGGAGTCCGGTCCCACGCCAGTCTGCCTGCATCCCGAGACAGGCTCCAGCTTGGTGTCTGCTCTGTCTCCAGAGACTAGCATGGAGCTGTGACCTCTGGGTGCTGGGGGAAGCTGTCAAATCGACCGCAGTGCTGAGGTGATCCAAACTTGCATGGGACCGTCTCCGCCATAGCCAGTGGTTCCCTGGTAAGGAGAGGATGCCGCCGTGTAGGAGACGCAGCACCCCTGTCGCCTGGCGTGTGCTACCTGCGGGTTCTGCAGGGCAGTGTTCTGGGACTCCCTGAGGCCCAGCTAAACCCACCGGCCCTGAAGGCATTATTGAGCAAACTAGATGCTTTGGAAGACATTGGAAGGCTTGTATCTCCTTCTGTTTCATGACAAGCCCTGTTGGGCTGGTGTCCTGAGTCCTCTGTCCCCAGTGCTGGGTGTTAGGGGCCACCCTGAGTTATACAGCAGCTCCACCAATGAACCCAGCTTTTTCCCCACCTCTCGGTGCTAGGCCTCAGGCACATCAGCAGCAGAGAGTACGCCGGCTCTCCCTGGAACTAACACTTTCTTTCTTGAGCCATTTCACTCTGAGGCCAGAAGGAAAAGAGATGAAGATGAACCCTCTCCCTCTTAGAGATGTCTCTCCTCGGGCTAAAAGGTTAATGCTTCCTTCACAGTTCCCCAGTTTGAATTCCTCGGTCCCTTCTTCTAATGACACAGCTTTGAGAGGGCTCAGCACAGCTCAGTGACCATGATGCCTGCACTGGTTATATACACTACACTTTTCTAGGCTGTCCAGACATGGCTGACTTTGTTTTCTGGTTCCCTAGTCCTAAGTCATTTGACAGAGCCGGCGCCTACAAAGCAGGGGGACACGGGGTGCTGGCTGGCATGACCACAGAGTTTCCTTCATTCGTTAATGCTAGGAGCGAGCCGTTTTTTGAGTCCGTGCTCACAAAGGTCGCAGAGATTACAAAGAGGCAAGAGCACGGACCACGGTCTCAGTGCAGCCGTGTGGTCGGGACAACCCACGGACACTGCAATGCACTGTCGTAATTGCAGTGACCCCATAACACTGAGGTGGAGCTGGGGTGCCCATGAGAAGAGCCTGCTGCAGCAATAGTGAAGGCTGAGCTAAGAGGTCCTGAAGTCAGGCAGAGCCAGGTGTAAAGTGCGTGTGTGTGTGTGTGTGTGTGTGTGTGTGTGTGTGTAGTTAGTCTGAGGAGGTGGCAAGTGCAGATGCCCAGAGCTTCTTGGAAGGTCTGGGTCTTGTCAGGGGACTACAAAAAGCAGCACTGTGGGACTGAGTGAGGTACCCAGAGCCAAGGCTGGTATGTGGGAGGGACCAGTACACAGGGTCATTTGGACTTTATCCCCAGAAGACCCAGGAGCCTCTGAAGGGTTCTGCTGAGGGCTAGCCAGGGCTTCAGGGAGCCACTGGGAACATGGCCCCAGCCTTGAGAGAGGGGCAGTGACAGAGCACTTCCCATCAATGCCTGTGGCTTCCCACCCTCCTGGAGACCTCAGGTCTCCTCATTCAGATCCCTTCTGCCTGCCACCCTGAGGCTGAAGCGCTAACACTGTCTTAGGCTTCATCCCGACCGTAAGGTTGATCTAAGTACAGTCCTCTCACGTACGGAGCTGTGAGACTGAACCACAGCTTTCTACAGAACAGCCAGGCTCCGGCCATGGCGTGAAAACCCACGTACCCTGAAAGACAGTAGTGGTTTGTATACAGCTGAATGTATTCTCCTATGGGTTCATGCCCTGGAAGCTGGGTCCCCAGGGTGGTGGTGGCATTGGGGCAATGGAAACTGTAAGGGATGGAGCCTAGTGTAAGATAATTAGGTCATGAGCCCCTGACCTCCCAATAAATCCATGCTAGTCTCCTGGAGGAAGCAGTCTGAGTGGGTTGTTTCTAAGTAAAGCCCGTTCACTAGCACCTTCGCCTGGTTGATTCTCTTCCCGTTTCTCCATGATGTTGGCAGGCATAATGCCTTTGCCTGGGTACAGGTGCCATGCTGTTAGGACTATCCAGGGACTGGAATCATAAGTCAAATAAACCTTTTTATTTTCTAAGTTATTCTCAGGGATTGTGTTATAACAATGTGAAACAGAGACAGACTGATGTGAAATCCTGAGGTAGAGCTGACGGGACAAGAACGAAGGTCCTATGACTCTGACCTCACATTTTCCAGGCTGATACCTTTCTATTTTATAACTAGAGTTTTAAAGAGGAAAAGTTACGTGAAGAATGGCAGCCTAAATGGCTAGTGTCTCCTGTTGCTCTAGGATGTCAAATTTAATGCCATGGGTTTTGAAGTCTGACAGACTTGAGTTTTAATTGTAGCTCTGACCTTTATTTGCTGTGTGACCATAAGTTAAAAAAAAAAAAAAAAAACTTCTCCAAGTCAAAGTTACTCATCAAAACAACAAACGAACACCCCACAGAAATGTTATCTGCCCTACCGGAGTTTGTGGAGTCTAAAGATGAGTCTCTCGTAAAACAGTGAGGAGGGAGAGCGCCAAGGGCGCCACTCTGCAGGCTGGCCCAACGCCAGCCAGCATGCACATCTGGACTGTGGACTTTGAAATGGGGGCGAGGCCGTAAGATTTGAAGTGAGCGTTTCCGGAGAGGCTGAGCTGAGACCACCCTGCCTCTAAAAAAAAGTGCTAGAGACCCTGGGCTGGTTTCTTATTCTTCGGGGCGCTTTCCCCCCTAAACTGAATGAGCTTGGAGGACACCCGATTGTAATCCCTAAGATCCTGGTGCTGTGCAATCAGTCCCACTCCTGTTAGATCCAGGGTAGGAATCCAGCATCTGATCTCATGATAAATGTATACATGGCCTTGGTCTCCTGGCCTCAGGTTTTTGAAACCTACACAACTTTGAGTGAGGGGTGTGTTGGTGCAAAACACAACCCTGACCCCTGAGAGTAAGATCATTGATTTTGAGCCAAATATGAATAACTGTGTCCTGAGAACGTGGATTTCCATCATTCCAAAGGATGAGTTCCAGAGTGGAAAGGGTTACAAGGACTTGTGTGGTCACAGAACAAGAGAAAGGCATAAATCAAGGAGCTTCTAGATATACTAGATGTGTTGCCCAGGCAGACAGGCAGCGAAGAGGAGAACACTCCTTTAGGTTTCCAATGATATCGGTGATATTTTTAGCTTTGGGGTTGGTGGAAGCTCGTGTTCTGTCAATACATCTTTATTGTTTGTTTTTTGAGACAGGGTCTCAGTGTAGCCTGGCTGTTCTGGAGCTCGCTATGTAGACCAGGCTGACCTCGAACTCACAGAAATCTCCCTACTTCCGCCTCAGGTGCTGGAATTAAAGGCATGTGCCACCGTGCCTGGCCTGTTAATACATCTTAAAGGTTTTTAACCTGAGAGTTGAAAGGATATTACATCAGACCGGAGGTGAGCGATGAATGGCTGTTAAGGGGGACTCAGGGTAGGCACCGTCAATTGGCTCTGGATCTGTAACATTGCAACTGTCTGCAATGGCAGAGTTCTAACCAGTCAGTGACCCCCATGAAGTCTTTAACATGAGTGTGGCTTTTTTATTATTGTTGTTATTAAAGTGTGTGTGTGTGTGTGTGTGTGTGTGTGTGTGTGTGTGTCTACATGACAATAGTCATGTGTTCATGGAACCAGAAGAAGGTATCGGATCCCCCAAAGGTGAGTCACCCTCTGAGAGGGTGCTGGAAACTGCACTCTGGTTACAAGTGTGTGCTCCTAACAACTGAGTCATCTTTCCAGCCCCTTAAGTATGATCTTTTGCTCCAGGGTAGGCAAAGGAGGAGTGTCTTAGTTTGCTTTCCTGTTGCTACTGTTGCTGTGATTTAAGAAAGGAAGGGAGAGAACTCACCAAAGCAACTTACGAGTTAAAGGGTTTATTCTGACTTACAGTTGTAACTGAATACTCCTACTCTCTTGCCCCAACTGTTACGGTGACAGACTCCTAACTTGTAACAGATTCCCACTGTGCCTTTTTTACCCTGTAGCTCTAAAATGACAGAAGGAAAGAGAAATCTTTACTGCTCTTTCAGGCGGCCTTGAGAGATAGAGAGAAAGAAAGACAAATTCACTGCCCTTTGTGCTGTCCTTATCTTAGAGAACGGGAGCTGCTAGCATCTCACAAACCATCCCACCACCTGTCACTCCAACTGCCAAACCTCTCCTTTGTATCCTAAGCTGTTCCCAGAAGTCCAAGCGGCATGTAACCATACAGAAAGCCGCATATGGCTAAAAGGACTTCTTCAAAGCATCCTGCTACATACAATTCCAAGTCGCTGCAGCCAGGGCTTGAGACAGCTGCTCAAATCCAGAACCACGGGGCGTCAGATCTTGTACTCACAGAAGCCACATGTTGTATTTTTTTCCCGTGGCGCTAGGAAGGCTCATTGCTAGAATCCAATAAAGATGAGGTTGAGCGGGTAGGAGAGCCATCTGTAGGAGAGAGAAATGGCCATCATTAAAGCTGTTACAAAGGAGTCCCTGGGTTGTATCAACCTCACTAGCATGTGATGTAAGATTTACATGTGACAGATAACAGCAGCATTACACACAGTCCGATTGCTGTGAGGAGACACCATGACCATGGCAGCTCTTATTAAAGACAGCATTTAATAGGGGGCTTGCTTACAGTTGTAGAGGGCTAGTCCAAGCAGGCAGCCATGGTGCTGGATCATTAGCTGAGGACTTTACATCCTGATCGGCAGGCAGGGAGAGATAGAGACTCAGCCTAGGATGGGCTTTTGAAACCTCAAAGCCCACCCGAGGAAGTGACACACTTCTTCCAACCGGGCCACACCTCCTCCAACAAGACCACACCTCCTAATCCTTCCTAAATGTTTGTATTAACTGGGGACCACGATTTAAACGTATGAACCCATGGGAACCATCCTCATTTAAACCTCCACATACGTCATATTAAAACGAGAATACAGTACGGCCCAAAGCAGTAAAGGTGGCCGATGAGAGAAGCAGGCATCCCAAGCAACCCAGAGATCCTCTGCGCACACCTTGGTGGGTCTTGACCACACTGGCTCGATATTTTCCTTCTGTGTCTACAGTGCTTGGTTCTTTACGAAATATTTTATGTCCTGAGTATTTGAAATAATTCATTATTGTTTTAATATTAAGGTATTATTGTTGTTTTGACAGCCTGATTTTACAGTATGACCTCATGTGGCGTGGTGAGTTCTAACTTTAGGAAAGATTGCTCTTTTAAATTTGTTTTTGGTTTTTTCATTTTTTTTATAATGTGGAAGGGGCGTGGTCTGTGCTAGGAACTGAGCTTGGGTCCTCTGGAAGAGCAGCAGGCACTTGTAACCACAGAGCTCTCTCTCCAGTGGTTTTTGTTTTTTTCAGACAGAGTCTGGGGTAACCCAGGCTGGCCTCACACTCAGGCGCTGGTAGCGTAGGATGACCGTGAACTCCGGATCCTCCTCACCTTTATCTCACAAGCACAGTGGCGATGAGTACCTGTCACCGCGTCCAGTAAAAGATCGGTCTTTAACATCTAAATTATCGTTACTGTTCTTAGTGGCTAGAGATTTTGTTTATTAGTTTGGTATCACACCAGAGTTTAGTTTAAGGAAGGAAGTAGATAATCACATTTATTTTACAGGAAGGAGGAGAAACTGAGTTCATCACCAATGGCCAGTGACCAATTACGCCTGTGGGACAGAACCTCCATAAAACTGCTGATAAGGGGCTGAGAGAGCTTCCGTGTGGTTCCCACAGAGGAGCACCCACTTCCACAGGCAGAGGCTCATGCTCTGTCCCTTCCGACCCTCACCCTAAATACCTCTTGAACGGACTGCTCCTTCGTGTCCTCTCTCAGTGAAGGACCTCTCAGAGTTCCCTAAGCCACTCTAGCGATCACCAAACCCAAGCAGGACTGTAACCTGCACTGTACAGAGAGCTGGCCAGAGCATGGCAGGTCTGCGTCTTCCACCGTCAGCTAAAGTAGGGGCAGTTGTGGGGACTGAGCTCTTTAATCCCAAGGACTACAACACCGAGGAATTAGTGTCATGACAGAATCGAATTATTGGCGTCCAGTTAGTGTGTAAAGGGCTGGAGAATTGGTGGTTTGTGTGGAAAAAAAGCATATTTGGTGTCAAGTGTTTTGTGGATGGGCCAGGGTGTGTGGAGGGATGGTTCTGGGGTTAAAGAACACTTGTTGCTCCTCTAGAGGACCTGGGTTTGGTGCTCAGCACCCACGGGTGGCCCACAACCAATTATAACTCCAGTTCCAGATGATCTGATGCCCTCTTCTGGCCTCCATGGGCACTGCATGCACACCGTGTTCACCCATACAGGCAAAACACGGATATGCCTACAAATAAATATTTTTAAGTGTTCCATGGGTAGACAGGGACAGAGATTGTAGTAAACAGTTCGTGTATTTGTTCACCTGGTAGATAGTTGAGCCTCACCCATGAATCAGACCCTGCTTGAATGGTGGGGAGATTGTAAACAAACCAGAGAGACAGTTTCTACCTTTTTGGGGTTGGACAGATTTGGAGGGAGAGACAAAGACTAAAACAATTTGCTACATAAAAACATACAAAGAATTTGTGTCTGAATGAGAAGCCCAGAGATGAAAATCCAGGGAAATGCAGAGGCAGAGTGACTATGGATTTCTCTGAGCGGGTAACGCTGGGCTGACAGAACAGGAAGCCTTCCAGGCTGAAGAGTCATGAGCCCAAGGACCCCGTAGCAGGGAAGGGCCTGTCTGTCTAGCAGATGCATCTCTCGATCTAAGGGAACAAGCGTGTACCTGGTGGGAGTGGGGGTGGGTAACGCACTCCCAGTTTCCCCACTTACTGTACCAACGTGCTAGAGGTCTAACTCAGCACGGGACAGCATAATATCCAAACCCACAGAGTCTGGTCTGGAGTGAGCAGGTAAAAGCCCCTTTTTTCCATAGCAATAGAAAACATCTGTGAACCTGACCTCCCGTCCCCAAAACAAGGTTCTGCGAAGTAGGGCAACTTGGCTCTGGGCAGATCTGGCATCCGACCTGGAGAAGCTGAAGTCTGTGTGTGGAGAAGATCATCTTCCACATGAAGTACCATGATCTGTCCTACTATGCTCCCAGCACACAGCCTGCACTCACGCCGGGCCCCTCTCCCTCCTGGAGTCTAGCTTCAGGGTTGCTGAGACACTAACTTCATTCAGACTCTTAAACCCTGAGGAACTTGGCCTGGGCAGATGCCTAAGCAAACACATGCTCCCTCCCTCCTCCTGAAAGTTAAAGTCTACCATTTAGAAAGACTTCCCCTCGCCTTCAGTCACCTCCTCCATGTAATTACTGATCCTCACCACACACGTCCCTTCCCTTCTGGGTCTTTCCTCCACTTTCCTCACAGGGTGACTCAGTTCCTCCCTGGCTAGGATGCTTGTAGAGTCTAAAGCCCAGGGCGCTTGCAGCCGGGTCTCAGGAAGCTGCAGCTTCAGGGTGGGCAGTTGCTTGTTTCTGCTGATACCCTGCTGGCCTTCTGCAGTCCTGGGAACAGACAAATAAAACTCTTCCTGGACTCCATGTTCCCCCCATGGGAAGGAAAAGGCCTCTTTGACTTTGGTTAGATTGTCCCGAGCCAGGCCTCGGGCCTGGAGACATCACGCCCACCCATCGTGAGATCAAAGGACTTGGTGAGTCTCTTTAAACCCTTTCTGAAATCAGATCAAACAAAAATAAGCTAAGAAATAACAAAACCACAATTCTATTCCTTCTCCAAAATACCTAAATGTTTATACACACTGTAGTTTATAGCTAACCAAAAACATTATTTTATTATTTCACAGACCAATAAAAATTGTAATGGCAAGTTAACGGATCCACTAACTATTTTGAAGTAATTTACTAATTTTCTAGTGAGCCCAATTAGAAGAAGTATATCAGCCATCTTCTACCTTTGTGAACTTATAACTGCTTTTGTGTTCCAAGTTAAGAAATTTATTATTTCAACATTAAAAGTCGTGAACCAGGACTGGAGAGAAGGCTCAGTGATTAAGAGAGTTTCAAGCCAGTCAGGGCTACATAATGAGATCCTGTCTCAAATGAAAATAGAGAGATAAATAAGCAAAATATAATCTTTAAAAGTATAATAAGTCTTTTTTTCATTATGCAACAGCAAATGTCTCTTTTCTGATTAGCATTAATATCTTAGATAACTAAAAATTTATGCATAAGGACTTCAGACATGCTGGATCCAGGTTCCCCAGCTCCGTGGTCTAAAAATCTCTCTCCACTCTTTAGTTTCACTGTCTTCGGTGATAGCTTATTTCTCGAACTGTCTCCTACGACAGGGCAAGGTCACAGTTCTGCAAGCTTGTGTTCTCCGGCCTAGAAACAGCCTGGGATGTGACACTTGGTCACACACTGGGTGTGACTTTCAATAACACAAATTGGGAAACCATCATAGTGACTGTGGTTGGTCAATCTGGGGGCCATCTGCCACTCCTGGAAGATGAGTGTGTGTGTGTGTGTGTGTGTGTGTGTGTGTATAACATTGGTTATCATTAAGCACTGTGTATGTATGTGTGTGTGTGTTAGCATAGAACATTGGTTATCATTAAGCAGTGTGTGTGTGTGTGTGTGTGTGTGTGTGTTAGCATAGAACATTGGTTATCATTAAGCAGTGTGTGTGTGTGTGTGTGTGTGTGTGTGTGTGTGTGTGTTAGCATAGAACATTGGTTATCATTAAGCAGTGTGTGTGTGTGTGTATGTGTGTGTGTGTGTTAGCATAGAACATTGGTTATCATTAAGCAGTGTGTGTGTGTGTGTGTGTGTGTGTGTGTGTTAGCATAGAACATTGGTTATCATTAAGCAGTGTGTGTGTGTGTGTGTGTGTGTGTGTGTGTGTGTGTTAGCATAGAACATTGGTTATCATTAAGCAGTGTGTGTGTGTGTGTGTGTGTGTGTGTGTGTGTGTGTGTTAGCATAGAACATTGGTTATCATTAAGCAGTGTGTGTGTGTGTGTGTGTGTGTGTGTGTGTTAGCATAGAACATTGGTTATCATTAAGCAGAGTGTGTGTGTGTGTGTGTGTGTGTGTGTGTGTTAGCATAGAACATTGGTTATCATTAAGCAGTGTGTGTGTGTGTGTGTGTGTGTGTGTGTGTGTGTGTTCGCATAGAACATTGGTTATCATTAAGCAGTGTGTGTGTGTGTGTGTGTGTGTGTGTGTGTGTTAGCATAGAACATTGGTTATCATTAAGCAGTGTGTGTGTGTGTGTGTGTGTGTTCGCATAGAACATTGGTTATCATTAAGCAGTGTGTGTGTGTGTGTGTGTGTGTGTGTGTGTGTGTGTTAGCATAGAACATCGGTTATCATTAAGCAGTGTGTGTGTGTGTGTGTGTGTGTGTTCGCATAGAACATTGGTTATCATTAAGCAGTGTGTGTGTGTGTGTGTGTGTGTGTGTGTGTGTGTGTGTGTTAGCATAGAACATTGGTTATCATTAAGCAGTGTGTGTGTGTGTGTGTGTGTGTGTTAGCATAGAACATTGGTTATCATTAAGCAGTGTGTGTGTGTGTGTGTGTGTGTGTGTGTGTTCGCATAGAACATTGGTTATCATTAAGCAGTGTGTGTGTGTGTGTGTGTGTGTGTGTGTGTGTGTTCGCATAGAACATTGGTTATCATTAAGCAATAACACAAGCTCTTTTATTCCAGTCTTAATTATTAATGTTAATGTTCAGATTACTCGTTACACTTCATTCAGTAAATACATCTCTATCCATATGCATCTATGTAGGTTGCAGGACAGGCTGTAAAGGATTAAGTGTCCACTGCAGATTTCAAGAGGTTTCTGATGTCCAGCACAGCAAGGAAGCAGAGAGGCTTCTGAGTAGGGTCTGAATTGATGGGAGCTACAGTGAAGAAGCCGGGACACTGCAGTGGCTGCAAGTCAGAGCAGAGCTGCAAAGTTGAGTCCGGCTGCAGAGGCAAAAGGGCAGGATGAGCTCCAGATGAAGGAAGGGGCAGACAGATGGATGGCTAGTCCACACTGACAAACTGGTGGAAAAGCACATGGCGGTTGAGTACCAGCTTCCACTGCAAGGATGGAGCCGAGGTTAAGGGCTTCGGATAGCTGAGCATCCTCTCCTGGTACGTCTTGACACACACCAGATGACCAGAGCTCTGCCATCTCCATGCTTGGTGTCCTCCCCTTTCTTGGGTCCAAGTGAGGGAGTGACACTCCTTCCGTGGTGTGCTGTGTCTGCTAAGTTCTCGGGCCTGTTTTCCCTGATGCGCACTTTGCCCCTACAGCCCCAATCCCGCCCAATAAATTTACACGGTGGCACTTTCTACTCTTGGGAATACGTCATTTGTCAGTCTGTGCTGCATGGCTGGTCCTTCCAGAGGGGCAGAGTCACGCTCCTGTCTCAAAATAAGCCAACTGCTACTCCTATACCGGAGTCTCCCAGGGCAAGGCACCGTCTGAAAACACCAGTTCTACACAATGTGGAATAACCCGGCAGCACAGCCTCGCCTCTAGCACTGGCTAACTGTGCTTATTAGTCGGTTGTTTATTTAACACATGAAAGAATGGCCCTCACTCTCAGAGCTAGGGTTTAATATCAGCCTTGTTTCTTCTGTATTTATTTTGAGGATAACGTCCTGTGATTATAACCTGGTTTTGCACTTGGGGTGTCTGTACAAATTTTCCCTTAAAGCGAGTGAATTTAAATAAACACTTAAACAAAAAGTAAAAAGACGGTATGCCACATATCAACAGCTCTTGGACCGGGGAAGCAGCTCAGTTGGCAGAGCGCTGGGCCTGATGGCTGTACAGTCCGGGTGCTCAGGAGATGGAGACAAGAGGATCAAAAGCATCTTTAGCAACGTAGTAAGTTCAAGGCCAGCCTGGGGTGCGTGACACCGTGTCATTCATGTGTGTGTGTGTCTGTGTGTATATATATAGTGGTTTTCCAGTACAAACAGTATAAGAATGATTAAGTTGTGGAAAGCATGGGGAAGATGAAATAAGCCAGGGAGGCTCAGCTCCCCACGTATAAGCTAAGAGTGGCAGCGACCTCCTCCATGGGTCGTTATGACATGCGCCAAGGAGAACGATGTTATTCAGAGAGAAAAAGACAAACTTTAGTATCTTGTTTCTTCCATTAATGCGGACGACCACAAGAAAACCAACAACCTGTAAGGATTTATGTTGGTGGGGCGGGTGTTTAAATAAATACTATTTCTGGGACTGGAGAGATGGCTCAGTGGTTAAGAGTACTGGTTGCCCTTCCAGAGGCCCTGGGTTGGAGTCCCAGCACTGACATGGCAGCTCACAGCTGTATAACTCCAGTCTCAGGGGACCTGATGCTCTGTTGGCCTCCACAGGCCTCAGGCACCTGTGTGGTGTACAGACCGACATGCGGGCAGAACACCCCATACACATAAAAGTGAAATGAAAAAAATTTAAATTAAAAAAATATTACTTGAGCTCAGCATTTGTACGTTAAGGCAGGCGTGGTGTATTTTGGTGGGCACTTGTATTAAAGGAGATTCATCTGTTTGCCTAGTTTGGTTTTTCCCTTGCTTTGATTTCTCACTGTGTAGCTGAGGCTGCTGGAATTCTCTCTTTAGAGCAGGCTGGACTCAGACTCACAGACATCCACCTGCCTCTGCCTCTCGAGAGCTGGGATTATAGGTATGTGCCACCATGCCTGGCCTGGTTTTTGTTTTTGACTGTGACAGAATTTTAAGTCAGATGAAGCTCCCATGGTTAGATGAGAAGGAAAGCAGGCCTTGTGCCTAGTACCAGACGGCCCTGAAAAGAAACTGGGCACAGTTGCTGTTGCTGCTGTCATTCTTCTTTTTCCCACAGGGCCCCACTGGGGACACATGGATCTCCCTGGGAAGGGGAAATAGAACAGACATTGCAGATAGGCTGAGAGAGGATGGGAATGTGGACAGGAGGAACCAGGTAGGGGGAGAGGGACGGAGGGAGAGAATATAGGGAGAAATGACCAGAACTGGAGGATATTTAGGGAGTGATCAGGAGATCTAGTGCAATGGAAACTCCTTGGAATCTACAAGGGAGACCCTAGCGAGGACCCCTAGTAACAGGAAATAGAGAGCCTGAACAGGCCATCTCCCGTAACCAGTCAAGACTTCTAGTGGTGAGACTGGGACACCATCCCAGACACAAACCTTAGATATATAACCTATTCCACCTGCAGGATCTGCTGGGTCAATGGAAAGGCAGAACCCCATGCCAAGAGAGAGAATCTATTCCTGACACTGCAGGGCTGGCCAGGAACTGGAGACTGGATAGCCTGGAGACAGCTCCTAATGAAATCCTGCTCTGCTCACAGTTGGGTGACTAGCCCATTCTTCATTAGAGAGACTTGTTCCAGCTGATAGGAGCAGATGCAGAGGCCCAGGGCCACACATTGTGCAGCACTCAGGGAACCCTGCAGAAGATGGGGAGGAGAGATTTCAGGCACCAGAGGGGTCAAGGACACCAGGAGAACAAGCCGCCTAGAGATAACTGACCAGCATTCTTAGCGGCTCACAGAGACTGAGGCAGTAGACATGGAGCCTACATGGGTCTGTGCTAGGTCCTCTATATAAGGTTGCCTGGCTTGGTGTTCTTGTAGACTCCTAAAAGTTGGAGTGTGGAGAAGTCTCTAACCAAACTGTTTATGGGACCCTTTTTCCTCCTGCTGAGCTGCCTCATAAAACCTTGATGTAGAAGCTCATACCCTGCCTTGTTCCATCTGGTTAAGCCCTGTTCAAATGGTAACCCTAGGTATAGAGGAATAGCCCCATGTGAAAGATAAGGTCTGCATTCCAGGGGCTACATTCAGAGGCCTCTGTGGTCTAGATGGAATGCAGACACACTTTTAATCCAGTATTCAGAACGTGGTGGTAGTCCACGCCTTTAATCCCTGGGGAGGCGGGGGGGAATAGAAGCAGACACAGGAAGCAGAACTCAAAGAGAGTCAGTGTCATACAGGAGATGACAACTGAGATAAGCCAGAGTGAAAGGCAGACAAAGTAATTAATCAGAGGAAGAGCTAACAGAGTAAGGACACGCCCAACTTTCACGAGAACAGGCAGGCTCTCAGCTCAGCAAAAGAGAGTTACATAGGAGTTACAGTCATTCAGTTAACAGTCAGTTGAAGGAAGGGTCAGTAAGAGGGGTCAGTTGAGAAGCAGCCTGAAGAGTCAGTTGAACCAGAAGAGTAAGAGTTCAGAGGAAGCTAGTCAGAGTGGCTCAGTCAGCAGTAGGTCTGGAAAGGCTAAGGCTAAAGCCTTTAAGTTCAAGGATTAAGAGTAGGCTATAAACCAGGTGGCAGAGGTGGCACACGCCTTTAGTCCCAGCACTTGGGAGGCAGAGGCAGGCGGATCTCTGTGAGTTCGAGGCCAGCCTGATCTACAGAGTGAGTTCCAGGACAGAGTTACAACAGAGAAACCCTGTCTGGAAAGAAAAAAAAAAAAAAAAATGAAAGTGGAGGAAAAAAAGAGTAGATTGTAAAGGGGCCTGAACGCTCCAGGGCTCTGGGCAAGAACCAGAATAAATTGTCCTCTGCCCTGAATCAACAGCTAAATCTGGGTGAATCAACATTGACATTTACAACAACACTGGGAGGCCTGCTCTTTTCTGAGGGGTAGCAGGGAGTGGATCTGGGGGAGTGGGAAGACAGGATGGGGCATTAGGGGAGCTGGGAGGATGGGGGTCGGGATGTATTATACGAGAAAAGAAGAAATAAATTATAAAAAACGAAGACAGTAAAGAAAACTAGTTTTGTAGCTTCTATTCACCTCATCTAACTTACGAACAAGTGTAATATGGTACAGCCAGCATGGGAGGAGAGGTTTATAAGCATGAGAATATCTTTCAGTACAATATCCTCAGAGCCATACTACATCAATGATGCTTTATTATAAAATTAACATTTTAATAAAAAAGAAAAAGGCTTCCTCACAGGGCTCCTCATTTCTTAGAACAAAATAGGAGCTAGCATTGCCCTGGGTTCCTAATTGGAGCCTGGTATGTTTCTCTGGGAGCTAGCCCTGCCCTCGTGCAAGTCTTCCAAACAGATGTGGCTCTGTCAAAATCATCCTCCACTCCTCCATCCCCTGAGGGAGCACAGCCTTCCCCACCAATGTGCATCCCCACTGGGTGCTCACCTTCCACTGTCCCTGTTCTGGGACCCCCAGATGTGTTCTGACCTCCTTTTAATGACTACTTCACAAAATCACCTTCTCTTCCTTTGCTGCATTTTAAGTTGCAAGCCCACACCTCTGTATTTTCCCACTAAGTTCTTGAAGCACCCCTTAGGAATAAGAGTAAGGATTCTCACCTGAGGCTGGCCCCTGGCTGCTCCAGGGTTAATCCCTGCCTGGTAGCCTGTGTGACATCCTGTGTGTCAGCTTCAACAGCCGGCTACTCTAATCAGCTTATAGCTACAGGACAGGGCGCATTCAGGGCCCAGCCATTGGCTTCGTGATGCTGTCCTGGAGGGCAGCGAAAGGTCAGACACAGAGTTTCCTGGCAGGTAGGGTTCCCTTTAGACCTTAGGTCAAAGGTTGGCACACCCGAGGAGTTTAAACAGGTGAGATCACCAAAACTTACAAGAATTCTGTGTTTTGGCTTATTGAAAACTACCGGAGCTGGAAGGAAGCGTATATTTATAAAATATTATAATAATTAACAATATATTATTGTTAATTTTTTAAAAAATTTTATGTGTATGGGTGTTTGCCTGTATTTATGTCTATGTACCATGTACATGCCTGGTTTGAGCAGGGATCAAAAGGAGATGTCTGATCCCCTGGGACTGAAGTTACAGATGATTATGAGCTGCCATGTGGGTGCTGGGAATCAAATCCAGGTCCTCTGGAAGAGCAGCCAGTGCTCTTGTCTTCTGAGCCGACTCTTTAGTCTCTATAAGTTTTAACGTTACATACTGATCTTATGTCTTACCAGGCAGCCCCACCACCACCCTCTCTATCTCCCCCCATCTTTCAGGAGGGCCTGGTATACCCTAGGCTGCCTTTGAACTCATTATGTAGCCAAAGGAGATCTTGAACTTTTGATCCTCCTGCCTCCACCTTCCGTATGTCGAGATTACAGGTGTGCCCCCTTGCGGCGCTAGGGCCTGAACCCAAGGCTTCCTGCTTACTGGCCGAACATTCTACCAACTGAGCTACACCCCAGCCACAGACAGATCTCGTCCCTTGTTTTACTCCAGTCCCTTCAACTGTTTACTTTCTTTTGCTAACTATTTACTTAGTTATTTAGTGTTCGTGTGCACAGGTAAAGGTCAGAGGGCAACTTTCTGGAGTCGATTCTCTCCTTCCACCACTCGGGTCCCTGGGGACAAACTCAGGTCCTCAGACTTGGTGGCAGCAAGCACCTTCGCACTCCCCCAGCTCCCCCCCTACCCTACCCCCCCCTTGAGTCCTCTCTCAGGCCTCTGTGTCTTCTAGTCCTCATCAGGTGATTCTCCAGTTACTTGCCCGCACCAGATTCTGTCGTGTTTCTGAAACTTGTCAAGTTGCTTTTGGTTTCAAGGCTTTGCAGTTTTTTCTACCTGAAAAGCACTTCCTCATTTTGGTCTCAGAAAACATCATATTTGCAGAGAGACCTACCCGCCACCTTAGTCAAAGAAACCTCTCACCCTTTACTTTGGCTAGATTCCTCATCTGAGCCACCCAAATGGGGAAAAAAAATGTGTTGAGTAACTGCTTTTCTATTCCTTCAAGGACCATTGTAACAACTCATGTCAGCCCTGTTGTATATGAGAAGTTAAGTCTTCCATGCGGCAGATGCCCAGAGGCGTTAGGGGTTAATTCTTTACCATTACTCTGCTGTGTCCCCTGGCTTATTTCCTTCACGGCGCTCCCCACCCCGTGCTGATCTGTCATATAATTTATTCCCTGTCCCATCATTGTGGAATATGACTTCCACGACGGCAGGGAGCCTGCTGTCTGTTGGGCAGGCTGAATCCCAAATGCCCAGCACAGTTCTGATTTGTGTCAAGGGTACGGCGAGTTTCCCTTGTTGAGAGAAAGGATCACCGAGGACTGAGTGTTTCAACACTCTTAGTGTCTTATCCAAAGGATTGAAAGCAAAAACAAGGGCTCACACAGATTTGTGAAAGAAGCAAGATAACTTTATTCAGTGCCAAGTAAGAATGGAGATTAGGGAAAGTACACTGCCAAGACTGTCAGAGGCCCAGGAAAAAGGGTAATCACAGCAGCTAAGGTCTCCACTTGGCCTAAAGGAAGGAGTAGCCGGTTACTAAAGGGTGTATTTTGGGTGGTTCTCTATCTTGACTGATAGATTAGGTCATATATTAATTTTTCTTACTGAGCGTGTCTGTCTCTCCCTGGAATGCATCTGTTTCTAATCATATGCACATCCAATTATGCATAGGCACAAGTTAGTAAATAGGAGATTTAAATGGGAGGACATTGCTTTGCCTTACTGGAAATACATGCAAAACCAGTTCAAGCCAGGTCAGCCTTCTTTTTTTTCTCCTTCTTCTTCCTCTCCCCCCCTCCCCCTCCTCCCCTTCCTCCCTCTTCTCCTCCTCCCCCCTCCGCCTTCTCCCCCCCTCACCTTCCTCCTCCTCTTCTTCTCCTTCTTCTCTCTTCTTCTTCTTCTTCCTCTTCTCCTCCTCCTCCTCCTCCTCCTCCTCCTCCTCCTCCTCCTCCTCCTCCTCCTTCTTCTTTATATGTGGATATGTTGGGAATATACTTGAACAGAAACTATTTGATTGTTACCAGTCTGGTATAAGTTCCGGGTCTGGAAACTTATACTATTGTTGAGAGATGAACATGTGTGTATTTTGAGAAGAGGGTGATGTGTGGGGTCTCGGGGCACTACACCGTCCTGTGCCTGCCTGCCTTGGAAGAATGTCATTATCCCACTGATGATTTAGAATTTGGTGATGCCCTCGGGCCATTAGTCCCAAGCTTTAGTGCACCTGCCAAAGAACCTACCTCTGAGAGTCAAGAACCCCGGTACTCTGGAACCGACTCTTAGGTGAAAGGAAAATGTTTAGATTAAGGGCTGCAGAGATGGCTCTGAGGGGAAGACACTTGCTGTCAAGTCTGATGACCACATCCCAGAAGCTGTACTCTGACCTGTTCATGAGACCCTGCCTCCAGTGTCCCATCCCCCAGTAAATAAATAAATACTTTAAAAAAGAAAAGTTTACAGGCTGGAGAGATGACTCAGAGGTTAAGAGCACTGGCTGTTCTTCCAGAAGCCCTGGGTTCAGTTCCTAGCAACCACATGGTAGCTCACTAATGGGGTCAGATGCCCTCTTCTGACATACAGGTGTACATGCAGATGGAGTAATTTACATACATAAAATAAATAATATTAGAAAAGAAGAATCAGAAAAGTTAAGATAGAATGGGGTGTGTAAGAGATTCCAATGTTGTTTTAGTTCAAAATGAAGGCTTTGCTTTTACTTCATCTGGATTTCATAAGGAAAACTTGGCTCCCAAGCCACATTAGAAAAATATGTACCTAGAAAACAAAATTGTGGTCAGTTAATAACAACTATTATCAGCCAGGCATGGTGGCGCACACCTTTAATCCCAGTACTTGAGGCAGAGGCAGGAGGATCTCTGTGAGTTCGAGGCCAGCCTGGTCTACTGAGTGAGTTCCAGGACAGCCAGGGTCACATAATAGAGACTATATCACAACAACAACAAGAGAGAGAGATGAGAGAGAGACTAACAAGTTATTCTCTATCTAGGTAATAGATTTTCAATGTCAGTAGAAAAGGGGGAAGAAAGCTCATTGTTTCACAGGCAACTGAAGCATTTGCTAATTTTTTTTTAAAAACAAAAACCTGGACTATTTATATTTTACCACAAAACTTTCTTCCCTCAGTGTTCAAAAGGAAGAGAATGATAATACAGGCCGTCCAGCAGTTTCCCTTCTAGACGCATGCCCCAAAGACCTGGAAGCAATGACTCCAGTTGATCGGTGTACATTTTTGGTCATAGCTTATCCACAGCAGCCAAAAGGGAAACTCCACTGAAATGCCCACTGAAGGACAAATGCATAAGCAGACATACTATATTCAGAAGATAGGATATTATTCGGCAGTAAAAAAGGAAGGAAATTCTGACACATATTACAACACAGGTGAAACTTAAGACATTATTCTAACTAAGTCAGACACAAAAAGAACAAGTATTTGGATTCCACCTACGAAGGTGTTTAGAGTGGAGGAAGTTTTTTTGTTTGTTTGTTTGTTTGGTTTGGTTTGGTTTTTTGAGACAGGGTTTGTCTGTGTGGCCCTGGCCATCCTGGAACTCCCTCTGCAGTCCAGCTGTCTCTGCCTTCTGACATCACCAAGCTGAGTAGAGGAATTCCTAAGGACACACACAGGAGAGGGATTGCTGGGGTTTAGGGAGTGAGGAGTCCCTGTATGATGAGAGCAGTTTCATGTTGGGAAGATTAAAAGGTCCTGGTGATGGATAAGATGACGGTTGCATAGCAACGTACCTGCCGCCGGCGACCTGCACTCTTAAAAATGGTCCAAACGATACATTTTATGCTATGTATATTTTGCCACGTAGACAAATCGAGAAGCAATCTAGCTAATGAAAATTTTGAACTTAAGGTTTATCTCTGCTATGTGTGCATAGCTGCAAAAGATTCCTGAATTCTTCAAATCTGCTAGATAGATCCCCTGGCGGTGAAGCCCAATAACTCCAGCAACACCTCCAAGCAACTCAGAAGTCCGAGGACTCTGAGAAACCGAGGCGTCTGGTGCTTGTATTCTGTGATTCCTTGTTTTTAAATTCTCAAAATTGTCCTGTGAGACTCTGCTCAGGAGGGGGGCGGGAAGTCTACAGGGAGAGAGGAGAGCCCTGGTGGCACGCCCCTGTAATCTAACACTTGGAGAGTGGAGGGGGATCAAAGGTTCGAGGCCACCCTCCGCCGCCAGTAGTTGAGTTCTGGGTTGACCGCGGCCGGGTGCCGAGTGAGCTGGATCCCAGCCTGAGCCACCCGCAGCGCTCAATACCCTGCATCGCCAGTGCCTCAGTTTCCCGGAGTGGCCATGGGAGCGCGGGCCCTGACGTGGCGGGGCGGCAGACTGAGAGGCCGCCAGGGGGCGCGGGCGCGGGAAGCGGAGCCCGGGGCCGCGGGGCGGAAGCGGCGCGGAGGGAGGCGGGGCGGCGCGGAGTCACCCGGATCGGCCCGCCCGCCGCGCCGAGGGGAGGTGACCGCGGCCGGGCTGGGCCACCAGTGGCAGTGCGCGGCGGGGACGCGGGGCGCGGAGAGCAGGTCGGTGCGGGCCGGGCGCCGGCGGGGTGGCGGGGAAGGTCGCCGGCGGGGCGCCGCGGGCCCTCGCGGTCCTCAAGCTCGGCCGCAGGGTGCCGGGGCCCCGCAGCCCCGGAGGCCGTCCCGGGCGCGGGATCGGGGTGTCCGGCCGGGGCGTGGGATCGAGATCGGGGTGTCCGGCCGAGGATAGATCGGAGTGTCCGGCCGGGGCGCGGGATCAGGGTGTCCGGCCAGGGCGCGGAATCGGGATCGGGGTGTCCAGCTTGGGCGCGGAATCGGGATGGGGTGTCCGGCTGAGGAGCGGAATCGGGATTGGGGTGTCCGGCTGGGGCGCGGAATCGGGATCCGGGTGTTCGTTCGGGGCGCGGGGTCGGGGTGTCTAGCTGGGGCGCGGGATCGGGGTGTCCGGTCTGGGTGTGGGATCGGGGTGTCTGGCCGGGGTGCTGTCACCGCGCCGCCCTGCCTCTCGGCCCCGGTCTCGCCCTGGTCTCTGCCGTAGCCGGTGGGACCGCGAGGCCGGGATTCCGTGGTAGACAGGCAGGGGTGACGATTTCCCAAGCGAGCCCTGGGCTTGTTTAGCTGGAGATGCAGCTTCGGTTTAGTGGAGTTTTGGGGTACCCCTGTCGCCTGCTCTGCTCCGGGCATCTGCGTGTCAAAGGAGAGCCGGTGCTGCCTGTCACCGGATAAAGGGGTATTGGGACGAGCAAACCGGCCAGCATCTGAAGAGTACTAAATAGAGCCGCGGAGAGTGTGTGGGGCACAGGGTTGAATTTAAAAGCCAACCCGAAGAGCAGCGTGTAGAATAATGGGTATTCTGTAACCTGCCTTCAGGTCTGTCCCGCAGTAATTCTTTTACAGTCGTGTAACTTGTGAAAACTTCCTAATTGGTGATGGTGTGGTATGCGACAAACTAGTTGAGACGACACTGATACTCCGGCTGGAGCATAGTTTATAAACTCCTCTTGACTTAGTTACATGGTGCTCGTAGGCTTATTAATCCACAGTCGAAGTTTGCAAGGCCACCGGCAACACAGAGACCTAATTTCCCAGTTAGTTCTTCGTTTATAAAACAGTGACCCCAAAAGCAGAACCTAGGAATGATGTGCAAGTTAGTGTATCCATCAGGACCCCTTCCCCCCACCCCCAACTATTGAGTACCATGATGTCCCAGGCCCTCTTCCACACTAAAGTCTTCAATTTGTGTGGGACCTTGAAACAGATAACCCCTGATGAAAACGAAAAGTTTTGAGGGAAAAAAAAAAATAATTCTACATATTGTATAGCAGATCTTCAACTTCATTGTTGCTCCCAACTCTCGGATATTGGGCTAAAATAAGTGAAACCTGTTTTTTGGTTTGTTTGGTCTTTTTCCCCATTACTGTTGCTTCTGTGTTGGTAGCTAGCTCCCAGTGCGGAACCCAGAGCTGAGCACTTGGTGTGCTGTGGGGGACTGCTAAGTCTGGCATGGGAGTGAGGTACATGCTGTCACATGCAACGTTTCTTCCCTCGGAGCCGGGAACGTTCCGGCTCAGACTGCGATAACTTGCACTCCACATTCACATTCTGTACGTCTGTGCCTGACATGTGATAGGGATCTTTATAGATGCTGTTCAAATATGTATGAGTTATCTGTCTCCCACAAAGGAGGGCCTCCCAACCTCTTCTTCCCATTCAACTCTTTTCTGGCCCTGTTCCTCTGAGCACCCCTTTGTCTACAGAGACCGTCTTCACACTCCTCCTTTACCCATGTGGCAGGGCAGGGCTTTGCCCAGGGCTCCCATTGAATTCACACACTACTTTCTCTCCTGCAGGATGGGGAAAGTCCTGGATCTCATCTAAAAACTACTGGGAGCTGTTGGTCCTCAGCATAGCCACCCCTGAGGCTCTGCTCCTGCAAAAGGGTCCAGCGGACTTGGTTCTGATATTTACTCTCTGCGCTTGCAGATCATAATAAGGGACGAGCTCCAGAGCAGGAGGACTCCTTCCCTCTGCCTTAGAAGGAAACCCTTTCTGCATGGTGCATTCCAACTTCAAATCCATCACTGCTCCCGGCGCTCTGGGTCATTTTGATCTCTACTGGGCTAAAATAAATGCAAAGTAATATTTTAAGGTACAGATTGCTTAGTCTTAAATTTTGAGGGAGAGGGATTTTAGGAAATGATTCAGAGAGTACAGGTGGAGGCTTGCTACTTATCGGCAGATGCAAAGCTTGACTTAGTTTTCCAGGTTTATTTTTCAGTTAATGTAGTACTTTATAGAGTAATGTCATACTATATTAAAATTATGAAGTAGTAACTTGTCACTATTACAGGATCATCTCGTATAAAATAAAACATTCTTAAAATTCATCCAGAATACTTCTCAAAAGTTTCACACCAGTGAATATGGACTAGATTCTTATTACACCCAGCCTCACGTGAAAGCATCTGAGTAAAATGAATTTCCAGACTGGATAACTCAGTCTTGCTGTTGGGAGTTCACTCTGAGGTAGCCTCCCACCCGGAGAGCAGGGAGATGGAAAATCCTAGCCGTAACTGGACCAGCCCGAGGTGAGTGGTGTCTCACAATTTTAATCCTTTAAACTCGGGTGGATTTCTGTGAGTTCGAGACCATCCTGGCCTACATAGTGAATTTCAGCCAAAGCTATACAGTGAGATCTTGTCTAAACAGAGAGAGAGAGAGAGGGAGAGGGAGACAGAGGGAGAGGGAGGGAGAGAAAGCAGCCCCAAAGAAGAAAAGTTGGCTGAGGAGCTAACATGAGTTATTTCATTTTGGGATCTGTGAGTCTTTTCTGCATGCTGAAGACATGTGGCTACCAAGAATTGATGGCCCAAATAATATTGTGCATGGAACTTGAGTCTGAGGGCTGTGTTCTGTCCTGAGTGGTTCTTCATTCATTCACTTGTGTACTCATCCAGCAAATATTTTCTTGCGAACGTGCATGAGCCAGGCACTACCCTAGGAGTCAGGGCGTAACTGTGAGCGAATCCAGCCTGGTGAAGTACTCCAGAGGGACCATGGCAGACCTTGGGTGCCTACGAGCACAGCAGACCCGGTCATCATCAGAATACAGTGGAAAATTCTAAGCAGAGTAGATAGGAAAGGGGGGGGTGGCGACTGTTACTTTTTATACAGAGTGATGGGAGGCGGCTTCTACTGAGATGTCTCCTGATCTCTAACTCTAACTCTGAGAGAGTAGGAGGCAGAGGTGGAGCAAGGGCCCTGGAGCATGCTCAGTAGGTGGGAGGGCTGTCGGGGTCCCACGGCCAGGAATGGGGTGTCTCCGTGGCCAGGCAGTACGGGTGTGCGGAGAGTGGTAGATTCAGAGGCGGTGGGAGTGGAAAGGGCATTTCAGCATAGGCCATTGCAAGAAACTCAGCTTTGACTCTGAGTACGGGGGAATCTGTGCAGGGTTTTGGACTGAGATGCTCATGATGACGTCACTTGAAAACCATTGAGAGTAGATGCAGGGCAGGGGGTGTGTCGGCAGGGGGGAGCATGGGGGCAGAATTGGAGACCTTCCTTTTTACATTAGTTGTGTTCTCTGGGCTCTCATTTCCTCGTCTGCAGAATAACTGGGTCCCCTCCAGCTCAAGAATTTTCAGATTCAGGTCACATGGAATACTTTAGGGAGGCAAGAAGCGTTTGCAGGCTGAGGTTCTCAAAGTCGAAGCTTCAGATGACCTGAAAACTTGACACCAACCCACGGGGAGCTGAATCACTCCAAGTCCAGAGAGACTGGGTCAGGTCTTCTCAGTCAGACTCTAAGAAAGGGAACCAGAGCTGGGCCCAGCACACGCCTGCCTTTGATCCCAGTGCCGAGGAGGATCTGTGAGTTCAAGTCCAGGCTGGCCAGGTCTGTGTCGTTGGACGCTATTTTCCATGAATATGAAGCCGTCACTCATCACAGATCTGGCAGCCAGCGTAGCTTTTGTTTTCAGGAAAATCTGGAACTTTGGAGAAGGAAACAGCCCTAGTTTTTCTCCCTCACAGGTCATTTGAGTTTTGTAGCTGTTGTTTTTGAAGCAGGGTCTATGTAGCCCAGGCTATCCCAGACCCCTATCTGTAGATGACCTTGAACCTACAGAGATCTGCCAGCCTCTGCCTCTGGAGTGCTGGGATTAAAGGCTTGAGCCACCATGCCCAGCCCTCATTTGAGTTATTTTATCACCATCTAAAAGATTTCTTGAGTGTTATCCCATTCACGTGCCCCCAGGTGCTCTTTAAATTTTTTTAAAAAATTAAATGCACGTGTGTACACATACACACACACATATACACGTATACATATATGTGAGTGTTTTGCCTGCATGTGTTTATGTGCACCATGTGCATGCCTAGTGCTAGATCCCAAGGAACTGTAGTTAAAGATGGTGGTGAACCACCATGTGGGTGCTAGGAATTGAACCCAGGTCCTCTACAAGAGCAGCCATGCTCTAAACTGCAGAGCCTTTGCTCCAGCAACACCCCCAGGCCCTGTTTTTAATGCACTTCACTGTGTGTTTCGGTTGTTCATTTGTCTGAGCGGGATCTTGCAAGGCGCAGGTGTTTGCATTGCAACTTTCGTGCTGCAGCTCTTCAGTTCCCTAAGCACTGCGGGTGTGCGTGCACCTGCTTCTCCGCTTCGACACACTGTGTCACAGGTACCTGTTCTCTGATTAACAGGTGAATGCTCAGGTTAACCTACTCCCCAACACCACAAAGTACAGCAAGGAACACCTTCTACATGTCTGCTGATAAAGCGGTGTAACATTTCTGTGGGGTGCGTGCTATGAAGGACGATATTGAGTTCTGGCTTTCCTGGACCGAGATTGAGCCAACGATCCCTGACTCTGTTTCTACCATAGCTGTGCCGGTGTCTGTGCCGCAGGACAGTCTGTGTCCTTGTGTTTGGCCAGCGTTCAGCGTTGTGCGCTCTCTCAGATCTTGTAAGTGCAGAGACAGCTGTTATTTTAGTTTGTATTTTTTTTATTACTAGCCATGTCGAGCATCTCTTAGACATACAGCCTCTTGTAGATCCGTGCTGTTTCTGTGCATTCTGCTGGAGTTGCTGTGGTGCCACCGGTCTGCAGAAATGATAGGGTTAGGGTTAGGGTTCATGTACATACTCCTTGGCGCGTAAACTTTGATGCTACCCTCTCATCAAGTGGATTCTATTTTCATTTGTTTTTCTTTGGTCAAGACAAATCTTTGATTTTTATTATTAAATACATTATCTGATTTAGGTTTATGTGTCTCAAATTTTCTTTAAAAAAAAAAAAAAAAAACCTCCATCCTGGGGCTGGAGAGTTGGCTCAGTAGCTAAGAACACTGGCTGATCTTCCAAAAGACCCAAGTTGGAATCCCAGAACTCACACCTGGGGATCTGATGCTTTCTTCTGGCCTCTGCAGGCAGCGTGCTTACATGCTCAAACCTCACGCAAATATGTAATTAAAAATAAAATTTAAGTTAAAAATATAGGATCTCCGTCCCTAGGGCACATCTGTGCCCTTGATTCTTGTAGACGTTTAATCCACATTGTGTCCAGCCCTGTCCTCTTCTCCTCCATCTGATGAGCCAGGTTTTCTAATAACATCTCAAGGGGGCAAGAGGGAGTGAGTGAGGGAAGGGGAGGGGAAGGGGCGCAGAAGAAACTTCCGTTTCTTTATTGAGCCCTGGTGCCCTTCCCTGTGCTCTGTTCCACGTTCTGTTGCTCTTCTCTTTACTACAGTCATCCTGTGACGACCCGCACAGGACTCGTTCATTTTAAAGTTTATGTAACTGTCCCTGGACCAAAGTTTACTTTTCCTTGTAAAACTTGGAGTAACTTCATCAAGTTACTCAGAAATTATATTTTGAGAGATTTTTGTTGGGATTATATTAAATTTATAAGTAATCTTGAGTAAGTTTGACATCTTTTTAATGGCGGCATGTTCTACCCAAAGGCACGTAAGATGTCTTTCCACATATTCACTTATTTTCCTAGGCGTTTTTAGAGCTTGGAAATAATTTAAAACTAAGAGAAGAGTTCTAAGAATAGCACAGAGAGCTCCTGTGTGTTTCTTCTCCAGAGTCACCAGAGGTTAGCGCCCAGCCATCTTCGCGTTAATACATCCTCTGTGCAGGTCTGCGCGCTGCCCTGACCCTTTTGAGTCGGGCACAAGCTCCTTCGATTTTTACCTCTAGGTACTTCATCACCCCCTTTATTAAAGTCTTTTATCTCCCCAGCCCCCATTGTTTGGGGTCAAACTCAAGGCCTTGCACATGCTAGGCAAGTCTCTGCCACTGAGCAGCCGGCCCTTTTATTAGATTTAAATTTCTCCATGAAAGCCCAGAAGGGTGTTCTTGATACTTCACTATTTTGACGCTGTTGTGAATCGTATTTCTCTTTATTATTTTCTAGATGGTTATTAGTAGTTTAAGTCGCTTAATATGGCTTTTTCTCTCATCCTCTATGTGAGCTATTAAATTCAGACTCTCTACTGTTCTTAAACAGAGTGCAAAGTCCCATGAATATATTTCCTTGCAAAAACTTGTAGACATTTTTATTAGAAGAAATATCTATTTTTTTCCAATACTGAATCTTGACTTACTTTGTGGTGCTACAAAATACACAAATTAGGAAATTGGTATTTCTCAATTCTGTATTTTTTTAAAAAATTTAATATTTTATTTATTTTTATATGCAATTGTGTTTTGCCTGCCTGGATGTCTGTGTGAAGGTGTTGGAACCTCTGGAACAGGAGTTACTACAGGCAGTTGTGAGCTGCCATGTGGGTGCTGGGAGTTGAACCCGGATCCATCTGAAAGAACAGCCAGTGCTCTTAACCACTGAGCCATCTCTCCAGCCCCAGTTCTGTATTTTTTTTTTCTTTCTTTTTTACGCCAAAAGCACCTGGTAGGCCTCCCATCCAATTACTAACCCAGGCTGACCCTGCGTAGCTTCCCCAATCAGATGGAATGATATGGTACTGTTATAGTTTCTTGGAATTTTTATTAGTGTTCCATACATTATGTACCATCAATCTTTTGTGAAAAGAACCTTCAAGGATTTAATCAAAACTAAAATTGGAATGTATTTGAATTGGTGCAAATTATATATGAATGTTGTGAATATAATCGTTGCCAGACTTGGTACAATTCTGGTCAAAGAACGGTGTGTCTTCAAATGCCCTTCTCTGTGCTGTGCAGCTCTGTGCAGGGAGCCCATCAGCAAAAGCGCAGTGATTCCTTGACCCAGTCTTTCAACAGCATTTCAAGGCAATCATAATAATAACAACAACAACAATAATATGAAATACTGAGGTCCGGCTCTCGGCAGCAGAAGGAAAAGGCTGACGTCCGCTCCTGTAGACTCCTGGGGTTCCTGATGGTTCCAGGCGGATCTTGGGTGTGACGGCCTTGCTTCACTTCATTCAGCTTTTCCTCTGCCTTTCCCCCACGTAGTTAATTACACCCTCAGAACAGTGGTGGCTTTGTTCCTTCCTTCCCACCCTTGTACCTTATTTCTTTTTCTTTTCTTGTAGCGTTGGCTGGGGCTTCTAGGACTACGACAGAATGTCACGCTAGAAACACCCTTGGCAAGTTGAGAAGAATGGGTCTAAATCTTTCCCATTTTGCTTAGCTCATTTGTTTAACGTTTGGTAGGTTTGGTTTGGTTTGGTTTTAGGCAGGATCGCGCTATGGAGCCTTGGCTGGCTGTGAACTCACAGAGACCTACCTGCTTCTGCCTCCCAGTGCTGGGGCTAAAGGCGTGTGTGTGGGTTTGTATGTGTACCTTTTACCAGGGGAACGTGTTTCCTTCTGCTTGCAATTTATTGATCTCTTCTGTACGAACAGCTGGATAGATGTTAAACCTTCTGGAAAACTTTACAGAATTTGTCCTCCAGGAAATGAGACGGCTTCACTCGGGCTGCAAACCCAAATCCTAAGCTATGATGAGGTTGTTACTAACAGAACATAAATAAGAGTCCTTGATATTTCTGCACTCTACATACATTAATGTATAGTCAAATCCCAAGAGTCTAACATAAGCTTACTTTGCAGTGAGTTCACATTTTCCTTCTGTTGTCGAGCGTCAAAATTTAAATTGCTGGTGCGAAGGGGAAAGAGTCATGTTCAAAGTACAACTGTAGGGGTCAGCGTGCTCGTCGATAAAGACCCGGAAACTAGTTCCCTTACGCTGGGTCAGTTTCTACTCCAGGTGTAAATCTTAAGGCTATTTCAGGAAATGCTGTGGTTATTAAACGGCTAGAGACATAGGCGGCTCTTGAGTGACAGCTGCTCTAGGTGGTGAGTTGCTGGGCAGTTAGTTACCCTTGTCCCTTCTCTCCGCTTTAGACCAGTATTTCCCCTCCTAATTATAAAAAAACTATATATGTATTCAACATGCAAAGTTTGTAAAGTATAGAAAAGCAAACCTATAACCCTGGCTTTGGTGCCAACTTGTTAAAGGACCACTTCTCTCTCATCTTGTTGCAGAGGGAATGCGTCTAACACTGTGATTTCAGAGTCTTCTGCCTTTCTGTAGGTTAAGCCTTCAGCTCGCCTTGATCTAACCCCGGTCCTCTGGGAAGGATGGAGGAGGGTAACCGGCCGTGATTAGCTTTAGGTATGGGGAGAAAGAAGCCTGTGGTCACGTGGACCAGGCTGGACCCAAGGGAGCCATTGTGCACCAAGCCCAGCAGCAGAGTCACAGAGCCAAACATGGAGCATTGTGGTCCAGATCCCAAGTCCAGGAGCAGGTAGTTCGGCTCATGACTTGGCCTCTGTTAGCATCCGTTCAGCCCCTCGGCCTTCTTCCTCTTCAGAGCACATTCCCCTTTCACAAAATAAATAGAATGAAGAAAATAGTTTTTTGTTTGTTTGTTTTTTTTTTTTTAAGTCAAGGTGTCAGTGCGTAGTCCTGGCCTCTGGCCATGTAGACCAGGCTGGCCTGGAACTTGCAAAGATCCTCCTGCCTCAGCCTCCCAAGTGCTGGAATTTACAGCTGTGCTGCACCACCACCCCTGGCTTTTTTTATTTTCTTTTGACTCTGAAATAAACGTCCACACAATCACTGTTTCTCTAATCACTGCCTCGTGCTATGTTCTATATGAACACGTGACCATATAAATAACAGGAAGTGAGCAAATTCCTAAGTTAATATTCCTGTCGGCAGCAGGTTCAATTCCACACAAGTGTACTTCCTCCTCATGCCCACCCCTTCATCCTGATTTGCTGGGATGCTTGTCCCGGGCTTGTGTTAACCCCCGCCACTTTCTGGAATGCAGCGGACACCTTACTCATCCCTCCAGAGAGAGCTGCCTCTGCGAAGACAAGAATTTTATTTTTTATTATTTTTTATTTTTTTACTGTTAAGGATCCATCTTGTGACCAAAGACAGGAAACCTACAGGGGTGAGAAAAGGGAAAAGACAGTCTCAGCCTCCTGACGTGAGGGTGGGGTGAAGTAGTGGAGTCCCATTTGCTCCTGGACGGTGTGAGCGGAGCCTAGCACAAGGTCCACCCAGAGAGCTGCTGCACCGTGCCTCTGCTGAGGGGGACGTGGAGGCCGGGCTGCGTTTTTCTGAAAGCCAAGGAAGGATCTGCGATGCTGACAGCCATGGTGGGAGTGGGACCAGGAGAGAATGGCTGGTGCTGACGCTCCCGCCGTGGGTTCTGGGCCCCATGCACGCTGGGCATTGTTCTCATGAAGGGATTCTTTTTAGCATAAATGAGCCTGCCGTATCAGCAGAAAAAGTTGCAACTGATGTGCCAAGCTGTACTTCATCCCCCGGCCTCACACCCCATGACCTCTCATTTCTAGTTTGTTCTCTCCTCCCGTTCCTAGTAAAGTAGACACTTTTTTGCCTTTTCTGTTGTTTCTGAACAATAAGTAGTGTTCTGGATCTCAGTCTGGGCTGTCATGCCTCACAGGCCAGAACTGGCTCGCAGCACAGCGTGGGATAGTCAACAGACTTGAAAATGCTGTCCTGAGGCCATGGGGTGCGGCCTTCACCTCGAGCTCAGCACCGCTGGCCGCTCAGTCTCCCGCCAGCTCTGCTGCTGAGTCTGTCCCAAGCTTCTATACACCCTCTATACACCGTCTGGGTCTTCGCTTTCTCCCAGTCTCTCCTACAACAGTAAACATAGCAATAAGTATCTTATTCTAGTTATTGGTATGTCATCTGTCTATTTGACTGAGTTTCATTAACTGTCCAAATTCAAATGAATTTGCCAGCTGCTGGAGATTCTCCGGTCTCTGCCCGTCTGCGTCCCTGTTGGGACATGCCTGGGGTACAGATGTGTGGACCACTCAGTCCGGTTTTTGTGTGGGTTCTGGAGATCCATACTCAAGTCATAAGGCTCCTGCAGCCTAGCGGAGCCATGTTCCTAGCCCGCATTATCTTAAAGAAGCCATTGAACAAAATAAGTCCAAGAAGATCACGTGTGTTGCATTTCGTACATTTCTTAAACACTCTTTGATTTGTTTGTTCTGAGTTTAAATTTCAATCTTTTGATTGTACCTTATTTGTTGAAGAAACTAGTCATTTGTCCTAAGGTTTCCTACAATATGGATTTTTTTTTTTTTTAAAGAGCTTGGTTGGCACAACTTCACCCATGTTTCTATAACGAGTTAGACAACTCACCCTTTAATCTGGTGGCTACTGTAGAAGGTTCCAAATTACTCGGTCACTATAAATAGATCCACTGCCCCATATAGTTTGGTCTCGCCCTGAGGTCATTTCTAAGGAGCCTTCTAGAGTGTTCCAGGTGTCAGGGAGTGATATTATCTATAGCCAGCCATCTCCACTTAAACACATTGTATCTTGAAAGGATTTTATAACTATCTGGCAAGGCAGTTTCCATGTTCCCTAGAGTTGAGGTGGGCTGGAGTAGGGTGGGATCAGATGGGGTGGGGTATTACGGGGTGGGATAAGGGTGGGGTGGATGGGAGGGGTGAATGAAGGCCTGTGGTTTTCTTCTTTAGGAATGGTGTGTAGCTCTAGGATTCCCAGAGCTCAGTGTCGAACCTCAGGATATTATTGTCAGGGTAGATCTGTTATCAGAAAGAATCCAAGGATCCCTAGAGGGGCGGGTAGGGTGAGTTTGCTTTGGAACCAGACTCTGCAAGTCTCTGCTGTGGTCCTGGAGGCTTGAGCAGCCCCCAGGACTGTGTGCCTCATGCTGCTGATACAGAAGGTTCTGAACCCACAGTTCTCAGTACCCCCAGTCCTTTCTGCCAGCGTTTAGATTCAGTAATTCCAGTGTCTGGATCACTATGGGCATGAAATTGCGGTTCATCCTCTTTCTTTCTATTTTGGGATTTGTTGCAATCACCTGCCCATTACCTGAAGGTTCTGTCGGATGGCAATAAAGTAACACAGACGAATGCTGTTGAAGATCGCCATGTTTGACCTGTCACCGATTCAAAGGTTCTAAGAAGAAAATAGCTCAGTGTCAGTATTTTCAAATAGTTAATAAACTAAGACATAAAGACATTCAGTGACCTGACTACAGCCCTGAGGAAGCTGTCACTTAAATAAGAGGTTTGCTTTGATCAAAGCATTAATTAACAGTAAATCACCGAAAAGCTTGCAAGTGAATTTGACCAATATGCGCCAAGTGTATTCTTATATTCCATAGATGAAATTTAAACTGAGTCAATTGTCTCTTAAGCCTTGAGCCAGGCGGTGGTGGCGCACGCCTTTGATCCCAGCACTCGGGAGGTAGAGGCAGGCGGATCTCTGTGAGTTCGAGGCCAGCCTGGTCTACAGAGTGAGTTCCAGGACAGCCATAGCTACAACAGAGAAGCCCTGTCTCTAAAACAAACAAACAAGACTAGAAATGGTTAAAAATTAAAATTAATTACTTGCAAATCGAGTGTTCATCAGGGATGCTCTGTCGCCATATTGGTTGTTCCCTCTTGCAGCGATGAGTGAAAAATAAATAGGTCCTTCATTCAGGTGGGCATGGTGGAACATGCTTGTAATCCAAGGATTTGGGAGACTGAGACAGGAGGATTGCCATGAGTTTGAGGCCAGCTTGGGCTACACAGTGAGTTTCTAGCTAGCTTGGGGTACAGTGTGAGACTTCTTTCTCAAAAAAAAAAATCTAAAAATCAAAATCCAAAAATTAAAAACTACTCAATGCCCACGCCTACCCACGAGAAGCAACAGCATATGCAAAAGATAACGGATTGCAAAGCAGCCCGCAGCTGCAGGCTGGTGATGTGATCTAGAACGCTGCCTTCTATTCTTGAAATGCAATGAGGACGGTGGCTTTGCTGCTTTCGGGTCTCTGTGGGGTTCTCACTTGGGCGGAGGGACAGGCAGATGTGCAGGTATGTGTGGCCTTGCGGTTTGGCTAGAGATTGGGGTGCGAGGTTAGAAGGAGGGAGGCAGGAAATGAAGCCAAACCTGTGGTGCGGATTAGATCTTAACAAGCTCTTCTGCCCACCAGAGGAGTTTTCCTGCAAGTGGTGGGTGGCAGAGCTCCAGGCGTAGGGAAGTGGGAGCTTTTGCTCTTTCCTAGCCACACCGTGGAAAACAAGGCAGAGCGGGATGAGACTGGGCAGCGTGCAGGAGTCCATTGCAGTGCGTGCTCAGGAGAGGCAGCTGGAGTCACACTGCTGTGTCTGATTCAACAGCAGCGCCAATGTTCCTTCCTAGAAGAACAGGGTATTTTTATTAAAGTAAATAAATTAGTTTTATATCCTCTTTTTATCCCCAGAAGGTATTTGGCAAAGGTTTTCTTGGACCCATATGTAGGGATCTCCTTTGTAGATGCCTGCCAAACCTTAGTGGGTCTGTTGTGAATGCACTGCTCATGCACAGCTTAGAATGGGATGTCCATGGCTCTTTCCCCTTGACCGGTAAGCACGGGAGTCACGTCTTCTCAAGAACACAACTGCAGTTTAGAGAAGTTCGCTCCGCAAAGCAGATGGAAGAGAAGAAAAAGAGAAGAGGTGCTGCCTGTCTGTGATATTTGTGCTGCAGTCAATCTGGGTGAGGACTGTCCACCCCCCTGCCGTTTTCGGGGCAGAGTATTTGTGTCATTTTGAGCAAAGTACTGAGGTGGTTGTGAGCTGCCATATGGGTGTTGGGACTTGAACCCAGGTCCTCTGCAAGAGGAGCCAGTGATCTTGATCACTGAGCTGCCTCTTCAGCCTCAGAATCTTTCATTTTAAAACCTTCTAACACCTCAAAGCTATGAAGAAGATTTTGAGGGCCAGGTATGATGTCACATGCCTTTAATCCCAGCACCAGGAGGCAGAAACAAGTGGAGTTAGGGGCCAGCCTGGTCTACATAACAAGTTCCTGGCCAGCCAGGGCTACACGGTAAGACCCTGTATTTAAAAAGGAAAAATTGTGAGCCTGTCACCCCACAGCTGACTCTCTTTGATGCAGATAATCATACCTACACGAGGTGCCGATCTGAGTCCCTCACGCTTATTAATTCATTTAAACGTCACTCCAGCTATGAGCACATTCTAGTAACTTCATCATACATAGGAAAACGTTAAGACACAAAAAATTTAATTAGCTTGTTTTAAATCCTGTAAGTGGTGATGGATGGATCTGGGATATACTTCCAGCTGGCCTGGCTTCGTACTCTGTGTATAACAGTCCCGTTAAACGGACAGTTTCTATCTAAAAACGACAGTGCTCTGAGAGAATGGGGCTGAGACCTCCTGTGGTGAGAGGCTACTGAACTTGACATGCCCACAAGAGTTAAATCTGTACAGAGAGTGGAATGCCGGAGGGGAGAGGGCCTGTGGAGTAGGAAGGAGAGAGGAGAGGAGGAAGATGCGGCTCCTGGTTCATTTATGAGGCTACCCAAGCTCTTACACGCTCAGTCGCCAAGGTCTTTTACCAGGAGGGAGGCGCGTGGGCTGGTTGCAGCTCTGTGGTAGGGCTGGCCTTGCACAGGCAAGATTAGATCCCAGCACTGTGGGAAAAGCGGGAGTCGAGGTCACAGATCCTTATCCCTTGGGAGCATAGTGTAGAAACCTCTAGCCAAACAGTGCAACTCAAGACCTTCAGGTTAAAAGGACTCGGATCCGACCCAAGAGTTGAAAATGTTTGATGTTTGAAAATGTAATTACCACATTACCAGAGTAAAGGAAGGTAAGTGCTCATCTCAGTGGATACAGAAAAAATTGCTAAATTTCAACTATTGATTCACTTTTATTTTAAAAATTTTTAAAAATATTTTTATTTTAAAAATACTTAATATTTATTATTATTATATATTATAAATAATATGAATATTATTTAAACTATTTTAATTTTTTATTTTTCAAATTTATTTTTTAAAATAAAAAAAATAAAGTTTTTTTTTTGTTTTGTTTATTTGTTTTCGTTTTTTTTTTTTTTTTTTTTTTTTTAACTCTGGCTGTGCTGGAACTCACTCTGTAGACCAGGCTGGCCTCGAACTCACAGAGATCCGCCTGCCTCTGCCTCCCGCGTGCTGGGACTAAAGGCGTGCACCACTATTATTGTTTTTATTTTTATGTGTATGAGTGTTTTGCCTTCATGAATGTATGTGTACTGAATGCATGCCGTATGTTTGGGGGTCAGAAGAGGGTGATGGATCCCCTGGAACTGAGTTAAAGAGAGTTGTGAGCTGCCATGTGGGTGCTAGGAGCTGAATCCTGGTCCACTGCAAGAACAGCTGGTGCTCTTAACCTCTGAGTCATCTCTCTAGTCCCCTTACTTGTTTTTGTAAAAGCAAAACAAAATTGTGTGTAAAATGAAATAGAACAAAATCATGAACTCTGGCCTCCCAGTGCCTGAGCAGGAATCACAGTGCTAGCTGCTAGCTGGCCCAGAACAGAACTCTGGAGTCTCTAGGGCATAGTTAATTAGTTGGCTAGTGATTATATGCATTTGTTATTTGTAAGGCAATTAGCTTTCCAGCTTATATCAACGGCCAGGCATTACCGTTAATATCCGTAATGTGATTAACACACCTTTTTGTTCTCTATCTTGGCAGTCTGTGATATAAATCTTTCCCTGCTTCTAGATCAGTCTTATCCCAGCTGCTATTAAATAACGTGGTGACTGGAGAGATGGCTCAGCAGTTAGGAGCACTCTGCCTGCCCTTCCATAGGATCTGGGTTAGACGCCCAGCACCCAGCCGGTGGCTCACAACAGTCTAATTCTAGTCCCAAGGGATCTGACACGCCCTTCTGGCCTCTGCAGAGGGTGCATACTCGTGATGCACAGACTGACATGCAGGCAAGACACCCATACATACGAAGTAAAAATAAAGGCTTAAAAAAAGATTTAAAAAGCTAATGCTACCCCAGATTCATTGGCTTTTAGCAAGTTGTTGCCCATTTTCAAGTTTCCACATGTGTGAGGTGACCCTGACCCCTCCCAGTGTTGAATCCCCTCCTCCCCCAGGAGGGTTAGACCTTGTCTTTCTCTTCCTTTCCTTTTTTTTTGGAGGGTGGGTGGGTGGTTGAGACAGGATCTCATGGTGTAAACCTTAGTTGGCCTGAAGCTCGCTATGTAGACTAGGCTGACTTTGAACTCACAGCCTCTGCCTCCGGAGCACCTGCCACCACGCCTGGCTTCTCTTACGCTCCTGTGTGGTCTGAGGCACACTTTGCTGCTCATCCTCTGGGCCTTGTTATTGTGTGAATGTCAGACTCAGGTGCGATGCTTTCCTTCTCCTCCTCCTCCAGACGCCATCCTGCACGCTGTCCGACCTCGTGTAGTATTCCTTTTCTTCCTAAAATTTACCTTAAAGTACACCTGATCATTTCTCCTTCTTTACCCTTGTGGGGAGCAGCACGCCTTTTCAGATCATATTGAATATTGTTAACTCGTGGTGTGTTTTATTCGGTTATTGTTAATAACTAAAACTTAAATCAAAATTGTGAAAAAGGAACGTGAACCGAGACTTTGAAATGACATAGCTCTACTCACCGACACGGTCCCCCCAGATGCTTTCCTGCTAAGGGCGGTGTGGTCCGCTTGTGTTGGGGGAGGGGTGGAGCTGGCCATCCTGTGCGGGGACATCAAGTCTTTGTCCAACCATCCAAGCCTCATTGGGTAGGTTGCACCTTGCTGATTTCCCTTGTTCACCTTGAAAAGGAGCTACCAGAAGATTCCACACTTCTGCCTAGTGTGGTGACTTTCTGGGTCATCTGTGTTGTCTGCGTAAAGCTACAAGCCTCTTTTCCACGATGCTCGGATATTGGTACTCCTTCAAATGGCCTAAATCCCTCACCCTGGGAACAGTTGCTGATATTTTTAACTCCAGCCAGCCAGTTTACTCCACATTCTTTCTCTCCAAATCTTCGATTTGCTTAATTCCTTCCTTGATTATTTCTTCCAAAACATCAAGAATACTTCGTAGGCTAACGTGGGAAAAACATCAGGAATAATTCATACGCTAATGTGGGCCGGAGGATAAAGAAATGCCTTGTGTCTTTTTAAATCTCCCAAGGCTGAGAGAGGCTAGCTCCTACTTGAACAGCTAGATAAGAAAAGAAACAGGATGCCTGTGCCCCACATCTACATCAGGCGTCCTGCTCGCTCAGAGCACTGTGGGAAGATACTCTCTGAGCCTCTCCCGGAGACTCTCTCCAGAACGCCTGATTTACTTGTCCGCTGTGTTGTTATCTGCAGCTGCACCCTGAAGTTTTCACCTTAATCTTGACTTGTGCAACTGCTATCCTATAGATCCTATACACGTTACATCTGCACCGAGGTGGAGACACGGATTTTAATGTGCTTAGTTCAGACACGTCCGGCTTACCTCGTTATGAGTCAGCGGTTTTTTAAATTTCCGCTCATAAATGAATTTCATGCACTATTGAAGAAATGTCAGTCTGAGAGTGTATTTAAGCAACTCCTAGGTTATGCCATTTGGGGGGAAAAAAAAGTTCCCATAAATGTCTTTTAAACATTGTAGGTCAAAAATTGTGGGGCCTCCTTCCATTAACACAGTTTGGTTAAAAAGAGAAAATTGCTGTAAAGGTGTATGCGCAAATTCTTTTTTAAAAAAGATTGAAACTGCTGGGCAGCGGTGGCACACACCTTTAATCCCTGCACTCGGGACACAGACAGGCGGATCTCTGTGAGTTCGAGGCCAGCCTGGACTACAGAGTGAGTTCCAGGACAGCCAGAGTTACAACAGAGAAACCCTGTCTTGAAAACAAAAACAAAACAAAACAAACAAAATGAAGAAGAAAAGCAGAAGGAGAAAATGAAAACTAGAGAGGGGAGCGCCAGCTCACTGGGTGGGGTGGGAGCCTGGCGTTCTGCTGTCAGGACAGTTTCCAGGAGAACCTAGGTGTCTAGGGGTCGTTCCTTTCAGATCTGGGAACCCAAGGGCCCTTCCAGGATTGGTGGAAGCTCTGCCACATACCCATCCCACGGGGCTCAGGCTGCTGCTGCTGCTGACATGTTAAGGCAGATTGTTGTAGCAAATTCCTTTATTTCTCTGCCTTAGTTTCTCTAATCGTGCCCTCCATGCCGGAGCGCGGGTCCTTTGTTCCACAGGCTGTAGAGGTGGACTGGGCGAGGTGGCCGTGCGGAGAAGCACCATGACACCCCCTCCGCACCGACTGTAGCCTTTACTTTTCCTGGTCCTCCTTTGGCAGCAGCCGCTGACCTCCGCCACAGTCGGAGCAGCCGCGGAGGAAAAGCTGCCTTCCCAGCTCCCTCGTTTCCTTCCTGAAGCCGAAGCTGACCTCGACTTCATTTCCT
Source organism: Cricetomys ansorgei (assembly GCA_026225945.1). Lineage (NCBI taxonomy): Eukaryota > Metazoa > Chordata > Mammalia > Rodentia > Nesomyidae > Cricetomys > Cricetomys ansorgei. The sequence continues at coordinate 16,012,426 of JAMJFZ010001258.1, forward strand.
GGCACCCCATCCTTCCACACAGGACAAACTTCACTTGTCTGTGTGCTCAGGAAAGAGACGCGAGCTTGAACATTTCTCACTGCGGGCGCTGACAGCCTTAAAATGGATTCCCTGAGGTCATATTTTCTGGAGAATTCAGTTCTTAAACCTAGGAAGCCTCAAGATTTCCACAAAGCGTACTACCCAGTGGGGGAGGAGGAAGAGCAGGTTGCCCAGCCTTCCAGTTAGGGAGGAGACCCCCGCTGGGGCTTTGTTTTGGATGTAGGTGGTGTCACCGAGCTGAGTTCTGAGGAGACAGTGAGGGAGGACCAAGGCGTTAATACTTTTTAAAAAGCGTTTGTTTTTAAATTTTGTGCGTTTGTTTTGCCTGCTTTTTGTAGAGGCACCACGTGCACGTGTTCCGCCTGTGAGAGGCCAGAAGAGGGCGTGGGGTGCCCCTGCAGTTACAGGCAGCCGTGAGACACCATGTGGGTGCTGGGAACCAAACCCAGGTCCTCTGCAAGAGCAGCAAATACTCTTAGCTGCGGAGCCATCTCTCTCTCCAGCCCCCTAAAGTGTTTGTAAACCTTCAAAATCGATGTTGGTGGCATGGCTCTCTCACTAGGAGTCACAGCTGGAAAGACACCTCAGGCTTCCCTGTACGTAGTCTTGGCCGGCATTCTTTCCGATGTATGATCTCCAAGCATAGACTTCTAGGAATCCTGGGCCCAGAAGAAGCAGAGAGCATGCCAGTCTGAGAATTTGGGTCTGTCCAACTCAGAATGGGCAGGTGGAGGAAATTATAGAGGATCGTATTTTACAGCAAGGCTAATAGGGGAGGCACCGTACTGCAGGGCCAGGAAATGGAATCGTTACTTGACTGGGCAGGAAGCGTTGTCTGAAGGTCTCCTGGCTGTAGCCTTTGGTGGCAATATCACCTCTTCAGCCCATCCCAGAAGGAGCCTCCAGCTTCTCCTGCCCCTGCCTTTAAATCCCTGCTATCTCATTGGTTAGAGCCAGTGGGAAGCCAGAGGTAAGGGAAGCCTGGATTTGGTGGATTTGGCGCCTGAGGGTTGCCTTGGGGGCACAGAGCAGGCTGGAGGACAAGATTGGAAGGGCTGATGTTCTGTGTCCACAGTGTATACCAAGTCCAGACCTTTCTCCCAGAGGCCATGTTGGCAATTACTCATTAAGCTGGTTGATATCAGTATCTATCAGGGTAAAAGTTTATAGCGTATGAGCTCAGGTTTTTAACAGTGTGTCCAGGCTTGTTAAAAATAAGGCCAGTCTCCCAGGCCTTCATTTGCATTCAATCACATTTTATAGCATGTTAAACATGTTGATTATTTCTTGTGGCATGTGAATCTAACAAACCTTACCATTTTGAGCATTTTAAATGTACAGTGTTGTGTCATCAGTTCATGCGCTGCTTTACACTCGTCATGACCATCCACCTTCAGACCTCTCTCATTTTCCCAGACTGAACTGCTGTGCCCACTTGACACCAGCTCTGCAGCCATTCCCTTCCTCCCCCTGCCCTGGAAACTGCCGTTCTTCCTACCTCTGTGGCTCTGGCTGCCTCTAAGTGGAATCACACCGTTTTGCCCTTGTGTCTGGCTTAGCGTAATGTCTTCAAGTTTCATCTATGCTGTGGTGTATGTTACTATCTTCTTTCTTTTTTAAAAGGCTGAATAATTACATGTGTTTAGCACATTTTGTTTGTGTATCTGTCTGCTGATGGATGCTTGGGTTGTTGTAAAAATCTTATTTCTGAATATTTTCATTATTCTATTTTTATAGCTTCAAGTTTTACACTCCCAGGGTTGGGGAGATAGCTCAGTGGTTAAGAACACTGGCTGCTCTTCCAGAGGATCTGGGTTCAATTCCCAGCACCCACATGGCGGCTCACAACCGTCTGTAACTCCTGTCCCAGGGAACTCACTTTCTTCTGGGCTCTGGGTACATGTGGTGCATAGACATACATGCAAGTGAAATGCCCACACACATAATGCTTTAAATGTTTTCTATGACCAATCTAACGTTGCATAAATCTTCAAGATGATATACAAACAAAGTCTGTGGGAGTAGAAATATAGAAGATGGAGATAGCCTTACGCTGGAGAGATGGGTGTCGTTTGCAGGAAGCAGTGATGGGGAGTATTCTAATATGTGGAATACTAGCAGATGACAGATGCTATGCATAAAAAAAAAAAAAAGCAAAAACGAAAAAAAAAAACCTCTGAGCTAAGCAAAGGAAAACGAGTCTGGGCAAAGTTTTCCAACCGGGCTCCACCCTCTTCACCGAGCTACTTCTCTGGCTCCAGTTGGTTTTTTTTGGATTGGGTTGTAAGGACTACTCAAGTTACCTTGAGCAGGGTGGAACAAAGTTTTAAAAAAATTTAAATGTGGCCAAAGTTTCATTTTTGTTTGTTCATGGGTTTTTTTTTTGTTTTTGTTTTGTTTTAGCCACCTGACAGGGGTGCTGGGATTCTAATTTTGGTCCATTGCAAGAGCAGCAAGTGGTCTCAACTGCTGAGCCATTTCTCCATTCACAGACAAGATTTTATAAGAGTTTCTTGTGCTACCGTCATGGCCTTTAATGTGGTTCAGAGCTTTCCTTGAATTCAAAATGAATCACCAAGATTAGCACCCTTAGGACATGTTTGGGAAGAAACAGTTAGGGGGTGACTGGGCTAAGCTTTTGGGATTCCAGGATTAGCCCACCTCCCACATTTTGAATGTTCTTAGAATGCTGTTAGAGCAATGATGAATCAAGAGGCACTGGCCCATAGTAAGTGTTAAAATACCCATCGGGCCATGGCTCGGTCAGCAGAGCCTGACTCTACAAGTCTGAGGACCCGAGTTCAGATCCCCGACAACCATATGAAAAACCAGGGTGGGGTGCATCTGTAACACCAGCACTTGGGTGGCGGTGTGGTGGGCAGAGACAAGGGGATCCCTGGAGCTTGCTGGCCAGCTAGTCTAGCCAAATTGGTGAGCTCCAGGTTCAGTGAGAGACCTTGTCTTAAAAGATAAGGTGGAGAGAGAAAGCAAGATGGCCCAGTGGGTAAGGGTGTGTATCATCAACCCGATGACTTGAGTTTGATCCCAGAACCCACATGGTGAACATGGTGAAAGGAGAGAAGTGATTTCTGCGTTGTTCTCTGGCCTCTGGTGCTATGTGGCATGTATACACACCTACATACGCACATACCACACACACACACACACACACACACACACATACACAAATAAATAGATAGTATGTAAAAGCAATACTAAAAAGTAGGACACCTGACTTCAACCTCTTGTCTCCTAGACATGTACACACGTGTGCATATACACTTGCACATGCATGCACGTGCACATCCAAACACAGACACATACACATACAATCACTGCAGACTTAAGACATGCCCTTCCCCTAGGTGGATAAGACTATTTCCTTCTGAGGCTAGTGCTTAGGTTATGGGAGAGTTTAATGTTCTTCTCAGCAGGGAGGCTGCTCTGGGATAGGGTTAGCTTGCTTACTACAGCCCAGAGGGGTCTAAATGCCACTGTCAGCCCCACGGTGGTCTGAGGGACGTTGTTCCAGGAACTGTGTTAGAGACGGTCCAGTGGGCAGCCCAGGGGAGCCAGGTTATCTTACCTAGAATTTGATTGACTCTGTTTGGCTAGAAAAAGGTTTGTTGACTATGTTGATAGATTATAGTAAATAAGAAGACTTTTTAAATTCGAAGCAACTAATGTAAAAATCGATATTTAGGATAAGATTAATCCCTGACGTTCTAGTGGGCAGAAAAGAATTGTCATTTTGGTTGAGAGGGAGAAGGTGCCAACATACCACACCTGGCCTAAATTTAAGGAAACAAACAGTGAACAAATGTAGACCTGGGTCTGTAGAGCTGTGGCATACACCTGTAACCCCTGCACTGGGGAGGCTGAGGCAAAAGGATTGCCATGAGTTCAAGGCCAGCCTAGAATACAGAGTAAGATCTTGGTGTGCTTAAAAATAGAAATAATAAAAACATAACACCAGCAAAGAATTTTGGTTAAGACATATGTGCCCAAGTTTGGTGGGCATTTTCTTTGATTTTTTTTTGCAGTACATAAAAATAACAAATGATAAATGGGTAAAAGGCTAGAGATTATTTGATAAAGTCACTGTGGTCAGATGTTATGGCAAAACCACGACAAGGAGTGTAAAATTCTTCCTACCTCAATGCTTGACAGTTTTCCTAAGAAAATACTGAAGAAACAAACAAGAAAAAGATAAAGAATGGTCTGGTGGGTTTTGAAGGAAAGCTGGAAGTGATTTTAGGACAGCAATGTTTTTAATGAAAAAAGAACATGAGCCAAGGTCCCACAGGCTTGAACTCTGGCTCTAGGGCAGCTATTTGTTAGCCGTCAAGTTTGGGTGAATTGCTGAGTGGCGGTGCTGGGATTTGAACCTTGCTGCCACGGTGCGCGCTGCTGGCTCAGTCTGGCGCGTGTAGCCTGGTGGGCGCTCAGATGGTGGCTGTTCTCAGCTCGGGGTACCCATGCTTGACCTGGAGGGCTCACACAGCTCCCCCGGTCAAGCCTGGGCAAACTAGAGACTGACAGTACCGCCGGGACAGCTGGTCTACCCGTGGGCGCGGAACTCCTTAGGTATGAGTGGTTCCGGCGTTGCCATCCGACGCTGACGTTTCCACGGTCCCGCCCGTCACTAAAGCTTCCCCGTGGTGGCGTGGCTGCAGACCCACAGACAACGCAGGCAAAAATCGCTTCTTTCACGGAGTCTACCTTCCAAAAGGGTTTGTAGGATTATCTTTCTGAGAGTATGTTTATTTCGAATGCAGAGCAAACTCTTCGTGGGTGGAAACAAGTGTAGAGCGGGAAGGGGCGGCGTCCTGGTCTGTTCCGCGTCCCTGACACCGTGTCGCGTCGTGTCTGGCAGTAATGTCCCCGGGGGGCTGTCCCTCAGCGCATCTGTCCTGTGGCTTCTTCTGCAAAGTTCCGTCTGCATTCGGAACAGTTTACAGAAGCCGCCAAGGGTTACGTTTGGAAACATACCCTCGGGCTTCTAAAATGTCCCCAGCACGGGTGACCATGGGTGCTTCTCAGAGTGTGTACAGGGCAGGGACAACTCCGGCCGAGTCAGTCCATCGCCATCACCGACGTGAAGTGGGAGATGCCAAACCCTACCTTGTAGTCGCCCACGTGAATCATGGAGGCTGAGCCTTCTGGGTCCTCCTAGGGTGTGTGTTTCTTGGGATGACACACCCATCCCAGCAGAGCTGGAGGTCAGTCAGTAAACTGCTTTATGGAGCCAGATTCTCCTCTGCCTGTGAGTCATTTTCTGGTAGTGTGAAAAGCTGCCAAGAGGACTCTTAACCCTTTCAGCTCTCAGGACTAAAGCTCAAAGTCAGTAGGCCTGAGGCTGGTTCTTTACATTGCAGTTCAGAAAATGAGCCGTGTGCTTAGTTAGACAGTGAGGACTTAGGGAAAATGTACCAGAAAATTATGTCCAACTTGAACCAACTCTGAGGACTTATTTTAATAACATAGATGGCTGAGACATTTGCCAAATATTATGCTTGGTTTTCTGTTTCTTGTTTTTTTTTTTTTTTTTTTTAAAAAGTGCTTAGACACTCCTCTTCTGCGGAAATCTGACATCTGGAGGCTTCAGATGCTTGGAAGACAGCCAGAGAGTTAGAAAGGCGCCTCAGAGCACAAGGAAACGCCAGTGCCAATGTGTCCTTTACCTCGGCAGCCGAGTGTTAGCCTGCCCTCTAGGGTTTGCTGACTTTTATTTGTCTGGGAACTTTTAGTAATATTGGTGCAGTGGATTATAAACAGCGATTGAGAAAATGTCCCCACACTTTCGAGGCAGAAGTAGGTGTATCTCTATGAGTTCAAGGCCAGCCTCGTCTACATAGCAAGTTTCAGGCCAGCCAGGGCTACATAGTGAGATTCCATCTCAAATAATAATAATAATTATAATTATATAATAATAATAATAATTCAGAGGTCAACAGTTGAGAATACTCTTCCCCAGGACCCAGGTTCAATTCCCGCATCCACACAGCAGCTCACAGCCCCCTGTAACTCCATTTCCAGGGCACGCCCTCCTCTTGTAGGCTCCAGGCACACATGTGGTGCATGGACCTGCATATAGGCAAAACACCCATATGCATAAAACTAAAATAGAGAGAAATCTTTTTTTAAAAATGAAGCTAATGGAGACCAGCTGAACGCAGAAGCAGGCTGACACCAAGAGAGAAAGGCCTGAAGGTTTGTAACTGTCTGGGACTGCAGTTCTGGTTAAAACATGGCGCAACACTGTACAGCCATGGTAAAGAACTTGCTTCCAGCAGCCCAGGTAAACACGTTCACGCAGTGTCTTCTCTGGAAGAGGTTGGGGAGGTACAAGATGCTTCCCATCTTGTTTTGCTTTTTCCATGAAGGTCTGACTACATGGTCCAGGCTGATCTAGGTCTGGAAATCCTCCTGCCTCAGGCCTCTTGAATGCTGGAATTTATTGGCATGTATCATCACTCTTGGCCCTGGGGGCCTATTTTTAGACATGGTCAAGGTTAAATTAACCATGTTGAAAAAGGAAGTTTTGACATGTTTGTCTACTTGAAGACAGTACATTTTCTGGTAATCACTGACACAGATGTGAGCTTGTAGTTAATTATGGAAATGATTTATGATTAGCACTAGTATTTATTGAGAAGCGACTATGCCAGTCATGTCCTCTGTGCTTTCACACATGTACTTGGGTAAGGCTTTGTGGACAGACAGATTCCCATTCTGTCTCTGTCTGTGTGACCCTAGACAGATTCCATTACATCTTTGAACCTGTGTCCTCGTCTGCCCAAGGGGAACCAATAATATACAGGCAGGTCATTGTGAGGACTCACTGACGTGGTACACAGTACAGTGTGTGGCACAAGGAAGTACTATGTAACTGTTGGTCATTGATCTTTATCACTGTGGTCTTCCTCATGACTGAAGACCTGAGAGTTTCAGTGATGTGTCCAGGGAGAATAAACTCATGAACTGTAAAGCTGGGATTTGAAGTTTGCTCTTTGTTACTTTAGAAGCCTGGTGTTTTACATTCACCTTATGCTATCTCTTCAGAGCATATTTAATCAATATTAGATTTGGGTTTTGCTTTTTGTTTGTTTGCTTTTGAGACAGGCTCTCACTGTGTATCCCTGGCTTACCTGGAGCTCATTGTATGGACCAGTCTGGCTTGAACCCACAGAGATCCACCTTCTTCTCTGCCCTTTGAGAGCTCAGATTAGAGGCGTATGCCAACGGGCACAGCTAATTGGATGTTTTTAATACATGCTCAGTAGTAAAGCACCACAAAAGGAAAATCGAGAGCAGAAAGCCTGTGGTAGGAAGGGGGTGGGGAATGCAGTAGCCACTTCTCTTTTTTGCTGTGGCTCCAGTCATTTCATTATTTAAAAAAAAAAAAGTAGTTATTTTGACCCAACAGCAAAAATCAAATGTACAATATTTAATTATGTGGTGTGATTAAAATATCAATATACTGAACTATTTATTAGATGTTTCCTACATTTTTTTTCACACCAGTGAAAGTTACAAACAGCAGTCATAGCTAACTTTTTCTTTCCATTAGACATTGGCTCTTTTTAAACATTTATATACACTTACTTACTTAGTATGAGGGTGTGTATATACTATGTGCGTGTAGGTGCCTCCAGAGGCCAGAAGAGGACTTTGGATTCTCTGGAACTAGAATTATAGGCGGTTGTGAGTCACCAGACAGGGTGCTGGGAATCAAACTCGTGGCCCCTAGAAGAGCAGTGAGCGCTCTGAACTGCTTAGTCATCCCTCCAGCCCCTGGAGTAGTGTTCTCTCTCCTATTAGAGGTCTCAGGAATCAAGCTCGGGTTGCCAGGCTTGGTGACAGTCATCTTTATCAGGTGAGCCATTCTACTGGCCTGACTTGTTGCCTCTTGATGAGGTCAGTCCTATGTGAGATGAAAAAAATCCCCATCTTCAGCAATATCGAATGAGTCTTTGAAGAGAGTAAACACTTGGGCCCTAGCCAACCTGGAGAGCATGAGCACACCCTAGGAAGCCTCTTGGAAGGCATTTGGAGAATGTTGCTCAGATCATGGCTGAGAGTTCCCAGGAAACACACGCCTGCTCCTCGTGGCCTTATTTTCTAGCGCTTAGACACATCCTTCACCCCACCTAGGGCAATGGACTCATCATCCATTGCAGGGCAGACCAGCAACAAGCGCAGGTTGGTGGACCCATCATGCATTGCAATGCAGACCAGTGACAGCGCACGTTGGTAGACCCATCATGCATTGCAGTAGACCCGTAACAGTGCAGGTTGGTAGACCCATCAGGCAATGCGGTACAGGCCTGTGACGTAGCAGGTCGGGCCACAGGCATCTTTAAACCAGAAACAGATGCTCGATCTGACTGGTACTGGATGTCCTCTGGAGATACTACCTCTACCCCTTTCTCATTTTCATGGAGTTTTGTTTTTTCCGTGTGTTTTAAATCTTGATGTCCAAGCCGTGTTCTGCTGCTGGCATCAGACTGTTAACACTGTTTTGCTCGGATCGCCCCAGTGAGTCCTAGCCCTGTTGCTAACTCTTGGACAAAGGAGACTTTCTAACCTTACAGAGCCTAATTGTCCTAATCTTATGATTATTGTGGAAAATGAATGAAATGCCTCATGTAATGTAAAGTCTTTGGTTGTATGATGATGATGGTGGTGATGATGGTGATGGTGGTGGTGGTGGTGGTGTGATGATGATGATGATGATGATGGTGATGGTGGTGGTGGTGGTGGTGATGATGGTGGTGATGATGATGATGGTGGTGGTGGTGGTGGTGGTGTTTTGAGACAGGGTTTCTCTGTTGTAACTCTGGCTGGCTGTCCTGGAACTCACCCCATATACCAGGCTGGCCTCGAACTCACAGAGATCCTCCTGCCTCTGCCTCCCTGGATTGGAATTGAAGGAGTGCACCACGGCTGCCTGGTTTTGGTTTTTAAGTACCTTATTTTAAAAGTACTTCATTGGCTGGAACTTTAAACATGCTAAAATGTTAATTTCCTTACTTCCCTCTCCTGGCACTTGAAAGCCTGCCTTCCTAACTCGAATCTCTACCTTTGCTGTGTGGGTTAGCGTTAGTTTTTGTCGTTAATGTAATTGTTTACAATTCTAGAGTTACACAGAGAATCTAATGAAAATACATGAGGAAATTATTATTCTCAAAGTGGCAACTTTATATTTTTACGTTTTACATATTTTTATATCTTAGGTTTTAGGTTTTCAGGAACCAGGTGTGTAGTATGTCTTAAACATCGATGTTCTCTCACACTTTGGACTTCCTCTCCAGGCTGTGAAGCATGGAGGCCGGTTCTGTGGTCCGTGCCATCTTTGACTTCTGCCCTAGCGTCTCAGAGGAACTGCCTCTCTTCGTGGGGGACGTCATAGAGGTGCTGGCTGTCGTAGATGAATTTTGGCTTCTGGGGAAAAAGGAGGATGTTATAGGTAAGAGGTTATATGTTATAGGTAACTCCTTCGATGCCCAGCCCCTCCCTTCCTTCAGTATTAAAGATGGAGATCGGAGGGGAAGCCCCAGTGAGTGATTTCTCTTTGCCATGTCTTCCTTCTGAGCTCCTACCGTGGTGCTGGCCTGTGAGGAGCATGTCTACCATTGTTCCGTCTCAGTATTGACCCCTTCAGGAGGGTGGATGGGTAGACACCTGCTGCCCCAGCCAAGAGTTCTAACCCCCGCCCCCCCAATCCTTTTCCTTTCCTTCCGGTGCTTTGTCTTTCATACGCAGTACTGTATCTCCCTCCTCTCAATGTGCATCACCCCCTCTTCAGAACCCCTGTTATTGCTGCTGCTTTCACAGCCAGGCTCACCCCAGGTGAGTGGGACGTAAGGTACGCTCCACCCGGTTCCTCTGGCTCTCTCCTTTACAGCTCCAGCCTTTCATTCTTCTCAGGGGAGCTGATTTATCCTCCCCACCCCCTTCCTAGATCTGTGGTTGGCAGAAATTAATTAAATCCACCCTCTACCTTGGCTGCCCCTGCCTCCCAGGGCTGTGCTTCCGGTTATCCTTCTTCTATTCCTGAAATGCATATTGACATGGATTTCTCACACTGAATACCTGAGGGGACGGCAGACCTTTTCCTCACACCGCATGCAGTTGTGTTCATTTAGCCCTTAACTTACACGTGTTTGCGTGAGCCGGGCTGGAGTGTGATGCAGCCCCGAGGACAGGTGCTGTGGACACTTACTGACTTTGGGGAGATAAGTAGATTGTTTTCTAGTTGAAGCAATGTTTCTGTTCTGATGAAACCGATGAGTGGAGAGTTGCTTGCTCGGTGGTCCTGACTTGAAAGTGAACGCAGGGCACTGAGGGAGCATCAGCAGGGTGGCAGGTGGTTTAGAGGTTCAGAGAGGCTGCAGAGGACCAGGTGGTTTAGGGGTTCAGTGGGCTACAGAGGACTAGGTGGTTTAGGTGTTCAGTGGGCTACAGAGAACCAGGTGGTTTAGGGGTTCAGTGGGCTGCAAAGGACCAGGTGATTTAGGGGTTCAGTGGGCTGCAGAGGACCAGGTGGTTTAGGGATTCAGTAAGGCTGAAGAGGACCAGGTGATTTAGGGGTCAGTAGGGCTGCAAAGGACCAGGTGATTTAGGGGTTCAGTGGGCTGCAGAGGACCAAGGTGATTTAGGAGTTCAGTGGGCTGCAGAGGACCAGGTGGTTTAGGGGTTCAGTGGGACTGCAGAGCACGAGGTGGTTTAGGGGTTCAGTGAGGCTGCAGAAGACCAGGTGATTTAGGGGTTCAGTAGGGCTGCAAAGGACCAGGTGATTTAGGGGTTCAGTGGGCTGCAGAGGACCAAGGTGATTTGAGGGTTCAATGGGCTGCAGAGGACCAAGGTGATTTAAGGGTTCAGTGGGGCCGCAGAGGACCAGGTGTGCAAGGTAAGGAGTTGAGGCCAGAAACTGTGGAGCTTTCTATATAGTCAGATCCATGTCTGAGAAACTCGCTGCTGTTGCTTTAAGAATGATGGGATGGGGGACTGGAGAGATGGCTGAGGGTTAATCTAATCTAATCATCCAGAGATTAGATTCCCAGCATCTACTTGGCACCTCACAACCATCTATGACTCCAGTTTCAGGGCATCCGATGCCCTTTTCTGGCCTTCACATGGTGCACAGACAGACATACAGGCAAATCACTCATATGCATAAAATAAAGCAACAATTTAAAAAAAAAATAACGATGGGAGGGACAAAATGAAGGTAGGAAGGTGTTGAAGAGGTTCACTGTCTCCCAGGTGGCAGATGATGATGGCTCAAACCAAGGCAATGGGTCTGGGAATACACGGGCTTCGGGGACTGTCTCCTCTAGCTGGCAGGCACCTATAAGACCCTACCCATCTTCACACTGAAATGCTCCGCTTCACAAACATTGTGTTCCTCCTGCCCCATCATCAGCCTCCTTGGACTCTCCACCACCTGCGCGTAGCTGCTGTGCATGGGTATCAGGATTTCCTTATCCTCTGTGTCTAGGTAGATTTTCATATCTTTGAAGACCAAGACTATCCAACTCATGCTTCCCTCTGCCGTGAACCTGCTAGAGTACAAGTGGTAAATGCTTATTTAGGCACTTGGTGTGCGTGCACATGTGGAGAGCAGAAGACAGCTTGCAGGATCCGTTCTCCCCTTATACCGTCATGGAGACCTGGGGATCAGATTCGGGAGGTCAGGTTTGGCAGCAAGTGCCTTTAGCCTCTGATCCATATCGCTGGCTCAGTAAGTGCTTTAGAATTGTATTCTCTGTCCTCTACATATGTCTAGCTTTGTACCTTGCACTTTCTCTGTAGCAAATTCTCTGATGATTAGCATTAAGTCAGTTTTCAGGTCGGGGTCTGTAAACGGACGTAGATAAAGAATCGCCCTTGTCCATAGACGGATTAAAAGAGCACTCGGTATTTAACATGCGTGCTTCTATTTTTCAGGACAGTTCCCCAGCAGTTTTGTGGAGATTGTGACCATTCCCGGTCTGAAAGAGGGAGAGAGGCTGTTTGTGTGCACCTCTGAATTTATATCTCGAGAGCTGAACAGTCTTTCTCTTCATCGAGGTAAGCGGAGCATCAGAGATTTTGCACGATCTTTCCACAAGGTCTTTTAAAGATGTTTACTCTGGGTAGTAAAAATCTCTGCAAAATCCCCAGGAGCACTGGTGGAATGAGGGTGATATTATGCCTTAGGGTAATAGTATTTGATAATTTGCATTGTATCTTATCAGAAAGGCATTATTCATGTATTTGTTTATTTATTTATTTTTCTCAAGACAGGGTTTCTCTGTTGTAACTGGCTATCCTACTCACTCTGTAGACCAGGCTGGCCTCGAACTCACAGATCCGCCTCTGCCTCTGCCTCTTGAGCCCTGGGATTAAAGGTGTGTGCCACCACTGCCTGGCTTACTTTTATTTTTTTGAGATAGGGTCTCACTATATATCCTTGGCTGGCCTGGAGCTTTATATGTAGACCAGGCTGGCCTCAGACTCACAGAGATCCCCCTTCTTCTGCCTCCTGAGTGCTGGGATTAAATGCATGAGGCACCATGCCAATCTACTTTTACTTTTAATTGGAGGTGGGGAGTGTTGAGAGGGGGGAGGGAGGGATATCTACACATGAATGTAGGTACCTGGGGAGGTAAGGAGAGGGCACATGATCTTCTGGGGCTGGAGTTAACAGGTAGTTGTGAGCTGCCTGACGTGGGTGCTGGAGACCAAACTCCTATCTTCTGCAGTCGTCGGATATGTTCTTAACTGCTGAGCCACCTCTTCAGCCCCTACAAAGGAACTCTCATCTGCTCTTCAACACGGAGAGTATTAGTAACCCTACGTTGTAAGTAATGGTGAAATTCAAAGGCTGTTCGCTACAGGTGAGAACTTTGGCCTCAGGAGAACAGCGCATGAGCGTTACCTTTTAACTACCCTCAACTGGTAGACGCTTCAGACCGCGTTCATCTCATCCCGTGAATACGTCCTTGCACGACTTTGCTGATAACATTGTTACTAATGGACAACTGGGAGACAGCAGCTTTGATAGGACAATGAAGAGCTAAATGCAAGACGGCCCATCGCTGAGCTCCCGTTAGATAACAGAACAGTTCTCGTGAGCACAGCTCACACAGACAGCAGGAGCCGCGTCCCCGGCGGGATTCAAGCGTTTCTCGCCATCGTTCTCTTAACGGGCACCAACTTCCAACGGGCAGGAACCCACCTCCACACGTCCCCTGGGCGGAGTTCACGCTGATCTACATCAATGCAGAGGCCAGTAACGCTGCAGACTGAGGCTTGTGATCTACCCAGCTTTAGGACAACTCAGTCATCATATCAAAACAGAAGGACTTGCAAGCAGCGTTGTTTGTTTTAGTATGATGCTGAAGGCAAGTCTTAATTCTCTAACACACACAGACACACACACACACACACACACACACACACACACACACACACACGGTGGGGAACCGAGACCCTAGCAGACTTCTCTAGCTCCTAGTCAATGAGAGGAACAGAATATTGGATTTTATTTTATTTTATTGAGGTTCGTCCTCAGGACCTGCCTTGGGAGTTTCTTGTATATTAGCCTGTACCCAGCCTCTGCCTCCCCCTCAACCTATAGACTTCTTGCTGATCAGTGTTGAAAAGACAATGACAACTGGACTGTGAGATTAGAGCAGGACCTCTGTCCCTTCTCATAGCCATGCCAAGGGAGGTCTGGAGTCCAGGTCAGGCCTCGCCAGGTAGGATGGGAAAAGGACGAGCGCGCTCTGGCGGGTCTCCCAGCCCTGTGCAGGATGCGAGCCGCATGGCCTTCTTTGTTTCAGTGTTGAGCCCAGGGCCGTGAGCACACTAGGCTCCTAGGCGAGCGCTCTGCCCCCCCGAGTCACACACGTCGTCCACACTGGCGTGGACTTTTTTCTTCCTGAAATGAACCGTGTCAGACACTATGAAGAAGTTGAGGAAATGGGTGCTAGGATTAATTTTGCTTCAACATTATATGGTGTCTAGTCAAGTCTGAGGATTCAGAAATAAAAAAAGCAAGGTTTTCCTGCTGAAGCCAGCCCTGAGAAGACTGGTCTGATGTCTCCTGAGCTGGCTCTGAGATTAACTCTGCCTGAGGAACCTCGAGAACACTCAGGCACTAGCCTTTAGCCACGAGTCACCTGGAACAAGAGTGCGTCGGGGTCGCCTAGGCCTCGAGCAATAGATATTTGTTGGTTTGCTTGTCTTCCATTTGTGTGTGTGTGTGAGACAGAGAGACAGAGAGAGAGAGATGCATACAGGTGCCTGTGAGGGCCGGAAGAGGGTGACAGTTCCCCTGGAACAGAAGTTACAGTGATTGTGAGTCACTCTATGTGACTACGGGGAACCGAACTCTGATCCTCTGCATGCATAGCAGACACTCACTCTTAACCACTGGGCTATTTCTCTAGCCCTGACTCTGTACATCTTAATTTAAAAAAAAAAAAATCAAATGTGTATGGGTGTTTTGCCTGCATAAGTCCATGCACCATGTGCACGCCTAGTTCCCGCAGCAGGAAGAGGGCATCGGGTCCCCTGGAACTGGAGTTACAGACGTGGCGAGCTGCCATGTGGGTGCTGGGATGTGATTCCAGCCCCCTGCAGGAGTAGAGCACGTTCATAACTGCTGCGCCGGCTCCTCAGCCCCTGAGTCTGTAGGTCTTATCTTGACTACTCGTTAGCCTGTTAAGCCTAGAAAGCCTGGCATGTCTCGTGGTTCAATCTGGCTTCTGATTTGAGAAAGACAAGCTTTCTTGGACGAGGAGGTTACACTGTACCTTGTCTATTTCTGTGAAGTCTCGTTTGACACACTGAAATTATGTTTAACTGCTCTTGTTTTTGTATATGGCATCACATCAGTAAGAATTTTGCTATTTGAAGGCAAAGTTACTAAATGAAAGTACTGTTTTGTAGTTTGTCAGCTGTAAGCCCAAGGTTCTCTGATGTTCACGTCTAGAGCTAGGGACAGCCCTTCCACTTATTAGACCAAAAGTTTATTTTCCATAAGATTGGCTGGAGGGCAGAATATGCATTCCTTTACCCCTGCCCTCTACTGTCGTTAGTCCTGATCCCCGTGGTATCCTCTTGCCCTGTCCGTAGGAACCTTCCGTGTCGTGGTGTAGCTTCTCTTCTGAGTGCACAAAACTTTGGTGATGAAAAACTTAGAAGGAGACCTGGAAGCTTTTTAGAGTATTAGGGTGCTGAGCGTAGTTCAGTTGGTAGCATGCTTGACGAGTATGCACAGAGCAATGCACAGAGCATTGACCCGGATGCTGCTGCGTGCCTGCAAGTCCAGCAGAAAGACCGCAGGTTCAGTCGTCCTCAGCGCCTCTGCCAGCCCGGACTCCGTGAGAGTCCTGTTGTGTTTTATCATGCTGCCTTTTTAGTTGTTATTAAACTACATTTAAGAAGTATCATTAAGATTCATAAGAGCAGCTGGAGAGACGGCTCAGAGGTCAGGAGCACTGACTGCTTCTCCAGAGGACCCAGGTCCAATTCCCGGCACCCACGTGGAGGCTCACAGCCATCTTTAACTCCAACTCTAGAGGATCCAACTCCTTCTTCTGGCCCCTATGGGACTACATACACATGGTGCACAGACATCTGTGCAAATAATACACCCGTACACACAAAAGGAAAAAGTGCTGAAAAAGATGTGTGTGTGTGTGTGTATATGTGTGTGTGTATATATATATATATATATATATATATATATATATACACACATACATATATATATATTCATTTGTGTTGAATAGTTTGTGTTCGCGTTACAGTAGTATGTTAAAAGCAGGTAACATGGCTCAGAGGATAGGACATCAGATGGCCCCAGATTTAAATCCATCTTTCCCATGTAGTAGCTGTGACGTTGGCTAGTTACTTGGAACTTTCAGACTCAATTTCCTTATGTAAAAGCTGGAGATGATGATAGCGCCTGCCGCGGGGTAGCTGTTAGGTCATTGAGATCACGGTGTAATCAGGCAGAGGAAGTGCCCTGTGAGCTTTGGCCCTTGCTGCCTGGGCTCCTGCCGCTTTCATGCGCTCTGGGGCCTGTTTTGCCCCAGAAACCCTACCTGTGGTCGGAACATCAGTAATTCTTCCAGCAGGTGTCACCCTTCCCCCCTTTCCTGAAGCTACTCGCATGTTCTGGATCGTTCTTTTGTGTTTTGGGTTCAGAAACTAAAGTGTCTTCTAGAAGAAAAGTCAGTACAGGTGGCTAGAGTCACCAATGGTCCAGAAAAAACCCAAGGAATAGAAAACAAAAAAATGAAGGAAAGAAGGAAAAGAAAAGGGAAAAAAAGAATATGGCATGGAAAAGAAAAAAGAAAAAAGCTAAGAAAGGACTGTGTTATACGATGCTGCCCACTGTTTCCTCAGGTAACACAACATGCCATGAGTGGCTGAACCCCATCCTTCTAGGCTAGCTTCTTCTCAAAAGGCCAAGAAAATAAACTGATAATTTATAAATAAGTTGCTGAATGATCTTTATCCGTCGAAGCACAAGAACCTTAAATTTTAATGCCGTGAGTTGAAGTGTTAGGATAAAACTCTAATTAGGTTCCTGTGGGAACGTCATAAAACGTGGTCTGCACAAAGCCCACGGCCCCCTGGACAGCTGGCGCCTCCATGGAGGAGAAGCTAACTCTGCAGAGCAGGCTGCTTGCGTCGAGTCTAACAAGACCTGCATTCCTTCCTATAATCTTACTTCCAATCTGTCTCCCGCTCAAATAAAAATTCCAACCAGAGAAACAAGCAGTACGGCTGGGAATAGTCACATTCGAGCCGAAGGCCAGAGTGACCCTGAAGGTCACCAGGATTTCTACTTTCCTGTTCTCGAACCTGGTCTTGCCATTCCGGGAATTCCTCACAGTGGTAGTTTTTTATCTAGGAATGAGTGCTGGGGACCTCCATTCCTAAAGAATTACCCAGGACTCCAAGGGGAACAGCTTGCTTGACTAATTAAAACAAGAACCAAACAGAGAAACAGACAGACAAAAAAACCCACCCAGGAACAGTTAGGCCTGTAAAATAAAGGCAGTCACAGGTAAGGGGAAAAACCAAACAACAAAATAAAAGAGGAAGGGGGTGGCTGTTGAACTAAAGTGAAGTGCCATCTAAATTGTATGTCGGGGGTGGGGTGTGGGGGGGGGAGGGGAGTCTTGTTTTGAAAATCCACCTTTATCATTTATGAATAACCAGCAGAGTGACAGTCTGCCCGGAAATAGAGCTCCTCAAAACCACTCTGTTGGAATAGACAGGAGAACAAGCCCCATTGTGTGAGTTCACGGAGATCTGGCCAAACAGAGAGCGCTGCCATTCTGTAGCTTTGAGAGAGCCAGGCATTTCAAAGCCAACAGAGTGGGAGTTGTGGCATGCTCTGATTTTCCTATTCACCAAGGGATCCATTGTGTCAGACCAGTCTGGTCACCAGCGACTTCCCTCTGTGGCCTGGATGTCTGGTCTCGGGGCTGCTGGGGGAGGGGGACGGGACCGGGGACGCTTGTCATTTTCAGGACCCAGTTTTGGCCAGTGAATATGGGTTCGTAAATGAAGGACTACAGAAATATAGGAGCAAGACATTATCTTTAGGTGTCTCTAAAACTCTAATCACATGAAATGAAGCCAGGAAAATGTATGGGGTGTCTGCCACCACTAAAATGTTATGTTGCCCCGCACTGAGTCAACATACAAATGCCAGGGCTGGAGAGAGAAGTGATCGCTTCGGTGACCACAGGTGTGAGCTCCTAAGGTTTTTTTTTTTTTAAGAAGCCCGCCAGGGTTTCAAATGGAGAGTAGCAAGAGTAAAGATCTGGAGTTCAACAGGGTGTGGTTGTGCATGCTTTTAATCCAAGCACTTAGAATGCTGAGGCAGGAGGATTGGCACTGTTTCAGGCTCTGGAGTGAGACCCTACCTCAGAAAACAAAGGATTATTAGGAAAGAAATCAGTGGGCGGTAGGCCTTCTTGTTGCATGGCGAAAGCTTGAGCAAAAGGATGCGCTGAAACTGGTACGTTCGGAGTCTTCGTGTGGATCATTCGATAGGGTAGGAGAAATAATGTTTGGGGTAAAATTTAAAAAGGAAAATGGGTCGGGTGTGGCGATGCACACCTTTGATCCTAGCGCTCTGATCTCTGTGAGTTCAAGGCCAGCCTGGTCCACATAGTGAGTTCCAGAACAGCCAGGGCTATGTAGAGAGACCCTGAACAAAAAAAAAAAAACCAAAATAATAAAAAATAAAGGGAAGACGGTGGGATTTAGACCCGGCTAGGTATTAGCAGAGAGAATATGGAAATGTTTGAAAGAAGAAATTAGAGGAAGCAATGAAGTTGGCTGCAGGGTGGTTTTGGGGGCAGGTGAATGTGGTGAATTTGATAGTCGGGGCTAAAGAATAATCAGTATTAGCAAACGCGTACCGAGTGTTTGCTATGCAAAAGGCAACATCTCAGACTGAAGATGCAGAAGAGAAGTGTGCTTGTCTCGAAATCTCACACGCACCAGGGAAAGTAGGGCACACAATCTTTTTTAAAAAAAAATCCGGGATAGGGCTAGAGAGACGGCTGTGAGCTGTGAGGTTAAGACTGCTCCTGCAGAGGGTGCGGGTTCAGTTACTCATTGCACAGCGACTTGCAACCTCCTGTAATTATAGTTCCGGGGGACCTGACGCCCTCTTCCAGCTCAGGCTCCGTTTGCACCTGGTGCACAGACATACATGCAGGCAAACACCAATACATGTGAAATAAAAGTAAAATATATATATATATATATATATATATATATATATATATATATTTTAAAGCCTAGGAACAGAACGGCAAGCCCACGCTACAGCCGCTGGCTGGGAGCCACCCGCTGCCGGCTGCCGTTCGCGTCCTCCTTACTGCTGGCCGCTGCTGTTTCCCGTCCTGCAGCAGCTCTGCCCCGGAAGATGCTCTGACCAGGGGGAGAGCTAAAAGTAGGATTAAAATTAGTAACCTACACAATTACATGATTAAGTGTCTGTTTTAAAGCAATTGATTATAGAACTATGGAAAGTGTTCTTAAAACGAATGGTAAATTAGGACTGGAGAGGTGGCTCAGCGGTTAAGAGCACTGACTGCTCTTGCAGAGGTTCTGAGTTCAATTCCCAGCACTACATGGTGGCTCACAGCCATCTATAATGGGGTCTGATGCCCTCTTCTGGCATGCAGGTGTGCATTCACTTGTATAAATAAAATAAATAAATCTTAAAATCAAAACAAAAACAGAAACTATGGTAAACCTAGACAATAAGACAAATGCAGTTTTTCGGTGTACATTTCCTGAAGATAACCTGAAACACTGCTTAGTAAACAGAAGAGCTGGTTACTGGAACTCTTTTTAGCCATCTCATTATATGGTAGGCAAGATGGCTCAGCAGGTAAAAGTACTTGCTGCTGAACCCAACAACCCGAGCTCTATCTTCAGGACCTACGCGGTAGGAGAGAATCTTCACGCATATACACGCACGCGCACACTTGCCCTCACGCAGTAAATTAACGGCTGTGTAAACTTGATTTTTCTAATCACTAACCCCAGCCTAGCACCCAGGAGGCTGAGGCAGGGGAACGCTGAGCTACGCGGTACAATCCTGTCCCAACAGCGACAAAGACGCGATGGCCCGCCGGCCATAGTGTCACTTCCTGGTCCTGGCCGAGGTCCTGACCTTTGCTTCTCTTTCTCCAGCAATTTCTGGAGACCTGGTGGTTCTCGATGGCACTGCCACGGCGGGGTGGCTGCAGGGCCGGAGCTGCTGGGGTGCCCGGGGCTTCTTCCCATCTTCGTGTGCTCGCGAGCTCTGCCTCTCCTCTCAAAGCCGACAGTGGCACTCACAGACCAAACTGCCTCAGATTCCAGAATACTCCATGGGACAAGCGCGAGCCCTCATGGGGCTCTCGGCCCAGCTGGACGAGGAGCTGGACTTCAGGGAAGGAGACGTGATTACCATTATCGGGGTTCCGGAGCCCGGCTGGTTTAGAGGAGAGCTCGAAGGTCGAAGAGGCATTTTCCCAGAAGGTTTTGTAGAGCTTCTGGGGCCCCTGAGGACTGTGGATGAGCCGGTAAATGCTGGAAGCGGGGACATCTCTCCTGAGGAGGCAGAGAGCGGGGCTGAAGAGGATGACCACCAGTCGGGGGCCTACGGGGTTGCCCTCTACAGATTCCAGGCCCTGGAGCCGAATGAGCTGGATTTCGAGGTAGGGGATAAGATTCAAATTTTGGGGACCTTGGAGGATGGCTGGCTGGAAGGACGTCTGAGGGGCAGGACGGGTGTCTTTCCCCATCGCTTTGTGAAGTTATGTCCTAGCCCCAGGATGGAGGAGACTGTGGTTCTCCCCTGGGAAGACAGCCTCCCCAAGAACTCCGAAAGCCCTGCCGACAGATCAGGGAACTCAGCGGTGGACGAAGCAGGAGACGCATCATCGCAGGAATGTGAAGCACAAAGGCTTGACTCTGAACAACCACCTGATCCCCCGGATCACGCGTCTCCTGAGTGCGTTGTAAACAAGAACTCTGGTATGGAGTTGGGAGGGCCTCTTGCTGAAGACCCTCCCGTACCCTGCTTCTCGGAGATCATCAATGGCGTCTCTTCCCAACCTCAGGAACCCTCGCATCCCAAAGTGCGGAAAAGCCAGAGCTGCTCAACAGCAGGAGAGAGCCTGCAGAGCTCCAACCCATTCTCTCTCCTAGAAGCCAGGACTCGAGACTACTCCAGCCTGCCTCCCAAAAGAACATACGCCCAGGCTAGGTCCCCCCAGAAGCCAGCAGCCCCCCTTCACAGGGCCTCCTCCCTCACGGCCCCAAGGATAGCCAAACCTAGCTACCCTTGCCATCCAGCTGTGGCCAGATGTTCTCAGAAGCATCAAACATCTGCAGAAAATGTCTCCACCCTCTGCTCTGCAGCAGAGAGGCCAGAGAGTAGGCTCGGGCCACCAGACAAGGGGCCCGTCGCGGCGGAAGTAACCGCAGCGTTGCAGGGGGGCATCGACCTGGACTCCAAGCTGACCCAACAGCTGCTAGAGTTTGAGAAGAGCCTGTCAGGCCCCAGCCCGGAGCCAGGTAAAGTTGTGCGCCGCTTTTCGATCATGGACTTCAGCTCCGAGAAGGATATTGTCAGAGGTTCCTCAAAGTCACCACCTTCACAGGATCTCCCCAAGAGGAGAAAGGCCCTGAGGCCTCCACCGCCCAGGCCCTGTACCAAAACACCCATCTCTCCCCACTTGCTGGTTGACCAGAGCCCGAAACCTGCGCCCCCCTTGGCTGTGCGGCCTGCCCGCCCACCTCCCCTGCCTCCCTCTACACAGCCGAGGGTGAGCGCGGCCCCCTCCAGGCCTACCCCCTGTGCCCATCCGAGCTGGGAGGCCCCAGAGAAGGAGGGCCCTGAGCAGGTGGAGCCGAGCCCAGCCCAGACTTCGTGCCCCGCTGTGCTGTCGAGCATCCAGGACTTGGAACACGACTTGGACGTGTACACCAGGGCTCAGGAAGAGCTAAGCCTGGTGCTGGAGGAGAAGCAGGACGAGTTGTTGAGGGCCGAGACGCTCGAGAATCTCAGGTTCTATGAGAGCACCATTGAGAGTCTGAACCTGGAGCTCCAGCAGCTGAGGGGTAAGTGACAGCCAACAGTGGGACCCCAGGTCCTGGCTCCGCGAGGGCTGCCCGGTGTGAGAAACGTCCTGTTTTACGTTCTCGCTACCCAGTTCCTCGTTCTCTCATCTAATTAGATCGCTCTGTCTCGCTAGATCGACGTCGGCTGGGTCCTCTGACTTTACTTACTGCTCAAAGAAGCCCAGCCTCAGAGATGTGTGTACTCCTCCATTCCGTTGACCCGGTACCCCACTACCGCTGTGGCATCCGCGGTGTCTTGTAGCTAGGAAGTCCCTAATCGAGACTTGAATGCGTTCTAAAAAGGACTGAAGTCTTCCAGGCCCAGTCTCCCGAGAAGAGAAGCCTGTGTCTTAGTGACCAGAGGCCGTATTTCAGCAGTTGTGGCTCGTATCTCTTACTTGTTAGTTAGTGTTTGTTGTTACCATTTGTTTACCGAGTCCTCACAGCCCTCATAGAGGTGCATACAGGGATGGTTCAGATGGCCGCTTTATAGAGGGGAGAATTAAGACCTGGAGCTGTTAAGTGACTTGCCAGGGGAGCTGAGGTTTAAGCTTGTGTTTCTTGCTGCTGTAGCTTCTTACTTCCCACTTTGTACATTCAAAAATGCATATTCTGTGTCTAGTCTCCAAAGATGTGTGTGTATGTGTGTATGCGTGTGCGTGCACATGCACGCGCGTGCAGGTACATACAGGTATATGTTTGTAGGTATGATGCATGTGTGTATGTGTGTGTGTGTGTGTGTAGGTCAGAGGTCGACCTTGAGAATTGTTCCTCAACTGCTGTCACCTTGAGCTTTGAGACAGGTTCTCTCATTGGCCTCGAGATTACCCATTAGGCTCGGCTGGCTGGCCAGTGAGCCTCACCTGACTCTACTTCCCCAGCGCTGAGGTCATAGGCATATGGGCGCAAGGGCCTGAACTTAGGCCCAATGCCTGTGCAAGGTCTTTCTAGACTAGGCCATCTCCCCAGTCCCTCTGGAGAGTTCTTATTTGTCAGACTCACAGGAGAAATAACATATAAAGTGGAGCTGGCATGGTGGTATGTGTCTATGGTCTGAGCACTCATGAGGCTGAGGCAGGAGAATTGCCATAAGTTCAAAGCCAATTTTAGCTACATAACAAGGCCCTTTCTCAAAGTGGGGGGAAAAAGAGAGAGAGAGAAAAGCAGAAGAATGATGCACAGAGCTTGGGTTAAGAACCCAGACCCTCCCCCTTGCCCTTTTAGCCTTAGACCTCAATAGCAGAATGCAGAAAGTATAATTTTAAAATGCCATTAAAGACTGGAGGGATGGCTCAGCACTTGTTGCTCTTGCGGAGGACCTGGGTTGGGTTGCCAGCACCCACACTGGCTCAGAACACTTTGTAACTCCAGTTCAGGGGATCCCAGCTCCCTCTTCTGGCCTTCAAGGGTACTAGGCGTGTGCACAGTACACACACATGCGGACAAAAACTCACAAACATAAACAAACAAAGAAATCTTTTTAGGATCCATTAAGAAAAAGTAGTATTGGAAGACCTGAAGTTTAGTCGTTTTCTGGAAGACGGAGAGCAGACGGTACTGAGAAAGTAAGGAACACTCTATCCAAAATATATAGTCAGTTCCAAAGCGAGGTAATAGGGCAAGTTCAGTGAGACTGGCCCTGGCCACCTGTGCTGAATGGAGCGTCTGCCCGTGAGCCTTGGGGTCGGTGCTGGGCCGTCTTCCAGTAGGCGTCCTGTAGAACAGCCGCCTCTGTGACTTGCTTCTGTCCTATTGAACCTGGACCCCGAGGTCCCGAGGACCACCAGACCTCCGGAGCTGCTGGCCTGCTGCCAGACAGTAGATGCAGCAAAACGTCAAGCCCTGTGCAGAACCAGCAGCTTCTCCGCTGCGGCTGCTGCCTCCCGGGGCCCTGAGCTTTGAAGTCGCGAGAACGTTTCCTGGCAGCTCTGGCAGTTTGTATCGTCCTGTTTTCACATTTGGTGCTACCCATGGTTCCCAGCATCAGCAAGTCTAACGCACCGTGCCTTTAAATGTGTTGACGTCCTGGGCAGCAGATACATCGGAGGTCAGTCCTCAGACTTTCCGGTTTCTGAGAACTTGTCAGGTTTAGAAGCTCCGGTCATTTGGGAGCTACCGAGGGAGCGCTGCCCTGGGAGGGACTGGTTCCAGTGCGTTCCAGCGTGTCACAGCCCTTCCCAGCATCTCTAGGTGAGGGTCACATACCTGAATTTGACACACACAGTCTCAGCGTGCACGCATTCCTCATTCATCGGATGCCGGCATTCAGTATGAGCCACGCGTGGGCTCGGTCGACTCATGAGAAGGGCACACTCACGGTATCGCTCACGCGTGCGTATTTGAAACTCTAGCGATCCCACTGACTCTGGCCTCTAGTTAATCACACTTTCTGTCTTGCAGCCTCTGAATCATGCCTACGGAGTTGCTCTCGGTGTGGGTCAGTGCCAGGAACCCACTGTTGGCCCTCACTACAGAGTGAGTCAGCCCCCCACGCATCGCAGGCCTCTCTTCAGGCTTCTGTCACTCTAGCCTCTAACATAATGTCAGGAAAGAGGCCAACAAGAGGCACTCAGAGTGTTTAAGACAGGGTCTCACTATGTTATGTAGGCTGGCTTTGAACGTGTGTGTGTGTGTGTGTGTGTGTGTGTGTGTTTTGCATATGTATGCACGTGTGTATGTGTGTGTTTTGCATATGTATGCACGTGTGTATGTGTGCGTTGTGCATATGTATGCACATGTGTTCACCCAGACACGTGTGTCAAGATCAGAGAGGACGTCAGGCGGCTCCACCACTTTCCGCTTTATTCCTTGAGCTAGGGTTCCTCACTGAACCTGGAGCTCACTGGTGTTTGGCTAGGCCAGCTGGCTAGCAAGCCCCAGCAGTCTTCCTGCCTCCTCCTGCCCTCCCCACCCAACTTCAGTCACACCTGTACTCAAACCCGCAGTGCAGGGCTACAGGCTGTAACTGTAACGTAGTCATGTGACTATGCCAGGTTCATTCATTTGTTTAATGTGTGTGTTGAGAACTCGAGCTCCAGTCCTTATGTTTATGCAGCAAGGCCTCTTACTCAGAGTCATCTCCCAAGCCCCTGACCTTGAATTGTGTGCTATCATATGCAGCTCTCGAATTAATTTTTAATGAAGACTTGCAAATGAGATCAGAATATGTTTTTTAAAAAAGTAATGGTTTCAGCGAAACACTGGATGGGATATAAGGCTCACTGAAGAGAGCCAACAGATTAACAAGCGGGAGATTGCTGATAAGGAGCGACAGCGTACCGCACTAAAGCGATCTATAACATTCTAGTCAGAGAATCAAAATATGAAATACAGTTTTTCTCTCTAAAAAAAAAATTCTCATTCTGATAACTCCTTGGAATGTCTCCCATGTAGGAATTCTTTTTCCAACCAGTAGAATAGGGGACATAGCCAAACCTGGGCCAGGTGTGGTGGTGCACACATGTAATCTCAGCACTCAGCAGAGGCAGTGGGATCTCTGTGAGTTCCGGGCCAGCCTGGGCTATTTAGTAAGACCTTCTCTCAAAAGTAAATAAACAAACAAATAAATAAGGCAGTGAAATCAATGTGTACTTTTTTAAGCTGATGATGGCTTGGGTCGAGCCGGAGTGTCGCTCAGTGGAGGAGCATCTCTGTTTAGCACAAGGCCCTGTGTTCAGCCCTGGCATCGCCTCTCACCAAAGAAGGAAAGGCAATCATGATCTTTCTCCACAGGGAAAAAGCAAGTATCCTCGGCCCGTGTGACATCTGCTTCGGGGTGTTGGCTCGGCACAGATTAGCTCAGCTATTTCAACTGGATTTTATCCCATTCCAGGACAGCAGCCATAGTCCGAAGCTGCGAACAGTCTGTTAGAGTTTTTCCTTTTAGGGCGGATGGTGTAAGGTAGCTCAGAGTGGTTTACTTAGTTATGATTGATCTGTGAGTCACGGTTCTTTGCAGTTTGTAGGGCGACTTTACAAACATTTATTTCCTCATGCTCGGGGCCAAGCACAGGGTAGGAAAGTGCAATCGATCTAGGTACTTCAGAGTTTATGGAGGCTTTGTAGGACCCAGTAAGAGAGCCGGAGGTAGCATGAGACCCCGGTCATGCCATCGCTCTAACTGTGCTGTCTCCTTTACGCTCTTAAATGTCTCGCAGGCCCTGAAGGCAGGACAGCCTTTATTCAACCAGTGATATTCAAGGCGTTCTGTAGTGACAGCAGTCATCCTCTGCCTTTACTATTAGAGGTTTTTGCCAAGCAGGGAGCCAGCACAGCTGTTTTGGGAGGTGGGGAATTCTCCCACACAGGTAGAAAAGCAGCAGCAGGGGCCTGTTTGGCAATTCATCGCCCAGGGTAGAGGGAGCCACTGGGTATTTTGGATAGAAGGAAAATAACGGTTTGACTTAGAGTCAGAGACACCAGACACAGAAAGGCCAGCTACGAGGTCACTGCTGTGATCCCAAGGAATGCTAGCAGCCTGGACCAGGGCGGCAGCGGCCGCGATGAGGAGAGCTCAGTCCTAGGGGTGTTATAAGACGCCCTCCCTGGTTAAAGAATTGCTTAGGTGGTTTGGGGAAAAACTCAGAATTCAAGGCTCCAGTTACTGCTGGATTCGTGACTGGGCAGTACAAACACAGAGATATTGCTGGGCTTCCTAGCGCAGACCTGTAATCCCAGTTACACAGGAGACGGAGGCAGGAGGATTGCAAGTCCAAAGCCTGCTGTAGGGTTGCAGCTGCACAGGGCTGCTATTTAAAGCCACAGCCTGGTAGCGGGCATGAATGAATATGAATACAGAGAGAGGGCCTGACATCTCTTCTGACCTCCACAGGCTCCTGTGCACATGCGTGCGTATACACACACACACACACACACACACACACACACACACACTCGAAGGGAATGAATACTCTCAGTTTTCTTGTGTCAAGAAGACACTGTCCTCCCTGTTCCCAGTCATCAGTCTCTTCACCAGGCTTGGGGCTCTTCCTCTCCCGGGGACTTCCATCTGATCACAGGTACCTTTCTGCCCCTCCATCTCCAGATCCGTCTCCGGGCAGCCAGGGGCTAAGGTTAGTCATACAGTGTGATCTGCTTTTCAAGTTTCCTTACCAGCCTTAGCTTAGAGGCAGCTGTGCTGAACAAGAGTAGGAGCCACACTGATGATCCAGTCCATCTTGAGTGTGTGCCTGCTTGTGTCGGTGTGTGTGTGTGTGTGCAGGAGCACACATATGGAGGCCAAAGGTCAGTCTGTGGTGTTGAGCCTCTCTGCCTCTTTTTTTTTTTTTTTTTTGAGCCAGCACCTCTCTCTTGCCTGGAGCTTTGTGATTAGGCCAGGCTAGCAGGTAAAGAAGCCCCAGGGAGCTGCCTGTCCCCAGTCCCCAGGGCTGGGAAATGCATACCATAGCACCCAGCTTTTGATCTGTGTTCTGGGGGTCAAACTCAGATCCCCACTGACCCAGACTTCAGCACCAGAAGGCTCCCGGTGTTGAGGAGTGTGGGAATCCAAGGATATGAACCAGCCTGGGAGAGGCAATGAAATAGAAGGAAAGCCAAGTAAAGAAAGTTTCAAAAGGAGAAAGTTACCCAGTTAAAGCTGCTGGGAAGCCAGTCATGGTAGCTCACGCGCCTTTAACTCTGCATTCTGGGCTAGCCTGGGCTATATAGTGAGTTCCAGGCTGGCCAAGGATACATATCGAGACCCTATCTCATAAAGATGGATGGGTGGGGGCAGAAGAGGGTGGGGGATGGCCAGCTCTGAGGAAACCAGTGTGCTGGTGCCCCTTCCCCGTTTGTGTAGCCCATTCCTTCTGGAAGCTTCTGGGTCACAGCAGGGTAGGAAAAGCCTAGGTTCTTTACATCCTTCTGTAACCTGTATCTTCAAGGCCTTACGAGTGTATGAATTTAAACAAGTTAACAGAAAAGAGTTGAATTGCTGGGCCTGGTGGCGCAGGTGTGTGATCCCAGCTACTGGTGGGGCTGAG
Organism: Cricetomys ansorgei; assembly: GCA_026225945.1. Taxonomy (NCBI): domain Eukaryota; kingdom Metazoa; phylum Chordata; class Mammalia; order Rodentia; family Nesomyidae; genus Cricetomys; species Cricetomys ansorgei. The sequence continues at coordinate 16,040,103 of JAMJFZ010001258.1, forward strand.
GCAGGGGTCAAGGCTCCTGGCTTGCTTAGGCTATTAAGGAGTGAGTTCCAGGCAGCCTGGGCAACTTAGCAAGACCCTGTCTCAGGAATAAACAATGACAACCAGGGCTGGGGGTGTAATTCAATGGTAAGTGGTCGCCTGATGTGTGGGGACCCCTGGATTCAGCCCCCAGCCAAAACGGCAAGTTCACGCCACTTCCCCTGCAGTAATTTCTCTTAGCTGCACACAGTGTCTTCCTCTGGATCATTTATAAGTAGTGTCTTCTTACCTATAATTTAGTTTTCTCTTTTTATCTCTTCTCTTGGGCAACTTGCCAGGTGTGCTCTTATCATGCTTGCTTTATCAAAGATACACAGTTGCTAGAGAACTTTGTTTTCCAAAACAGTTTCTCTCTCCCTCTCTCTCTGTGTTTCTGCTAGGAGAGGTCAGACACAGGACAACTTGCAGAAGTTGTCTTTCCCTTTCCACCTTTTGGGTTTGGGGGATTGAATTCAGGTCCCCTGGCTTGGGGGCAAGCCCCTTTACCAGCCGAGCCAGCTCAGCAGCCCCTTGCCTCCTCCTTTTTCTGAAATTTTAAAATTATGTTTCTGTAAGTGTGCCCTGGCATGTAGGTAGAGGTCAGAGGACAGCTTTCAGGAGTCCGTTCTCTCCCGTCAACCATTGGGGATTGAACTCAGGTAACAGGTCTGATGGCAAATGCCTTTACCTGCTGAGCTAGCTCACTGTCCCTCCCCATTTTTTAAATAGTATGTTAGTATGTAGCCCTAGCTGGTCTCAAATTTGAAATCCCACCCCCTCACTCCCCACTCCCCCCAACCCCCTCACCCCCCAACCCCCACCTCCACTACTTGCTGGGATTGTTATAGGTGTGTAGCACAGTGCCCAACTAGGATGATTTATCTTTCGGTTGTTCTGTTTTTGAGACAGAGTCTCACTACAGCCCTGGCTCGCCTGGAATTTGCTGTGTAGACCAGGCAGCCTCACTCAAGAGGGCGGGATTAAAGGCATGTGCTACTACTATACTACTCCTGAACTCAGAAAATTAATCTCTGTTTTCAACTGGATACAAAAATAAGCAAGATCGTACAATTTTAGACTTAAAATAGCAGAGAGACCATTAACTTTCTTGTTTCACGCATAAGAAAGTAGCTAGACCTGGAGAGATGTCTCAGCGGTTAAGAACACGTCTTGCTCTGGCAGAGGACCTGAGTTCTGTTTCCAGCACCCACATGGAGCCCAGAAACCATGCGCACCTGCCCTGATGTGTACATACTCACACACGGACACACACGAATAAGCATAATTCAGAAAATGAGTAGGCCTTTTAAAAGAAGTAGAGAAAATAGCATGGTTTGTAGGCACACGCCTTTAATCCCAGCACTCAGGAGGCAGAGGCAGGTGGATCTCTCTGAGTTTCAGAACAGCCTGGTCTACAGAGTGAGAAAGAAAGAAATATCAATAAATAGCAGGCCCATTGTCTGGTGAGTTATCTATAGATTTTGCTGTTACTCTGTCAACACAGAGTTATAACGTGCTCCTGTGGGGATCTGGATGTTGGTGCACTGGGCGTGAGGAGCTGCCCTGTGAGGCGGGGTAAGTTAAGACTGGAGATGAGGGAATGGTACTGGGGTGGTGGTGCATCCCTACCTCTGTAGACATCCACTTCTGGTTACACCATGGTAGCATGGTGGCATGGTAGACTGTGTTAATGTGACTGTGTTTGAAGACAGTCCACTTGTCTGGTGCCCTGAAGTCAAGCAGATCTTGGGTTCGTGTCGCAGTGTGTATGTGATCCCAGACAAGTCATTCCAACACTCAGGCTCATGGAGCTCATATTGGCTTTGAACTATCCAGGATGACCTTGGACTCCCAATCTTCCTGCCAAGTGCTGGAATTAGTGGCATTCCTCACCACACCCAACTGAATTATTTCTTTATCTGTGGTAAAAATAATAATTGCTTACTTGTTTTAAAGGATAGTGAAGATCAAACAGGACATTTTTCTTGACTTCTAGCACCAATCGAACGTGCATACACCACACACACACACACACACACCACGCACCACACACACCACACACTGCTGCTGAAGCCAAAAAGGCTGGGACCTGTCCATGATGGAAAGATTCATGAGAATAGAATACGTGGGCCAAATCTCTAGGAAATATCAGAAGATCTGACAAGCTAAGGAAGAGCCCCAAAGTGGACAAAATCTAAGCCTGTTGGCACAGGCCTGAAAACTCATCTTAATCAAGAGGATGAGGAAGGAGGCTCACAAATTCAAAGTCTCCCTGGCTACAGAGTGCATTCAAGACCAGCGAAAGCAATTTATCCCCTTCTCCAAAGCAAAATGTAAAGAGAGGAGGCAGGGGTGATGGCACACACCTTTAATCCCAGGAGGTGGAGATTGGCCTCTCTGTGAGTTCAAGGCCAGCCGGGTCTACATAGTGAGCTTCAAGCCAGCCAGGACCATGATAGAGACCTTTCTCAAACAAGAACAGCAAAAGCAAAGCTGGTGGTACAGCCTCGTGGTAGCATGTGAACACACTGTTTACGAGAACTCATCTAAGAAGTTGTGAGGGAAAAACAGAACGGACGATCGTTAGGGCTGGAACTCAGAGAAGTCACCAAAGCCGCCTGCCTCATCTTACAGATGGGCCAGCTGAGTCCTGGAGAGAATACACAGGTTATAAGAATATAGGTTATCAGTTATAATGTATGGAATTATGGACAGGGCACATCACTCCGGTCTCTCAGAGTTCTTTACACTGCTCCAAAACTGGGAGTTAGATGACAGTCAGATTATTCCTGTCCATCTCTTGAGTGAGCAGGCTGAGCAATCCTGTGATTGAGACCCGTGTGCAGCCTCTCCCAGCACGCGAAGGACTTGACTTTGTTGCCATTTCCAGTTATGTTTGTTACGTAGCACTCGCCATGAACCTTTGGCTCCATAGTCTGTGGACATCTATAGATGTCCCACGTGAGTATTTTATCTTTATCTTCTCTTCCTCGGTGCTCATGTTTAAGATCTGTCTGTCTATCTGTCTGTCTGTCTATCCGTCTGAAGCTTGCTGAATTCCTGTAGGCACTTTACCAGTTGCTGTGATTTCTAGCCTCATTCTCCAGTTCTTAGATATATGAATTGATATAATTGATATAATTGATATAAATTGATATAAACGTGTGAAGTGGATAGAAAATAATTTTAGAAAATGGATTTTTTTTTTTTATGCTTTCTGGTAAGAAAAGTATCTAAGATAAGGGAACATAACTATTTCTCTAGACAAGACATTTCACCCCAGGATTGCCAGGACAGAGAGAGTAATAGGAATACCAAGTTCTTCCTTGTGCAGGCCACTGGAGGTGAGTGGCTGGCGGTTTGAGTGTGCACTGTCTGGTCACTGGATCTCACAGGAGCAGGGGAAATGTGCTTCTCAGAGAAGTTTCAGAAGTCCAAGGCTTGGAAGACTTGGTTTTCAATGAGAACTGCTGGGGTAAACATTTGTTTTCCTTCCCGTGGCTTCCTGAAAGTGAGTCTGCAGACTGACATAAGACCCCAGCCTGGGCTTTGAAAGGGTGTTCTTTCTCTTACTACAAACCCTTGAGGGCATCAGAATGCCTCTACCTTCGGTTAAAGCAGCCAAGCCAGTCTGACCAGCTCAGGGAAACACCAGCAAGGCCGCCAACACCAATCACATGGGTTCTAGTTACTAATTATCTCCTGCCCTCCGAGGAGAAGATAGAGTAGCTCACTGATTGGATCCTGAAGTTGAAATGACTCCACATCGTCCTACACTCCAGCCACAGCAACAGGAAGACTCCAGTGCTCTGGGAGACATTTTAAGGACAGATCCAGCCTCAGGCTAGTCTACACCTGACCGTCTCAGCCCAACCCAGGCCCATGGAACAGAGAAGAAAAACCCCGTGATTATAACTGAATATGAATGAGGCGCATGAGACTGGGAAGGAAAGAAGAGCTGAGCAGAAAGGGCTTCGGGGCTCCAGCTGGGAGTATGAAGACTGCCGAAGCCTCCGGAAAAGGAACCTCGCTGAGCCTGGTGGGCTCCATTCCGAAAATGACTCGGACTCCACATGCCGGGCCAAGTGGCGGAATCGGCCTTACAGAAAAAGGGATTGTGGGTACTGGGATTTTGAACCAAAGTATATGGACTCTGGGGAAATAAATGGAAACAAAAAGTGTGGTCTCTTCCCAGAAGACTACACTGGTTACAAGAATGGGGAAGACATAGACTGTGCAGATCTCAGGCCTGGAACAGAGGTGCATTTGCTTCTGGGAAGCCGGGCTGGGATCCTGGAAGCTGGAGGATCTGGAGCAGTGAATGGCTGTGCAGAATTTAAGGATCTGATTTATAATCCTGAAGACCTGCAAAACGCCAAACAGAAGAATGGCTACAGGGAATTTGATGATTCTTTGGGGAATTTACATCATGCTCACAACTGGTACATGGACCTGGGGGATTCTAATTATAGTCTTGAGGATTGTAAAGGAAATAACGTGGATTATAGAGATCACAGCACTTTCTGTCATGTTCCCGGGCCCTGTACCAACGGTGAGTCTGTGGAGCTTCCAGATTTGAATGGGATCAATGAAGGTGAAGAATTTGTTAGATGCTACGAAGAAGACAGAAAGGCTTACCGAAGTAATAAATTCTACCCCAATGCAAAGATTTATCCCTTGGATCTAGCTAATTCTGATACAGAAAATAAAGGCAACAATACTTTCTCTGCAAGCTCTGAGTCTCATCATTACAGAAAAGTCAATTCTCCCCTCCGAGGGGAGGATTTGGAGTATGAAAACGTTGACAGAGGGGGAATGAGGGCACCTAGAGGCAGAGGCGCCGTCTCTGGAGGTCTGCAGCCTCATCCTGAGGCAGAGCAAGGAGAGCATCCCTTTGGGATTCCTGGGGGCCCTGCACTAGGAAATACCTGGCACTTAGGGGAGGTGAGAACTGGTTCAGAGACCTGGAGAAGGAATAGCTGCTTCCGCCGCACTGCTCCCAGCACCCTGAGACGCTCAGAGTTTGTGCAGAGAAAGAAGAAACCCCAAGGTAGGAATCAATCAGCGGGTTGAAAATGAATCCTGGGAATGGATGGCACGGATGATGGTGTCATCACGGGGTGTGCTGGTGTGTGTCTGGAACCTTGGCCTCCTAAGTTTTACCAAGTGTGTTTGTATAAGACTGATTCGGAGACGTGATCTTTGGGGATATTTTGCAGAACAACAGTACAAGTAGTGTCTTAATGATGTGCCATGACCCTCGAACAAAGACAATGCTCTCATGGGAGCTGTCATCCACTCTTGGCTGTCAGCTGCCCCCCAATTCCAAACATCTTTTCATTCATCCTTACGCTAATATTTTTGTTCTTGCGGGGGCAGCACAGTTGCTGTTGGGGGCATTGGGTTCAAAATTATCTTCCTGGCATACTTGCCTCAGTCCCTAAACGTCTTCAGACTTTAGTGGAAAAGAAGAGTTGACTTGCGTTGCAGCCTGTTCTTTTCTTGATATTACAGTCTAACTGGCATAGAGAGCCCTAGAATTCTCAGGCAATCCACAAGCTGGTTTCAGATGGCCCCAGTGCTTTGCCTCTGTCAGGCTAGGTGTAAAGCATCCCATCCCCCCAGCCTTCCCTCGGTGGGACAGTCTGATCACATAGACTCCTTCTTGTGTTGGGTCGTCAACACTTTATTTGATGATCTTGCTAGTATTTTGTGTTTTCCTCAGGCTAAACAGACCCTGTGTGGGTCTGACCAGTTGTAGGAGACCGGGGGCATCTGCGGGGCCTGGGTTATGCCAGAGGATAAGGGTTGGACCTGGAGAGAGGGAATGACCTGGGAGACCCCCTCATATCCTCCTCCAGGATCCTGGAGGCTTTCTCACTTAGGGCTCCCACAGAATGGCTGCTTAAGTCAGTACTGGAGCCATCAGAAACCAAAGAGATAAAACCCCCGTCGCAACCCCAAGTCTGCCAGCGTTTCATCCCAAGCTCCCGCTGGACTGGCTCACTGTAACCCAAACTTTCCGAGCCACTATTTGGACAAAGCTGGCTCCACGTACCTGCACCTAAGAGATAAAAATGAGATCAAACCCGGCTTCAGCTGGGAGGCTGAGGTATTATTTAGCAGCTAATCTTTCTTCTTTTCTTTTTGCGAATTCATTTTCTCTCTGAAATGTTCTGGATTAGGTGACATCTAAATCCCTTAGAGCTCAAAGAGAGCATGCCTTGTGTGGGTTTGGAAGTGGCTCCTCTTCCCTCCCCCAACATCTGTTCCTGGGTGAACTTTGTTTCCTACCTGCAGTTCCTTATTGTTGGAAGCCGCCTAACTGCCATCCACGCTGTTTGTTCTGTCTGCTGTGTTGTAATGTGCCCTCTGACCTCTCTGAAGCCAGTTCGGGTCCACCTTATCATCTGCGTTTACACTGCTCTCTTTGTCCAGACCGTGAGGATCCCTCACCGGCCTGTTGGAATTCCTTCTTACGCTCCTGATGCCCTCTTGACCAGTCCTAAACCCTCATTCTCACTAGAAATCTTGAAGCGTCCTGTTGTGTTGGTAGCTGTCTGAATAGCAGCCGTGACCTTTACTGTGTGTTACCCAGCAATAGCAGACGCTGCAGAAGGAAGCAAGTGTCAGGGTGGGTGTGCCCTGGGTTCAAATCTCAGCTCCAGTGTTTACCAACTGTGTCATTTTAGGCAAATTCCTTAACCTCTCTGAGATTCAGATTACCTATTGGTTAAGCCAAGACATTATCCGTGGGGCTAGCTGGCTAGCTCAGTGGTTAAGAGCTTCCTGCTCTTGCAGAGGGCTCAGGTTTAGTTTCCAGCACCCACGTGGTGGCTCACAGTCCCCTGCAATTCCATTTCTAGAGCACCCAGCACCCTCTTCTGTGTTGGATGCACCAGGAATGCACATGGCACACATACATACATACGTGTAGGCAAAACACTCACATAAAAAACGCTTTTAAGCGGTATCACTTACATGTCTACAATAAACATAGTAGATGCTCATACACTAATAAACTACCGTGTGTGTGTGTGTGTGTGTGTGTGTGTGTGTGTGTGCGTGTGAGAGAGAGAGAGAGAGAGAGAGAGAGAGAGGCCGTGTGTGAGTGTGTGTGTGTTTTACCTACCTGACTGACTCCCTTTCCCTTTATAAATTGCTCCACTAGACGGTTGCTTTATGGTTCCCTGAGGCACAGACTTACAGTCACTGCTCCTTTTGGACACTGTAAATACTTTAGCTTTAATGGTAAAACATCCCATCTTTTTCTCCTTTCCTCCTGTCCCATCCCTCCTTCCCATCTACCCATCTATTCATCCATCCTTCCCTTCCTCCTACCCTCCTTCCCTCCCTCCCATCCATTAATCCTTCCTTCCATCCGTCCATCCATCCATCCATCCATCCATCCAAGAAACAGTTGCTCTGTGGCTGCACCCAGCCTCTTCCCCAAGCCAGCATCCGTCCATCCATCCATCCATCCAAGAAACAGTTGCTCTGTGGCTGCACCCAGCCTCTTCCCCAAGCCAGAAACCAAGCACTTCCCCAGCTTTCTTCCTCCGGCCTCACCAGTTCCTTCTCCGGGTACACCTGTCTTGGGGTGGGTTGGGACAAGCCTGTTGCGGTTTTGGACCTTGGCTCTAGGGTGTGGTCCATAGACCTAGGAGGCCTTCACTCTCAAAGTGTCAGGTTTCTGTGCCAACTGGAAATGCTGAGTGACCATCCGCACGGGGAGGCTCTCTAATCTGAGTGTTTTTTTTCCAGTTCCTCCTTCAGTTGCAGGCTCTTCAGCTCCACTTGCTTGGAGTCTCACTGGCATGCACAGTCCATTCAAGGATTTGAGGGGATTTCTCCATAGATACCAGGGTCTTCCCCTCGGTGATCCCTTACATCTAGCTAGCCCTCTCCTGGCCTGAGACTTGAACCCTGGTGTAGAGGAACACTTGGGATTTTTATGTTAAGAAAAGCTTTTTGGTTTAACTGACTAGTCACTAGAGGTTCGTGTTCCCACCCCAGCTCTGGTATAGTTGTTTATGGGTTGGATTTGGAATGCTTGATGCAGGTGGCTATAATTTGGTTGGGTGCAGTTGTTCTGGCACCTGTAGCTTGTCCTTGGGATCCCGTGCCTCGTGGGTTTATGGGAACTTTTGGCTTAGGGTATAAAAGGTCTGAAGCCCCGAGGCGGGCTGGGCGTTGATTGGATTGCTGTCATTAGTTAATGTGAGAACAAAGGTTGGAGAAATTCGAGCTTAGGGCAGCCTAAAAAGAAGCTGTGAAGATGTCTACCTTTCTTTCTGTATTAAGGCCGCTTGTAAAAGCGGTGAACATTTCTATCTTTCCTTTCTCCTTCCCTAAATTGAGGGTAAAAAATTGTGGCGTACTGCTACACCCTGGCTTCTCAGTCCAGGCTGGCTACTTGTTGGCTCTCTTCTGTTTCTTTAGTCCCTTATTTGTCAAAAGGCTAGAAATTGCCTCAGGGAGAAAATGGGTAAATACTCATGAGGCCTAATTGCATTTTCTGGTTTTGAGTCATGTCCTCTTCAGTTTCTGCAGCTTTTGATTGTTTCGTAATGCCTACATATAATTATCATTTAATACCACATCTGGAGTTGTTAATTAGTTATCAGCAGGAAGGTCAGATGGTGTAAGCCACTCTCTGCCTTACTAAGCCACCAGTTGTCTTTAAGGTTTTACACGTGCTCAGGATGTAAGTGGTTATGACAGGAAGGGACCCAGTGTCTCGAATTCCATGTTACTTGTGTTGACTCTAAGTGATATTAGGAAAAATCTGAAAGTAGAATCCAGGTGAAAGTTAGGCTAAGGGTCCAGGTTGGGAAGGCCATGCCACAGAATCTTTTTATATTCTTTTTGTTTGTTTGTTTGTTTGTTTGGAGACAGGGTTTCTCTGATATAACTCTGGCTGTCCTGGAACTCACAGAGATCCGCCTGCCTCTGCCTCCCAAGTGCTGGGATTAAAGGCATGTGCCACCACCGCCTGACTATATTAATTCTTAGAAGAAACTTTTGTGCAAACAAATCTCATGCTTTTAATAAATAATAAGTAACTCTAATAATTGGGTCTTTTAAAAAAATTAATTTATCTTATTACTTTATGTGTATGAGTGTTTTGCTTGCATGTGTGTCTATGAACCACGTGCATGCTTGGTGCCCATGAAGGTCAGAAGAGGGCGTAAGATCTCCTGGGCCTGGAGTTATAGATGGTTGTGAGCCACCATGTGGGTGTTGGGAGTCAAACCAGGCTCCTCTGCAAGAGCAACAGGTTCTCCTAACCACTGAGCCAGCTCCCCAGCCCTCATGATTACATCTTAAAGTGTATTTAATGAGTTGCAATCAGCATTTCTGGAAAATAAAAGTCAGTCTGTCTGCCTGTCCATCTGTCTGTCTGTTTATCTATCTATCTATCTGTCTATCTATCCATCTATCTATCCATCTATCCATCTATCTGAGGCAGGGTCTTTTGATGTAGCCCTGACTGGCCTGGCACTTGGCACATAGCTGACTCCTCCAACTGACAGATCTTGCCTTCCTCTGCCTCCCTCCCCTACCCCCGAGGGCTGGAGTGGCAGGTGTGAAACTCTACATCTGGTTAAAATAAAAGTTAGTAGAAAAATTTTCAAAAACACATCTACTATAGTCAAAAAGCATGTTTTATGTATGTGTGAGTACACATACATATACACACATTTTGTAAACATCTACATATTATATATATAATATATATATATTATATATATACACCCCACACACACACACAGAGTAAGTAAAATGTGGGTCACAATCTACGAGGTTTGAAAAGCACTTAAACTGAAACTACTCAATTTATGAGTAAAGAGAACACCCAAAGAAACCGAAACATGTCCACAGCATCTCAGACGAGGCCAGATCAGAAGGGAACTGTAATCTTATTGCCTAGACCAGCACTTCCGCTACATTACAAGGGCTGAAGCCAAAAGATGGGGATTCATTCTGTGTAAACAAACTTAGAAGAGAGGGAAGTACTAGAAGTCAGAGGGGTCTTCACACAGAAGGCTCGAACACATGCCACAGGGCAGAGGGGCCAGACAGGATGTGACATGGCTGGGGAGAGCCACCCCTGGCATCAGGTCGGGCACAGAACAGCAGGGGCATGGCGTATGTTACACGGAGTGTGTTGTTTCTGTTTTCTGTTACTGGGATATAACACTCTGACAAAAGCAACTTAAGGAAGGACAGGTTTATTTTAGTTCGAGTTCCAGGTACAGTCCATCACCGTAGGGCAGTCAAGGCTGACGGAGCCTGACCCAGATGGTTGCAGCGGAGGGCAATGCACACAAGCCAGTGCTTAGCTTGTTTTCTCCATTTTATACAGTGAAGAATTCCCAGCCCGGGGAACAGTCCTACCCACAATTAAGATGGGTCTTCCCGCTTCAATTAAAACTAATAATTAAGGTGCCCAGAGGTCTGTTCTCCCGAGACAGTATATTCTGTCGCACTGATGACTGACACTACTACCACAGGCCCTCTAAGATGACAAGCCCTCGTCATCTTAACCCCACACACAAGTCACTTCTCTTTAAAGGTTAATAATCTTTATAATTTTTTTTCATTTATTCCCGGGGTAGTATGTGGAGGTCCGGGGACAGTTTTGTGGGTTCCCTCCTGCCCCTTCTCTGTGGGTCCTGGGGATCAAGCTCAGGTCTCGGGCTTGTGTCACAAATGCTTCTACCCACTGAGCCCCTTCACTGTCTACACACACCACTTGTTAGACATAACTTTCCGCCCCTGGCTTCCAGAGGCTCAAGACCATGCTATGACGTAAAATGCATTCGTCTTCTCTTGTGATGTGACTAGCGGCTTTTAGCTCCCGCTGCTTGGATATCCCTACCATGGGGTGGACTATTAAAAAAGATACATTTATGAGGTCAAGTGGAAAGAATAGAAAGTAAGTCACCCAGTACACACTGAAGGAAGTATGGGTTCACCAGGTAGTACAGGAAAATGGCCGGAAGACGGGCGTGGCCCTCGACAAGGTTCCACCGGCAGTGACGCATGTCTGCGTCCTTCTGAGGCTGAAGCAGGAAGAATGCTGTGAGTTCCAGGCCAGCAAGGGCTTTCACGGGAAGTTTTGTGTAGCGGGGCGCAGCGCCACGTGCCTGTAATCTCAGCACTTGGGCGGTAAAGGCAAGAGGAGCAGGAGTTTAAAGCCAGCTGAGCAACTTCAAGTAAGTTCAAGGCCAGCCTAGGCTACATGAGACTTGGTCAAAAAAAAAAAAAAAAAGAACAAAAATCAAAATAACAGAAAGAAAAAAAAAGTCCTATCGGCTAACATAAAAATTCTCTCTTTTTCTAAAAAAGATTTCATTTGTATTTTGTAAATTATATGCGTGTATGTGTGGGTTGGTGCACATGACCACAGTACCAACAGAGGCGGAAGAGCGTGTGTCAGATCCCTTGGAGCATGAGTTACAGGAGCTGCAAGCTACCAGGAGTGAGTGCTGTCAGCTGAAATAGTGTGCTCTTTCTGTTAGTAAAGCCATCTCTACACACCCTCAAAATCCTCTTATTAAGCACTGGTAATTCAAATTAATTATCTATCTTTGCCTTATTATGTTACTTCTACCTAAAGACTTACTAACAACCCAGTCTGAAGCCCCCAGGACATCCAGTGCTAGGATTTATGTTTCTTTGGTGTTTGGAATTGCAGACTGAAGGATTAGGCACCAGATTCCGGACAGGAACCCGGAGAACGGAGCGGGGAGGAGGAGTGGCCTCTAGCTCATCTAAGAATTTTCCCCCAGCTAAAGGCTGAGGCCGGCAGTCCCTGAGCCAAGATCACAGGGGAAGTTTGTTCAGATGCTGTTGGGACTCAGGGTCCTGAGATGAAACGGATTTATTTAAGCCCTGAAGTTCAGCATCTGAAAGGTTTTCCTTGATCCCCGGAGAAGAGAGTGAGCCCAGCCTGAAGGTTTCACAGAGAAAGGCGATCCCTCCCCCAAACAAGTGAAGTGGGTGGGAAAAGTTGGAAAAGAATGGGGGCTGGGTGGGCTGGGGCCAGTGGCCGGGAATACAGAAAACCAGGATTTATGATTCCTCCGGGCGGGTCTGGGGCGAGAACGAGCCGACTAGGGCCCTGCTTCAGCCAGGGCTTGCCACACAGAATACCTGCACAGGTAGCTAAAGAAGCAGCCTCCGCTGCTGCTGTCTCCCACTCTTCCGCAAGGCATCCTTTCAGCAGCGTTCCATTGCCTGTTTCCTTCATCAGTTTAAAGAGACCTCAGATTGTTAAGTGAAGAAAGAGGGCTGTCAGTGGTGGAATACTCTTGCGCTACAGCAAATCCTCTCCCCACTGTACAGGTTTGTGTGTGATATTATTTATTAATATTACACATACAGCAAAGTCACAATTTACACACCCTCAACACATTTTCAAACACGTGCATTTAAAGTACCCCTCGGAGGAGCTGGAAGGATGGCTCAGTGGTGAAGGGCACTTGCTGCTCTTTCGAAAGGACCCAGGCTCAGTTCCCAGCACCACATTGTGTGGTCCGTGGCCACCTGTAACTCCAGTTTCTGACGCCCGCAACTGGTCTCTGTGTACTTGCATACGTACAGTGGACCTATAGACCAACACAGGCACACACACACACATACAGATAAATAAGAATCAACAAAATTAAATTAAAAAAAAAAACCCTTTCCCTTTGAAACAAACCCGTTCTTTCATAAACTGGTTTATATGCTGATTGTTTCCAACATCACACATTAAAATACGCATGTCAGTACACAGGCACCTATACATCTGTATCCCCCTTTCCTTTTGGAATAAGGTCCCATGTATCCCAGGCCAGCTTCAAATGCACTGTGTAGCTGCGACCTGACTCCTGGCTCTCCATCCTCTCCCCACTGCGTGCTGAAATCTGCAGGTTTGCACCTGCCACACCTGGTTTTATGACCCGCTAGGGATCAAGCTCAAAGCTTGAGCTGCTAAGCTGGGATTCTGCCAACTGAGCCGCCTCCCACCCTACAGACAAACCTTACTGGCTGCAATAGTTTCTGTTATGTGGACACGCCCTCACTCTTCACACAGGCTGCTTGGAGGAACACTTGGTTGCTTCTGTGACAATTTCTAAGCTTTGTTTTTAAGATTTATTTTTTATTTAGTAAAATAATAATAATAATAGTGTATATCGGTGTTTTGCCTCCACAGTGAGCACTGGGAACCAAACCTGGCCCTATGCAAGAGCAGCAAGCGCTCGTAACCACTTAACCCTCTGATCACAAATACATGTGCACTTGTCCAGCTATTTACCCAATAAACTCCTACAAGTGAACCCTCGTGTTAAAAGGGTCTGTTTTGGGGACTGTTTAGTTCAGAGGTAGAGTTTGAGGTCCTGGGTTCAATTCCTAACACTTCTACAAATACACAAATAAAAAGCACTTTTAAAATAAGAACGGGAGAAAGTTAGAAGTTTTATCTACTTGCCATGTTTTTCTTCGTTGGTTTTTTAATCTTCAACATGAAAGGCCTTTCCCTTCACCCCATCTCCGTATCATTTCTGCCCTAGTCTCTCTGAATGCCATTCTCAGCAATGAATATTCACTGTGTGTGGTTAAGAGTCAGACTTTATCTGATGGGTTTACAATCTGCTTTACACTTAGTAGGTTTAATAGACAGTCATCTGAGTATAGCCCTTGTACCAAGTGCATCAGTACGCAGTCATGATCTCTGACCCCGAGGCTGGAAAGACTGTAGAACTGTACGTTAAAACTGCCCTTCTTCATTAGCCATCAGAGGGCTACCAAAACCCAAAAGTGGCATCTAGGTCCCAGTTGGCAGGAAAAGCACCAGCGGTAGAACCACACAGGCTGGCTTCCATTCCCCAGGCGGCTGCTTAATCGCCACCGCTGTCTTCAATACAGGGCGGTGACAGCAGGGTTGCTAGGAAGAGGCAACCCCGCCCCAGTGTTTGCCATAGATCCTAAGTGCCTATAAACCTTGGCGTAGATAAATCAAAGAGCCCAAAGGTGCTCCTTCAGATGGTGGAGGGAACTGGCTTGGAAAGGGCCACCACCAAAGGCGGTCTTCGGATTGCTTACAGTCTACCCCATACAGAGGTATCTTGGGTTGTCACCGTTTTTGTCTTTAAAATTCTTTATGCTCTTTTGTGGCATCAAAAAATCCGGACCGGGAGCCGGCCGTGTGGCTCGGTGGAGTGCTCAGCTGGTGCGCGAGGCCCTGGGTTCCATCCCCTGCTCTCAGCGAACGTCAGAAACACCGATCGTATTCAAATCCTCTTCGATCTCAGCTTCCCCGAGGCTGATGTTGAAATCGGTGCGGTCCCCTTCCAGAACTTTCTCTGCACGCTCACATTTTATACGTGTGTGTATTTGGAATACAACGACAATGTTTCCAAGTTTTTTCCAAGTTTCCCCTTTTCTTCTTTCTCTTCACTTATTTACAGAATGACGCACTGAAGGTTTCTTCTCCCCTAAAGTTTCAATGTTTGCATAAGATGTGAGGGGGCTCCCGGTGCCACTCACCCTGGTTCTGGATTCCGACAGCCCTGAACCTGCGCCGCTGAGCCTGCTCTGCGTCCTGCGGGCAGAACCGGCCCCACAGTGTGCCGGTCTCCTTGGCAGGACCTGGGCAAAGTGAGGGCGTCGCTTTGCAGTGCTGCCCGCTTACCTTGGGGCAAGGAAAGCCTCCCCAAACGACGTTTAAAAGCAGGGGGCTGAAAAGGCGAGCGCTCACAGCGCCCCGAGGCGGGATTCCGAGGGGCCTGCATTGGGCTCCGAGCGAAAGCGACCGGCGGAAAGGGTTGCGCGCAGGCGCGGGTGGTTGGTCCGGCGCACGGAGTCCGGTCCGTCCTTTACCGCCAGCCCCGCGGCGGGGCCCGCGCGCCTCCGGCGACCCCGAGGGGAACTGGGGAAGCCGGGGGATGGGCCGGCCGCTCTCGGCGGCCCCGGGGGGCTGAGGCGCTTTCCGGGTGCTGGGAAGGTTCGGCTCCTCTGCGGATCCCCGCACAGCCGCGCGCGGGCCTCGGGGCTGCAGGTACGGCGGGGGCGCGGGCGGGGCCGGGGGCGCGAGTGGGGCTGGGGGCACGGGAGCCGAGATCGCGGCGTGGGGCTCGAGCGGGGCCGCGGGGGCCGAGAGCGCCGCATGGAGCCGGGGGGCCGGGGGCGCGAGTGGGGCTGGGGCCGCGGGGACCGAGAGCCGGGCGTGGGCGGGGCCGGGGGCGCGGCTTTGGGCGCGGGCGGGGCCGGGGGTGCGGGCTGGGCCCGGGGGGTGCGGGCCTCCCCTCCCCGCACCCCCGACCCCGCGGTCCGGGACCAGGGCCTGCGGCTTCGCGCCTCGCTTTGCTCGTGGAATGAACCTGGGGAAGCGCGCTGATCTCCGGAGCCCTGGCCTCAGCTGGGGAGGTTGGGTGGAGAGCGGAGCGACATCCACCCCAAACCCTACAAATATTTTGCTTTCCCCCCCGCCCCCGAATTATTAAATTAGTGCAATCGGCCCCAGCTCCTTCACACCTGTGAGGACGGGCGCCGCTGGTCCGCACCGGTTGTTTGTTGGTGTGCTGATGCGGAGTGTGTTTCCTTGGTGTCCTTGCTCGTCTCCAGGATTTGTTCCTATAGGAAAGTAGGGTTTTTGAAGCAATGCCCAGGGCAGTTTTCTAATTTATGTGCCCCGCCCTTGTCTGATGCTGAGGACAGTGTCTCACCCACCGTGGGAAAAGAACTGCCTTTTGTTGAGTTATCATCGTGTTTAATTCCCCCAAGGACTCAGCAAAACAGGTGCTCTCTTCGCTTTACAGAGGAGGAATCTGCCCAGAGGTGAACTTTTGTGGGGCTCTCAGGGTAAGTTTCAAAGCCAGTCACCGCTGCAGCTAGGTGAAGACGAAGTCCTTTCTCGCTTGGTTTACCGAACATGAAATTTTTGTGTGTTCATTTTCTGGTGTTGAGGATCAGTCTCCGGGCCTCCAGCGTCCAGAGCCCTACCCCTGAGAGATACTTCCAGTCTTCTGAAATATCACACTTAGCAGGTCTGGGAGTTAAAGGAGTAAGTTTAACGTTTGGAGTGATTTCAAAGCACACATCTCTGGTCTGGAGATTAGTTATCAGTGGTGCAGGAAACTAGTCAAACTGGTGGCTTCAGAAACACCCGGGATTTGTTAAAATTCAGATTCCTGGGTCCCACCCAGATTTGCCAAGTCAGATTCTCAGGAGTGGTACCCAGGAAACTGCAGCTTTGCAAACAATACCCCACAGAGGGCCTTTCTTTTATCTTATTAAATAACAGGCTTGGAGTTTTCTTCTCTTGTTGCTTGTTGTTTTGTTTTGACTAGCCAAGAGCCTGTCTGCAAAAAAATGCAACCTGGAATTATGGGAAAAAATGTGTCATAGCCAATATGGAAGTTTAAAAAAAAATGCTTAGGGTACATTTCTCTCACTTTTAATATAAATAAAATCTGAATCCCTCGGCATGGGCTACTGTCTTCTGATTGGTGAGTAGGAGCTTGCCTGGTGCTTGGTGCTTCCAGTTACTGTCAGCAACAGATCTCTGATTTCCAGCAGCGAACATCTCAAAGACCAGAAGCAGAGGGTATGGCCCTGCTGGCCTTCACCCAAGAGTCCAGGAGAGGGAGTTTGCAAAAACGTCACCGGATCAAAAACACAGGATTTGGACTTAATCTTTTTAGGCTGTAACCAAGAGCTACAGTTTGACAAGTCAGTCAGCCTCCCAGATCTTAGGTTTTAATCTGTTAAGCAGGAATAATAACCGGTTGCATACTTTAAAGCTTTGGCATATTGAATCTGAGGGGTGTAATCTGTAAATTAGCTCACATGTGGTTGGAATTAGTAAATGTTCTTTTTGTAGTTTTATAGTCTTGTGTTAATGAATTTCTCTTATCAATTTGCCACTAGCAAGATCTAAGGGTTGGGAATAAGAATCTATCACTTTGAAGCCTGGCGGTGGTGGCACATGACTTTAATCCGTTCTCAAGGCAGAGGTGGGCGGATTTCAGTGAGTTTGAGGCCAGCCTAGTCTACAGATTAAGTTCCAGAACAACCAGAGCTACACAGAGAAACCCTGTCTCAAAAGACAGAAAGGAAGAAAGAAAAGGAAAGGATAAAAGAACCTACTTTTTTTTAAAGACGGGGTCTCATGTGGCATAGGCTAGCTTAGAACTCACTTATAGACAAGTACCACCAAGTCTGGCCACAAGGGAACTTAAATAATTCCATTAAAAAGCTTTTCTTCTGAGGTTAGGGGTAGAGAAGCATTTTCCTTTTTTTTTCTTTCCTCAAGACAAGGTTTCTCTGTTGTAACCCTGGCTGTCCTGGAACTCACTCTGTAGACCAGGCTGGCCTCGAACTCAGAGACCCGCCTGCCTCTGAGTGCTGGGATTAAAGGCATGCACCACCAGTGCCCGGCTGAGAAGCATTTTCCTAACCGGTGCCTGGCCCTGGGCTCCATTCCCAGCACGGGAATAAATAAATAAGGTATGTATATGGCACACTTGGTTTCTGAATAATGCTTGAAACATAGCCACTCATGCTAAAAAGAAAGTTCAAGAAACATACTGGCTGTTGATGGCTGTTGTCTTAAACTATGTTTTGGATAACACTCAGTAACATCACCGAGCTCCGAGGAACTCCCTGTGGACTCTTTTAACATTTTGCAGTGTTTTTCTTTTCATTCTCTTTCTAGTTTTTTCTCCCTTCTCAGTTATCTGAGAGTTTATTGCCGTGTCATGCCCTTAGTAGGTGTGTGTGTGTGTGTGTGTTTCATGGTGCAGGGTATAAAACTCAGGGATGCACAAGTGGACTCTGAGCCTAGTTAAGTATGGGTATTTTCTTGTGTGACCATAAAGGATTCGCTCCTTCAGGAAATTGTACATTGATGTAGTCACTCGTCTAACCAAAACTGCTCTCCAGTCCATCAGATGTCCTGATGGTGTCTGTGCTGGCCGGTCTGTGTCAGCTGACATACCGGCTAGAGTTAGCTGAAAGGAGGGAACCTCAATTGAGAAAATGCCTCCATATGGTCAGGCTGTAACACATTGTCTTAATTAGTGATTGATGGAGGGTGGACCCGGCCCACTGTGGGTGGTGCTGTCCCAGGGCTGGTGGTCCTGGATCTGTGAGCAGGCTGAGCAAGCCATGGAGAGCAAGCCAGTAAGAAGCACCCCTCCATGGCCTCTGCATCAGCTCCTGCCTCCAGGCTCCTACCCTGTTGGAGTTCCTGTCCTGTCTTCCTTTAGCGATGAACAGTGCTGTGGAAGTGTAAGCCAAACAAACCCTTCCCTCCCCAGATTGCTTTTTGGTCATGGTGTTTCATAGAAGCAATAGAAACCCCAACTAAGACAGTGTCTTTGGAGCTTTTTTTTCTCAAATCACGACCCAGCACAGAGTGGCCAGTTTGAGAACTGTTCTCTGAGGTTTATGTTTGTTTGGTTTTTTTTGGCTTTTTTTTCCCCCATGACAGTGACTTTTTGAAGAATATAAACTCTTAATTTGAGTTTGATGTTTCCTTAAGATTCGTTTCAAAGCTAACATTTGTGACTGCACAAGGAGTCTGTGATGTCTCCAGGTATATTCAGAAGCATTCGGGATGTTTGCCCCACACTGGTCACTTTGATTTTGATGACAGGATCAGGGTGTTCGTTTGTAATGAACGTGTATAATAGCTAATTTAAAACTATGCAAATGCCCTCCTCATCTCAGTCCCGCCGTCATCACCAGCATCATCTGCTGCTGATGATTTGTTTGTGTTTGTTTTTGAGACAGGGTCTCCCTGTGTAGCCCTGGCTGGCCTGGAATTCTCTGTGTTGACCAGGCTGGAGTTAGGGGCATGCACTGCCCATTTGCCTCTACTGATGATTTGCCGATAGTTTGAAAATGAAAGTTTTTTTTGTTTGTTAGTGTCTGTCATTTTTCTGCTTCTTACTCTTTAACCTCTGTCCAGAGAGAGAACTTCTCCTCGTGTGTGTGTGTGTGTGTGTGTGTGTGTGTGTGTGTGTGTGTGAGAGAGAGAGAGAGAGAGAGAGAGTGAGATGGGGTGTGGGCTCCCAATTCTCACTTGATTCTGTGGATTTTAATTCTGATACTGAAGTTGTGTCTGGTTGGGCTGTTGCCTTCCCCAGCTCATTTGTTAACATCTTTGTTAACTTTGTTAACCCCTCCCTCCCACCACCTCCCCTTGCCCGGGACCTCCTTGCTTTGCAATGCAAGATGTCTCCCGCCCCCATCTGTAAACACAGACATTCCCCAGTCTTTAGGATTAGGGGCAACAGAAAAGAGTTCTGGAGAATCAGGTCTGCTGAGAGACCAGGGGTGCGAGCACTGTTTTTGTTGCTTTGAATTGTACACAGACCTCATACTACATTTTCTTAGCAAATTTGTAATTTTTAAGTAGGCCTTAGAATTGAAAGGGAACTGGGCAGGAGGTTGCTCCACTGCCGCAGCTGAGAGTCTCATCCTGTGCACCCGCACAGCAGGAATCAAGAGAGCCAATGCCGATTATCCTCTTCAGAACTGTCTCACTGTGTAGCCCTGGGTGGCCTGGGACTTGTTACCTAGACCAGGCTGGCATTAAACTGCCAGAGATCCCCCTGTCTTTGTCTCTGGGGTATTGGGATTAATGGTGCGTGCCCCCATACCTGGCAGAATTTTTAAAAATGAAATATGATTTAAGAGCTTAGTGTCTATAGTATTTAGTGTATATATATTTAGTGTGTCGTCTACAGTGTGAAGAGCCAACCCACCAGAGTCTTGATTGCCATCTGACTAGGGCGAGGAATCCTTCACATACCTGACATATAAAGTCCTAGCAGTCCCTCACATCTCTAGATGATTCTCTCTTTTCAAGTGGGCATTGTTAGATGTTCCTCATAATATTTTCTATTAACTTTTTTTGTCTGTAATTTTTTCATAATGTTTAAAACATTTTATTACACTTATTTATCTGCTGTGTGTGTGCTCTGTGTGTGGTGTGCGTGTTCCGTAGTTGCAAGCATGTAAAGGTCTAAAGACAACTTGAGGGAATCAAGTCTCCCTTCTACCATGTGGGTCCTAAGGCTTGGTGGCAAGTGAGCCGTCTGGGCGCCCCCAAACTATTACCCCTGTGTGCTGCATCGATGCCCTCAGGTCCCAGCTTGGTATTTTTACTGCAGAGATTATGGAGCAGGTTTTGTATCTGATTAAATAAAATTACATCTTGATAAGGCTGGCGTTCCCTTGCACTTGGTTCACAGAGAGCTTGTGGATAGCGACTTGTCCTCCTAGGGTGAGCAGGATTCTTTTGGAAACAAAGTAAAAAGGATCCGGCCGGGCTGGAAGGATTCTCTGCAGAGATAGCTGCTGAGCGCACCTGTCTGTGTTTGCAGTAGGCGGTTTGATCAGATCTCCTGAGGGTCCTCAGCAGGGAGAGCTCTGGCCCCCCAGTTGCTGCTTCCTGGCTCAGAGTGCTGGTTCAGAGTCCTCCTTTCACACAGCTGCTAATGGGGCCCTCTTTTCCCTTCCAGACATGACGCTCCTGTCTTCCCAGCCTTCATCGCTGGCGAGCCCCTCTGGGTCTGTGTCCACGGAAAACCCAGAGCAGAGGATGCTGGAGAAGAGGGCCAAGGTGGTGGCCGAACTCGTGCAGACGGAAAAAGACTACATCCGGGATCTGGAGATGTGCATTGAGCGGGTCATGGCGCCCCTGCAGCAGGCACAGGTGGGCAACGGGAGCCCGACATTCAGCGTGGTCCTTTAGGCCTGGCGCGTTGGGATCCGAGCAAAGCGTGACTTCCGCTGCAGTTCCGTAATTGCAGACCCAGTCAGCGTAAAGGAGGACAGGCTTACCGTGGTGCGCAGTCTCAGGCTTTAGCCTGTGGCTGATGGGCTCTACAGCTTGTGCAAATCAGTGCATCCTGGTGGGATCAAGTTGGAGGTCAGGGCTGCTCCCTCCGGGCATCCAGGAAGCAGAGGGTGAGAAGGGGCGTGGCCTGAGCTAGCTCCTCAGTGCCCTAACTTCCTCCAGGTAGTCCCCACCTGCCGAAAGACCCACCTCCTGGTAACCCCACAGGCGGTTAACACACGGATCCTAGGGGGACACTCTGCAGCTAGCTAGACCGCACCCTAGGGGCAAAGGATGACCCCGAGGTAATGCCGGGTGCCTCTCTTCTGTAACGAGGTGGAAATGAACGGAGCAAAAGCCCTCAGAGAAGCGTCCCTGACGTAAGTGGTGTTTCGTTCACTTCATCTCCGTGCATCCCCATGTTCGTTTCTTTTGCTCAGGTACCAAACGTTGATTTCGAAGGGCTTTTTGGAAATATGCAGACAGTGATTAAAGTCTCCAAGCAATTGTTGGCGGCCCTGGAAGTCAGCAAAGCTGTCGGTAAGAGCTCATGCGGTTGTTTTCGGTCACGGGTGTGGTGGGAGGGGGCCCACTCGAGGCCGGGTGGCATACGAGGGACCTGGCAGTTTACATGGTGCAGAGATTTGTGGCCCCCGCTTTCTCTTTTACTTCAGTATGCCTTATATGGTTAGTGTATAAGCAATAGAAGCTTTGGGGTATCACAGAGCCTGGTGGCTTTCAGGCTGGAGGGTCATGAGGTTGACTTAGTGGGTCACGCTCAGTATTTATCTTTCAATAAAATAAATAGATATCAGAATGAGCTATAGTAATAGCTACTTTAAATTTTCTTTTTTTTTTTTTAGTTTTATGTATATTGGTGTTTTGCCTGCATGTATGTCGTCAGTGTGAGGGTGTTGGACCCCCTGGAACAGGAGTTACAATTGTGAGCTGCCATGTGGGTGCTGGGACTTGAACCTGGGTCCTCTGGAAGAGAAGCCGGGCCCCACTACTTTTTTTCTTCTAAAGAAATTTTTATTCCAGCTTTATGTATGTGTCTTCCAAGTGTGATGTACAGTGTGTCTGTGCTAGGATGATGTACACACACCTGTCACAACAGGTGGTGGCAGCAGGAAGATCGGGAGTTCAAAGTCATCCTAAGCTATATAGCAGGTTTGAGGCCAGCCTGGGCTACATGAGACCCTGTCTCAAAATTGTAAATATAACATTAATCTACTTCTTTTAACCAGGGGAGGCGTATCCATTACCTACCGCCCCGTGTAAGTAAGTGGGGACTTGGCGACTTTAAGCAGTAAGCGTACTCTCACGGGTTCTGTGGGTACACTGGGCGGCCCTCGCTCAGGGTTCTCTCAGGGTTGGAGCCGGGCTGTGGGCCTGGCCTGTCACCTGGAGCTCGGGCTCCATCCTTGTCACCAGAACCTCTCTGTGGACTCTCCTCATGACGGATGAGTCCAGAGTCACCGGAGTGAGCCATGGGTGGGAGAAAACTGGGACAGGAGCATACCTCTTATGACCTGATCTCGGAAGAGGCCCTCCATCCCTTCCGCCCACCGTACTCTGTTGGGTTGATGTCACGAGAGGGGACGAGCTATATAATGTTGCTGCTTTAGAGGAAACGTCGATGTCCAGGCAGAGTCAAGGCCTGGCCCAGAGGTGAACCCACTGCACGTGTAGTCTGACTGATCTCAGCTTCCCCCCACCAACCCTGTGGGGCTTCAGCATTCTGATCTAATTTTACATGCGAGAAACAGACACAGAGGAAGGAAATTTGCCCGCAGTCACATGGCTCATAGTTCACGGGCCTGCCATTCAAACATGGGTCTTCGTCCATCATGCTCACCCAGGTAAACAGGGTAAACATTTGGCTGACATCCAGACATGCCACTCATTCCGTGCCCCCCTCCACACACACTTTGCTCTATTGCCTGCTACGTTCCGGCCTTCAGGTGGTCCCAGCTCATGGACTTCACCAGAGCGACTTTCCCCCCTGCTCCTGTTCATGTCAGAGATGCACCTTGGTACCAGCTGGTGTTTGGGACTTGAGGGGCGGCACTCTCGGAAGATGGAGAGTGGAACAGTTGGTGATGGGGCAGACAGGGCTCAGGCGTCCACCTGACCATGAGAGCCCTGTACGAGTAGCCTCTCAGAGTGCGTCTTCCCCCTTCCTGGCTACACTCAGGGGAGGACAAGTCCTTCCATGAGCTAGGAGGTTTAAGGGGTTCTTGTAAGAGATAGCTTTGCTGTAAGGTTTGTGAGAGTTGCTTCTGGGCTGAGTTGTTTTGTCTCCTAGAGCTTCCCAGGTCAGGACGTCATACTGTTAAGTGACAGGGTGTTGGCCCCACAAGGTGTCAGTATATGGTCTGTGCTTGCTCTTATTTATTTACTTATTTATTTATTTATTTATTTACTTACTTACTTACTTACTTACTTACATTTTCGAGACAGGGTTTCTGTGTTGTAACTCTGGCTGTTCTGGAACTCACTCTGTAGCCCAGGCTGGCCTCAAGCTCACAGAGATCCTCCTGCCTCTGCACTAGGATTAAAGGCATGCTGAAATTAAAGGCATACACCACCACCACCACCCAGTCCGTGTTTATTTTTAATTCTTCCTTTTGTTCTTATTGTAAGCCAGACAAAAACTTAGGCTTAGCTATGCTTAAGGCATTATGGGAAAGTGGTATGGCCTAAGGAGCAGGAAGGCTCAGGACCCAGGCAGGAGGCGTCCCCTACAAAGGGGACTGTAAGGGTCTGGAAAGCGGAGAGTCAGGAAGCCATGAGCAAAGAACACAGAAGAAATGAAGGAAAAGGGGAGATGTTTTTAGTAAGGGAGGGAGCTGAGGCAGCTGCTCTAAAAGAAGCCCTGTGGGGAGGGGAGGTGGCTCCACAGTTAGGAACACCCGCTGGTCTTCGGGGGACTGGAGATCGGCTCCAGCACCCACGCCGGCTCACAACTGCCTGTCCTTCCCGCTCCAGGGGATCTGATGCCCTCTTCCGTCCTCTGTGAGCACCAGAATGTGCGCTCACACATAAATAAAATAAAATAAATACACCATTGTGTAGAAATTTACTTGGGGTCAGTGCTATGCCTAACTGTTGGTAGACCACTTGGCCCGTGGGCAGATTGCTTAGATTGTGAAATTGGATAGAAAAGAAAGATTACACCTGGCCGTGGTGGCGCACACCTTTAATCCCAGCACTCGGGAGGCAGAGGCAGGCAGAGCTCTGTGAGAGGCCAGCCTGGTCTACAGAGTGAGTTCCAGAACAGCCATAGTTAAAACAGAGAAACCCTGTCTCGAAAGGGGGGGGGGGAAGAGTTAAAAAGATTGCATCTTTTTTTTTTCTGATTTCTCTCTGAAACTTGACGTTCACTTCAAGTTGACTGTCGGGAAGACGGTGTCTGTGATTGCGCCACTGACACCTGCTCATTGCGTGTTAGGCTATTTTGTATGCCTTGAGTTTCAGTTCCGCTCAGCCGGACAGAAATGCTGTTTCTGGTTGCTCACTTCAGCCATTAATAAGCATGTGGAGATGGCCACGTTCCTCTCTGCGCCCTGTTATCTAGAACAGCACACGCGAGGTGCTGGAGTGACTTCTCAGGGGCAGAGAGCACCTCTTCTGTAGATAGAGGACCTGGGTCTGATTCCCAGCACTCAAGGCGATGACTCTCAACTGTCTGTAAGTCCAGCTTCAGGGCATCTGATGCCGACTGCTGGCATCTGTGGGCACCAGGCACACTTGTGACACACATACGCACATTCAGTCAAACACGCACATACCAAGATACATCTATAAAATGTGAAAACAAGAAAAACACAAATCATGTTACACCTTGAGGCTCTTTATCACAGATATTTAAAGTAGTGTAGTAAATTGCATTCAGGCCCTTATGTTTTTAAGTTGAACACAAAGTTAGAAACCACTTCTGTAGAGAGATTTTTTTTTTTCACCCCTGTGCAGATATTCCTGGAGAGTGGAGAGCAAGGGAGTTCGCTTGCAGCCTGGTCACATGACCACTTGGAGCGCTTGCGGCTGCTCCTCTACCTTCTCGAGGAGTGCTGGAAGCTGTATCAAGGCAGATGTGTGTAAATCTGTGTTATGAAAAATAAATACACGGGTGACATCTGTTGTGGCTTACGTAATTTCTATTTTAAGCGATTACAGGAGTTCTTATTATTTTGATGGATTTTCTTGTTTCTTGTAGCAGGTGAACTTGAATGACCATAATGTTTGTTGACATGCCTTGTGGTTAGGATCCTAAGAATAGTCCTGACATTGGTGTGTGTTTGTGTATGTTCCTAAGGACCCGTGTTTCTTGATCACCGGGATGAACTCGAGGGAACGTACAAGGTTTACTGCCAGAACCATGATGAAGCCATTTCACTGCTGGAAATCTACGAGAAGGATGAGAAGATCCAGAAGCATCTGCAGGACTCCTTGGCGGATCTTAAGTAGGAGATTGGGTGATCTCGCCTCCTGTGTTGCTCTCACACCTACCTGCCCATGCCCCCATGCTTATGTCTGACTCCCTGGGATGTCACCCGCCAATCGAACTTTGTCAGGCACCCTCTGCTGGAGCACGCGCCTTTCCATTATGTCGTGGGAATCTTGAGTGACTTCCCAACTGGATCGCTGGTGTCACAAGCCAGGGATGGTAACACATGCCTCCAGTTTCAGCACTAGAAGGCTGAGGCAGGAGGATTGCAGTGAGTTGAAGTCCAAAATGGTCTGCACAGGAAGTTTCAGGCCAGCCCAGGCTACATAGTGAGACCTTGTCGAAAGGAAGGAATGGAAGGGAGGGGGAAAGAGAGAAAGGAAGGAACCATATGCATCTCAAACTAAGTCAGTTTGTCGTAGGCATGGAAACATCCAGGAAGACGGAGGCTCACTGTCGGGGGGCGGGGGGGCACCCCACCATTGGCAGCCATAGTTTTCTTCCGTCCTGCGTGTGCTTTGTCTGCTGAGCAGGCTCACTGTGAGAACAGTGGGAAGATAGTGCCATCTCTAATACACACTCTCTCCTTTTCTCCTCATGTTTCCTCCCGGTAGGAGCCTGTACAACGAATGGTAAGTCCCCCCACCCGGTGACGCGAGCACACCGCTTACCCAGTGGACTTCCTCCAGTCCGTAAAGGCTGCTTTTGTTTCTTTATAGTCGGAAATTGAGACAAACTTTGCCGCGTTTTTTCATGGCGCTTACTGCCAAATACCACTTTAGATATTTGCTTGGTGCTCGTTTTCTTCCACCACAGCAAGGATATCTTCCTGCTTAATAATTGTTGAGCACCGGTAGATCCAGCCGTGCGTGTAGCCACTTTTCAGTCAGTGGTGGGGCACACATATGCAGGGGTCCCAGAAGATCATATCCCCTGGGGCACCCCGGCTGTCTCACTGAACATAGTACACTCTGTGGGATTAGTTCAACACAGTCGCCCAACATCGCAGGTCTCAGAACATGGCCGTCGCTATGCGGTCCAGGACTGTATTGGTTGAATGAGTGACGCTGTCTTTAGGGATAGCAAATGATACCCAGAGACCCCTTAGCGTCGACAGCTGACCGAGGTCCTCTTCTTTCTTTAACAGGGGATGCAC
The DNA here is from genome assembly GCA_026225945.1 of Cricetomys ansorgei. Classification (NCBI taxonomy): domain Eukaryota; kingdom Metazoa; phylum Chordata; class Mammalia; order Rodentia; family Nesomyidae; genus Cricetomys; species Cricetomys ansorgei. The sequence goes on from JAMJFZ010001258.1 coordinate 16,066,569, forward strand.
CAATTACATCAACCTGGGCTCCTTCCTCATCAAGCCCGTTCAGAGAATAATGCGTTACCCACTGCTGCTCATGGAGTTGCTGAATTCCACCCCGGAATCCCACCCAGACAAAGCCCCCTTAACCAGCGCGGTCCTCGCCATCAAGGAGATCAACGCTAACATAAACGAATACAAGCGTCGGAAGGACCTGGGTAAGGAGGGCGCCCTTACTGTAAAGGAGGTTTCCGGGCTGCCAGGCCCTCCCTCGGAGGGGGCTTTTCTCTGAAGAATTTCTTCCCCAGAGTTAGACAAGGCAGGGGCTAGGTGTGGTGCGGCCCGGAGGAAGGGTCAGTAATGGAATGTGGGGCAGCTGTGGCCTGAGAAAGACCACAGATGGTAACGAAGAACCGCTGGACAGCTGGAACAAGGCAGGGCTGCGTGGTGGGGCCGAAGCCACCTCTCCAGGAGGGTGTGGCCAGGCTGCACAGGAGTGGCAGGAGGGCTCCTTGTCGCACGCTGGCCTGCAGGTCCTCAGAAGCAGGCCTTTCCAGCACCTGCGTAGGGTGTTTCCTCATCTAGAGTCTTCCTGCCACCTATGAAATTCAGGCGCTTGTCTTAGAAACCCCTAACCACCCTCTCCCCTGGGATCCCCGTTTTACTGCCGGTGCCCAGTGATCTGCTCTGTGATGGAGCCCCTCATCTCCCATCCCAGCCCCGTGCAGTCAGCTAACCGGGTGCCCACTCACATTCCCCATGGCGCGAGCGGGTCTGTTGTAACCCCTTGGGTCACCACCTCTCCACGAGTGCCCGGCAGCTGCGGCATGGCGGCTGCACTGAGTTAGAATTCCGAGGCTCCGTCAGGTACACCGCCGGCTTGGCCGGTCTCCCTGCTCTCGTGCACACTGTGCTGGAGTTAGTGGTCTGCGTGAAAACCCGCTTCTTGCTTCACCTCTGCCGTGACTCACTGGCTTTGGAGCTCTCTGCCGTCGGAGCTTCCTTCACGGTCATTCCCTCACGTGACGTCCGCTTCGACAGTGGCAGGGCGTCCTTTCTGCTCCACCGGCCCTGGCTGTAATCCCCAGACTTTTCTGCGAATGTGGCGGTAGTGTGTGATAGCATTGCATATAAAGATCTCCTCTGTGCTTGTGAGCATCAGATACTGATCTTAGATGGCTCAGAACATTAAGCTGGAAGAGGTGAGATGGCTTTTATGAAGCTGAGCCGGGGTTAGTGGCAGACCTGAGTACTGAACTCACAGACATCCCTGGCCCCCAACCCTTTCCCCGGCTGCCAGTCCCTCTGCCTAGGGAGCCTCACCTCTGTCCAGGCTGCTTCTTTAGACTAAGATTTTGTCTGTTTAGTGAGAAATTTTTTAAGACAAACACTCATTTCTATTTGGGTTAATTTCACTTTTTTTGTTGTTTGTTTTATTTTGTTTTTTTTGGGGGGTGGGTTCAAGACAAGACAGGGTTTCCCTGTTGTAACTCTGGCTGTCCTAGAACTCACTCTGTAGAACAAGCTGGCCTTGAACTCACAGAGATCCACCTGCCTCTGCCTCCAGGGTGCTGGGATTAAAGGTGTGTGCCACCACCACCTGGATGGTTAATTTCACTTTAAGTTCTTTTTTTTTTTTTAATTTATTTATTTATTTGAAAGATTTACTTATGTTTGAGTGCTTTATTTACATGTACACCGCATGCCAGAAGAAGGCATCGGATCCCATTAGAGATGGCTGTGAGCACCATGTGGTTGCTGGGAATTGAACTCGGGACCTCTGGAAGGGCAGACACTGCTCTTTAACCACTGAGCCCTCTCTCTCTGGTTCTTATGTTCATTTTTAGAAGGATCTCTGAGTTTCTGGGTTGTTGGGCTCATTGAATCCAGGCTTAGGGAGGGACTTCATTGACCTTGGCTTACGTTCTAGTGCTGAAGTACCGCAAAGGTGACGATGACAGCCTCATGGAGAAGATCTCCAAGCTGAACATCCACTCCATCATCAAGAAGTCCAACCGGGTCAGCAGTCACCTGAAACACCTCACTGGCTTCGCCCCTCAGGTGAGCCCTGCACTTGCAGGCCCAGCGTGTCTTGACAGCTCTGCAGGGCAGCTTCTGCATGGGTTGGCGTGGGGCCCTTCTTAGAGCCTCCTCTGGTGTCGCCAGTGAGTGGAGACTGGGCCCTGCAGCTACTGAGCTGCTTATAATATGCTCAGGGGCAAATTACGAGACCAGCTGGGCCAACGTGTAATAGTTCCTGTGGTCTTTGTACCTCTAAGACCCTCATAATCCATCTGAGGAGCGTGATCCACAGTGCAGACGTACTAAGCCAGAAGGGATTTAAGAGATCACCCAGGTGGATCCCTTGTTGAACCGCGGCTTGGCAGCTGCAGACCTGCAAATCTCCGAGCTTCATCCTGTGTGCCACGTGCAGACAGTAACAGGAATGGAAAATCCACGGGAGAAGGGGCTCACTTGCCACGCCTCACGCTCTGTGTCTGAACACCGTGGAACTGAACAGGAGTTCAGGGAGATGAGAGTGTGCTCTGAGCCCTTGTGCAGGGGGAGGGGGAAGGGCTGCCAGGCCAGAGCGTGTTCAAGGGAAGGTCCTGTCGATGTCAAGAGACAACGGAGAGGACAGCAGCCCAGCCAGAACACGGGTGGAAGTCAGGTCCACACGTGTTTCAGAATTCAGAGTCACAGAGGGCCAGGCGCCTAAACTCGGGTTGTGATTCAGGAAAACAGCAAGTTCACATTTTTTGGTGAAAGATATTTCTAAGATATTTTTGCTAATAAGGTCTGTTGAGAGAAAGTCCTAGTTCTCTAAAAGCACTCCTTTTGAACAGCTGAAAGATGAAGTATTTGAAGAGACTGAAAAGAACTTCCGGATGCAAGAGCGACTGATTAAATCTTTTATCCGAGACCTGTCCCTGTATCTCCAGCACATACGGGTGAGTGTCGGCGTCGCACAGCGCACTGCTTAATGGAAGCCCCCTGGCCTGGGATGGCGACTTTCCCGTGGTGTACTTCTTATTGAGGCATTCGCAAGTTACCGTGTTTTAGAAGACAGGCACTCCTAACTGTTACCTTTTAAATACATTCTAAATTGCCTTTTTCAGTTGATGGACACGGAGGTTATTTCCAGTTTCTGGCTGTTATGAATAGCGCAGCCGAGAACACGATGCGCGAGGGTCTCTGTCGTAGGGTGACGTGCCTTTGTGTGTATGCCCAGGGGTGGTACGGCCGTGATGCCCACCTTCCTGAGGGACTGCCGCAACTGATGCCCACGGGGACTGAACAAGCGTGCACCTGCCTTACTCCACACCCTCGCCGGCGTGAGCTGTCCCTGCTTTATTCATCTTGGCTGTTCTAAGGGTGCTGAACGTTTCAAGTGCTTCTCGGCCGTTTGAGTTTCCTCTTTTGCGATTTCTCTGTTTAGAACTGTACTCCCATTTTTTTCAACTGTATTATTGCTCTTGATACTCAGTTTTTTAGTTCGTTACATATTTTGGATATTAGCCCCCTATCGGATGATTAGTTAGTAAAACTCTTTGCCCATCCTGTTGGCTGCCACTTTGTCCCAACGATGGTGTCCTTTGCCTTGCAGAAGGTTCTCAGTTTCCTGCGGTCCTCTTTATTGTTGATCTTAGTGCTTGTGCTAATGGTGTTCTGTTCAGAAAGTTTCTTCCTGGGCCAGAGAGTCCAAGGCTTCTCCCCACTTTCTCTTGTCAGGTTCAGTGTATCTGGTCTTGTGTTGAAGTCTTGATCTGTTTGGAGTTTTGTGCGTGGTAATGAGTACGGATCCCTTTGCACCCTTCTGCATGCAGACATCCAGTTAGACCAGCACCAGCTGTTGAAGATGCTTTTTTCTAGTGTGTATTTCTGGCTTCTTTATTGAAAATCAGGTGCCCATAGATGTGTGGATTTATTCCATAAACTCGTTATAAATTTACTCCATTGATCAGTGTCTCTGTTTCTGTGCCAATACCGTTATTTCTCTTAGTACAACTGAGGCCGAGGATGGTGAGACCTCCAGCAGTTCCTTGATTATTCAGGATTGTTTTAGCTACCCAAAAAAACAAGGTTTTTTGAAGCTGAAAATTGTTCTTTCAAGAATTGTGAAGAATTGTGTTAGAATTTTGATGGGGAACCAACTGAACCAACCTCTAGGTTGCTTTTGGTAGAGTGGCCTGTTTTTTTTTTTTTCTTGGTCCGGCCTGTTTGGTGTTCTGTAAGCTTCTTGCACCTTGGTAGGCATCTCCTTCTTTAGGTTGGGGAAATTTTCTTCAATGATTTTGTTGAAAATATTTTCTGTGCCTTTGACCTGGGTTTCTTCCCCTCCCTCCATTCCTGTTATTCTTAGATTTGGTCTTTGTGTAGTGTCCCAGATTTCCTGAGTGTTTCATGTCTGGAGTTTTTGAGCTTTAACATTTTCTTTGCCTGAAGTATCTGTTTCTTCTATCCTGTCTTCAGTGCCTGAGATTCTCTCTTCCATCCTTCGTAGTCTGTTGATAAAAGGCTTGCCTTTGAGGTTCCAAAATTCTTCATTTCCAGGTTTCCTTCAGTTTGGGTTTTCCTTACTGATTCTATTCCTACTTTGAGGTCTTGAACTGTCTCATTCATTTCCTTCCACTGTTTTGATTTCATAGATTCCTTTAAGGGATTTATTCATTTCCTCTTTAAAGACTTCTGTTATACCCATAAAAGCTTAAGGTACTTGTCTTGGGCTTCAGCTATGTTGCATTTCTCGGGGCCTACTGTAGTAAGGGTTGCTGGGCTCCGGCGGGGATATAACGTCCTGGCTGTTACTGTGTTTTTATGCTGGCACCTGCATTTGGGATAATTGTAATTCTCGGTTATAATACCTGGGTGGATGTTTTGTCCCTTGGTTTCTGTTGCCCTCTGTGGTTCCTAGGAGAGTGTGGTGGCTGTGTGTTGCCTGGTAGGAAATGCTCCTGGGATCCCTCTAGGTGTGGCCACTGGGGGTTCCGGGTGCAGTGTGTTTCTAGGTGTTTGGGGCTGATACTTGGGGATGGACTAGAAATGGGGTTGATAAGGGATCCACAGGAGGAAGGAAAGCGGGGGTTCCGCCAGGATCTGCGGGCAGAGAGTGAAGAGAGGCCATAACAGAGCATGTTGTCTTGGGGTGAGACTGAGGGGTTGGATTTGGAGGAGAGGAGGGAGGAGAGTGAAGATCTGAAGCTCACTGACCAGCTGTGCCGGCCTACCTGCTTCCCTGGTAGGTTCCCAGGGAAGGCCTGGTAGAGTTGGGCTGAGTGGGGAGGAAGGTTGGAGATCTGCATGATGGGGGGGGGGGGCGCCACAGTTGGGGAGACGAGAAGGAGAAGGTGAAGACCTGCAGTTAACCTCCACTTCCCCGGCAGCCCAGGGAGTGCCTGCTGCAGAGGAGGGCTGGATCAGGGGATGGGAGGTCTGTGGAGGTTCCTGAGTTATGCGAGACAGGTCTCAAACTTGCTGTATTTGTGTACTGTAAGATGGCCTTGAATTTTTTCCCTTAAGACTTGAGTGTCTGTGTGAAGTATGTGCATATACATGTACCCACAGAAGATACCAGATCCCGTGGAGTTAGGGTTACGGGCAGATGTGATCTGCCCCACACGGATGCTGGGAATTGAACTCAGTTTTCTGGAAGAGCAGCACGTGCTGTGAACCACTGGGCCATCTCTCCAGCCCTGGCCTGGAACTCTCGATTTTCTTGTTTCCACCTTCCAAGTGTTGGGATTGCAGGCGGAAGCCACTATGACCGGCCATCTTAACTTTTGACTTACAAATTCGCACTGCAGGAACCATAAGCACCTGCGGGACCTGGAGAAGCTGAAGGGCACGGGGTAGGCTCGGGCCTTCTCTGGCAGTGAGAACCAGGTTCTGGTCATTTTTGTTCTTTCTCTAAATCCTCTTGATTTTCTAGAACACCGTGTGTAGGCACTGTAGGGTTAGGGCCTCAGCTACATCCCTGTCATAAGTGAATATGTCACCTCCTTTCAAAGAGAGTTCTTGCTTTAAAATGTGTTTTTAAGAGAAAGGGGAAGCTGAGTGTGGTGGTGATCTTCTAGCCCTGAGGAGCCTGAGGCAGGAGGATTGCTGTGGGTTTGACAAACCAGATGGCCTGCAAGCATGAAACTCTGTCTCATTTTTTCCCAGTAAGAAATGGCAAAGGGAATAAGGCAGGGCCTCTGTGACATTGACACTCAACAGATCTGACCGCTGGCAGTAGCGGTTAGGAGATAAAGGCACAGGACGCGTCCGTCACTGACGTAAGCTGAGAGACCCTCCCATCAGCAGATGGACTGGAGACACCAGCAGCAGCACGGGTGGAGGCACATACGCTGTCACTTTGGGGCTCTATACAATTGTTCCTTTTTTGAGATAAAATCTCATGTAGTCCAGGATGGCCTCACACTGACTATGTAGCCAAGGATAACCATGAACTCCTGCTCCTCCCACCCCCAGCTCTTGAATCCTGGGATTACAGGCTTGTACCACCATATTACGTACAGTTATTTCTTTAAGGGAAAATAGGACAATCCCCTTGGACATTAGCTCTCCACTAGGGAAGACTCAGGGCGACGCCTCGGTTTACCTGCTGATATACAAGATTTCTCGTATGTATGTGACTTTAAGGTAAAATACCTAAAGATGTGGGAGACCCAGATGGTTTCTTGCTAATGGGATTCTGGTTGACCCTTGAAATATGCTGGAGATTTTATGCATTTGGCTTTCATTTGCATTAATGTCAATGCAGTAGACATTCCCTAAACTTAAACGTCATTGTGCCAAGTAGATACAAATCCTAGCTCAGGACACAAAAGCAGTCGTGATGCGTCAGGGCCTCTCCTGTGCCGTTCTCCTCTTCAGCACACCTCTGCCTTCTTGGGGCTCACAGCTCAGTAGGCGTGGGCATGCAGATGTGAACAAGGCTCAGTGAGTCACACCCTCCGCTGGAAGAATCGGAGGGGGGAGCCAGAATCAGTGGGCCGAGCTGGACAGGTTGAAGCAGCTGTTCTGGGGACGGGCAGTGTGAGCTCACTTGAGCTGATTGCTCATCAGTCGTTCAGGAACCATCTGGGTTCTGAGTTGATTTACTTACAGAGAATTAAACTCCTGGGTGCTCAGTTTGGCAACACATATACTTAAGATGGGGACAATGCAGAAAAGATTAACATGGCTCCTACTCAAAGTCATGAAGTCTCCCAAATTAAAAAGAGAAAAATTCTCTTGGGTCCATGCTTTTCTGAAGAACACAAGTTTAGCACCCAGCACCCACCAGGCTAGCGGCTCACAATCTGTGACCCCTGCTCCCCTCCTCCTGGGTATAGAAAAGCGCTGAGCCGACTGTAACCGCGCATCTGCAGCCACAGTTCTCCCCTCGCCCCTACATCGCTTATAAAGGCGTGCTTGTTTCAGAGTGAAGAGTTTGCAGGGCAGAATCATCACCAGAGGCTGCCGCTCGGGGAGGGGTGGGCGGGCGGTGATCCGCAAAGACCAGAAAGTTCTTTGTATTTTCACTCACGTCGTTCTCACGGCCCCCAGGAATCGGCGTGTATGAAGGTGATGGCGGCCATGAGCATGTGGGACCTTTGCATGGAGAGGGGACACCGTGACCTGGAGCAGTTCGAGAGGGTTCATCGCTACATCAGCGACCAGCTCTTCACGCACTTCGTGAGTGACTTTGTCCAGCCCCGCTTTCAAGGAGCCCCCTTTGGCTCCCTTCCCAGGCCCCTCTCAAAGGGCAGCTCCCAGCGTCCAGAGTCACCAGGCGTCCTCCGGTGCGCCGTCAGGGTTTGAGTCAGAATGCGGCCAGTTGGAGGGACAGTGGCACCTGTAAGTTTTGATACAGTACTTAGAGAAAAGTGCTAAAGGCCAGATTGCTTAGGAACTTCCGAATAGAGGCAGGGTTAATTAATTGCTAGTAGGTTCTATGCGCTTGGGGTTTCTTAGTTAGGGCTCTCTGCAGGGAGTGAGACGTAAACAGTAGTCTACCAGGGATGGCTCAGCTGGTGAAGAGCTTGAGAGCCTAAGGTCTATCCCCAGTACCGGTGTTAAACGGCATGCGTGGTGATGACACACTTGTAACCCCAGCACTGTGCAGGCAGGATCGGGTGGCTCACTGGCCAGACACCCACGCCTGCGTGATGTGTTTCAGGACAGCAAGAGCCCTTTCTCAAAAGCAGGTAAATGGCCCTGAAGAATGAAGGACGCAGACACGTGTGTACACGTGCGCCTGTACCCAGAACACACTACTGAACTCTTGCCTGTTTGTGCTTTTATGAGTTTAGTGCCATGCTGTCCTTCTAGAAGGAACAAGAGAAAAACCCTCTGAATACCAGAGTGGCCTTTATCATACAGTAATGACTACAAACTGAGCGGAAGGACGCAATCCCAGACTTAACGCTGCAGAAACAAGCGCACGAAGCTGGGTAGCCACACAGACTAACCACACCATACTGACGTGTGTGCACTGCAGTACTCACAGTGAAGAAGCGAAAGGGGGCAGAGCCCTGATTGTGAGACTTGCTGGCACGGGGTCACGTTGAGCCCTGGGAGCAAAATCGGGTATAAGACACGACCAGATCAGCCTCAGAGTGCCTTGGAGACAAAAATGAGGTGCTGACTGTGCGGTGTGCCTTTCTTGTCCCCACAGAAGGAGCGGGGACCGAGCGGCTTGTCATCAGCCCCTTAAACCAGCTGCTGAGCATGTTCACCGGGCCCCACAAGCTGGTGCAGAAGCGTTTTGACAAGCTCCTGGACTTCTACAACTGCACGGAGCGGGCGGAGAAGCTGAAGGACAAGAAGACTCTGGAGGACCTGCAGTCAGCCCGCAACACCTACGAGGCCCTGAACGCGCAGCTGCTGGACGAGCTGCCCAAGTTCCAGCAGCTCGCCCAGGGCCTCTTCACCAACTGCGTCCACGGCTATGCCGAAGCTCACTGTGACTTCGTGCAGCAGGCGCTGGAGCAGCTGCAGCCCCTGCTGTCGGTGAGTCCCTTACCGCTTGGGCCGAGTCGTGTCGGCTGAATGCAGCCGCTGCTTTCTGGAATTCGTGGTAGGATCACCAGGTCCTGCCTGTCGGGTCCATGCATGGGGCTATGGCGCCTGAGGTTGTTCAAAGGTCTCTTTCCATCTTGAGCACTTTCTAGAAGGACTGGTTTGCGGGCAGTGACACAAAGTCCCTCGTCTCTTGCATCAGCTGCCACTTTGGTACTTAATTCAGCCAGTGACAGCTGACCGTAGTGTGTAGTTGGCTTTAAAAAGCCTTTGTGAGGCCCAGGGATCTCTGATCTGTGCTCTTTTCTCCTGTCTTGGCTCCCGACGGCCTGCAGTTACTCAGAGCCACCGACCAAGAGGGCAACTTGATCGCCATCTTCCATGAGGAGCATAGCCGGATTCTACAGCAGCTCCAGGTCTTCACCTTCTTCCCCGAGTCCCTCCCAGCTTCCAGGAAGCCCTTTGAGAGGAAAGCCACAGAACGCCAGTCATCCCGAAAGTCCCTCCTGGGCATGGTGAGTAGGCACCTGGTGTGGCTCCCGAGTCTGATCTGTGCAGCGGGCGTGTCAGCTCGCTTCCCCGTCTCTAACCCAGCCGGTAGTGGATAATCAGCCCCATGCCTCAGGGCTGTCACCAGCCTCTAAGGAGTTAATGGGATTGCTCTGCACGTAAGCACTGCGCAGTTAGACGTTACTGATATCCGCATAGGAGCCTGCTGTGCTTCCGCATATGAACAGTTTTGAGTTTTCATAATAAATGGAGAAGAGGAGGTTAGTCGGGCCTGTTCCATCACAGGCTCGATTTCCCGAGCATACCTGGTGCGGCTGCTGGTGTCCTCGTGGGACCACCCGGAGCCTTGATGTGCATTTCAAGCTGCCTTCTGACAGCATTCGTGGACCTTAGCAAAGCATCAGTACACTGACAAGTTAATTAAGGGTAACGACGTGGGGATTCGTTCTGTCAGGCCTGTTTTTGATCATGCATCAGGAAAGCTAACATAGCCAGACTATTAATGACCTGGAGTAGTATCGTGTTTTTCTTTTTGTTATTTTAAGACAGGGTTTTTCTGTTGTAACTCTGGCTGTCCCAGGCTGGCCTTGAACTCACAGAGATCTGCCTGCCTCTGCCTCCCAGTGCTGCGATTAGAGGCATCCGCAGCCACCCCCGGCTGGTTTTTTGTTTAACACAGGGGTAAGATACACCAGATCATGTGGGCTCCTAGCCAGAAGGACTGGTGACCTTCCTTTCTTAGACATTTGCTCCATAGAACCCATGGGCATTCAGTTACTTTACAAGGGAGAATTGGTACTTTGGTTTTTCACTTAACGATTCCTATTTTAAATTATGGGTATATGTGTGTAGGTGCACATGGAGTCCAGAAGAGGGCGCTGGATTCTCTGGGGCTGCACGTTCAGATGGTGCCTGCCATCTGACATGGGTGCTAGGAACTGAGCTTGCATCTTCTGTACTAGCAGTGAGCACCCTAACCCATCTCTCCAACTCATGCCTTTAATTCTCATCATTTAGGTTTATCTAGTGATATACTTGGTACTTGGAATTCTTTTCCATTTTCCGTTTCATTTTATCTTGGTGTTTTAGCAGTTGAACCCAAGGCCTTGTGCATGCTACATACCCTCTGCTACTGGGCTGTAGCCCCTCCCCAGCCCCAGTATTTTCATTGTTCAGTAGCATTTTAATCATTTTTGTTTTCTGTTTTTGCATATTTCGATGCCCTTAGAGGAAACAAAACATTGCCTAAAGGGCCACAGTTTTTACCCAGTACAGCCTGACTTGGTTATAAGAGTGTCTTCTGTAGGTGGTTGGGTGGCTGATGGTTGGTACCTCGCTCCTGAGACGGCAGGCTGAGATTAATCACGTCTGCTAGGGTGGTGGCCGGGTTCTTACTGGTCCTGTTCTGCCTCCCAGCCAAGCCACGTGCTGCAGACCGATGAGCTGCGGGCCTCCCTGCTGGCAAGGTACCCACCTGCAAGGCTCTTCCAGGTGGAACGGAACTTCAACGCCGCTCAGGACCTAGACGTCTCCCTTTTGGAAGGCGACCTGGTGGGTGTGATCAAAAAGAAAGACCCCATGGGCAGTCAGAACCGCTGGCTCGTCGACAACGGAGGTGAGGACTCTGGGCACCGGGAGAGTGTGACTCTGAATGAGGAGCAGGGCATGCGCACCTTTGACCAAAGGGGAAATAACACAGGTGTCCTGCTCGCTAGAGAGTGTGGTGTCCAGTCGGCACTGGAACCTCCCGCTTTGATCCCTTGCTTGGACAGCTTTCGGAGACGAATGTTGCCATGTTTGTCTTCTAAGTCGGAAAGGCGGCTACCCTCTGATTCTGCAACTACGTATGAATTAAAAGCCTGTGGGTTTGGTTAGCGTCTCCCTGTAACAATATGGCTGTTTAGAGAGAGACTTGAAACAGTTCACAACTTTCTTTTTCTGGAGGATTATAGACTTTAGTGTATAATCCTTTTCCCCACATTCCAAAACCCAGCAAGTTTTGGGTCCCAGTCTGAATCATTGTTTATTTTGCTGGGGAGGGTTACAAAATAGGTAAGTTTTTGGCATTCCGCAAGTCAAAAACCAGAGTTCCAAAGCCCCTGGCCTAAGTACTCTAGATAGAGTTGGCGGTCTATGCCAACTTTAGCATTCTGAAGTTTCTTTAAAAGCATCTTGTGGGCTGGGAGGTGGCTCAGTTGATGAAATGCCTACCTTACAAGCCTGAGGTTTAGAGTTGAACCCCAGAATCCATGTAAGAACCCAGGTGCATACCCCATACTGTGTCCAAACACAGCCTGTCACGTGGGTTACCCAGGAGGGTCCAGAACCCATGTAAGAACCCAGGTGCATACCCTATGCTGTATCCAAACACAGCGTGTCACATGGGGACCCAGGAGAGCCTCTCATCTAGAAAGCTGGAATTCCTTCGTGAAAGAAAAAGTGTGGTTAAGACTAAAGTAACACCAGCATGCAATTAAGAAATCACGAGGGAGACACTCCTGGCGCCCAGAGTTCCATGCCCAGGATCTGCGTTTCTCACGTGTCTCCTTCTTGGGAAAAGAAACGTTTCTGTATTTGGAATGTGTGGCTGAGAGCCCTCTCACGAAATCTGTTGAAGTGAACACCTGCTGGACCCGGCTGTGTGCGTGAGAGTCAGGCATCCTGCATTAGAATGCTCACAGTTCCTTGACTCTAAGGGTTCTGGTGTGTGGAGGGGACCGAGTGACGGGCATGTAACTTACATGTGTCCTGCCCACGGACATCCTATCACTGTAGTGCTGTGTGGCTGTAAGAATGACCTAGAAGGCAGCCACAGGTGTGGGGCAGCTTCAGGAGTTGGATATTGCAATGTGGTTTGTTACGTTTGCATTTGACTTTTTTTTTTTCTTTTTTTATGAGATTGGTGATTTTACTGCACCACATATATGGCTGGTGCTTGTGGAAGCCAGAAAGTGGTGTTGGACCTCCTGGAACTGGAGTTACGGATGGTTGTGACTGCCGTGAGGGTGCTGGGAATCGAACCCGGGTCTTCTGGAAGAGCAGCCAGTGCTGTTAACGACTGAGCCGTCTCTCCAGCCCCATTAACCTAGCTTCTAAGCCTTACTGTGTAAATTCCTTGATCATCTCTCCCCACACACACAACCTACCCATACACACCCAACTCCTCTTGCTCTGGACTGTAGCTGTTGTTCTTTTCCTCTGCAGTCACCAAAGGCTTCGTGTACAGCTCCTTCCTGAAGCCCTACAACCCTCGGCGCAGCCATTCGGACGCCTCGGTGGGCAGCCACTCTTCCACAGAGTCAGAGCACAGCAGCTCCTCCCCCAGGGTCCTGTGCCAGAACAACAGTGCCTTGACCTTCAGCCCCAACAGCACGACCGTGGCCTTCACCTCAGGACTTCACCCAAAGCAGCCTCAGGATGCGTCTTCACTGAAGGAGTGTGACCAAGGAACCCTCAGTGTCCCCCTGAACACAGGGAGCCCAGAAACTGGACCTTCCAGGTGCCCTTCAGACCCAGGCTCTACCTGCCAGCAAAGGCCAGCGGACTTTGCAGATGGCGCCAGAGATGTAAGCCAACCTGCTTCAACCCCAAGGGTCTGCCAGCGAAGCACCAGGCATCCAGAGGTGGGGGGTTCCTGTGTACCAGGGCAAGATGGACAAGACGGTGACTTCGTAAAAGCAAGAGCCTATCACCCTCCAGGAGACGAAGGGCTGGGAAGCAGTGAGACAGAAGGCAGCCAGGTACGCGCACCCGTGTAGCCCCACAGCATGGGCAGATGCACAGTGGGTACAGGAGGGCCAGGCAGGGGCAGCACCCGATCCTGCCCTACACCCCCCCCCAACCCTGCTGCCCTAGGGAGCAGCCCCCACACTGAGTACCTGCCTCCATAGACACTGCCAGGCCTTCCGCGGGTCCTCCTACTCTGTACCGGGCACTTAGGAGA